>OU343223.1:22195194-22411398 GCA_910596185.1 Chrysanthemum makinoi | reverse complement strand
GAAGTGTTAATCTGGGTTGTGATTCATCTCTGAGGTGAAAATTGTGAAAAAATAAAAAATAAGCTAACAAGGAAACATGTAAAGCGAGTGGCCCAAACAGTATTTTAACGGCAAGCTGTTAAGATGCTTTGATTAGAAATTTGATTATCATTGTTGCTCTTCCCTGTTTCAACCCCCTGTTTCAACCCGTACAATTTACCTGGTTTGACCCGTTACCCTACAAACCCTCAAAATTTGCTCGATTATAGCAAGGCATAAACTAGCTATGATGTTTATTATAGAATATAAAAATGTAGCATAATTTTTATCACATATCTTTGACCCGGTGAACTGTTAACCTATTTGGCCGTTTCGTACTTAGACTATTCTATGACCAAGCTAGTTAGAAATCATACAGCCCAAATCGACTCCACGAGCGTCTATGAATCAACAACAGGTAGAGCAATCTGGCACATACCTGACTCCTTTCAGTAAAAAGAACAACATTTCTTGGATCAGCAGCCCATTCTACACATATATCATGTGAAAATCCCACTTCTAAACTGGCCACAGATGCTAGAACAATCTGAATAAGAAGTGCAGTCAATACCAATATAAACGTAATTCAGTAATGACACATACACTAAACACGTTAACCTCCAAGTTATAAGTTTTACTTACCTTCGGTCCCTTTGGGATATTTTCCAGTTCACTCTAATCGAGATATCTCATCAGATGAAAAGTTCTGACTTCAGATAGAGAGGCATTATCAAGTGTGCTCAAAGGACTTTGCTATTGAATCACTCATCCATTCTAACAATGCTTGATGATGATACATGTCATGAAGAAGATAGGCACAAGTACTACAGCATTAAAGATATTCATGGTAAGAATATCAAAATCTTTCACGATATTCAGGTTATGAAATATATGATCTTTGCATATACTCCCTTGCTTCGTGTGAGTCTAAATAATTACTATATTAGTGAAGGGTAACATCTTATGTGTTTTTGTTTCGGTTATCATGACTCACCCATGTCAACATAACCGCTTAGAAAAATAAATTTGTTACACATTAGATTCATTGACATAAGCCAAGATCTTGAACAACGCTAAGTTAAATTCTCTTTTTCATTTCACAACCTAAAAATAAAGAACTGACGAGTAAGATGTATGGTAACCATGGCGATTATTAAGCGGATATCCGAGAATAGCGGATCAACTTAAGAGCAAAGTATCAATGCCATTGATTTGATTTTTAGTGTTGGCCAAAACAGTGTGTTTAGTCTTTGATTACTTGTATTACAGTCTTTTTAGTGCGCCTGTTCGTATAAATTGAGGTCTACATTTGAGTGTGCACATGCCAATACTATCACATTTGACATAGCAATGGAGTGACGAACGATGAAAAAGAAATTGGAACTATGTTGGGATGCATTAATCAGGTTTGGTTTAATTATGTATGGTGTTGTAGGTTTTGCAGCCTGTGAAATAAAAGTAGGCAGGAGAAAACCACACTGACCATGTATTTGTTGCTTGAGGAAAAATGGTGTGAGTTTGAGGCAAAAAACTTTAATGGAAGTACAAGCTTTAGCGGCATTAGATGAGTAACAACAAAGTACTTTTTGTTACTCCATTGATTCCTTTGATTGAATGCATTTAAATTGTATACTTTCTCTCCTTGTTATGGTAATGTTTCGAATGTTGGTATGATATGTGTTTGGTTGAATCTTATATGCAAAATACCGGCTACTCAATAACTATGTATCCAACAACCCTGTGGCTTGCGCTTAAACTCGTACTATATATTTATTGTTATTAATAATTGGACAATGTTGAATACCTCGATGGACTTTTTTTTTTTTTTTTTTTTGGGTAAGATATTAGTACCAACAAAGTTGGTTACTGGACATTCAATTAGAGACGTACTTTTGTATGTGCAAATATTGTTAGATTGGTTTTGTGTAGGCTGCATTTAGTTTATGTTCTGTTTGAAATCAAATTCTATCGATAGCGATTTCACTTTATTCGGCTTCTATAAAGCCTCGATGGTCAACTGAATTATGTAGTTTATATGATGCTTATAAAAAAATAGGAAATAGTACTAGATCATATCACTAATAGAACTTTAAGGCGAAGAAAACCTAGGCGTGTTTTCTTCATAAATAAATGGGTCAATATCACTATATTTTTAACATAGTGAATTTAAATTTAAACACCATGTGATATTTTCATTAGGTTATTCATATAGTTATAAATATGAATATGCTTACATAAGAACAAGCGTGTTATGTGAGGGAATGAATAGAAACAATAATTGGTGGAAATGGAAGAGACAGGGGTAAAATGATTTAGTTAAAATTATAATTTTGAAAAGTGTAAAAGTACAAAATGTACAAAAGTATAAAGTAAAAAGTCATTATGATTTATTTAGAAGTCATTTCGGCGTTGGGAAGGAGCTAAAAGTATAAAAATGTTTTAGTAAGTTTGTTTTAAGAGACAAAATAATTTATGAGAAACTTTAAAAGTATTTCAGATTCGGACATCTTATAATGGTAGTAAAAATCAGAGAAAATAATAATTGGGTACCATGAATGTGAGGGACACTTGTCAAGCTTAGATTAAAAGTAGAAAAATGTGAAATCTAAGGTCATTTAAGAATCTGCAATTTTGAAGTCTTGACTTGAAGCCAAAGGTGTGTTGCCACAATTAGCCCATAGAATATCCTTATTGTGCACAACATAATTTCTTAAGAACATAGTAATTCTCAAAGAGCATTTTACCATCTTGGCCGTCTCATGAATTTCATCAGTTTTGTGCATGAAATAATTAAATTCAAGCTTCGTTTTGTGTATATACATAATAGAAGTGCATGAAATTTAATGGCTTTTAATTTGCACTCCTTAAAGAATTCATTTTACTAAACTCTTTAATACACAAATATACCCAAAACATCATAAACCAACAAAAAACATAGACGTTAGAATGAGTTTGTTGACATGTAGTTCGGAGACCAAACTACTGGGTTAGCTTTAACCTTGGAAACCAAAATGATTTTCAAAATGCGTTTAGGTAAAATGGTCTTGTATCTTTGTCATCAGCATCATGTAGCTTCTCGGATAACATGTGTAAGACATAATACCTGTGAAATTAAAGCCAGATTTTGCTTAGAACAATAAAATCGATAATCTTATCATTAAACTCTTCATAAAGTTGAAAGTCTACTACTCACTTTTCTCCTTAGTTATAAATTTTAAAATAAATTACACGTTAGTCCACGTGGTTTAGGCCAATCACCCCAAGTCCCGATCTTTTTTTCTTGCTTGTTTGCTCCTTATGGTTTCAATATTGCCTTGTGTCGTCCTTATCTCGCGTCCGTTAAATAGTGACGTTAACTCTTCTAAAGTGCCTTGCACATAAGGGTAAAAGAGTCATTTACAACCTCCTTAATAATTAAATAATATTATTTTTTTAGCAAGTGTTTATATTAAGATGTTGGAGAATAAAAATTGTAAAATATTCTCTTTTTTTTTTGCAAGAATACATTAAGATGTACCAGATTCTCATTCCAAATTTAACATAACAAATTTTTGAATCAAACTCAAAAGTCACAACAAAAGTTCAAATCAAACCCATCTGTCACCATTCACCACCACCCCCAACTCCTTATCTCCAGTCACCATCGCCTCATCCACACAACCCACTTTAACCTCCACCCACAACCCACCACAACCATCGAGAAACACACCGACCACCACCGTAAATTCCCCATCAATCTATCATACATGTCACACAAATTCTCATATCTTCAAGCAAAAGATTTAATTATATCGGTTTCCATCATTTTTTAGGATACCAAACACCAGAAACCCACATCACTATTTATTAATCACTAAACCACCAATTACTTGAAACCCACATCACCATCATTCCGCCGAGTCAGCCACCTACCAACCATATCACCATCATTCCGCCGTCACCCATCTCACCATCCTCTTCTTGTCTTCCTTACCAAAACGAACCACCACTGTCACTCCATTCTAAGTTAATGAATATTTGGGTTCTTGTTTGTAGTTATTAATTTAAGTGTGTCTTTTGTAGATCTAGAGTTAAAATATGTTGTATTTTGAATGTGTGTGTTGTTATGAAAAACTTGGCATTATTTCTGTTGATTATTTTGCAAAAAAAGAATTACTTGTAAAAAGAGATGGATGTGTATTGTTTTTTGGTGATGAAATGTTCCTGACAAAAAAAAGGGAATCAAATAAAAAAGAAAGGCTAGTGGTAGAGAAAGAAAGAGGAGTATATGTTATGTTTTGATTAAATGATTTTAGAAAGACTAGAGAGAGTAAAGATATGGTCGGAAGAAAGAGTTAAACATGAAAGGACAAAACTACCCTCACATGTCTTACACATGATGAAACTTAACGTCACTATTTAACGGACTTTTGAGATAAGGATGGACAGCGTGTAATATTGAAACCACAAGGAGCAAAAAAGCAAGAAAAAAAGATCAGGGACTTGGGTAGGGATTTGGCTTAAACCACAGGAGACGTGATTGTAATTTACTCTAAATTTTATTTCAATTGTAAAATAAATATTAGCTTCTCATTCCTTAATTTACTCGATTATTATTTTTATACCTATTAGAGAACAAAGATAAAAAGAAATTGTGTTTGTTTAGAAGAACTTTCCAGCTCTCCTCCAGAGCAAGTTCATTTTGAGCGACACAATTTTACTGCGGAGAAGGAAAGAGGAGAAAAATATAGCGAACTAGAAAATCGCATGATGAAATGGCGGTTTTAAAGTTAATATATATAACAAAGACAAAATTGTGGGAAATTTAGAACATACAATGAAATGGTAGATTGTCACTTATCAAGTAGAAGATAACTTTTTACACTAAGCATATTAACAAATAAAACTAACAATTAAAATGTGTTCAAATAATTATGAAAGTAGTCGTCCACGGATAACAACGTTGTCAAGAGAAAAATGGAGGCATGTTAAAATACCCGATGACAAAATTTCATAGTCCCCGGTTCTATAGTTCATAACCCACATGTTTTTGTTACTTGGTGATATCGCTACACACACAAAATAAAATAATAAAATAAAATAATAAATAAAATAAATAAATAAATAAATAAAAAGTTGTATCAGGCAAGAGTATGAATATAGTAGCAGACTAGTAGTTGCACATCTTGATAAGTGTTTTTAGGATGCTATGGAGAGTTTAAGATGAATCATGATCATGAATATATAAAAGTGATAAGAGTATAGTAAGGAACTAATTAATGGTAGTACTCTTTCTTTGCAAACTTGTATTGAAATCAATTGTTGGCTGATGTCATTATTATTTTATTTTTGAACGTCGATCATAAGTTTTCATTAACTATTTAGAATTTATTTTATGACCTGCCACTGTAGGCTCTAGTCTTTTGAGCGTTGGGATGATGTAGAAAACGGTGAGATGGAACAAGAGATGCAAATGGAAACTGTTACTCGTACTAGTCATACAAGAAGATCTCAAGAACCAGACCTTAATATCATAGACAGCATGTAAATTTCAAGTTATGATATTCTCTTTTATTTTGTGCAGGAATGTAAACTTCAAATTTTGAGTTTATTAGAGGTACTTAGGTCAACATTTTTTGAAAAATAGACAAAGACCATTTATCCATTTAAAGAAAGAAATAGTTGAAAGTTGGAGATTTAGAGGTGTAAATGAGACTAAGGCTCCATTGTACTTTGATTTATTATACTTGATTCATAAAGCTCTCAAGCATTATCGAGCTGAGTCTAAATCAAACATTTACCTTTTTATATGCATATAATTACTTAATTATCATAACCTTATATATAAATTGTGTGGGAAGTGAATCTAGTCGACTTTGATATAACGATTATTAATAGAACTTGAACTTGAAATGTAGATTCGATCGAGCTAGAGTGGAGTTGCTCGACTTGAAACTCAAAGTTTGATTCGAGTTTTGAGCTCGAGTTTTAGCAGTCAAGCAAGTTCTAGTTTGACTTGACTCGTATCAATTACACCCTTAATATTGAAAGTCGATAGTAGTTAATTATTAGGCAGCCCAGATGCGAGTAATGGTGTCAAAACAATACTTGATCAAGGTTGTTGAACTTCGCCTGTGGCGGCAGTTCTGAGGTTGCTTCATGCTTGGAGGACCCGATTGTTGGGGAGAAAGGTTGTGGTGACAACCAGTGATGGTGTGTTTTGTGTGAGTGTGTATTCCGTGGATGCATTCCTTCTGTAACCTCTTTGAAGATTAATAAAACAATCACTAAGATGATAATGCAAGTTTTAATATAGAAGTTATAAACGTAAAAATACATCAAGAGCATGAGAAGGTATGTGGATTTCATAAGGGAAAAAAACAGTACAACACCATCGTGGGAGAAAAGAGCCCGTGGGCTTGGACTCCCAAACTTTGTCAAACTTTTTTTTCCTGGAATCCCCCAAAACACACGTTCACAAAATGATAACGTGTTCTTTTTTTTCTTCAGTTTCGACTCAACATTCTTGTGCGGTAATCCATGGCGACTCTTCTTCATGATAGCGATGAGCCAGTGAAGGTGACTCTGTGTGGCGAGGAGGATTAATTTTCTCCCCGTTGGATTGAACATTTGACCTCCTCTTTGGAAGGTAGTATTTTTAGATTAGGTCACCCTTGATTAAATGATAATGGGTATGTTTGTCTTGAGATGTGGTCTTTGGTGAAAAGATTATAAAAGAAATTATGAAAGATTATTTTTTATAATCTATAAGTTTTGTCTTCCCAAAGATTATTTTAAAGAAATTTATTTTTTTAAAAATAAGTATAATCTGCATGTCTCAATGTTCCAAACGTGTTTCCCAAAGCCTATAATCTGTACAATGAGTTTTGACTTATATGCATATAATAACAGTCATTCCACAATTGTGAGACATATGATAATTGTTGGTCTTATGTAGCTAGAAACTTATCCTATATATGCAACATACCCAACATTTACTATCTCATATGTCATATAACAAACTCGATCATTGCACATATATATGAATGCCCATGCCACTATTTCTTGATTGTGATGATAGGGATGAGTCCTCTCAGCTCAAAGGCATTTTAAATTGAAAGAGTAGTGATTGACATCCAATGAAAAACCACTAGAACCTCTCTCCAAAAAACGGCGACTCTTGGTAATCGACCCTACTATCCCTACACCGATTATCCCATTTGTTTCTTGTTTTCTTATTGAAGCAAGACAATGGGTTTTTTTTAAATAAGGATCTCATTATTTTAATTTGCTTGATTCTCTTATATCATTGGGTTACATTCAATCTTGCATGCTTGCATTAATTACACCGTTTAGTGCTTAACCGACCATATTTTTGTTCATATTTTTTGTTTGGTTCAACTAATTCTTTGATCATATTATATTTATCTGGTGGTGATATGTTTCATAGTATGTGATGTAGCTACACTACTGGTCTTCTTGGTGACTGTCGTGTTTGTGTTGGTGTGATGTTGAAATAAGGGTTTTTGGAGTCGGATGGAGAAGGAGGGAAGAGGAAAAAGAAAAAATATGATGATGAGAGTGGTGCGAGTTCTGGTCCTTCATCGTTGGAGGCTGAATTCCCATCGCTAAGTGAGTTGGCTTCTAAAGCACGTAAGAATGAATCTAAACCTGTAGGAGCTGATGGGAATACTAGAAAACCCGTTGATTCTGTGATGTATAATAGTGTTTCAATAGGTGACTCAGGTAACAAGGGGGAAGAGGAATCTGGTCTGAATATTCATGTGTCGATCCTGGTTTGGAACCAGTCCTAGATTCGAATGTGTTTAGTTCGATCCCCGCTGTGATAGTGCAACATGTTTCACATGTGGAGTGACTGGATAGGGGATCAAATCAGTGGTTCAGTCCCATTTGTTTGTGTGAATAGTGCTGATTGTAACGAGATGGTCGTGAAGGAGCATCTGGAGCCCGATTCCATGTGCTATTACAAACAATGCAAGCTCATGGTACTACTTGCGGGTGTTCACAACCCTATGAGTTATGCTAATAAATTGAATCTATCACATGAGACTAAGGAAAATATTTGGAAAGTTGATGATATTATGCCACAAGATGCTGATTATGATGTAGGGTTACCTATTGCCGGTTTTGAGGTACATGAGAGGTTGAAAAATTCTTTATCTGGGTATTTCATTGGTAAAGGCTTGCTTTTCTGTTGTCAAATGGTTTGTATGTAATAATCGGAAAAATTATGGTGTTGAGAAACCTACTATGAATGCGATAGGTTTTTTTTTTTAAATTCTCGACTACTCGAGTGCGACTTTGTAATACACGATGGTCCATGGATGATCCGTAGAATTCCTATAATTCTCAATAAGTTGTCTTACGAGACTAGCCTCTTAAAGAAGATTTGTCTTATGTTCCAATTTGGGTTAAGTTCCATGACGTCCCAATTGTTGCATATTCTTCAGATGGTTTGAGCTCTATTGCCTCAAAAATTGGTAATCCTATGCTCATTGATTCGTATACTAATGAGATGCACTTGAAAACATGGGGTAGAAGTAGTTATGCTAGAGCTCTGATTGAAATCAATGTGACCAATGAATTTCGTGACACTTTAGTTGTCGTTGTCCCCTAATACTAAAGAACTTGCTATGCAAAGCATCATTTGTGTTGAATATGAGCGGGATCCTCGATGTAGTAAATGCTTAGTATGGTCATCTTCTTGAGGAATTCCCTAAAGATCCTCTTAAACGTGTTCTTAATTCTTGAGGGAGCTAAGAAGGGGCATCGAATGATGGGTACACTACCGTCATGTGAAAGGGTCCCAGTATAGCGGGTGTTTGGGTTTGCTAAGACCAAGAATATGGAATATCGGTGGTTGCTCCTAAGGGTACTCTACTAAGAGGCATCGTCTAAGCAAACCAAGAAAGGTTACTGAAGTTATTAACACGGCTAATGCTTTTGACTCCCTTGGTGATTTAGATGAGGATCATGTTGTTAGTAAACAGGTTAGTTGTAATACCCCCTAAAATATCGCAGGGGATTATTGTGTCACTGGGGTATTGTTAGGAATTAGAAAATTCAGTCAGTAAAGTGTCGGTCACCTCAAGTATATGTAATTGTTAGAAAGCTCGCAGTCGTAGTAATTTAATACTAGTTAGTATTTAGTTAAGTAACACCGTGGAGGGCGAGCCAGGTCTTTTACCCGGCACGTATGCACGATCCACGGCCCGAAAGGTGGCGCTGTAAGAAACTATAAATACCCTCTACCTCCCAAGGTAGAGGGTTGGAGCTTTAATACCATCTTTCTTTGTTTCACATAGTTCCCAACTCTTTCCTTTCTCTCTCTAAACATATTGTCGCCCCATATCATTTATGGTTTGATGTGTTTGTGAAATCCTATATCTTACAATTGGTATCAAGAGCCATGGTTTGATCACTCATCTTTCATGCTCTTTGTTTGGTGGATTTCATAAGGTTTTTGGGGTTATAAGTGTTTAGGAGAGTTTGATTCATTTGGTTAATTTCTAGTGTTAAAGTTTGAATTTTGATTGTACTTTTGTGTTTAGGATCATCATATGTGTTTAGGTTTTGAATTGGAAGGCTTGAATCGTTGTGGTTTGTTGTTATTGATTGATAAAGTGGTTGTTTTTGAAAGTTGTACGAAGCGAGTTGAGCCAAGCATATGACTGGAGACCGTTCGCGGCTCATGAACTTCGTGAGTAAATTCATCGGGACTGTTAGATTCGGGAACGATCATTTCAGTGCAATTATGGGTTATGGAGATTATGTTGTTGGTGAAAGTGTAATCTCCAAGGTATATTATGTTGAAGGTCTTGGTCATAACCTATACACCATCTCTATCGAAGAAGTGTAATCGGGGTATATTTTACGTCGGTCATTCGTGATTACGATCTAGAAGTAGCCTTGAAAACATACTTGTTCGTTAGAGAACTTGATGGTGTGGAACTGTTAAGAGGAACTCTTGGTTCAAATCTATACACCATCTATCGAACATGATGAAATCTTCTCCAATCGCTTGTTGTCAAAGGCTTGAAAACAAAGTCATGGTTATGGCATCGTCGTCTCAATCACTTGAACTTCGGCACCATTAATGATCTTTCCAGAAAGGACTTAGTAATGGGCTTACGGTTCAAGTATGAAAAGGATCATCTTTGTTGTGCCCAATGGGAAAAAGCGAAATGCGCACAAACCCAAACCTACAAACTGATTATGGAAGTTCTTACATACCATTCACATGGATTTATGTGGACCCATGAGAGTCAGAATATTTACGGAAGAAATATGTGTTAGTTGTGGTTGATGATTACTCTCGATTTACTTGGGTTAAGTTCTTAAGGACAAGGATGAAACTCCTGATATCATCATTAAACTTATCAAGCAGTTGACTTCGACTTAACAAAGCTGTCGAATCGTCGAGCAGAAAATGGAAGAGTTTGTTAATAAAGAACTTAGTGAGTTTTATGAAAGTGTTGGAATCAGTCATCAAAGAAGTGTTCCACGAACTCCTCAACAGATCGGTGTAGTTGAAAGAGCGAAATCAACTCTTGTGGAAGCCGAGAACAATCTTGATTTACTCAAAGGTTCCAATGTTTCTCTGGGCTGAAGCCATTTCAATTGCATGCTACACTCAAAATCGATCCCTAATTCACACATCTCATGGAAAAACTCCATATGAACTTGTCCACAATCGAAAACCTAATCTTTCATTCCTTCATGTGTTTGGTGCATTGTGTTATCCAACTAATGAGGGTCAAGACTTAGGCAAACTTAAAGCTAAAGCGGATATTGGAGTATTTGTAGGATATGCACCAAGCAGAAAGGGATACCGAATCTACAACAAAAGAACCCGAAATATCATGGAAACAATTCCGCGTTACGTTCATGAAGTGACCGTTCAAATGGCTCGGGACAACCCGATTCTAGACGCATCACAACCTTCATCAAGTAGTCCCATCAGGTTCTACTCTTGTACAAAATCTCTCACCGGCAACTTATGTACCTCCTTGAAGATGATTTGAAGAAATTGTTTGATCTAATGTTTGATGAACACTATGAGCCAATTGCTAATGATCTGTCAAATCCATCAACGAGTGATCTATCCCATCAATGAAGTTAACCCCCGGTTTCTATGTCATTAAGTCAAGCGCTGGCTGTCGATCACTCTATCTCATCAACAAATCCTCAATCATCGAGTGTACATCATGGAATTGTTTCTGGCACCTATGATGAAGATAATCCTTTTGCTACTCCCGAAGATGCTCCATTTGAAAACATATTTGCTCCAGAATCATCATCAGAACCATCTTGATGGGAGAAATGCGACTCTGCTACTTGGTTCCTCAACAACAACCACCGAGCACCTTAGAAAATTGACATGATCATCCATTGGACAACATCATTGGAAATCCCTCTCGTCGATATCCACTCGTAAACAACTTGCAACGATGCCTTATGGTGCTTCTGACTGTACAATCCAAGGTCGAACCAAAAGGCGTTAAGCGCAATGAATGAAGGCGGCTAGTTCAATGCCATGCAAGAAGAAATTCATGATTTTGATCGACTAGATGTATGGGAATTAGTACTGCTCACGGACGTGCTATGATCATTGCTCTAAAGTGGATCTTCAAAGTAAAACTTGATGAGCATGGTGATGTATTAAAGAACAAGGTACAATTGGTTGCAAAATGATCCGTCGAGGAGGATTGACTTTGAAGAATCATTTGCTCGGTTGCGCGCATCGAAGCAATCAGAATCTTCTGGCTAATGCTGCAAGTAAGAATATGGTAGTCTATCGGATGGATGTAAGGCGGCTTTTCTTAGCGGAGATCTTAAAGAAGTCATCGTCGGCCAACTGAAGGTTTTGTGAATTCCGAGCATCCTACTCATGTCTATCGCTTGAAGAAGGCTCTTTACGGTTTGAAGCAAGCTCCAGGGCATGGGTATGATCGCTATCAAAGTTTCTTCTATCTACAGGATTGACAAAAGGAAGCGGTTGATCCGACATTGTTCACCGAAAGTCGGCAAACATTTAATTCATGTTCAAATTTATGTTGATGATATTATTTTTGCCTCGACTTGATGAATGTGACCGTTTTCTAAGAGATGGGCTCAAATTTCAAATGTCAATGATGGGACAAATGTCATTTTTCTTGGGATTACAAATTTCACAGAGTCTCGGAGGCATTCTTATCAATCAATCTAAATATGCAAATGAAATTTTAAAGAAATTTGGATTTGACACTTGTGAACCGTTGACACTCCCCGCGATTGGAGCGTACCAAGCTGGATGAGGACCACTCGAGAGATCATGGTAGATCAAGCGAAATATCGAGTATGATTGGATCACGATGTACCTCCGCGGCGATGGACCGATATTGTTTGCTATATGCATGTGTACGATGCAATAAGCCTAACAAAAGCACCTTGAAGCGGTTAAGCGGGTCTTTCGGTATCTCCAAGGAACCATCAACATGGGACTTTGGTACCCGAAGGACCCCGGTATATCACTAACAACCTATCTGCGGTCACGGACCATGCAGTTGTCAAGATACGTCGATGCGTGCGGAGGTGCTCAATTTCGGGTGATAAGCTTGTGAGCTGGTCTTCAAAGAAACAAATGAGTACTTCTATATCCTCTATAAAGGCTGAATACATAGCCATGTCATCTTGTTGTGCTCAAATCCTATGGATGAGATCCCAATTATCTGACTATGGCTTTGAATTCAACAAAATCCCCCTGTATTGTGATAACAAAAGTGCCATTGCTCTCTCTTGCAACAACGTTCAACATTCAAGAGCAAATCACATCGACATTCGACATCATTTCATTCGGGAACAAGTGGAAAAAGGTGTGGTGGAACTTTATTTTGTGAGGACTGAATGCCAGTTAGAAGACATCTTCACCAAAGCTCTTCCTCGAGAACGTTTCGAGTTTATTCTTCCACGACTTGGTCTAAAGAGTTTACAACCGGAAACACGCAAACATCTTCAAGAGAAAGAGGAGGAGTAAAAGTCTTTCTTCATCTATCTCTTGTATATATATTTTTTTCAAAAAGCAAAATACAAAATTATAAAACCAACAAAAAGAAAATAGAAAAATATAAAATTTTCAAAATCCACAAAAATTTGAAAAACTCAAAAAATTCCAAAAATATTGTTATTTTGTCATTTTTTTTTAAAAAAATAATAAAATAAAAAATATATTCGATATCATCTGGACTTTGTGTTGTTCAAAAGAATGTCGGGTCTAGATGCTCTTGAATGTATATATATTGCTTTAAAAAAGCAGGCGGGAAAAATAGTTTATTATCATTTCGGTGATAACCCGTTTTAAGGAAAAACAGCCATGCTTAATCTTATTTTTCAAATCTCATGCTCTGATTCTTAAAACAAATGTTTGTCACTAAAAAGACAAATTTTTCTTTCCAAATATTTTTCGTCTATTGATTCTTAAAAGAAAATATTTGTCATCTAATGAAAACAAAATTGCTTTGAAAATATCTCGTACTCTATTTTTGAAAATCATCCGGGCTTATCTTTGTCAAACTCTCTAACACTCAATCAACAACTCATGTCCTTGATTGAAGGGGAGAATGATTTCAATCGAATCAAAAGGTTATTTTAAACAATTATACGTAAAAAGCAAGTCTATTTTTGGAAAATCAAAAAGAACAATGTTTTATACAATTGATTCAAGACCTTGGCTAATATTATGTTTTCAAAATATAGTTATACATGATTGGTCAATGGAGTTTAAAGTCTCAAAATCTAATCCTTATCAGTTAAAATGTCTTTCAAACGCAAGTCACTATTCTCCTCAAAAGCTCTCAAAATTTAATTTAAATCAATAGAGATCACATATCTCAAAGGATTTGAAAATTGTGATAGGGGAGAATTTGTGATTTAAATTGGTTTTAAACTGATAATTCGATAAATGGTTTAATACATGATTAACAAGCTCTCCTCCTGCATGTACCAACGATTTTAAATTTTCCATGCGTGTAAGGGGGCATTTACATCAAACAAAATGGATTGAAAAGTGATTGATTTGTTTATAAGTGCGGGTTTTCCCTAATATTTGCTAAATAATTTCAAAATGATGCACATATGGAGGAGCAAATTTTTGAAAACCACATTCTTTCCCGAAAATATCTTTAACTGTATGTGAATCACTGATTTTGATCGGAAAGTAATGTAATGATATTTTAGAAAATAATTTATCAAAGAAGTGAATTCTTCTCTTTCCTCCATGTATGTCAAGCTAATTTCAAATATCGATGCACATGTTGGGGGGAGGGCGTTAAAATATCAAAACAATTCAAGTACAAAATGCTTTGATAATATATCACAAATCACAGGATTGATTTTTCAAATGATTTTCAATTAGTTCCAAGGCGATGAACAATACCAAAAAGACCGACCAAATTTACTTTATGTTTGGTGATATAAGGATGGTTAGGTTAGGAATTCGTTCCCACGATCCCTTGAGCTGGAGGGATCTACCAGGGACAATCCACTAGATAGTGTAGAGTCCTTAGGTATGATGAAAAAAAATGAGAAAAGTGAGATATGGGAAAGTGCGGTGAGATAGAGCTAGACTGGAATAAACCCAACAAGGTTCTAGTAATGAAGTCTCGGTAAGCACTGAAGGGGTTGAAGAATGAAAAAAAAATGAATGAGAAAAGGGTGAAAAGAAATAGCCCTCCATTAATTCAACCTAAGGGCAGAAAGGTTCAATTCATATGCTACTGGTGGTTACCAAGGTAACATCGGTATTGAAGACAAGGCGTCATGGACCCGATGGCGCAATTACTACATCTTCCCAAGCTACTCAAGTTCCTCTTAAAAGGACTTGTTTCATTCTCACGGGGAACCTACATTATCTATCGACTTTCTCTTAGAGATGGTTGATATTGAAGAAGGAGACCTCTCTACAGTCTCCGGCATAGGAACCAAATGTGCACTATTGAGTCTAGAGCCACGAGATCATCAATAAATATTATTAAGGAAACAATCAATGAAGACTCTCTGTTTCACACAATGTGGAAAGAGAGAATATATTTAAAGAGTCCTACGCTTTATCCTTGTGGTATTGCGGAACATCGAGTGATATGCCAACATATTCACAATGAAGATGGAAAGCCTTCTAGAGCCAATATCAAACAAGCTTTTGGTAGTTGGCATATGAGATCTATCTAATAGATCAACCATGTGACAACTGAACGAAACAACGGCGATTCAAAATTATGAATCAATCTGGTCGGTTAATGGTGGATCTACCTTTGAAAAACCGGTCGTTGTGCTTAAAATTCTTTCTCACAGCACATCGACTTGTATTAATATTTCAAAATTAAAGGTGTTTATGATTGATAATGAGTTTCCTTAAAACCTTAGTTGTATTGCAAAAACACTTTATTTTGAAGCATTACCGCGATTGTTTGTCAAATCTCTTTTCATCAATCATTGAATCTCAAATTATTTGGTTACTTCACTCCGTGTTGTCTTCTTTGAGGCGTTCGGTTTGAAACGGCTTGAGCAGCTGCGAAACCATCACAGGATATTCTTCAAAATTATACTGATCCAAGGCGGTACTTGTACTGATCAGCGAGGCGTGGGCGTGTACCTCAACTCAACAAAAGTGATCAAAGACACTTTCGTGCGCTTTATTGCTACTGTTGTATGAGTACACCGTTTACTGATCAGAATGGAGAGATCAATCCATAGCCGCATGCTCACACAACACATTCATCTCTAAAGAAATCATGATAAAAGCATCAACGACTCTGATATTCTCACTCCATGTTACGCTTCTGCTTGCGGCAAATATCATGAATCAATTAAAGCTTCCGCTACGATGAAGAAATCATAAATCCAGAATGGCATGTCGGTCCCTTCACAACGTCACATAATTTCAACACCACAATGGAAGAGTCAGAGATTTATGCAAGCTGATGATCTCAAAGCTGGCTAAAAAATTCATCATCGCGTGGATCAGTTAAAGACCTCCACTTGAATCATCCAAACATGCAAAACATGAAGAATCAAAGACTACGAGCTACTGAGCAAAGAACTTAATCAAGCCCAAGAACAATCTAATATAATATCTGTTTGTATTCATTGTAAATTGAGGTGACCTCCCCAGGGAGATTGTTGAATTAGAAAATTAGTCATAAAGTGTCGGTCACCTAAGTATATGTAATCGTTAAGCTAAGTAATGTATTAGTAATTTAATACTAGTTAGTATTTAGTTAAGTAACACCGTGGAGGACGGACGGGTCTTTTACCCACTGTATGCCTGATCCACAGCCAGAAGGTGGCGTTCTTTGTAAGAAACTGTTAATACAAATAAACCGTAAAAACGTTTATTAATATTTTGCGATCTCTTTGTGTTTTGTTGATAACAAATGTAATGTTATCTTAAGTATAATTATAAGGATACATGTTATTTTTGTAAAGCATTTACATATAGCCATTTAAATACAAAAATGTAATAATTAAGCATTTGTTGTAATAGTTTATTAGGATGGGTAAAAACCATAACCCATGGATCTTAACCCATACCAAAGAAGACTTGATACAATGTATACTTAGATACATTGAATCTAGAAGAAAACCCATGGACCAACCCATAACCCATGACCCATAACCAAAAAACCCATGGGCAAAGAGGGGCGTACCACGGATCCCTAGGATTACACTAGCCGGATCCCAAGTGGAAGGGATCCGTGGGATCCGTGGAACAGAGGAGAAATTTTCCTATAAATAGAGAGCCATTTCTTCATTCTAACTCACCCCTCTTCTAACTAAATCTCTCATACACTCTCATTCTCTTCTAACATATAGATCACTTGATCTAGAGAGTTGTTCTTCTTTCTTTCTATTTGTGATCCTCATATAGGTCCTTCTCTAAGAAGAGATCACGAGCATTCTACAAGTCATCCAAGCAAGGGGTCCTTGATTGATTTGTCACTCCGCATAAGATTTCGTGCGAAGATCTTGTATTTGATATTTCACATATTTGTTGTGTAATAGTTGTGTTGGTTTGGTCCACCGTGCTACGGACTCGGTATCTAGCTTTGTACCGGAAAAAGTGTAAGCAACGTTGTGAAGGCTTCTCCGCCAAGTGAAGGAGTTTGTTGACATAGTGCTTGAACTCTCGAGTAGGTGACTCGGGGAGTGGAGTAGGGCAAGGAAGGTGACCTTGTAAGCGAACCACTATAAATCGGTTGTGTCATTTCTATCCCTTAACTTTATCTATTTGCTTGCATTATCATTAGATCTATACGTTCTCAACATCCATACGATTTCACATAATATCGAATCTAAAAGTTTTGAAATCAACTTAAAATCGGCAAAACTATTCAACCCCCCTTCTAGTTTTCCACAATTGGCATCAAGAGCTAAGTTTATAAAAGTTTTAAAATAAAATTGTATTTTAAAAACTTTTCGATCACTATGGGTTCTGAAAATTATAAGGAAGGGCAATCTATGCAACGACCACCACTACTTGAAACTAATGGTTTTATATATTGGAAAAATAGATTCAAAACATATGTGAAGTCTAAAGATATTGATCTTTGGTACATTATTGTTGAAGGTGATTTTGAGGCTACCTCAAATGATGATAAAGGAAATTTAGTTCACATACCTCATGATAAACTAAATGATGAAATGAAGAAAAAGCTTTCTAAAAATAGTGAAGCAAAATGGTTTTATATAATGCTTTACCAAAAAGGAATTGAAAGAATTTCTATGCTTAAAACCTCTAAAGAAATTTGGAATTCTTTAGTTGTAACTCATCAAGGCAACCAACAAGTTAAAAATAATAAAATTGATTTATTTGTTCAACAATATGAACAATTTTCAATATCGGATGAGGAAACTATAGATCATTCATTTGCTAACTTTAATACTATTATTACATCTTTACAAGCACTTGATGAATCTTTTTCTAGCCGTAACCATGTTAGGAGATATCTAAGGGCACTTCCATCGAAGTGGAGATCCAAGGTGACGGCAATCGAAGAGTCAAAAGATTTGACAATCCTCACCCTCGATGAACTCATAGGCAACCTAAAAGTCTACGAGCTTGTCCTTGCTAAAGATTTCGAAGCCTCAAAGGTGAAAGAGAAACACAAATCTCTTGCCCTTAAAGCCAAAAAGGCCTCGAGCGATGAGGAGAACTCATCTTCGAGTAGTGACGACGAAGAGTACGCTATGGCGGTAAGGGACTTTAAAAAATTCTTTAGAAAAAATGGTAGATACGTCAAACAACCGTATGATAATAAGAAAGGCTTTCGGAAAAGCAAAGAGGACGAGAAGCCAAGGATGATCGTACTTGCTTTAAGTGTGGGGACCCAAACCACTTTATTAGTAAGTGTCCCAAACGGGATGATCAAAAAGCGTTCGTGAGCGGCACGTGGGGAATGAGCGACGAGGAGGATGAAGAAATTTGTCTTATGGCAAATGACGAGGTATGTTCTGAATACTATAGTAGCTCATCACTTGATGACGACTCATTGCATAATGAATATGATAAACTATGCAATATTAGCTTAAAACTAGTTAACAAAAACAAGCTTTTAAAGAGTCAAAATAAACGTTTAGATAAAGAAGTCATAGAATTAAAAGCAAAACTAAAACGTTTAGAGAAAGGTAAAATAGCAAGTGGTGAATGTGAACTTTGCGTTCAACTTCAAACACTAGTGGATCACTTAGATTCTAAAATTGCTAGAATGAGCACGAACACTTTAGATACAATACTCGATAGAGTTAAAACTGGTAACAATCAAAAGGGTCTAGGTAGTCAACAACTTGATCCATCAACTAGTAAAAGTAAAGAAACAAAATTTGTTAAAGAACTAGAAAAACCAGCCATTGTTGTGGCGGATCCCACGGATCCCCTAAAAAGGGAACCGGCTAGTGTAGAAAAAGGGATCCGTGGATCTGCTGTAGCAAACATTAGTAATAATGTAACTTCTTCATCTAGAACCGAGTTTGTTATAGTTAATAGGAAGAAACCAAATCATGTCACCACTAGACAACCACCTCCAAAATATAATCCTACTTTTGCAAGAAACAAAGCTCCATCTTTTTCAAAACCTAATTCATTTAGGAGACCTAATAACGTTTACCCGAAAAGTAACCATCAAATGGGATGGAATCAAAACATGCAAAACGGTTTTCCTTTTCAAAACTTTGCTCCATGGAATGCATACTCATCTTATCCATACATGTCTAACATGAATGGAATGTTTAACACTAATGGACCCATGAACAAATGGGGACCAAACTTTTGAGTTTATTATTGTTTTAGGTGTGCTTAAAGGTCGACCTAGACCCCGATGAATGGGTCAAGGATAGCGGGTGCACAAGGCACATGACCGGAATAGGGATCTATTCTCCACATATGAATCCATTAATGGAGGTAATGTGGTGTTTGGAAATAGCAAAAGTAGAATCATCGGTAAAGGTACGATTTCTAACAAATCTCTAACCATTAACGATGTGTGTCACGTAGAAAACCTAAACTTTAATCTCTTAAGTATAGGACAAATATGTGATAAAAATGCAATGTACTTTTTACCGAAACCGGTAGTAAGATACTTAAAAATGGCATAACCATAGGAAGAGGAATTAGGAAACATGGAGTCTATGTCATTAAAATCGGTAATGAACCTAAAGACAAATTATGTCTTACCTCTATGGATGATACTTCGACCTTATGGCATCGAAGATTGGGTCACGCCAACATGCGACTTCTTCAATCGCTATCATCCAAAGATCTAGTAAGAGATCTACCTAAGTTAAAATATGAACATCAATTTTGTGATGCTTGTAATATAGGAAAACAAGCTCATTCGAGTCATAAAGCTAAAAACATGGTGTCCACAACTAGGTGTCTAGAATTACTACATATGGATTTATTTGGTCCATCCGCTATCCAAAGTTATGGAGGCAACTACTACACTTTGGTAATAGTGGATGACTACTCTAGGTATACATGGACAAAATTTTTAAAGAACAAAACGGAAACCTTTAACTATTTTGAAATATTAAGCAAAAAGATCCAAAGACAACTAGGAAGTCCCATAGTGTCTATTAGGACGGATCATGGTAGGGAATTCGATAATGAAGTGCAATTCGAGCTTTTTGTGACGCTAATGGTATTACTCACAACCTCTCGGCTCCACGCACTCCACAATCGAATGGGGTAGTAGAAAGAAAGAATAGAACTCTACAAGAAATGAGTCGAACCATGCTTAATGAACAATCCATACCTCAAAAATTTTGGTGTAATGCCGTTGATACTTCAACGTATATACTCAATCGAGTCTTGATTAGACCAATCTTAGGAAAAACTCCATATGAGTTACTTCGAGGCAAAAAGCCTACGTTAAATCACATTTAGAGTCTTTGGTAGTAAATGTTTTATTCTTAACACTAAAGATTACCTTACAAAATTTGATCCTAAATCAACCGAAGGTATCTTTTTAGGTTATTCGCCAAATAGCAAAGCTTACGTCATATTAAACAAAGAAACAATGAAGGTAGAAGAGTCATTAAATATAAAATTTGATGAAAGTCCACCCAAACCCTCTCCACCTCTTGTCGATGACGAGATTATAGAAAGTGAAGCCATAGTAATAAAGAAAAAGATAAGTGAAGAAGAAGAACCTCTAAGTGATGAAATAGTAAACATTAAAGAGTCCAAAGATCACCCCGTAGATAAAGTCATAGGAAAACTAAACGAACGAACATTAAGGTCTCAAGTTCAAAACCAAAGTAGCTTGTTTTGTTTCGTTTCAACCTTAGAACCTAAGAATACACAAGAAGCCATAAAAGATGAAAGTTGGGTAATGGCTATGCAAGAAGAACTAAATCAATTTGTTTCTAATGATGTTTGGACACTTGTCCCTCCACCTAGTAATCAAACCATAATAGGAACCAAATGGGTTTATAAAACAAATTAGATGCAAACGGAGTAGTGTCTAGGAACAAGGCTAGACTCGTTGCTCAAGGGTATAACCAACAAGAGGAATAGACTTTGATGAGACCTACGCCCCGTGGCTAGATTAGAGTCTATAAGAATACTTCTTGCGTATGCTTGTGCTAATGATCTAAAGCTTTATCAAATGGATGTCAAAAGAGCTTTTCTAAATGGTGTCATAAATGAAGAAGTATATGTAGCTCAACCTCCGGGCTTCATTGATTTTGAAAAACCAAACATGTGTATAAATTAAAGAAAGCCCTTTACGGTCTTAAACAAGCTCCAAAAGCTTGGTATGATAGACTCAAGTCATTTCTAGTTAAACACAACTACACCATGGGGTTAGTTGACAACACACTTTTACTAAGAAAAGAGAGTCACATATAATCATAGTACAAATATATGTAGATGATATTATATTCGGATCCACTTGTCAAGACATGTGTGATGATTTCTCTAAAATCATGCATGACGAGTTCGAGATGAGTATGATGGGAGAACTTAGTTTCTTTCTTGGTCTACAAATAAAACAAGTAGAAGATGGTATCTTCTTTAATCAATCTAAATACATCAAGGAGATGTTAAAGAAATTCGGTCTAGAAGAGTCAAAACCAATTAGGACTCCAATGTCATCCGACACCAAACTCACAAAATACGAGGACGGAGAATCCGTAGATAATACTAAATATCGTGGCATGATAGGTAGCCTTCTCTACCTCACGGCAAGTAGGGCGGATATCATGTTTAGTGTTTGCTTATGTGCTAGGTTTCAAGAAGACCCCAAAATATCACACCTAGAAGCCGTAAAAAGGATATTTAGATATATTAAGGGTACAACACAATTAGGATTATGGTATCCTAAGGGCACGGGAGTAGAAACAATTATTGTATATGCAGATTCGACCATGCGGTGATTACGTTGATAGAAAAAGTACAAGTGGGGTATGTACTTTTATGGGATGTTGTTTAACATCATGGTTTTCTAAGAAACAAACGGCACTTGCAATATCAACAACCGAAGCCGAGTACGTCTCCGCCGGCAAAGCATGCCAACAAGCACTATGGATGAAACAAGCGTTAGTAGACTACGACATCCATCTAAGCAACATAGCCATCCTATGTGACAACAAAGGTGCAATCGATCTAAGCAAGAATCCGGTATTGCATTCTCGCACAAAGCATATAGAGATTCGTCATCACTTCCTAAGAGACAATGTTCAAAAGGGGAACATCTCTATTGAGAAGGTAGCATCCGAAGACAACATAGCCGACGTCCTCACCAAACCGTTGAAGCGGGAACAATTCAACCTACTTCGTCTTGGTCTTGGTCTAATGGAACAAACGTCGTAATTTAATTGACTCTACAAGGTATGTAAACACTAGCCTTCTTCTTTTCGAGTCTAGGATTTCTATTTCACGCACAACTCACAAACAATACGGGAATTTTCAAAACCCAAGATGAGTTTTTACACTTATAGTTTTCTTATTTTTAAGCCTACTTTCACAATGTTTTCTAAAAGGATGATACCTTCCCGTATCAATTTCACAAAAGCAATTTCTCACGTCTAGGACAAATCGCTTTTTCATTATTAATACAAAGTAAAAACCCGTTTTCATTGCATCTCATGTCTTTTGAATGCTAAAGGGGACACATAACTAATATGTGTTTTCCGGTACATTCATTTAAGCAACAATGAATTAGGAGCATTGATAACACAAAATTACGTACTCATGTACTAAATATGTGTTTTCAGGTTATCTCAATAGGATGCTTTTACACTTCTAGTTTATTTTCTATTCCTTTTAGGGGTCGAGATAACCGAAACTCCAAATAGTTTGCATATAGGCACACACTAGGCAAAAATGTTTCCAAAAGTAAAATTTTGTGCTGCCGAAACACAGACCACGGATCCCAGCCTTTATCTTTGGGCCGGATCCCTCAAGGGAAGGATCCGTGGGATCCGTGTAACAGAAGCTGTTTTCAACTTCTATTTTTCACTTTGGATGAAAAATCCACATTTGTTTCATTTTTGGGAGTATGCTCTTTAATGCTTGTGTTCTCATGATCACATGCCTTGAATTCATATCTAATCATTAGATTTTAATCCACATTTTGGGTCAAGCATTCATTACAATGCTTTGTTTTTCTATATATATATAACTCCCAAAATGCTTGCATATTCCATCTCCTTCTCACAAACACACTTCATCATGTCATCCAAAAACCCTTTAGGAGAATCATCTAGTACAAACAATCATGATATCCAAACCTTTGTACTTCCACCATCCAAAATACCACAATCAAATGCTAGGATATCCGCACCGATTAGTATCCGATCTTGTTGTTTAGCAAAACCAACCTCAAATGGTTCATCCTCAACAAATAACTCACCACAAGATGCTTCCATTATAGCACCACCCTCATCACCAACAAGTACACCAACTTCATCACCACCTAAAATAACTCTTTTGGAACTCCTTAAGACTCCAACAAGATCTAACCAACCTAAAGAAAAAAAATTAGTCTTTTCAACACCCCCCACATCTCCAAATACTATCTTTCAAGATCTTGAAACATCACCACCATTAGCTCCCATCACATTACAAGAACATCTAGGTTCTTTTCCACCACCACTTATTAACATTTCGGATTGTGATCCATATTTTCCTATTTTTCCACCACAACTTCCGCAAAACTCAAATCAAAACAACCCGGAAAAATTCCGCACTCATTACCCACATCATTTACATTGTGAACATTGCCAATCCACTAGGGAAATTGCAATAGAAGTTAGGGAAGAAATGCGTTTCATACTCAACCTCATCCTTGATCGCATCAATACCATTACTCATCAAAATCTCCATCCATAACCTTATGCAAGCATGGAAGGAATCACTACTACTACTTTCTACTTTTAGTATTATTTTTCTTTTGAAGTCATTTTCAAGAACAAGTCTTGTTCTTATTTTTACATGCTTGTAAGTGGCATACATACCACTACAATTTGTTGTTTTATTACAAGGCCTTGTTTACATACCTTGGCTCCCAATCTTGATTCTCGACAACCACAAGATTATATAAGCATGTTACTAACCTTTCTTTTTGTAGGATTTTTTATTTTTCTTCACTTGACGCCCCAAACAAGGGGAGCTACCGTCAAGGGGGAGTTAGAAGTTTATTTATTTCTTCCAAGGGTTAACTTTTTGTTTCGACAAAAGGGGAAGAAGTAAAACTTAGGGCTTTCAAAACTTACATCTATTCTTAAGTTTTACTCATCATAACATTATATTTTGTCATCAACAAAAAGGGGGAGATTGTTAATACAAATAAACCGTAAAAACGTTTATTAATATTTTGCGATCTCTTTGTGTTTTGTTGATAACAAATGTAATGTTATCTTAAGTATAATTATAAGGATACATGTTATTTTTGTAAAGCATTTACATATAGCCATTTAAATACAAAAATGTAATAATTAAGCATTTGTTGTAATAGTTTATTAGGATGGGTAAAAACCATAACCCATGGATCTTAACCCATACCAAAAAAGACTTGATACAATGTATACTTAGATACATTGAATCTAAAGAAAACCCATGGACCAACCCATAACCCATGACCCATAACCAAAAAACCCATGGGCAAAGAGGAGCGTACCACGGATCCCAAGTGGAAGGGATCCGTGGGATCCGTGGAACAGAGGAGAAATTGCCTATAAATAGAGAGCCATTTCTTCATTCTAACTCACCCCTCTTCTTACTAAATCTCTCATACACTCTCATTCTCTTCTAACATATAGATCACTTGATCTAGAGAGTTGTTCTTCTTTCTTTCTATTTGTGATCCTCATATAGGTCCTTCTCTAAGGCGAGATCACGAGCATTCTACAAGTCATCCAAGCAAGGGGTCCTTGATTGATTTGTCACTCCGCAAGATTTCTGTTGCGAAGATCTTGTATTTGATATTTCACATATTTGTTGTGTAATAGTTGTGTTGGTTTGGTCCACCGTGCTACGGACTCGGTATCTAGCTTTGTACCGAAAAAGTGTAAGCAACGTTGTGAAGGCTTCTCCGCCAAGTGAAGGAGTTTGTTGACATAGTGCTTGAAACTCGAGTAGGTGACTCGGGGAGTGGAGTAGGGCAAGGAAGGTGACCTTGTAGCCGAACCACTATAAATCGGTTGTGTCATTTCTATCCCTTAACTTTATCTATTTGCTTGCATTATCATTAGATCTATACGTTCTCAACATCCATACGATTTCACATAATATCGAATCTAAAAGTTTTTAAAATCAACTTAAAATGCAAAAAACTATTCAACCCCCCTTCTAGTTTTCCACAGAAACTATAAATACCCTCTACCTCCCAAGGTAGAGGGTTGGAGCTTCAATACCATCTTTCTTTGTTTCACATAGTTCCCAACTCTCTTCCTTTCTCTCTCTAGAACTTTCTCTCTCTAAACATAGTGTACGCCCCATATGATTTATGGTTTGATGTGTTTGTGAAATCCTATATCTTACAGGTATTACTTATTAGCATACAGTACAAGTTATAGAAAATGACCTCTAAATGAGACGTTTTGAAAAGTTACCATTCAATTAATATTATCAGAGTTACAAACATGAGGTCCCAAAGTGTAATACATAAATTTTTTCAAAATATTTCGAATGGTAAATGATAAAGCATAAGTCTTTAAAATATGTTGTACGACTCTATGTTCCATGCAATGATTATCGCCTTACTGACCTGAGATAAACATGCTAAAAAATGTATACAAAAAGGTTGGTAAGTTCATAGAGTTTATTGCAAATAAGATGTAAAAACTTTATGATTTAATTCATATGACAAGTATATGTCAACCTAATCCTGCTACAAATCCTGTCCATACAAGATTTGTAACATCTTAGGTCCACATATAAGTTCATATTTAATAACTGTAAATGTTGACTGCGTTACGAGTAGGACATATGTGTATACGATATATGCAAGTACTTAATGTAAAGTGTAACAGCCAACTGAACCTCACGACTTGCTTTCATATACTTACACCTTACACCGGATTATATTCACATAAGGTCATGTATCTTGGACATAGGGGTGGGGGCGTCAGCCCGATAGTACTATCAATACCTCTCCATCGAGAATAATTGAAACAATTTTAACACATTAAGGCATATATCGCAATAAAACTACACATCATGTTAAAAGTATAAAAGTGTAGCATAGCATAAAGATAAATGTTTGAGCACTTGTATCTGTATGTAAATTAAAATCATGTATTTTGATAAATGAGTAAAGTATTTCTAAGCATGTATCTCCCCCAAATAGTTTAAAAGGTGTATTAAAAGAGTAAAAGTGGAGCTATAACTCACCGTGAGTTTAATGATGTTTAAAGATATAAAGAAATAGATGGATAAGCCGGAATGTCTTTACGTACAACCTAAAAATATGATATCGTCTTAGGTTTTGGAATAAAACGCGACAAGTCTATATAGTCACTATATTGATCATAATGTTGTACTTGGTTGGCTACAGTGATTGTGTTTGTCGTAGAAATGGTTTACTAATTTCTGAAGCGTGTTTAGTTTAAATATTGTATCACTGTTCGGGCTATAATAATTCAGAGGTCATGTAGTAAATGTTCGAGGAGTTATGACACTTTAAATCATAAATCAAGCAACTCGTCGATACGTTTACCTAAATGAAACCACTCATGAAACTCCTACTAACATGTTACGTTAATAGTTTAAACGTATATATTTGTACTCATAAGAGTTATAAATGAGACATATGGTTTATTTGTATTTCGTTAATGATTATGGTCATGAATTTATACATAAGTAATTGTTATGAGTTAGGAATTAGCCAAAAATAGTTTTTGGTTATAAGTTGTTGAGGAAAAAAAAAGGGTAAAACGGTCATTATTCCTGTTTATTTGAGAAAACACTATTCCGAGGGTCAAGTGTATGATTTTATTTTATGGAAATAACGCTTATAGGTTAATAGTGAAATTTGGTAAGTTTGGTAAATTATCAAGTTTGGGAACTAGGTTGTTCGAGAAAATGTTTTTGGAAAATTTATGTTTCAGTCTAAAGCACGTAATCGTACTTCGGCCTGCATCGTGCGTTTTCAGGCCAAGATCTTGCGTAGCTAGACTAAAAATATCATTCCGGACAACTTTTGTATTTTACACTTTTGACGGGTTAAAAAATTGTGGTTCTGAAAATCGTTAGGGGAAATTTGCAAATTCTTGATGAAACGCATATTGTTGATTAAGATAAATTTCTTGAGGATTGAATTGTTGCGTACCATATGGCGACGACGAGTTAGAATTTTGCGACGAGGGGGTAGACGGGTTTGACGAACCCCCGTATTGTGGTGGGTTTGAATTGAGGAGGTTCGTGAAATAGCCTCCTTCATTCGGGTTTTGAGACATTGTTTTTTTTTTTTGGAGTTGAGATATAGAGAGTAATGATATTTGTTGGTTGAATTGTAGTGAGAAAAATGTATGTAGATTTGGTATTTATAGGGTGTGTTAAGTTTATTTTTAAACAAAAAAAAATAGCCGTTTGAATTTAAACGGTAATATATCCGTTTAAAATAACGCTCCAACGTATCTATTGTTAGGCAAAATACATCGCCGTGCAGACGACGAGGTTCACAACAACGAGGACAAGGTTGGGGTGTCCGGGGCGAGGGACGACTAACGTGCCATGTGGCACGGCGAGGGATAACGAATATGACACTGGGTGTTCTAAGCTCAAAATTTTCATATGACAAACTGAGGGAAAAGTATGGTGTTCAAAATTTTGGTCTGTTCTGTAATTTATGACTTGATACAAACCGATTTCCCAATAAGAGACGGGTCTCTTTATTTGTAAGGATGGACTGGGCTTTTTAAAAATAACCAGTCTTTTTTTAATTTTTCTTTCTAAACCGGGTTTCAACTTTTAAACGGGTCCCGATAATATTTAGAGTCCGTTTCTTTTTAAAAAAGGTCTCCATAAGGGGGTCTCAATACCCAAATGTGTAGTAGTGATTGGAGAAGCTTGAGCTCAAGCTCAGCTTGTTTCGAGCCTTATTTGTAAAGCTCCAGCTTGGCTCATGGGTTATTTTTAAAGTTTGAGCTCTTTAATATATTTATGAAGTTTACGAATTTTGGATATTAATATTTTATTGAAAGAGAAAAAGCATTAGCAATAACATGAGCAATTTTGAATCATTGAAACAACAAAAGAACTATTTTTTCTATAACTTAGAAGATTATACATAAGTGCAATTTTGTTCATGAAAGGTTTATTACACCAATATCCTTGTTAAATATCAAATTACATGTATATCCTTTTAAACTTCAAATTACTCACCTATATCCAAATAAATAATTTAATTTTGATTATATGAAAAGTTCTATTTTAAATATACATTTAATATATAGTTACCATTTTACCCTTGTTACCAAGCTAACAAAGTCACCATATTTGCAGTCTTCTCCATCCAATCATCTTGGGCTCTTTGACACCCTTTTACTTTTCTTATAAATCACAGTAACATTTATTTGTATTTATTTTCATTTTTCTTGTTTTAAATCAAAGGACGGTTTGTACTTTTTGTTGTAAATGAATAATATTTTGAGAAGCTTAAAAGCTTTGTCTCGTGTGCAGAATTATTCCGTCTTCAAATTAATCTATTAAACAATTTTCCACAAACAAACAAGTTTAAGTATTTAATTTATTCCTTTTAACTTTTTTTGTAAAACCCACTTGGTAAGAAAACAAGAATGGAATTAATTAAAAACAAATGACCACAAAAGAAGAAACGTATATTCTTTAAAGATGAAGACTGAACATGGTGACCATTCATTTTAGGAAAATACGGATAAAAAGGTAATATTGTATATTAACATTAATTTTTCCAATATCAAAATCATTTAATTATAATTAAATTGGGTGTTTGGATATACATGAATATTTTGAACTTTGTAAAGGATATTGATGTAATTTCAAATTTTTGAAGGATATTGATGTAATTTAAAGTTTTTCTAAGGATATCAATGTAATTCGCCCTTTAATATACGTATGACCAGATTCAAACACGAGACTTTGTGATTGATTGGCCACATTACGTATGAGAATTAATCTTAGAATAATTAATATATAAAATGTTATTATTAATTATTTAATCACAAAATAAAACACTTAATGAGAGTTAGTATTTAACGAGGTTTGGTTCCGGTCGTTAAATGACAAGTTAAAGGACTAAATATGAAATTAGTGACCGAGAAGGATTTATTCTCATGATATTCAATGAATTGATGCGTGGGACATGCCAGATTCACATGATATTCAATGGATTGAATATAGGACAAATCCCAACTTAACATGATTGTACTTTATGGATCTTTGTCATTAAGTAAATCATGAATGTTTATCCTCAGACTTGATATACCAGATAACTGTTATGAATGTAGCACACTTGTGTAAAGTAGTCTAACGCTATCCGTAACTGGTATCAATAAGGGCTATTTTCAGAAGTATTGCAAAATTCATGAGTTTTGCTTGTAGTCAAGAGAATTTGTTTCAAAGCATAATACTATTTTGGGCCCCTCGTAGGGTTGACAAGATGATTGTATGGCCATACCCAAGATCTATCTGGAATACGTTCAGATGATTTGGTAATCTTGTTCAATAAGATATAACGAGAAACAGAATATTAACTTGTGGAATGACTTGATCCATACCCATAGTTAATGTAGTATTAGTAGCAAAAGGATAAGTAAAAATGATGAATCATTAAATGGTTTTTTCCAGGAGGCCATACTCGGTTCGGTCTGAGAGCATTGACGTGTTAAGCTAGACTAAACCAATGTCATAACTATATTAAGAAATATATCCAAGTGTGAGCTGAAAGGTTTATGGATACCTTTAATATACGTATGACCGGATTTGAACACGAGACTTCGGGATTGCACACATTACGTATGAGAATTGATGTTAGAATAATTAATATATAAAATGTTATTATTAATTATTTAATCACAAAATAAAACACTTATCGAGAGTTAGTATTTAACGAGGTTTGGTTAACGGTCATTAAATGACAAGTTAAAGGACTAAATATGAAATTAGTGATCGAAAAGGATCTATAACCGCTTGGGTTTTAAAACAGGTCGAACACATAGGCTAGGGTATTCCTACCCTAACTTGGACTCCAAGATAGTTTAACTATAAATACAAACCCCTTGTATTCATTCTAAACTAATCTTGGTGACTTGCAAATCTAATTTCTCTTCTCCTTTTCCTCTCTTCTGTGTTAGGCCGATCGGTTCCACCCTAAACCCTTTAGGGTCGATTTTTCCTAACTCAAAATACTAGTGTTTGGTTTGTTGTGATCAAGAACCTAGCTTTTCACATTAACTCGCTACTAATACGTGTACAAGAACGAAGAACAAACACACTTGTGTTTGGGAATTTCGGTATTGACTAGGGTTTAGTTGAATTATATAAACCCAGATTTTTAGGTTTTATGGTTTCCTTGGTTCTTTGTTAGTTGTGTTGCTTGATTCGCAAAAGGTACGCATATACTTTTAATTCAGTTAATTAATTTCCAAGTATTATTCTATTACTTCCGTTGCATGCTTTGATGATGTTTATGTGTTTTATATAATTGTTATGAATAGTAGAACCTAACAGTTCAATGTAACTCCTTGCTTTTGTCATGTTTGATTTGAAATGTATATAGAGCCGTATATGAGTGTGTGCAAGATGTGTTGCCGCACAAGACCTCCAGATTATAAGGGCCACAAATATTTTATATATCTTGTTATTTATTCTAAAAAAGTGACTACAACTATATGATTTGAGAAGTTGCATTGAAAAATGCTAGCCGAAGTACTTTGAAAACGATTATTCTCATTTTATCTCTTTAGAAAATTATTAAGTTTTCTTTTATATATTCTGAGATGGCACTAAATGTATGGCCAACAACTACGAAAGTACAAGGAGATTTTTGACTATATAATCAACCAAAGTATAAAGAGTTAATGTATCTTATTAGAATTTATGGCCACCACCAACCATAGTAGATAGAGTTATTTCATTGAAAATTCACTTCACAAGATGTCAGCCATGCATATATGTATTTGAAAAGTTTACAAGGAGTTACGCTCAAATGGTTTTTTTACTTGTTTCTACTATTGATGACCTTTGCTCTAATTTCTCCTCAACCAAATATTTTACCTTCTATTTTACCTTATGGTTCTTCTGCAACTAACCTCTTAAAACATGATCAGCCATTTTGCTCCATCAACCTTAATATCTTCTTCAAAATTCAAAAACAACAAAAGATGACAAGTCTCGATCATCTTAAATGATTAATAAAATGTCGGCTCTATGTGTCTTGATAACGGTCTTGTTCGTGGACTAGACTACCTTTATAGTTATTTGAACACAGGTTATTCATTCGTTTAATAGATTTGTTTGTGTATATTATCTTTGTTATTATTATTTTGGTAAGTAGATGTTTTGCCTATGTTTGATTTTGAATCAAATTGACTGTTTTGTGTCCTCGGGTATATGATAAATAGAAAATTTTGTTAAAATACATTTGTAAAGACAAACTTAACAACCGACTTTGGATTTATTTTTATCATATCTTGTTCTGGTAAACCATTAATCTCTTCTCTAATTGTTTTGAGTTTCATGCTCAATATAGATTTTACGTGACGGTTTTAAGAAACAAAGTAAAACAAAACAAATCGAGGGTGTATTAGTTGTGGGCACAACCGCACAAGACACTCTATTATTAAAGTTCAACAACATATAACTTTGCATTCATTACCACCATTTACACTGGCAACTGCTCCCTTCTACAACACAAAAAACAAACATATTTTCGTATATTCATAATGACTCATGAGTCTTGAATGCACGTCAGAAAAAAACCCTAGATGTAGCTACTTAGCAACTAGCTAGCTAGCTCATGAATTGTCATTCATGCATTGATTAAGTTGTCCAAACTTAACTACCATGGGCATTGCATGTTTCTATAAGTATGCTAGTATCTGTATAGGATAGTTATCAAGATAGAAATATATCTCTAAAAGTTTTTACCTATCAACCATCGACTAGTATGTAGTTTCAAGAGTTGATCACTCAAGTAATCTTGTTAGTTCATGGAACATTTCAAACCGTAAGCCTTGGCGTAAATCACACCACGCATGCTCAAAACCATTTGCAGTTATGCTTTTATTTTAAGACATACAAGAGGAAAGAAACCTTTTATTGTTGTTGCAATAGGTGCTCTCGGAAGTGCACAATAAGGTCGAGAGACTATACAAGTCGTGCCAAACACAAACAGATCTCTCTGCAGATTGGCACAAGATGCATACCCTGCTTACTTTGGCTACGGGAATGGTAAAGTTTTAATATATAGACATACAGTGGTGACTCCCATAGTTGTTATTCGGTTTTTGGTTGAACGACCATCGATAGTCGTGCTTCTGCTTTGTTCTTGATAAGGAGAGATTCATCACTGGATCAAGATCATTGCGTATACCAGATCAAAATGAAAATTGGATTTTTAAAAATTTCTTTGGTTAAATAGAACCTCAAAAATATAAACACCTCAATACATTTTACTTATGTTACTTTTTCGCATCTCTAACTTAAGTATAAGCTCCTAATGCTTTATTAGAAATAAGTGGACTCCTCTAAATAAGAAATATGGAGTTAATAGTTTTAACTTTTAAGCCATAAAGAAAGTGTGTTTGTACTTTGTTGTCCGTGGGTAGTTGGATCAATAAGTTTTCAAAGTTGGTTTTGAATTCAACATAAGTTGTAAATTTATTGCCTTCAACAATCAATAAGTTTTCAAAGTTGGTTCTGAATTTAACATAAATTGTAAATTTAATGCCTTCAACAATCTCTCCATAAATAACATTCATTTATCTATACTATATAAAATGAAAAAATGGTCAAAGTGGAAAAAGTGAAAAATGTTGAAAGTTGAATGTTGAAAACATGGTCAATGGAGAGAGAAATAAATAATATAATTAATATATTAAAACACCCCATTACTTAAAAGTACAATAATTTATTAGCCATTGTACTTAATTAAAACATCTACCAAATTAAAACAACCAATTGAAACCGATGCGGGTTGACCCGTTGAAAGCGAATCTGGAGGGTTGACACAGTTGAAACCGCTGGGTTGACGGGGCGCTTCAAACCCGTGAAAGTGACCCGGTTTAATTTGACATTTTTTCGACCCAACTTATCGGTTTGACTCGGTTTAAATCGACCTGTTTTTTTATCGAACGGTTCAACCAAATTGAGCCACTACCTTGTGAAATCGGGTTTCAAATTTGACAAAATTATATGAGAAATGATGAAGTAGTTGTGGACCAAGTGACAATTTTTTGAAAGGAGAGACCAAGTAATTGTAGTTTTTGGTTTATTTTGCTTTGACACATGTAATTTGTCATTTGTATAATGTAATTTTAAAAAATGTTGTTTCTTGCACCATTTAAAATTGCATATATGAATCGTCGTTTAAAAGTTAATATATTTTGTTTAGCCCTTTGTCAGAGTGTATCAATAATGTTATGTAAGTTTATTAAAATCACAAAAAATAAATAGTATTGTTATCTTTAACGATAATTATTTGTACCTCAAACAAATAGCTTTAAACAATGCATAAATATCTATACAAATTGATAGTACAAAATAATCTTAGATGGTGATATCCAATTTCAAGAGTTACAATTTTTAAAAGCCACACACCAAATGATAAGCGTTACATGTAAAAAATAGTTATCACGCCTAAATTCTTGACAAAACAAGAAAAAAAGATACATGTTTATTTACCTCTACAATATGTTTATACCTCAAACTACAATATAATATTGCCATTCACGTAATAATGGTTGCTTTTGTAATGCTTGAATCTATTATTACTAAAATCTTAATAACTTAAAACAATTATATTAGAAAATATACTGCACACACTTACATGACTCCACATAATTTTTAAAAACTATATATTTATCTTTTTGCTATGCAACACACGCATGAGGGTAGTTATTCAAAACGATTCTCTAATGCTACAAATACAGTTTGTTGAAAGAAACTTTATGGGTCATCGAACTTTCTGAGAAAACTAGACATATTGCCTTGGCGCGGTACTCGTCTAGTAAGGTATATCTATCTTCTACTCCAATCCTTTGTCATTTACACACTTATTTAAACTCACCAACACAAGTATACTAAAAATGACACAAGTGCACCAAGTTTTGTACAGATGCAAGTGATGACCAATGTTGGCAAGTGGCGGTGGTTGTCAAAATTTCTAGTATTAAGCCTTAGTAAAGATCATAAATTGTTTATGCTTCTACTTTTTCTTTACGCACAAACAAAGAATATAATTTCTTGTTGGAATAGGTGGTCTCGGAATGCTAACGTATGTAAAATCATCTCATTTTAGTTTCATTTCATCTTTTAATATTATTGGCTTGAAAGTCTTACACTTTATTTAAAATATTACTTGAGAAGTATTAAAAGATCCATGAATTGTTCTTGACTAAAAAAATGCTCGCGCATACCGACGATGCATAGAGGTAAAATAATTGTATTTGCGAACTTGTGGTTCTAGTGTGACCCTTTATTACTACACTTAAGGATTAATTAGTAGTTATTACGAGAAAAATGTCTATAAGTAAGAAACATAAAACGATAAAAGTTTAAAGATGTTGTTACAATTTTTAATAAAGGGTATATTAGTAATTGAATTATAGTTATTTTTTAAGTTTATAAAAAAATTGTTTTCTCTTTATATAATTTAGAGATAGAGATATTTTAAAAGATATTTAACTAATTCGATTAATAAGAGGTTTTTCTCATTTTTAAGTACTGATTTTTTATTTCTGTAAGCTTATAGTTTCTATTTAGGCTTTAAGTATCTACTTTTGGCGTTGGTGAAAAATGATATGTTTGTTTTTGATGGCCATGATCCTGGCATTATTGATTTCTAGGGTTTTAGTAAAAGTGGTTTTGTCTTCAACAATGGTTTTTTTTTTGAACTTTAATTACACAAGAAAATCATATGTGGTTATCCATGATGCTGATACAGAAAGACTTCATATGTCCCAGGCAACACTAGGTGACCCTCAATTAGATGGCTTGGCTACTCTAGTTAACAAAGTAGTTGATAAGGAGCCTATCTACTTGTGCACCCTTCAACAAGGAAAAGGTTTAAACTGATTTTTTGTTGGTACCTTTTTGTTCATCAATAACTACGAAGCCTCTAATTTTCATAGACACCGTCATGTGACATATATATACCCGGTTCCCATATATTCAAAACTAACGGGACATTATTAACCATCCAATGACCACTCTCCAAAACCGCTTTCATCCCCTCTTCGTTCTTAAACTTAAAGTAAAAAAACCCTGAATTTGTATCAGTGATCCCATCAATACCATACACCCTCCACATTTTACTCAAATTTGCACTGAGAACACGATAGTCCATAGACGTTCCAACAAAATAACCATAAAGTTGTAAGGAACAACCCAGCACCCTTTTTATGTCATCAACAGAAATATCAATTCTCGAGCCCCATTATCAGAGTTTTGAAACAAACTGTGGGACATAGCTCATTTGGAGTTCTTTATCCTCCGCACCCTTTCTCATCTTTTCAGCAAATGATTCTATGTTCAAAGAACCATCACCATTCACAGATTTGACATCAAACTTACTAGAATACCGGGCATTGGAAGAGTTATGTTTATGAAAGAGACTTGGGCCAAATTGAACTGAAGACATAGCAGGTTTCTTCAACAATCCTTTACTACCATGGCATAAAAGAGCAATTATCACCTGCAATAGATGATCAGCTACATCAATAACAAACATCTTTAGTTCATATAAGCTTCTTTAATGTGAGGAGTCTGTATATGGTAGAAGGAAGAGTGATAACGATGTGGGACTTTAGAACGGGCGTCTCAGGAAGAACCTCTCCATCAACAAGTTGCGAAGTAACACCTGTGTAAATTCCAACCGTCTCAACTGTATCAAGAATCTGCAACAAAAAAAGTGTGACGTTTTAGCCAATTATAATTAGTTCAACAACTAAAACCAAAAGACCATCATTAACAATACATGCTGTGCCAATTCTAAGGTTGGACACACAACAACAGCCTGAGGATTGTCATGTGTCTGAAAGTCAATCCTAAGCAATATCCCGAACACATAACCTGTCTGCTTGTCCACGCTTGAGCACACAAGCTTCGATGAGGTTCTGAAGCTATCAATGGCAGAAGAATTGCATGGAGACGGATTGGGTTCCTTATTCTAAGATCGTCTAATAAGGCTTGGAGGAGTTCTTTTGAGAGACATAATTCTTGATAACTCTCCAAGACTTATACTTTGACTGAGTAAGTTGCACAACATTAATATCCTAGATTAACCTTTAAAAAAAAGGATGAGTAGTCTACGATATTAATGTTGTGAAGCTTACTCAGTCAAAGTATAAGTCTTTGGAGAGTTATCAAGAATTAGGTCTCTCAAAAGAACTCCTCCAAACCTTATTAGACGATCTTAGAATAAGGAACCATAAATTCTTCGCTCGAACTACGCCGTGCCGGTACCTCATCGGCAACCAAGCACCGACAGCGTGGTTTGAGTTGTGGTTGAGACATATTACGCCAGGGTGGCACCTTACATGTCACCGGTGATGTTAATGATGGTCTTGTGATGTTGAACTAGTTATAATTGGCAAACGTCACACTTTTTTTTTGCGATTCGATTGAGACGAGTGAATTTACGGTGTTACTTCGCAACTGTTGTGAAGGTTAACTGGCATACGTTCTAAATCCAATTATCACTCTTTCTTCTACCTATACAACTCACAAAAAGCTTCTCCTTTCAACTAAGATGTTTGTTATTGATGCAGCTGATCATCTATGCGGTGATAATGCTCTTTATGCCATGGTAGTAAATTGTTAAGCTTTACTTATGTCTTCAATTCAATTTGGCCCAAGTCTCTTTCATAAACATAACTCTTCCAATGCCCGGTCTTCTAGTAAGTTTGATGTCAAATCTGTGAATGGTGATGGTTCTTTGAACATTGAATCATTTGGTCAAAATAGAGGAAATAGAGATGGTGGTTTTCAAAATAGAAGATTTAAAAGTATTGGAAGACAATGGAATGGTAATTCTGGTTTTGGTAATCAAAGGTTTAATGGGCAGAAGAGGTATGGTGGTTTATCGCAGAAGAATCAAGTACAGCAAAAAAGTAATTTGAACAATGGTAATAATGGTAAGAATAGGAATTTTGTGGTTAGGAATAGCTCTGGTGGTAATAATTCAGTTCATGTGAAGTCTAATAGTTCCCTTGTTAATAAACTTGTTCTTTCTTCTACATATAATCATGATTTTAGGCCCAAAGTGTTGGTGAGAAGGGTCTAGTTCTTTGGATGCTGATAAGAGTTTGTTTAGAGAAAATGTGCCTGTGAAAAAAAAAAATTCAAGCATTAGTTGACCAGTTGATGATGGAAAAGGATAGAGTTTTTACAAATATAGAGTTTTTACAGGATATAGAGTTTTTACAAATAAACCATACTATTGTGGTATTTGTTTAACACGATTTTATCTACATTAATATAATTTAGTTTGACTTTTTTTTCTTTTTCTCTTTAAAATATGATTTAATCATTGGTATTTGTCATTTTTGTCACACTTGATGAACCTTTGTAACTTTTACATATTTTTTTTGATCTTCATAAGATCTTTGTTGTTTTATTTTATATGAGTATGATCTTTTATACGATTTTTCTTTTACTTAGAATAGAATTTTTTTATTGCCACCCGCGAAACCCGCAAGTCTATAATCTAGTAATTTATATGAAGCTTTTCAAATATGAGGACATGTAAAATGGTGTAATAAGTAATTGTTAACTAACACACAATAACCTCTGATGATTAATATATATATAAAAAGATGAGTATATTAATAATATTATCCACTCATCAAGCCTTTTAGAGTAGCTAAAAAGCTAAAATAAGCACTTTTTCATTTTGAGTCAAAACTTTAGGTTTTTCATAGATCTATATTCCTTTTATTTATTTGAAGTCAAAAAAATGTGTAATAAGCTCATAAAGCTTATAATTAAGCCGAAAATCAAAAATAAGCCCTAGCTTATTTATAAGTGTTCTAGTTAGTTTGTTTTGGAACCAAATTCACAACACAAACATAATAACACAAATCTTGCACTTATTTTATACTCTAGTCGATCCATATATATTTGCTAGAACAATTTGTAATCTTTTAAATCCTTAGCTTATTACATAAACATCAAGTTTAACCAAGATCTAAGCCATTTGAACAAAAAGGAAACACAAGAGTTTGAGTTTATGAAAACCTTACAAAGAAATGTGTATGTGGTCGAATATATGTAACCAAAGAACCCAAAAACACCAATTTGCTTCCAACAAAACCCAAGATTACTTCAAAGACCCGATCTAAACCCTTGTATAATTCTTGTTCATGCAAAACTTGATTGAAAAATGGATTTGGGTGTGTTGTTTGGTTCGAACGGGTGAAAAGGAAATGAGGGAAGATGAGATGAATCTTTCCTTGTGTGTGGCTAGTTTGGGTTATAAAACAAAAGGTGGTACATGCTATTATCCAACCACAAGATCTAGGAAGTCGTGTCACTTTGTCTTGTGGTGAAATGGCCGGCAAACCGAAAATGGGAGAGGAGTAAATAACTTTTATTCCGTGTATTTCGTGTCCCGTTTGAGCTTAAATGTAAATGTGGTGTTCCGGTTGGGCGTTTTGGACACGAATACGTAAAATACGTTTTTAGAAGTGTTTTTATAAAAATAATATAGAAACTAATTTATTGACTCAGAAATGTATTTATTTGATATAAACCATAACTAATTGAGTGTCGGTTGCAGCGTGCGGGCCCGTTTTTCACAGAAAGCGATATAACTTCACGTTTGAATAAAATAATAAGCTCGTAAATGATAAACAAAAATTAAATGTTTCGAGTTTGAGGTTGAGTAAGAACCTAAAAAACACGGGTTGCTATAATAATAACCTCAAGTTAAGGTAACATAGTAAATTCGATATAAAATCTTACCTATTTTTTGGAGTGAACAATTATGTTAGGAAAATTCGAAAAGAAAATATGGACAATAAATTTGCGGTAAAGAGAGTATTATCTACCGCTTTTTATCATTGTTTTCTTTAAATTTGAAAGAAAACTTGAACACAACAAGAAATGTGAGAAGAGAGATAGCGAATTGAAGTACAACTTTATTTGCTACTTTGATGCTGTATTTTGTTGATTAAACAAATACACATTACAACAAATTTGTTATTTTTTCACATTTTTTTCTTTGCACTTTATGAACCGTAAACTTTTTTTAAAGATATTCATACTTAAGAGTGTGAATAATTGTTTCAAAATCCTCACACTTAAAAAGTGTGAAGAATTTCAATCTCACATTTAAAAGTGTGAAGAATTATTTGAAAGTCAAAATCATCACACTTAAAAGTATGAAGAATTATTTTAAAGCCCTCACACTTAAAACTGTAAAAAAAATATTCATAAAGCTTCACAAATAAAAGTGTGAAAATATTTTGTTATACCCAATTGGTTCACATGCATGCTAGTGTGAACCTTTTGATTCTTTACATTTTAAAGTGTGTCAACATGCTCTAATAAATGTCAGTATGTTATTATTTTATAGTAGTAACATTATCATACAATTGAAGTACAAGTCGATGAATGAAACATGAACGTTTTCGAGTTTCGACTAAAATAATGAATTCCATCATGGTACGTGAAATTTAAATGGGAGATGATTTACATACTCCATTAAATGATTTGGACACTTCAATTAATTGTATTTTGACATTTATACTTTCACAGTTACCCTTACACTTTCACCTATGTGAGGGCATAAATGTCCAAACACAATTAATTAGAGTGTCTCAATCATCATTTTAAAGAGTATGCAAATCATCTCTCAATTTAAATATATAAACCCCTCATTTGAACCAAGAGTCTTTGTTTAGGACAAAAAGGTGAAACACACTCATTTAAAGAGACAAACAAATAGAGCGAAGGAGTCCAACAGTAGCAGGACCCAAACACACAAAGACCCAAAACAAACCAGCAAATAGGACTTAAAGGCCAACCCGAAACCAAAACCAAAAGCATAAGCTAGCACTCAGAGAACAGCAAGCAACAACAATATCAAAATTAAGAACAAAAGCCAAAGATGAACAGGTTAATTTAGCGTCTTTTAACAATTAGTTTAAGTGAAGATTTACATAAGTTTTCTAATTTTATTTATTAAGATAAGACAAGACGTAGTTTTTAGTTTGGATTGAATGCTGAAATCCCTTACTTTTAGCATATTAACATCGAAATAATAATACCCAAAATAATATTCACAAACAAAGTGAATGTCTAACCTGTGACTGTTAATATGAAGGTAGTCTAGTCCACAAACAACACCGTTGTTAAGATAAGCGACATGTTGAAACAACTAATAGGATATTGTCGTAGCTAGTCACCGATTGTATGGTACATAACCTGCATGTTTTTGGTTGCTTGGTTAGATCTCTACAAATTCTTAAAGAAAAAGCATGACGATTAGTAACCAATATGCATGTCAAAGAAGAAAAATAAAATTACAGAAAAAAAAATAAATAAATAAAAGAAACTGATGAGTGATGTTTATGAGCAGGTGATGGGATACGAAATGAGAGCATGAAACAAAGAGCTAGATGTTTGGTTTGGGACTAATTAAAAAGTGGATGAAATGAGGAAATGTTGGGAGAGTTTGAGATGAAGATGAATATATAAAGTAGGCTTGGTTTTGAGGTTTGCCCATAAATAAATCGCCACCCTCGATCTAGTGTAAAGTCGATCGATTTGTATCGATCGGCTTGTTGTGGTTATTTCGATCGCCAACTAAATGGATCGTCACATACGATCGAGTAAAAGTTTAATATCCAAAAAATTACCGTTTTATTGCAACGGTTTAAAAAAAATAAAAACTATAAATACACAATAGAAACACACTTCAATCCACAAATCTATTTCACACAATTCAAACTCAAAATACTTCTCAACACAAGATTTAATATGGCTTGCCGTCTCCCCATTCCGTTGAAGATATGCAAGTGTACGTTCAAAATCAATGCAATAACGGCGATGAGGCTCGAAAAAACGCTATTATAAGCGTCATAATTGTTTGACGGTAGCGGAGAAGAACAGAGATGAGAAAACTACAAGAGTTGCAACGATATTACGCTTGAACGAAAAGCTGATCAACAAATTTTGAAAGATCAAGCCCGCAAAGATCGCGAGTTCTTTGACAAGTTGTGGCGGTGTGTTCAAAGATAACGGACGTCAGCACAAAATCAATTGGAGCTATCGGAGAACAAAAACGATTGTGTAGGTGCATCAACTGTACCAACTCGAGCTCTTAGGGAACCTCTGCTGAGCGAAGATTTGGCTCGCTTGAGGATTTGCGGTTCTCGCCTCCCTCGTATGACTCTATCATGGGAGCATTCAGTTAGTTTTATGATTTATGTATTTCGTTATCGTTTTATTTATGTAACGTTTTAATATTTGAAATTTAATTTTGTGTTAAATGTGTGTTTTTTTCTTTTTTTTTTTTAAATGAACTTGGTGCGTCCTTACTTGGACACCTAATCGTAAGGTCGCAGGGAGAGGCTGCGTGGCAGTAAAATAAGGATTGAATCCCCTACCGAGGGCAGCCTGATGGGTTATACATTGACAGAACAAAACAAAAATATTAAAAGGAAACACCAACCAAAAGCCTGACAATATTGCTCTAACAAGTTTTCAAAAAAGTGAATAAAACGCTTTTTCATTTCAACCATTAATTAACTTTGAACTACTCTATTTATTTTACATCAGTAGAATTACGCATAAGCAATAAATCTACTAGCCTTTATGTCAAGATGTAAACCATCAACCAGTATAGTATAGGCTTCAGTTAGATCGGTCATCATTCCTAACAGCCAGTGTGATTATTACTATGTGGAGCCGTTGGGGTAAGTTGATTGTAAAGATACCTTTGTTGCATTTTTTCGTAAGATTGATGGGGGATAAGGACAATGCATGGGTGAATTTGGAACAACTACGTACTGTGTTTGTGACTTCATGTGATAATGCATCTTTTAATTTACCCATGTGTAAATGTCAAATCTTTTCTCACAATTCAGATGATTGAAACTTGTCATCTTTGTTAATTTTAATTTGTGAAGAAGATTTTAAGGTTGACGGAGGAAAATGGATGATCATGCTTATTACCCGTTACTAAATAGTATAATATTGATATGAGATAAGGTTGGGCGTAATAAGGCTTCAGTGACTCGGTCTGCAGCTTATGTGGCACTAACCCAACGCGTCGCACCTTGTTACACCCGAACCCATGAGACGTGTTGCCTAAGCAAAAAAGGGAGAAATAGGTCGCTGCATCAACAAACTAGTGTGCACACCTTCCTCTATTTTTATATTTATTATTATTTTACTTTATTTTATTGATATAATTAAAAAAAAATGATTTTTTTTGCTGTTTGTGAGAAGCAAGATTGTGGGGGAAAAGATGAGAAGAGCGTTAAGTAAACAAAACGGATTCACATCTGTCTTTAAAGTGAACAAAAGCCCAATAACAAAAACACGTTAAGTTTAGTTATATATTAGTGTGTCTAAAATAAATTTTTACATACTAGTGTGTATAAAATAAATCCTCATTATGTCTATAAAGTTTAATTAGTATATGAAATTTAGAAAAAAAAAATTGAGAACGAAAAAAAAAATTAGATGTCGGTCGCTTTATCACACCAAGGCCAAGCAGGTCTTTGAAGTAGTTTAGGAGAAAGAAATGTGAGGTGGCAGTGGAAAAGAATGCCACTTGAGGTCCTCATTACACTGAGTATAAGAGGATGATGTTGGTTTGTGAAGAGAGTGATTATTATGGAATGTTAAGAGTAATTTACAAAAGAAGTGGATGTAATAATTTTATCATGAGCATCGAAGGTTGTTGCTGCTTGATACCAAATGTCATATGATGATATTGAGCGTTACTAATAAAATGTCGATCTACTTGTCTTGAAAACTTGAGCTTGAACTCATAAAACTTGCATATGCTGAGAAATGGATGATGATGTTGACAAAACAAACACCGATCTATTATTGAGTTCAACTCAAAAATTTCTTTCGAAAAATTGGGCCGTCAAAAGTAAGGTTGCTTTTATTTGGTTTTTCCTAACAACATGTATACTCAATCGAAACTTGATTTTGATTAGTTGAATTATTTTCTTGCAACTAATTGTAATAAAATATACTCTCTTAACCATAACCCTAAGAGCTATCGTTAGCAAAACCTTTTTTTTTAATAGTAAGTTTTAATATCTAAATGGAATCATGAGAAAACATAATCATATGTTGACAATAAAAAATTGGTTAGGATATCCATAACCCAGATAAAGTGACTCCAATACCCTCTTAAATTGGCTTTTTTTTTTTTAATAGTTTTGACGTTATTATAAAACTACGTAAAAGTAAGTATGGAAAAAATATAAAATTTGACAAGAAATACGAAAAATAAACAGATAAAAATATATGAAACATAAACTGATGCAAAACTCTTTTAAACTTTCAATAGATGGAGTAAAAGGAGAGCCGGTAAAGTAGGGCCGCAATATACGCATAACATCATCCATAAGAAATATGTTGGATCATATAGTTTGTCCCATGAACTTATTCTTGTTTTGTGTCTTTGTTTTCTTAAACAAATGTATCTTATTAACAACATTAACTTGTAGAGCTGGATACATGTCTATCATGGCTTTGTTTTCTCTATGAGCCTCATTTGGTATAGAGGCTTATAGGGAGCTTTTGAAATTACTCCCTCCGTCTCATATTGACTGTCCTGTTTGACTTTTTCAAGTCTTTCTTTCTCAACTTTGGCCTTAAATATTTTTGTTTGTGTAATATAATACTTGATGCAAAACATATGAATAGATTGGGTTTTAAATTTATTTTTCATTGATATAATTTTCATCAAATATTATAAAACACAAACAAAAATATTTATAGTCAAAGTTGAGAAAGAAAGACTTGAAAAAGTCAACAAACCCAACCGGATAATCCGATTAACCCGAAAACCGAACCGATGAACACCCATACTTTAAATTCTTTTAACATTTCAGCTATCCATCCTTAGATTCTTTTTTATATATTTCATATTCATTTATGTTTCACTTGTTACTGGTAGGTTTTAGGTTCATATATTCAATTCTTTCTTCACCTGCATTTCATTCATTAAATTTTATCAACTACTTTGTTTCACTAGACTAGATGGTAATATATTAAAATCATTCGAAAAATGTATCTTTAATTCTTTCATATATAAGAAAGTGCATCACTCTTCTTACTCACACAACAAAATACAAATGAATCTAAGACCAAATATGATTGGATGCACATTTCAATATATCGAGTGCATTTAAAATGCATTTAAAAAAATTCTATTTTTTCTTTAAAAATTAACACTATATCAAAAAGTTTCATCAGTATCCTGAGACCCCATGAGACCCCCTTGGTTCTATCACTATTGCTTCCATTGACACCAACACAAACGACTAATTAAGACTAAACTAACCAATTGCATCAAAACTATATATAAATTCTATTAATAGTTTTCATAGTATAAAGCTACATAGAATATTCAAGTTTATTGGCATCTAAAATCAGAGACGTAGCTAAAAGGTTTCGTGGGAACCCCATAGATATTTTCCCCGTAGTGTAACTCTTTGTTAGAAACCTTGATTTTTACAAATTGAACATGGTCCCCAAAATTTTGTCACGTGTTATGTTTATTTAGTAGTTATCGTAAAAAATATTTGAACCAGATCATTTAGGCCAATGCTAATGGAAGGGTGTTTGCTCGGTTGGTTGACCCCCAACCGAGTAGTCGACTGCGTCGCCCCCTAGCTCAACCTAGTATGACCGAATCTCACCCAAACCTTTGCATTCTTTCGGTTTGTCAGCCAGGCGAATAAATGGACACAACTCCCTCTATGTTAAGTTTTTGACTGTTGCATGCTTTTAATGCAAAAAAAATCAAGGATTGCTTCTAAACATAAACAAGTTTCGTAGCAGAAAGAAGATTGGTGCTCGGTCATAGATCTTTTTCAATCAAGCGAGATAGATTGGTGCTCGGTTTTGTAGCGGAAAGAAGCGAAAGTGTGTTTGAGATTTTGTTCTTAGAAGCAAGCTGTTTGTTTGTGTGGCTACAAGAAAAGAGGGAGGCGGGTATGTAGTGTTTGTTATATATACGTAGATTATGTAGTGTTTAAGTGAATTAGTTTTGGGTTGTTATTGGACTTTCCTTATTTCTTCACTTGGGCTGAACTTTTGAGTTGAAGAATTTGCTATCCGAATTTTTGAGTATGAAATTTACAAGGCCTTTAAATTTTTGAGTGGGACAATTTGCAATATGAAAGTTTAATCAGTTCTCGTACAATATGTTTGCTTGCACATGACAAACATTGGTTTCTTCATGTTAGATCATTTATTTTTTTCAAAGTTTCCTTTGTTGTTTCTGTTTTGGTTATATCTCCTGCACAAATGTATCACGGATTCATCCAATTGTGTCGGGAAATCAGTAAATATAACGGTTTCTAGTTTATAGAGATATTGATAAACCCACGAAATTTAATTGAATTTTTTATATTGCATTTAATATTGCCATACTATATGAACGAAATTTTAATTAAAAAACAAATTACGTTCGGCATTGTGATCACCATTAGCAAATTATGATTGGTATCAAGCTCCAAGGCCTTGGTAGGAAGTAATGTTATCTTCATAGGATTCTAATGTTATATTTTGAGTAATGGTTTATTTTCTTATATAAAGAATAGGAAGTATCTTGTTATGTAGGCTTCTCGCCTATGTAACGGGCTGAGATATGAGATTCACCCATATCCTTTGTACTTAAATATTTTTTGGTGTAATATATTTACCGGGTCTTTGACCTTTTACCCAAAATAGAGAGAGAAAGCTGATGTAGCGCCGATGTGGCAATGAGTGACCACAACAGTTACGGTCACCATTAGCATTGGCCTTATATATATACCTAGTTCGCACATGTCTAAAATATCAAAGCTTATAAAACTAGCTCATTTGACATGTTTTGAAAATCATTCATTAGCATGACTTGTGACGTTCATTAGAGTAGTACACAAAATGACAACACAGTCACTTTGTTTCTTTACTTCCTCTCTAGTCTCACACGCCATCTTCTTTTCTTTTTTTTCTTCATCCAAATCACTAATAACAACATAAAGGTATGTCCATTGACCTTTGTGTAAACCCACAATAATATTTTGTTTGGCTATGCATTTAAGTCTTTTGAAATTTCACCTATCCACCCGGCATGTTCCCACATCACTTCTATTAAGTCCATATGAGTTCATCTATAATTTGCTTCAAAGTGTACCATTGTCTATGCATTTAATACAGAATTGTAAATATAGTATGTTTTCTGTCCAAAATGTGATTTTGGTCAGTTTGTTTTATGTTTTTATTTAATGTTTGCTTTGGCGTGATATATAGGTGACCATAGATGCAAGTGTGATAAGCTTTTGTATGAAATTGGGACTGGTTTCTTCATGTCATTACGTGGTTTCTTTTTATTTTCTCCTTCCAAGATTGCTTCATTTATATCTATCCAACAATGGTAGTTGACATACTAAATGCTACTATAACGCTAGTTTAATTTACAGCTCACTTATATGAGAACAAAGGCTATTATAGAAATTAACAAATGACTATCGGTTAATTTACCTTTACAACATGTGCTACTGATTAAGAGCTTATTGGTTAAATAGACGCAACCATTAAAATAGGAAGCACATTAATATAAGCATTCTTATTATTGTTGGACTTACAAAAAACATTTTCAGGACTTTTAACTAACATTTATTTGAAATCAAGTCTGGTGTGTTTGAGGTAAATATGTTTTAGTTTTTTTTACTGATATCTTCTAGTTATTGCATGCTTATTCTTGTTTTAGTTTGGATTGAATGCTGAAATCCCTTACTTTTAGCGTATTAACATCGAAATAATAATAGCCAAAATAATATTCACAAACAAAGCAAATGTCTAACCTTTGATTATTAATATGAAGGTAGTCTAGTCCACGGACAACACCGTTGTTAAGGTAAAAAGAGTGGCATGTTGAAACAACTGATAGGATATTGTCGTAGTCACCGATTGTATGGTACATAACCTACGTGTTTTTGGTTGCTTGGTTAGATCTCTACAAATTTTTAAAGAAAAAGCATGACGATTCAGTAACCAATATGCATGTCAAAGAAGAAAAATAAAATTACAGAAAAAAATAAATAAATAAAAAGAAACCTGATGAGTGATGAGTTTATGAGCAGGTGATGGGATACGAAATGAGAGCATGAAACAAAGAGCTAGATATTTGGTTTGGGACTAATTAAGAAGTGGATGAAATGAGGAAATGTTTGGTTTGTAAAGAAATGTTGGGAAAAAATGTTGGAGAGGTTGAGATGAAGATGAATATATTAAGTAGGGTTTACCTCTCAAAATTTAACACGGTTGTTGGCCAACTTTAAATGATATCCCATTTCCTTTTCTTTGTTTCTGATGGTTATACATTGACATAACAAAACACAAATGTTAAAAGCAAACACCAACCGAGAGCCTGTGTGATTATTTACTATGTGAAGCCGTTGGGGTACATTGATTATAAAGTTACCTTTGTTGTATTTTTTCATAAGATTGATGGGGGACAAGGACAAAATTCATGGGTGATTAGGGAACAACTACGTAAATGGAGTTATAATTTGGGACAGAGGGAGTGGTATAATATTGATATGAGATAAGGTTGGGCGTAATAAGGCTTCAGTGACTCGGCCGACAACCTATGTGGCACCAACCCAACGCGTCACACCTTGTTACACCCGAACCCATGAGACGTGTCGCCTAAAAAAAAAAGGAGAAATAGGTCGCTGCATCAACAAACTTGTGTGCACACCTTCCTCTATTTTTATATTTATTACAGTATTTTTTTTTTATTTTTTTATTGATATAATTATAAAAAGGTGATTTTTTTTTCTGCTTATGAGAAACAAGATTGTGGGGAAAAAGATGAGAAGCAGCGTTAAGTAAACAAAACGGATTCACATTTGTCTTTAAAGTGAACAAAAGCCCAATAACAAAAACCCGTTGAGTTTAGTTGTATATTAGTGTATGTAAAATAAATTTTTATATACTAGTGTGTATAAAATAAATCCTCATTATGTCTATAAAATTTAGTTAGTATGTGAAATTTAGAAAAATTTTGAGAATGAAAAAAAAAATGAGATGTCGGTCGATTTATCACACAAAGTAGGTCGTTGAAGTAGTTTAGAAGAAAGAAATGTGAGTTGGCAGAAAGAAAGCAACTTGAGGTCCTTATTACACTTAGTATAAGAGGATGATGGTGGTTTGTGAAGAGTGATTATTATGGAATGTTAGGAGTAATTTACAAAAGAAGTGGATGTAAATTTATCATGAGTATTGAAGGTTGTTGCTGCTTGATACGAAATGTCATATGATGATATTGAGCGTTACTAATAAAAAGTCGATCCACTTGTCTTGAAAACTTGAGCTTGAACTCATAAAAATTGCATACATGAGAAATGGACGATGATGTCCACTTGTCTTGAAAATTTGAGGTTGAACTCATAAAATTTGCATACATGAGAAATGGACGATGATGTTGACAAAACAAACACCGATCTATTATTGAGTTTAACGCAAAAATTTAATTCGAAAAAAATTGGGCCGCCTTTATTGCAAAAAAGTAAGGTCGTTTTTATATTGGTTTTTCCTAACAACATGTATGCTCAATCAACACTTGATTTTGATTAGTTGAATTATTTTCTTGCAGCTACTTATAATAAAATATACTCTTTTAACCATAGCCCTAAGGGCTATCGTTAACAAAACTCTATTTTTGGTAGTAAATTTTAATATCTAAATGGAATCATGATAGAAGATAATCATATGTTGACAATAAAAAATGGGTTAAGATATCTATAACTTGGATAAAATGATTCCAATACCCCCTTTAAATTTTATTTATTTATTTATTTTTTATTATTATTTTTTTTTTTGATGTTATTATAAAACTACGAAACAGAAAGTATGAAAAAAGGTATAAAATTTGACAAGAAATACCAAAAATAAACTGATAAAAAAAATATGAAACATAAACTTATATAAAAATGTTTTAAACTTTCAATAGATGGAGTAAAAGGAGAGCCGATAAAGGTGGGCCGCAATATACGCATAACATCACCCATAAAAAATATGTTGGATCACATAGTTTGTCCCATGAACTTATTCTTGTTTTGTGTCTTTGTTTTCTTAAATATTTGTTTCTTATTAACAACAGTACCTTGTAGAGGTGGATACGAGTCTATCATGTTCTGTTTGGCTATGGGGCTTATGAGGCTTAAATTTTAAAAGCCTCCCTATAAACCTCGTTTCTAGGATAGATTTACCATTTACTTGTCTAGATCTTTCAAACTTATGCATATAGACTATAGACTGTTGGAAATGTATATATTTACAAACATGTGAATGTATATTCGAATTTAAAGTTAAATGTCAGTTAACGATCGTTATTATTTGAAAATCACTGTACTTATACATATCATTGTCAGGTTCTGTACTGTGCAACATAAGATTCGACATTTTCTAGACTTGTTTATCGCTTGATCGTTGGTTATTGTACACTGGTTGTACCACAATTAGTACTTCTTTGTTTTGCTTCAGATTTTCTACACATCTTGCGAAACTTATGCATATAGACTATAGACAACACCTTTTATCTTTTTTATTAACTTTTAAACACTACCGTATCTTCTTCAATGAAAGATAGCTAGGATGAGTAGCATCTATTCTATGTCAAGTAAAGTGGGATACAAGCTAAGTTATAAAATAACTAGAAGGTAAAATATTTGGTTGAGAAGAAATTAGAGCAAAGATCATCCAAAATAGAAACAAGCGAAAAAAAATTGGGCACATCATCTACCAATGGATTTTGTGCTCAAAGGCACATAGCTGACATCTTGCGAAGTGAATTTTCAATGAAATAACTTCTTGTACTATGGTTGGTGTTTGACCATGGAGGCATCAACGATTTGTTGTATAAGACTATAAGTTACAGATTACATGCATTGTAGCGTCATTTGTAGAGAACAATGTAAATTAATTAGCTAGGTTCTTTTTATGAGGGTGATTGTTACCACATACATTTTCTAGTTTGTATAACTTACAGACATCGCTCGCCTTTTTTATCGTTTTAATCTTTTATAAACATTTTTTAAGTACCTTCTTTGGCGAGAGACTTATAAAACACAGTAACCAAAGTAGATAATTTATCATTTACAGATAGGTAGTTGTATTTCATTAAATATTATGGCCAACACCAACCAATCTTCTTTGGTGACAAACTTAAAATTATAGTGCGACGTGATACAAGTTTAGTTGTAAAATAACTGGGAGGTGAAGCATTGAGTTGAGATGAAACTAGAGCACAGAGCATCGAAAACTTCAAAAGTTGAAACAAGTGAAGTGAATAAGAGTTTTTTGTGCTACAAGTGGTAGGCTTTTTTCAAAGACCTAACATCTTGCCAAAATGAGTTTTCAATTAAATACGTGTAACTTACCTTGTACTTGGTTGGTGTTGACCATAAATATTAATGAAATATAGTAACCTTATAAAATCAAATGACACCTTGAACTTTGGTAGTTGTTGGTTATAAATTCTAATAAATGTTTACTTTATTCTTTTCCTTTTGGCAAAATATTTATATAAAATTTTAAAAGGTCTTTGACCCGGTTAAAGGGTGATACACTGAACCATGCCATTTAAGAACTTACGGCTAACACAAAAATCAAACTACATTCAGGTTAAAGGAGTAGAAACTCCAACACAATGGCTCTTCTCATTGGATTCAAGGTTTCAAGTGAATTCTTTGTTTACTTATATTTTTGTTTTGTGATATCTTGCAACAAGGGAATGGTAACTTAGTTAGTATCATTGTGTTCCTACAAAGCAAAACATTACCAACAACATAATTATTAGCAAAAATATATGAAAGGTCTATTAGGCCTTACCATTCTTATCAAGATACCCACCACAACACCATATTGTGCTAATTGTATATTTCATATTTAAAATGAAGCATTAGATGATATAAATTTGTGCTTTATGATTATATTTAGCTACATGTTTATTATTTGCTATATTGTTTCTAAGTAATGTTTTCATAGTTTAGATTATTATTGTTATGTGACTTTATCTTTTCAAGATAAACTCAATCCATATAAATTTACGAATGTTTCGAATTTCATGTCACATGTTTCACGGTGACAACTCATCTTTTCTTACACGGAGGTTTGTGCGAGTTTTATTTATTTATTTTGTCTTTAGGGGTACTATATATGGTTTAGGCTCGGATAATATGTAATGCAAGCTATGATAGAAATGGACTGTACTGCAAAATAGGTTGTTGCAACATTACATTTTATGGTTGTTACTACGAAATAGGCTGTTACAACTTTACTTTTAGGGTGTGTTTGTTAAAAGTAGCAGCAGTAGTAGTGAGCTGTGAGCAGTAGTCACAGCTCATCGTTCACCGCTCACATCTTTTTAAAAAAGCATTGAAAAAATAAACATTCCTAAAAAATAGCAAAGCTCACGCTCCTTTGCCAAACGACTACAAAGAATCAAAATGTTCATTGCTCACCGTTCATCGCTCCAAAAAGCTCCACACCCCTTCGTGCCAAACATACCCTTAATGTTGTTATTGTGACCTTTAAGTAAGACATTTCTTTTCATTACAAGCAAGTGTTGAATCATAATTTTTTAAGTATTTCTTTTTTGAAAAATCTCAAATGTGTTATAAAGTAGTATAGATATTTTTCACATCTTGAAAAGCAACCAAGCATCCATGAGGCCCCTTCATCATGTGTTATAAGATACTACCACCGTCCCAAAATTATTATCCCCTGTTGACTTTTTTAGTCTTTCTTCTTCAATTTTGACCATAATTATTTTTGTTTGTGTTATATAATACTTGATAAAAAATAGATGAATGTATTGGGTTTTAAATGTATTTTCATTGGTATAATTTTCATCAAGTATTATAGAACACAAATAAATATATTAATGGTCAAAGTTGAACAAGAAAGACTTGTCAAAGTCAAAGTGGACAATAAAAATGGGACGAAGGGAGTACTTTTTTATTTAACAAAAAGACACACAACCCAATTTTAATAAATCAAACCTCATAGATGTGAACCCATGAAATCATCAAACATGAGAGATATGGGTTAATGTTTTGACATGACTATACGTAAGAACTAATGGCCAAAAATAATACGTTTTAGTATTTTACTGATATTTATAGATGAAGATTAGCGCAAGCCCACTACTTAGTGCGGCATCTATATATTAACCTTGTTTTAGACATTCTTAAAAATCCACTTAACATATGTGACTGCACATCATATCCTGCTGCAATAGAACTGGTGTATGAACAAAGTAAAATGGCAATAACACATGAGGGTTTATTGATTCTGCGCGAAACCCACAAAGATAAGTTAAACTGATTACAATATCCAACATTCAACATTAACAACCATAGAATAAGCATTTAGGTACAGCTATTCCTAACCAAGAGTAATCTTCATTTACCACAGTCAAGTCTCCGTTTCAGATCATCATATATAACATATGGTTAATATCACATAATATATTTAGTTGATTATGATGATGATTTTACCAATCAGGAGGATCAAGCAAATCACACAATCTTTTGCAGGCTGCTTTGACTTTGACAGTTTGACATAAGGCTTCATTCTTAAATATTTATGAATGAAGGTAAAATTGAATCTCAGTTTTATGGCTATTCTGCGCAACACAATTTGTTAAAAGAGTTAATTGCATTTTTGGTCCCTGTGGTATGGTCAAATTGCATGTCTGGTCTCTAAAACTTTGAAAGTGCAATGATAGTCCTCATTTTGAAGTTTGGATTGCATTTTTGGTCCCTGATGAGTATGAAATGACCAAATTACCCTTGTCTTTTCCAAATAAGACAAAGGGTATTTTAATCATTTTATTTTATCCAAGGACCAAAAATGCAATCCAAACTTAAAAATGGGGACTATCATTGCACTTTCAAAGTTTTAGAGACCAAACATGCAATTTGGCCATACCACAAGGACCAAAAATGCAATTAACTCTTGTTAAAAAAACATAGCAATTCTCAAAGAGGGCATTTTACCAAACTATAATACATGCATATACTTAAAACTCCCAAACCCTACAAAAAAACCTAGATGACATTAGAACACAAGTACATAAAGAATTTATTGAAACGGTGAAAAATATTTTTTAAAGGGGTATTGATCCGTTTTATAATAGAGCGTTGTAAAAAGATGGTGTGATTATTTAAAGCGATTCTAAACCGTTGTAAAAAACAGGTTTTTGTAAAAAGGGGAATTGCATATATATTCCCCAAAGACTAATAATTGCGTATATATCCCAGCAAAAATCATAATTACGTATATATCCTTGCAAAGACTTAGATATGTCATATATATCCAAATCATTATTTTTTATACATTTAAAGCCTTAAAATACATAATAATTATTTTTAAGAGTTATGATATTTAAACCTACAACACAAGCCTAAATATATACCTAGTGCATAAAGCACTTATACTATTGCATTAAGTATTTTCTCTCTCTAAATTACAACCAATCAATTTTTTAAATCAACCAATCAAATCATTAGGTTCATTTGTACGCATGATTAGTAAGTCCAACAATCATTTTTCTATTTTTAGATATGAAATACCAATTTTACCCATGTTCTTATCGTTTATCTCAATCTTTACTTGTATCTTCATAATATCTATGATTTGTTAACATACATACGATCCTTAACAGCCTATGACAAAGAAAACTAGTTTTGTTATTCTTTATTAGCAATACAAGATTTTCATTAACTGGTAACAAAAACACCATTACACCAGAGGCCCGCTAAACACAATTTACCAAGCAATAAAGCAACAAATACTTTTAATAACAAACACCCCAAACATATTCTCTGATCTAAACATTAATTTCTTACTGAGAAGATTTCCTTCTAATGTTTTAAATAAAAAGAATCCACAAATCGAAGATGCTGATAAGATAAAGCTACATAAGATATGGGTTAGAAATAACAAAAGTTAAACAATGGCAATCAGTCAATCACATAAAAGCAAGGACAACGTTTATGTAAAACTAACACAATCTACTACGAACAAAAATACAAATGAATTTGATTATAGTTTATGATTTTACCTCATGTTAGGGTTTAGAGTTGCAGAAAAAAATTGACATTTATTGTTTTAGAGTTGCAGAAAAAATTTGACATTTATTGTTAAAACTTGGACGTTGAATACTAATCTGCTTAAAGAAGATTTGACTAATATTCCGGTATGGGTTAAATTCCATGATGTGCCCCTTGCTATGCTTTCTGATGATGGTCTCAGCCTCCTAGCCACATTGAGTGGTACGCCAAAAATGTTAGATTCTTACACTAGTCAAATGTGCTTGGAATCATGGGGTCGAAGTAGTTTTGCTAGGTGCTTGATTGAAGTTAAGGCGGATCAGGTTTTTAGGGAGAGCATCACTGTTGAGATACCATTACTTGATGGGACATGTGCTACTATTGAAAAGATTCGGGTTGAATACGAATGGAAACCGCCTCGGTGTGATACTTGTAATCTTTTTGGTCATACGCTACTCACCCTAAACAGAGTGTTAATGATGACTTTCAAACTGTCAATAACAAGAATAAGGGTAGGAATGGTGGTACAAGTGTTCCAGGTAAGTGTTAGGATTTAGAAAACCCATTGGTTAAAGTGTCAGTCACCTCAAGTATTTGTATTTGTATTTGGTAGAAAGCTCGTAGTCGTAGTCATGTTATGGTAATAAGTAATTAGTTAAGTAACACCGTGGAGGACGGACGGGTCTTTACCCACTGTATGCCTGATCCACAACCCTTAGGAGGCGAGTCTTGTAAGAAAACTATAAATACCCTCTACCTCCCAAGGTAGAGGGTTGGAGCTTCAATACCATTTTTCTTTTGTTTCACATAGTTCCCAACTCTCTTATCTTTCTCTCTCTAGAACTTTCTCTCTCTAAACCTTGTATACGCCCCATATGATTATGGTGTGATGTGTTTGTGAAATCCTATAAGTTACAGTAAGGGAGGTTTTACTAAACCTGGTGTGGGTCCTAAGTTTAGGTATCAACCTAAAGCGCCTCCTCCTGAATCCAAGAAGGTGGATAATACAAAGAAGAAAGCCACTGAAGTGGCAAGTACGAGTGAGACGAAGATTACTACATCTAATCCTTTTGTTGCACTTAATATAATCGATACTGATGAATGTGGCACTCCTACTAACGTAGTGGATTCTGGTAGTACAATGGAAGCAAAGGAGGTTGGGTCTCTTAAGACTGGTAATGTATCACAAGAACCGCTTGTAAGTGATTCAATGGAAGCTAACAAGGTTGGTCCTACCCCTGTTGTTCTGGGTAGACTACGGTTATTATTTTATTATAGAGTATTATTATTAATTATCTATGCTATACTGTAATAGGGTGCGTGCTGCATCTGAATAGCAAGACAGATAAGCCGTTAATGGCGCAGCTTAAAGCATATACAGGGAGGGTTGTAATCGTAGTATTACGATCCAGGCAAAGAATTTGATGGTGAGCGTGAAGTTACTCAAGTGCTTGAAAATTGCGGTCTAATTGCTCCACATTCAGCTTGATCATTGCTATGCTCTAATTGCCCCAAGTTTTAATTGCTATGCGCTAAGTTTTTGTTATAACTGGTAAACCAAGGGGCCAACTCTGTGTGCACGGAGACACGATGACATATTCTGAATTGGCTGCATGGGTAAATGAATTTTTGTTTCAGTATGAAGATGTTAACAAGCTTTTTAACGGGTCCTGAGGTTGGGCAAGTTCGATTTTTCCTTATAATGAAGTGCTACAAATTTTGTGATCATTGGAAATCAATTAGATTTTTTCCTAATTCAGTATACATTTGTCAAATGTTTGGTAATGTAGTTCATGCATATATAAGATCGGCTCAAGTAATTGATAAGTGAATCATTTGTGCGAAGTTTCTTTTTTCCAGCATGATATGTAAAGTAATGTGATTATTTCTCGGTGGCTATATACATAACATACAAGTGATTATCTATTATGTATCTCTTTTTGAAAAACTCTTGAATTTTATGGGTCTTTTAGCTAGTCTGAAAATATAATATAGATTTTATATGAGTATGCATTTTTAACACCAGGTATCATTGATAGTGAAACCAAATGGCAAGAGTCGTATATGCTTTAACTTGATAGAGAAAGTTGTACTTTGTGAGGGGTTTAGAACCTGATGTGGGCCCAAGTGTTGATGATCAGGCCATGATGTTTCTGGAGGCCCAAGATCGTGTGACAAAAGGGGCCTCACTAAAATGGGCATAACTTGGGCTACGGGGCTCCGTTTTAGGCGAATGTCCAGTCAAATCGAAGCTTGGAACGAGGAGCACTTGGTGGGAAACTGACTTCGTCGGTTTCAGAACTTTCGAGCCCCAAAACACTCTATTTTATGAGTTATTTGCATTTTAGTGTTTTTTCGGGTTTTTTTTTTACTTTGTTTATGTAATAACTTTCAGCCCGTTTGTCTTCTAGGGCCCGTTTATGTTTTGTAGTCCTATTTAAGACTTCCTTTGTAATGTGGAATAATCGGTTTTATGAAATACCAAAAGTCTATTTTTGGCAGCTTTTGCTAAGAATTCCTTATAATCGGCATTCGTGTGAATCAACGATTATTGGTAGGATCGTTCCTGGTATTCGTGTGAATCAACAGGTCCGGTTTGTGTTATCTCGTAGTTGTTTCGTTATTGGGCCTGGGCTCAGTATGCGTATAGCACGAGCTAAGCCTAGTAGGCCTGCTATACGTCATCAACATTTATAAGTAAATAAAATTAATAATAACTCATTTTCTCCACGTGAGAATAAATAATATTATAAGTTGTAAGGGTAAGTTTGGCGTAATGGGATGGGGCTTTTATTATTAGCCGAAGTTGAAATTTTTATTTTTGTAAACTTTTTTGACAAATGGACTTAAACTTAGGCTTATTATTGCAAAATTACTAAAAAAGACATAATTAAATGAGTTTTTTTTATATGTTAGATATTTTTGTGATTAAATAAGTAATTTATTGTTCAAAAGCCCTCGGGCTAAAGTTTTTAGCCTTTTTTATGATGCTAAAGTTTTAAACTCTTTTTAAGAGCTTATAATTTAATAAGTCTGCATAACAAGCAAAACTTATTTTATAAGCCGGCTTATTTTAAAAGGCCAGTCCCCTATAAGCCTACAGCCCAAATCACCAAAAGTCAAAAACCGCTCTTTACCCTTTTCTTCTTGTAACCTCTCACCTTATTCCAACAAATCTATCCCTCATTCCTTCAAATCCGTCAAGAAATAACCTATGTATATATACTTCCGTCAACAAACTGTTCGTAGACTCGCACTCTTTTGTCGATGGTCTCTCTTTCAAGGAGGCAGTCTTGGTCGGCATCACAGGTAAAATAGCAAAACTTGTTATTTGCATCAATAGAATTTGGTTCAATTGTCTAGTTATTCATGTTTACTGAGGATATGGTGATATTCTAATATAGCAATTCATGCACTTGAGTGACATGATTATTAATGATATAATGATAATGATATTAAGATTGAGTTGCAGAAATACTAATTGTGAACTGTTACGATTGAAAAAAAATAAAAATAAAAAACAAAAAAGGAAAACCACCTAATTATTTACTTGCATGTACAATTATCAAACCGTAAGGGTAGCCACTCAAGCCACCGATCAAGAAAAATTAAACCTCACATACAATTCACTGACGGTTTTCTTGTAACAACAGAAAGATAGGGTATAAAGACTGGAAGTGGCGGAACCTGGTTTAAAAGGACCGGGTGCACAAATATATTCAACTATATTATAAATGAGTGTACACATTTTTTTGGACCGGGTGCAATTAGGAGGAATTTAACAAAAATGAACACTATGAAGCATAATTCCATCAGGGTCCTGCGACACCTCGGGATGCCCCCTAGTCCTGTCAATGGAGACGGGGTGTATTTACGTAGATGGTTGCGTGAGTTTGAAAATCGTTTTATTGACCTCTTCAATGTCTGCCTTGCAAGCAATAAAGAAGTGATGGTAATTTACTGTAGATGATTTATTTACTACTAATATTTGTTTGTCAATTTGTCCCTTGATCTGTCTATATTCAATTAATGTGTGTTCTGTAGTACGTTGTGTCATCACAATGCATAACAAATTCATACAAGTATACAATTGGTCAAAAAAGTTCACTTGTGCCTTTCATATGTAACTGGGAAATGGTACTATGTAAATATTTTGATGGTGATTTGTGCTTTTCATATCCTCCCCATAATAATACTTTCTTGCTGATGCTTTAATTTACTGAGAAAAAAGATACATAAAGACCAAAGCAAGGATGCACATAGCTTAACTCAAACGTTTGAGTGCTCACGCCAGAGGAAGGAAGGACATATATGTTGCTAGACATGGTGAAACGGCAAGGGCAAGTGTAAGATAATATTGACATCTAAGTTTTTAGTAATACGGTTTAATTCTAAATTCAATGAAGTTATTTCATGCATGATAATAATAAAGGAACAAATGAAGAACTATAAGGATTTAGAATATAGAAGTTCTTCTAGATCATTTAGGACCGTTGACTTTAAGGTAGAAGTGTTACTACTAAGTTGATAAAAAATGATGAATTGCAGTGAGGTCATATATGATTCCAGGGGAGCTTTTTGGCCACTACAAAATCGGAGAAAACAGTTGGTTCATATTGATGAGGATCATGAATCGAAGAAGGTTGAGCTAGCAGAAGATCATGAAAGAAATAAAGATGAGCTAAAACCAATGCCCAAAGAAATTAACGACCAACGAGACAAGTTAGTTGAAGATGTGTGGCATAAGCATAAAGAAATATTACCACCTGGAGTTGCGCGGATGTTTTTAACATATATTATCTATGTTTGGTAAAAGGTATGAATTAGATACTCGTATTCAGTTCGATACCACATCTTGCAATAATATAAGTAACTTTTATATGTAGTGTTAGTTTGAGCATACGGATTAGATATGGCATGATCATCTAATCTTTAAATTTCGCTTTTTGTTGAACTTAGTTGTATATTAAAATTGTTAAATGAGAACATGAAATATTTGAGGATAGTATATGGTTACATGGTGATAGAATTTAACCGTTTCACAATGCTCCTTTCCCACAAATGACCCAAAACTTTATGGACGATGGGAATACGGAATGTATGGGACCAGGAGGATTATATCAACTATGCATTTTTTTTCCAGGTTGTATAGTAATTGAGCTCGACAGAAACACAAACTAGCTTATCCTTACATGTACACACACCTAGAATATTAGTGAGCAGGCACTGAACCCAACCCCAACTGGTTTGACATAAACTCGTTTGATGAGCTACCTACCCGGCCACCTGTTCCTTTCGTTACTCTAACTTTTAGTATTATATAAAGAGAAAATTTCCATTTAGTAAAAAGTAAAGTAAAGTAACTCCCAATACCGTCTTCTATGGGTTACGGGTACCCAATACCGTTTCCGGTGTTTGGGGGTGGTTAAGATGTAGACAGCCTTACCCCTACCTAAGGTAGAGAGGCTGCTTCCAGTTCTACCAAAGGTAGAAAGGACCTCCGGCCTTTTGTAGGGAGTGAGGATCGAACCCCTGACCTCTCGGTTGAGAGGTAAGGGGTTTTCCAAGTGATCCAACCCTACTTATTAAATTTCCATTCAGTATATTATTCATTATTCCAAAAAAAAAAAAAAAAAAAAAAGTTGGCGGGCATACTTACTGCCTGATCTGAAACTTTTTAGACTAGATGCTTACGGCTCTACCCATTTAAACCATATGTGCTCGAACCAGCCACATGAATAATCTAACCGGCCATTATTGCTAACTTTTACCAACCAAAAGGTGTCCAGTATTATTTCAGACAAGCACAAATTTTTGCTGATATTAGTATAAATATGCATTTATAAACGTATATCAATTTCAGGTGTAACAGGCTACATTGTTTTGGCGTGCTATAAGCTGTGAATGGCGATTTGGGCTACATTGTTTTGGCGTGCTATAAGCTGTGAATGGCGATTTGCAAAGAAGACGTCAAGATTTCTAGGATTATAGTCTCATAAATTTTCTCTTTTCGAGGCAATGTATTGTTAGTTAATTTGCATGGGATAAATTTGTCAATGTACAACAGAATACTATTTTTTTATTTTATTGTTTATATACTGGAGATATATGAATTTATATTTTCGACTCTGAGAAAAGTGTATTTTTTAGAAAAGGAAACATATATGGCATTTGTGTTGCATTATATAAGTGTTATAAATTAGTTAATAAAGTGTCACACATACATGTCAAGAAACAACAAAAATTGTCGCACTTGATATATGTAAGTGTTGCGTGTATAGCGGCGGCAAGTGAAAAAGTGTTGGCTTTTAATGCAAAAACTGTTGTATTTGACTATTAAAGTGTGGCACTTAGTAAAAAATGTTGCATTCGAATTTAAAAGTGTTGCACCTTAGTGTATAAGTGTTGCACATGAGTGTAAAAAGTGTTGTGGTTGAATTTAAAAAGTGTTGCAAGTTAAAATACTACAATTGCTAAATATGGGCAACATTTTTAAAAAAAGTTGCATATTCTAATATAAGTGTTGCATATACCTAAAGCAACGTTACATAAAGTAGCACTCGAAAAAGTGTCACATTATATATAGTGCAACATTTTTAAGACATAATACAACACTTTATGAGTGACGCCTTAGCTTCATTTTGTTGTAGTGGAACTCAATATGTCCCTACTTGCACCAGGTCTGACATATATTATGACCTGCTCTTCATTGGACAACAAGGCTAGACTCTTACCGGCTGTTGCTGCTTTGGAATAATCACCATCAAAGACCAGCTTATGGAGACGACTATGGAAGACCGAATACACCTCTGAGTTAACAAAGATCATGTTCCAAACACGAACACTCTTTAAAATTTCACAAAAAAGGTGCTCACTTTGTTCGTCCATGTCGAGTAAGAAACTAGGATCCGGATAAAATGTAACAAAATTTATTAGCATGATTTGGAAATACAATGTAATAATTTATGTCAAAGTATATACTTAGTTTCACACTTTGTTTTCATTTTGATTAGTTGTTAACAGTTGAGGGTTAAAAGTGTAAATGTTTTGTATTTTAGTTAGTTAGTTAGCATTTTTCCCTTTTTAAAAAACATGTAATCCCTCATTTCCAACTTGATGAAATTGAGTTGATCATTTCAATTCCGCATGTTATACGATATCAGAAACCCTAACTTTGAGCATCAATGGTAGAATACAATTAGTATCGCTATGATCTAAGTTCCATGTTGTGTTCTTCAATCGATAAACAGTTCCTTGATTCGTTATCATTTCGTGTTCATTAAAGTTAGGGTTTCCATTTCTGTTACAAAACCGTTATTTGATCTTGATTGTTAACAATAGTAGCGACTCCGATCCCAATCGATCAAAACACATCAAACAATGCAAATTCAATCAATGATCATTTACACATTGCAAGTTTTGATCATCCAATACACCATTAAATAGGGGAAATTTTCTTGGTTTGAGCCGTAATGTGAAGATGACACTTGGTGCAGGGTTCATTGATGGTTCTTCTCCAAAAACATGCATCAATTACAGATGCTAATTTGCAGAGATGGATTTGTTGTAATTATATGGTCACTTGTTGGATCCTGAATTCAATGGTTATTGAGTTATGAGTTATCAGATGCTTTCCTTTATGTTGTGCATGTGAATTGCGGAGAGGTATGGAAAGACTAATGGCTCATTGATCTATCAGCTAGAAAGGGAATTAAGCAAAATCACTCAAGGTAATCTTAGTATTGCCGCTTAACAAGTTAAAAAGATGTTGGGATGGGTTGCAAAAAAACCGAATAAATCGAATTGAATTCTACAGGTCCGCTACATTGCTTATGGCTTATGCTACATATAGGGTGAGCAGAAAAACCGAATAAATAGAAAAAATGAACCGAACAGAAAAAAATTAAATCAAACTAATAATTGAATCGAATTTGCTAAAAGTGAACTGAACTACTCATTCGGTTTTCGGGTTGGATATGGGTTTGGCATTCTGAACCAAAAACCGAATTCATATATATATATATATATATATATATATATATATATACCATTAAAATTTTATCTTTAATATAGAAAAACACTTTTTATGCATGAAATAATTTTTTTTCTTTTGCTAAATATTCATGTAGTTATTAATTTTTTATAATAAATAGTGAAATTCGGGTTATTCAGGTCAACCCGAGAACCGAATCAATTCAAATTCAGTTTTTGGTTCAGTTCGGTTGATTCTTGTTTGGTTCGGTTCGATTTTCCGGTTGACTTAAAAAAAATTAACCCAACTAACCGAACTGAATTAACCGAACAACCTGATAACCGAACCGATCAACACCCTAGCTACATCAAAAAGTAAAATCAAACAAAATGGGCTATAAAGTTGGGCTTAAGTACCATACATATCAGCTCGGTATAAAATATTTATTGGAGGCCCTTTAAGGATTTTGGGCCCTGTGCATTTGCCCAAGCACATGCCCAAATCTTTTTATGTTTGTGAGCATGATTATACTTTAAAGTAGGAGTGTTCATAGGTCGGGTAATACCCGAATAAATCGAAATCGAACCCGAACCGAACCGAAAAACAAAACCGAGCTTATAACCGAATCGAATTTGTCAAAACCGAACCGAACCGAACTAAAAATACGGTTTTCGGTTTGGATATTGTTTTGGCTATCTGAATCGAAAACCAAATTTATATAAATATATATTTTTTATATATTTATATATAAAAAAAATTTATATATTTAATATATATTATATTTTTTATATATATTTATATATACAAAAAGACCATTAGAATTTTATCCTAAAATAAAAAACACTTTTTATGCTTAAAATATTTTTTTTGCCAAAACTCTATTTAATTAAATTAAAAAAATATATAAATTCGGTTTTCGGTTTTGACCCATCACCGAACCGAACTTTGGTTCGGTTTAGTCACAGATATTTTCGGTTCGATTCGGTTTTCGGTTATGCCCCAAAAAAATTTAATCGAACAAACCGAACCGGATAATCCGATTAACCTGAAAACCGAACCGATGAACCCCCTACTTTAAATTCTTTTAACATTTCAGCTATCCATCCTTAGATTCTTTTAGATATATTTCATATTCATTTATGTTTCACTTGTTACTGGTAGGTTTTAGGTTCATATATTCAATTCTTTGTTCACCTGCATTTCATTCATTAAATTTTATCAACTACTTTGTTTCACTAGACTAGATGGTAATATATTAAAATCATTCCAAAAATGTATCTTTAATTCTTTCATATATAAGAAAGTGCATCACTCTTCTTACTCACACAACAAAATACAAATGAATCTAAGACCAAATATGATTGGATGCACATTTCGATATATCGAGTGCATTTAAAATGCATTTTAAAAAAATCTATTTTTCTTCAAAAATTAACAATATATCAAAAAATTTCATCGGTATCCTGGGACCCCATGAGACCCCCTTGGTTCTATCACTGTTGCTTACATTGACACCAACACAAACGACTAATTAAGACTAAACTAACCAATTGCATCAAAACTATATATAAATTCTATTAATAGTTTTCATAGTATAAAGCTACATAGAATATTCAAGTTCATTGGCATCTAAAATCAGAGACGTAGCTAAAAGGTTTCGTGAGAACCCCATAGATATTTTCCCCGTAGTGTAACTCTTTGTTAGAAACCTTGATTTTTACGAATTGAACATGGTCCCCAAAATTTTGTCACGTGTTTTGTTTATTTAATAGTTATCGTAAAAAATATTTGAACCAGATCATTTAGGCGAATACTAATGGAAGGGTGTTTGATCGGTTGTTTGACCCCCAACCGAGTAGTCGACCGCGTCGCCCCCCTAGCTCAACCGAGTATGACCGAATCTCACCCCAACCTTTCACTACCACATTTACCAGTTTCCCCATCGACGTTTTCCCCGGCGACAATTGTCGCTGGGGAATCCTCACTAAACGACAAAAATATATCCTACGTGGCACGAAGTCTCGTAGAAAAGTCAGCTAAATTATCGCTTACTTTTCCCCGGCGACATGTCGCCGGGGATTCAACGGTTATATTTTGACCGAATATTTCATGGTAAAACGTGGCGGAAATTTTTCCCGCTTACTTTTCCCCGGCGACATGTCGCCGGGGATTCATTTGTTTATTTAAAAATTCGTAATTAGTGTTAATCTATCTTAACGTGACGTGGACAATAGTTTCCCCAGCGACATGTCGCCGGGGATTCTCTTTGAGTCCGTTGACTTAATGTTTCCCCAGCGACTTGTCGCCGGGGATTATCTTTGACTTCGTTGACTTTAACAAAAACATGGCGCCAAGAATTCCCACCAAACACTTGGCGCCAAAACTTCCCACCAAAAAGCTAACAGATCTGTTTTATATATCACAAAAATCTACCAGATCTTATCCTCAAAACCACTCAACCTTGAGATCTTATCCCACCAAAATCTAATAGATCTTATCCTCAAAACCACTCAACCTCACAACCTCTTATCTTCACACAAATTTCAAAACTTGAGATGGATCAATTTAATCCTTTTATGTGTTCTTGTGGAGCAGGAAATATAAAATTAAGAACATCACATAGAGAATATTCATCTGGACGACTATATTATTCATGTCCTCTGTCAAAGGTGAACAATCATACATTTCTTATTTATGTAAATATACAAATAATTGGGTTGTAAGCTCTTGTAATTTTCTTATTATGTAACAGCCCAGAAAAGATAATGGATGCGGATATTTTATGTGGAAGGATGTATTTGACGAGTACTTAAGAACAATCTCTGCACCAACAGAGTGCTCGAGCTGCCATGAAAAAGATCTTAGGATAAGGTTGCTGGAAACACAAAAACATGTGCTAGAGACAAAAGTAAGGTTGCTGGAGGCCAAACTTGAAATGGCAACGATTCATGACGACCACGCATGTCAGTCGGATGCATTACTTCGTGAGCTGTTATGTGACATGGAAAATCTTCGTATGTAGTAGTAGTAGTACTAGTAGTTATTGTTGTTTTTGTTGTTGTTGTTGTTGTTGTTGTTGTTGTTGTTGTTGTTGTTCTTGTTGTTCTTGTTGTTGCTGATCAAAGTAGTAGTTGTTCTTGTAGTTGTTGTTGTTGATGTTGTAACCATAAAATACCGACTCATCCGTTGAACGTTTAATGTGTAACCATAACATACCGACTCATCCGTTGAACGTCTAATGTGTAACCATAACATACCGACTCATACGTTGAACGTCTAATGTGTAACCATAACATACCGACTCATCCGTTGAACGTCTAATGTGTAACCATAACATACCGACTCATCCGTTGAACGTCTAATGTGTAACCATAACATACCGACTCATTCCGTTGAACGTCTAACCATTGACTCACGTCTAATGTGTAACCATAACATACCGACTCATCCGTTGAACGTCTAATGTGTAACCATAACATACCGACTCATCCGTTGAACGTCTAATGTGTAACCATAACATACCGACTCATCCGTTGAGCGTCTAATGTGTAACCATAACATACCGAACGTCTAATGTGTAACCATAACATACCGACTCATCCGTTGAACGTCTAATGTGTAACCATAACATACCGACTCATCCGTTGAGCGTCTAATGTGTAACCATAACATACCGACTCATCCGTTGAACGGTTAATGTGTAACCATAACATACCGACTCATCCGTTGAACGTCTAATGTGTAACCATAACATACCGACTCATCCGTTGAACGTCTAATGTGTAACCATAACATACCGACTCATCCGTTGAGCGTCTAATGTGTAACCATAACATACCGACTCATCCGTTGAACGTCTAATGTGTAACCATAACATACCGACTCATCCGTTGAACGTCTAATGTGTAACCATAACATACCGACTCATCCGTTGAACGTCTAATGTGTAACCATAACATACCGACTCATCCGTTGAACGTCTAATGTGTAACCATAACATACCGACTCATCCGTTGAACGTCTAATGTGTAACCATAACATACCGACTCATCCGTTGAACGTCTAATGTGTAACCATAACATACCGACTCATCCGTTGAGCGTCTAATGTGTAACCATAACATACCGACTCATCCGTTGAGCGTCTAATGTGTAACCATAACATACCGACTCATCCGTTGAACGTCTAATGTGTAACCATAACATACCGACTCATCCGTTGAACGTCTAATGTGTAACCATAACATACCGACTCATCCGTTGAACGTCTAATGTGTAACCATAACATACCGACTCATCCGTTGAACGTCTAATGTGTAACCATAACATACCGACTCATCCGTTGAACGTCTAATGTGTAACCATAACATACCGACTCATCCGTTGAACGTCTAATGTGTAACCATAACATACCGACTCATCCGTTGAACGTCTAATGTGTAACCATGACTCATCCGTTGAACGTCTAATGTGTAACCATAACATACCGACTCATTCATTGAACGTCTAATGTGTAACCATAACATATCGACTCATCCGTTGAACGTCTAATGTGTAACCATAACATACCGACTCATTCGTTGAACGTCTAATGTGTAACCATAATTATTCTTCGGTGAATCATAGATTTATAAAACACATTCAACTATGCGTTGTTTGGCTTCTTGATCCAATTAATTATGGCATGCAAAATTTTGATGTAATATGTTCTTGTTCCTCTAGCCCGTTACTAGATTGTTAATCTAACTCTCATATAAGAATATAAAGATGCCGAATGGTTACTTTTTGTTCCCAAGTTTATATTAAAAGAAAGGGAAATATTTGGGATTATAATAAAAAAAAAGAAAAAATCGTATTTTTGAGAGCTTTTAGGAGGGGATAATAAAATAAAGATAGTAAGCTACGCCAAAATTACTCTCCCAATATTTTTCTTAAATTGGGATGAAATGGAGTGATAAAATCGTATTCTTTTGACGTCGTTAACAACATAATGTAATTAATTTTAACCAAAAAAAAAATTAAATAGTTTTCCCCGGCGACATGTCGCCGGGGATACCCACATAATGTAATTAAATATTTCCCATTTTAACGAAAAAAATTAAATAGTTTTCCCCGGCGACATGTCGCAGGGGATACCCACCCACCAAAATTTTCGTTATCGCGCCAATTACGCTAAACAACAAAAAATATACCTTTCCCCCGACATGTCGTTGTCGCCGGGAAAAGTTTGATGATAAAGTAGATCTCGGTCAATTTTATCACGCCACAAACGAAAAAAATCTTATCTCCTCCTTCCTGTGGCGATTTCTGCAACACCATCACCAATTCACCAACAATCATCAACCGTCACCACCACTGCATCCACCATCACCACCACCACATCCACCATCACCACCACCACATGTTACACGGTTTGTTTTACAAATTTTAAATGTTATTCAACTAAATTAGTTAATTATAATATGATTTTTGCAGATTATTATTGTTGTAAGTTGTTGTTAATTAGAAAAGTTAAGTTTTTTTTTTTTTGGCAGTAGGCGACGAGGAGCGACGAGGAGCAAGAGCCGAGGTATGTTATAATTTTTGCAGATTATTATTGTTGTAAGTTGTTGTTAATTAGAAAAGTTAAGTTTTTTTTTGGGCAGTAGGCGACGAGGAGCTAGAGCCGAGGTATGTAATAATTTTTTTTCTCCTTTTGGTATCCCGGGTGACATGTCGCTGGGGAATGTTTATTGTTTAAATTTTGTTAGTTTATAGTTATTATTAGTTCAATTGCCTTGAAATGTGCTTGTTTATAATTATAATAATTGGTTGTTTAAATTTTGTTAGTTTATAGTTATTATTTGTTGAAAAAAGTGAAATGGTATATATGTTAAAATAATGGTATGTACGTTAAAAAAGTGAAATGGTATGTATGTTAAAAAGTGAAATGGTATGTATGTTAAAACTCTTAACAACATACATACCATTTCACTTTTTTCAACTCTTGAGCCGTGTATAATAATTTTGTTAGTTTATATTTTATAGTTATTATTTGTTGAAATGTGCTCGTTTATATTATTTTGTTAGTTTATAGTTATTATTTGTTAATATGAGTCGTTTATAGTTTATAATAATTAGTTGTTTTAGGTTTTTAGTGATTAATTTTTTAAATGTTTATATTTATTTGGATGTGTATGTATTTGGATGTGTGCATGCTTATATTATTTTGTTCATGAATTTCTATATCTTATGCTAATTGTACTTGTACATATGTCGACAGATGTTGCACGGTCCCACGGCGGTGACGGTGGCGTGGAGGATCATCCCCCTCCAGACCGCGTACCCACCGGTTGCTGGGCAGGCTTCATTAACAGAGGTAAGAATTTCCGGATTATTGTAATACAAGCATAAATTTTATGACTTTATCACTAACTTGATTTTGCAGGCAAAGGTAAACGAAAGCCCAATTTAGGCGGCAGGGGAGCGGGCAGGCTGAATACCCGCGACAAGACCCGGAACCTTTCGCTGAAGGCAGTCGCAGAAGAAAAAAGTCCCGTCTCGTCGGTTTTGAGGTGGGTGACAAACAAACCTTAAACCCTCTCGGCCCCCATGCGGCTCACTGGTCTAACTACATCGGGGAGGTCGTTAGGAAGGTGCCGTTTTACTACCCTTCTTGGGAGAAGGTCCCGAAGGAGCAGAAGGCGGCAATCATTTCAGATATTGGGGTCAGTTATCCTTTTATGTTTATTTCATTATCGTGTTCATTTATTTAATTGTGTATATTTATCTAAATTCGCTTATTTATTTATATCATATAAATAAATAAACAAATTTAAATAAATATATAAATTATATCTCTAACTCTGTTTTCGTTTTGTTGTATATGATTGCATACCCTGTTTGACCTCAGGCCGCATATGGAATCCCCCCGCTGGCCCCAGATCTACGAAGGCATAAACTCGCACTTGCAGAAAGCCTACAATACAAACAAGGCTTCTTTCAAGGCCAAACATTGGAAGGTAGACCCCACCACCGGGGATTACGATGTGGAGGCGATTAGGCGGGCACGTCCCGAGGAGATTACAGCGGGTGATTGGGATGAGTACATTAAGTTTTGGAATGATCCCAAGAACATTGCTCGAGCCGCTACAAATCGGCTTAACCGGCAAAAGAGCAAGGTCATATCTCGACAGAGATCTCGGTCGCTGTCTCGCCTTCAAGATGATATGGTAATAAACATTATAATTATTTTACATGCATATATACATATATATATCTGATTATACGCTTTGTTGTGTTGTGATTTGTCGTTTTTAAAATTATTCATCTTATATGCGTGTGTATGTACAGAGGCAGGCATCAGAGACTCAGGAGTACCCGTCACTCATCGACACTTTTTGGCGAAAACATATTGTTGATGGGGTATTCCCTAACGATGAGGACCGCCGGATATATGTTAGTTTTGTTTCAAAACACACTTTAATGAGTTATCGAGAAATAATGTAGCAACCCGACTAATATATTTACTATCTTGTGTTTTTGTCACTACATAGGACGAGATGAAAAGGCTTGAGGCTACGGGTCAGTACACGGAGGATCAAATCAATGCGTTGGCAAGAGGGGGTAAGCTTCGTGGGCATATTCCCGGTGTGGGTCGGGTATTGCCATCACGGGCCACATCCAGGCCAAGTATGCCCGCCCCGGCAAGTCGCTCACCAAAGATGTAGGCTTTATCATGAGTCTCCTCAGAAGCGACGACAGATACGCGGATATGTTTAGGGAGTATGAGTCGGGTGGTGCTAGCGGGAGTGGTGGGTGTGGTGATGACGAGGAGAATGGCGGTGATGAGGATAACAACGGCGAGAGGTAGTTATGTTATATATTATTAGTATGTTACATTGGTACTAGCTTTAGGTAGTTGTGTTATATATTATTAGTATGCTACATTGGTACTTTAGGTAGTTGTGTTATATATTATTAGGTTCATCTTGGCACCATTTAAACACTTGTTTCCCTATCTATCAATGCACATATTGACTTTTAAGTCGTGTTTATGTAAAAGTTGTGATCTATTTGTATTGCGTTGATCCGTTATATGGTATATGTGTTTTGGTACAAGTTGTGGTGAGTCTATACAGGTTTTGGTACAGGTTTATTTGGTAGATTTTTTCCGGAAAAAATCTGGAAATCGCCTGCAGTGCAGGCTGCATTAAAAAAAATGCAGAACTTTCCCCGCACAGTCGCCGGGATAACACACTAAACGTTGACAAGTCAACGAGAAAACGCAGTTTCCCCAGCGACATGTTGCCGGGGATAGTTAAATTCGATAATTAGGCATGTTAATCATTTAGCTTAATTCGATGATTCCCCAGCGACATGTCGCTGGGGATAATATGCCACCGTGGCACTGCTTCTTTGACTGAAAATTGAGTGGGACCCACGTCGTCGCCGGGGATTGTCGCTGGGGATACAATCCCTTACGAGACTTCCCCAGCGACGATTCCCCAGCGACATGTCGCTGGGGAAATCTTTCCCCGGCGACATGTCGCTGGGGAAAGTCCCCATATGTCGCTGGGGTAGCCGGTCAATGTTGTAGTGTTTGCATTCTTTCGGTTTGTCAGCCAGGTAAATGGACACAACTCCCTCTATGTTAAATTTTTGACTGTTGCATGCTTTTAATGCAAAAAAAAATCAAGGATTGCTTCTAAACATAAACAAGTTTCGTAGCAGAAAGAAGATTGGTGCTCGGTCATAGATCTTTTTCAATCAAGCAAGATAGATTGGTGCTCGGTTTTGTAGCATAAAGAAGCGAAAGTGTGTTTGAGATTTTGTTCTTAGAAGCAAGCTGTTTGTTTGTGTGGCTACAAGAAAAGAGGGAGGCGGGTATGTAGTGTTTGTTATATATACGTAGGTTATGTAGTGTTTAAGTGAATTAGTTTTGGGTTGTTATTGGACTTTTCTTATTTCTTCACTTGGGCTGAATTTTTGAGTTGAAGAATTTGCTATCCGAATTTTTGAGTATGAAATTTACAAGGCCTTTAAATTTTTGAGTGGGACAATTTGCAATATGAAAGTTTAATCAGTTCTCGTAAAATATGTTTGCTTGCACATGACAAACATTGGTTTCTTCATGTTAGATCATTTATTTTTTTCAAAGTTTCCTTTGTTGTTTCTGTTTTGGTTATATCTCCTGCACAAATGTATCACGAATTCATCCAATTGTGTCAGGAAATCAGTAAATATAACGGTTTCTAGTTTATAGAGATATTGATAAACCCACAAAATTTACTTGAATTTTTTATATTGCATTTAATATTGGCATACTATATGAATGAAATTTTAATTAAAAAACAAATTACGATCGGCATTGTGGTCACCATTAGCAAATTATTATTGAGTGTAGTCTTAGAGAGAGAAAGCTGATGTGGCGCTGATGTGGCAATGAGTGATCACAACAGTTACGGTCACCATTAGCATTAGCCTTATATACCTAGTTCGCACATGTCTAAAATATCAAAGCTTATAAAACTAGCTCATTTGACATGTTTTGAAAATCATTCATTAGCATGACTTGTGACGTTCATTAGAGTAGTACACAAAATGACAACACAGTCACTTTGTTTCTTCACTTCCTAGTCTCACACGCCATCTTCTTTTCTTTTTTTTTCTTTTTTTTTTCATCCAAATCACTAAGAGCAAGGGGTATGGTGACATACTCACCTTTCAGTGTACTTCCCACCCACTATCATTTTATTTATTTTCCATATTTTTCAAACACAACTAAATTCATTTCATTCATTTAAAATAAAAATACAACATCTAGAAAATAAAAATAAAAAACATCACAGGAAAATTTAAAAAACATCTGACGGAACATGGAAAATAAAACCATTGAAGCTTAAACAATACAACTCTATTTGTATTTTGCTATCAGTCTTGTTTCTTCTTGTGGAGCTGCTTTTCTTCGCAAGCCTCGTACATGTGGCGTTTATACTCTTGAGCTAAAGCTTGCAATAGCATCGATTGAACTCCACCGATTTATTGCCGGACGAGGGCGAGGGATCACCGAATAATTCGATATTATCTTATTGATCCCATTAGCGTCCCATTTGGGATATTCTCTCAAAACCTTATGCGAAACCATAAAGTTTTTCCCCGTCCCATTTTTGTAAGCAAGTCTTGCATTTTCAATGTGATCAACATCATTTCCCGGATCTATGCAAATGCTTGTAAAACCATTAAACTTTTGACAATCACCGTTTATCCGAGTCCATTTTCCCGTGCACATAGTTTTTGTACGATAAGGCTGAGCCTGAAGTCCTCCCAATCTGAGTCCAAAGCATCGTTTAGTCGGTCATTACCGATAGCGGCGTTTTGGATACTCGAAAATCTAAAATTTCTTCATTGTTTGACCACGAATTGTCGTGCGACCCTCTTCATCCACATCCAAGTTTACAAGCCTTTTTTTTTCCTTTGTCGTTTTGGCGGTTTTTTTTGACGTTCTTCACGTGTTTCGGTTGGTGGTGGTTGAGGCACTTTGAATTGTGATTCAAAGTAATGTTGTTGTGAAGGGTAGAATTGCGTTGGTGGTGCTTGTGACGGATAAAATTGCGTTTGTGATGGTTGTGAGGGATAAAATTGCGGTGGTGATGGTTGTGAGGGATAAAATTGCGGTTGTGATTGATAGAATTGCGGTGGTGATTGTCTTGGATATTGAAAAGCCTGAAATCCGACTTGCGAAGAAGTGCTTGAGGTTTGAGCGATGGGGTCGAGTTGAGGAGATTCATAAACGACATCTCGTTGGGATCTTGAGACATTTTTGGTTGTGGATTAAGATGAGGATGATAATATATTTATGGTTGTGAATGAGAAGTGTGAATGTTTTGGTAAAAAATGAGTAGTATTTATAAAAGAAAGGGTGTATTAATTTGGGTTTGAAATGAAAAAAAAAAAAAAAGTATCCGTTATAATTAAAACGGTAACTTGCAACGTTAATATTTTGAAATCGTTTGTCATTTTGTGTGTCGTTTGGACGACGAAAGACCAACTGGCGAGGGCCATTGGTATCACGGCGAGCTTCGAAAAAAAGTGGCGACAAGCCACGTCGGAAGTGGCGAGATCCAACGAAGGCCATACCCCTTGCTCTAATAACAACATAAAGGTATGTCCATTGACCTTTGTGTAAACCCACAATAATTTTTTGTTTGGCTATGCATTTAAGTCTTTTGAAATTTCACCTATCCACCCGGCATGTTCCCACATCACTTCTATTAAGTCCATATGAGTTCATCTATAATTTGCTTCAAAGTGTACCATTGTCTATGCATTTAATACAGAATTGTAAATATAGTCTGTTTTCTGTCCAAAATGTGATTTTGGTCAGTTTGTTTTATTTTTTTATTTAATGTTTGCTTTGGCGTGATATATAGGTGACCATAGATGCAAGTGTGATAAGCTTTTGTATGAAATTGGGACTGGTTTCTTCATGTCATTACTTGGTTTCTTTTTATTTTCTCCTTCCAAGATAGCTTCATTTATATCTATCCAACAATGGTAGTTGACATACTAAATGCTATTATAACGCTAGTTTAATTTACAGCTCACTTTTATGAGAACAAAGGCTATTATAGAAATTAACAAATGACTATCGGTTAATTTACCTTTACAACATGTGCTACTGATTAAGAGCTTATTGGTTAATTAGACGCAACCATTAAAATAGGAAGCACATTAATATAAGCATTATTATTATTGTAGGACTTACAAAAAACATTTTCAGGACTTTTAACTAACATTTATTTGAAATCAAGTCAGGTGTGTGTTGAGGTAAATATGTTTTAGTTTTTTTTTTACTGATATCTTCTAGTTATTGCATGCTTATTCTTGTTTTAGTTTGGATTGAATGCTGAAATCCCTTACTTTTTGCATATTAACATGGAAATAATAATAGCCGAAATAATATTCACAAACAAAACGAATGTCTAACCTGTGATTATTAATATGAAGGTAGTCTAGTCCACAGCCAACACCGTTGTTAAGATTAAAAAAAAGCGGCATGTTGAAACAAACGATAGGATATTGTCGTAGTCACCGATTGTATGGTACATAACCTGCGTGTTTTTGGTTACTTGGTTAGATCTCCACAAATTCTTAAAGAAAAAGACATGACGATTCAGTAAGCAATATGCATGTGAATGAAGAAAAAACAATATACAGAAAAAGAAAAAGAAACCTGGTGAGTGTTACGAGCATGTGACGGGAAACGAAATGAGAGAATGAAACAAAGAGCTAGATGTTTGGTTGGGACTAACTAAGAAGTGGAAGAAGTGAGGAAATGTATGGTTTGTAAAGAAATGTTGGGAAGAAATGTTGGAGAGTTTGAGATGAAGATGAATATAATGTTGGAGAGTTTAAGACGGTTGTTGGCCGATTTTAAAGATATCCCGTTGACAGAACAATAAAAAAACGTTAAAAGCAAAATAATAATAACCAAAAACGTTAAAAAGTTAAAAGCTACGTATTGTCTTGTCTACCGTATCTTCTTCAATGAAAGATAGCTAGCTAGGATGAGTAGCATCTATTATACGTCAAGTAAAGTGGCATACAAGATTAGTTGTAAAAGAACTAGAAGGTAATATATTTTGTTGAGAAGAAATTAGAGCAAAGATCATCCAAAATAGAAACAAGCCAAAAATAAAAAAAAATTGGGCATATCATCTACCAATGGATTTTGTGCTCAAAGGCACATAGTTGACCATGGACAGACCAAGGATTTTCGAAAGGGTGTTGCACAAAATGATTCTTGTGCTATGTAAATTGATACTAAAAAATCAAAAGTAGCAAAAAATTTATTCGATGTTGCACATACAAAAGAAATGACAGTTTTTGAAAGAATTTGCACTTCATGACTAAAAATCAAAAGTAGCTCGTGCAACACGTGACATTAATGTAGGTCCGTCCTTGTAGCTGACATCTTGCGAAGTGTATTTTCAATGAAATAACTCCTTGTACTATGGTTGGTGTTGGCCATAAACTTTAATAAAAATAACTCTTTATACTTTGGTAGTTGTTTGGCAATAAATTTTATTACGTTTACTTATTAATCTCGGCACTTGGTTAAGAAATTTGAAAATCTTTTGTTTCTTAAAAAGTAATTCAAAATATTATTTTTTCTTCTTAAAAAATATTATTCTAATTTTAACTCAGAAAACCTTTTATGTGAGATTGGAAAAATGTTGAAAATTGGTTGAAGATGACTTAGTTGAGTAGGAGGTCGATATTGCTAGCCTATTGCTTGTAAGTGATAAGAATAAGTTGAGAGTTGGTTAAAAAGTTATTATCATTAGAGTAATGTGTTAATATGACTTGAAAATTTTCAAACATAGCAGAAATGCTCGAATTTTAGGCGTGTAGGTCATCATTATAGGCTCAAAAATTGAATTTTTTACATCTAATACCTAAAAAATGATACTCAAACAATTAGAATTAATTTGTCTTGGTAACTGCGCAAGCTTTGATGGTCGATGTCAAGAGTTGGAGGCTTGCTAGTGATTTATTTTCTATTGGTAACACAAGGCTTTGACTCATGACTTTGACACAATGCTTTATTTTTTAAGATGAATCAGTAAGTAAACTCATAATACATGAATATTTAATTTGTGAATGAAGGTAAAATAGAATATCCGCTATTGTGCACATCATAGTTTCTTAAGAACATAGTAACTCTCAAAGAGAGCATTTTACCAAGGCTGTCTCATGAATTTTCGCTTGTCTTGTGCCCTTACTATAAAGAGGTCCTTACACAGGCACACAAAATATACATGTATCATATTGTCTATATACATAATAGAAGTACATGAAACTATGTGGCTCTCGTCAAGCGATGACTTTGTGCAATGGCACCACTTTCACTCCCTTAAAGACAGCCTTGAATTTGACTAACCTGGATATCACAAATATTGTTGTCAATAACAAGTTAAACATATAAAAATGACCGTAAAAGTATCACAAGAGAACTTACCATTGACTTGTTAAATCTTGATTCACGATATTAAAGTAACCAAGACTCTTGCTCAACGAGACTTGAACTTGATCAATGGTCCTTTTTCACCTCTCATAGTTGATTAGGTGCATACACAACGCCCTTTGTGTGCTCATTACTAAGTTCAGACCTCAACATCATTTTACTTGCACCAGCATTGGCATATTGCCATAAACTATAATCTGCTCGTCAGGGAACAACAAGCCCATAATTTTAACAACTACAGCTGCATTCGAATGTAAATGAATGAAAACAAGTCTTTAATTATTTGGCAATATTTATCGTCTATGAGCCCCATCAGCATAGCAACAACATCTTTAACTTGAGGTGTCTATCATAACAAAAGAAAGCGAATATAGCATCTTTAACTTGAGGTGTCTATTATAAAAAAAGAAAGCGAATATCACATCACCCAATTGATCAAAATCTAGTATTACTGTCATCTTTGCTGAAAAAGGGTTTATCTTCTTTAGCTGTGACCATGAGGTGATGTATCGCATCGGGCACACCAGCAATAACGTGAGATGTTGGAGAAAAATTAGTAGGGATGCCTTGAAAAAATTCTGAGCGCAGAGTCGTGAACTTTCTCATCTCGCTAAAAGAGCATTAAATTGTGAAAAGAGTTTGCACTTAATCAAAGAATTTTATTGAGGTTTAAAACACAAAAAGTTACACATAATAGTTGTAGCAACCCGTAATTTTTCATAAAGTAAAATGACTATTTTACCCTTTGACTTCTTAAAAGTTGACATTGACTTTGATTTTTGACTATTTGAATTTGACTATTTGAATTTGACTATAACTTAAAAGCATTTACTGTAACCGGTAGTAACTGGTAATTTTTCAAGTTAAATAATTCACTCTGCTTTGAATTATTCCTCTCCGAACATTTTTGTTCACCTCTGTCTATTTAACGGGTAGTTATCTCGCAAAACGTGGAAACCGCACACAACGGTAAACACAATAAACAATTTAATTTAAATTACTTTTAGTAATCAGTTTAATTGTGTAAATTTTTCTCGACCAACACAAGACTAAATGTGTTCAAAATACTCAAATATCACCAATAGTCATATTTTATATGAACTATTGCCTCCTTATCGTTACTTTTACAATATGCGTACTCAAACCTAAGGCGCGTCACACTATTAATATACTTAGATGGAGTATATTGATAAGATTTGACATCTTTGTAATCATTACATTTTTACGTTGCTCAGTTTTAAGTAATTTAGTAAACGGGATCAAATTATACCCAATATACTTCACAAAGTCTTAACCATTAAGACAAACAAATATATCTCTTGTTTTTCTTATACACAATTGCCCCTCATTATATTTTTTTTATCAAACCGACTATGTATATATTATCTGTTTTCCCTCTTCTTTAACTTCTTCTTTCTCTCCATTCACCCCACACCGCGTCACCGCCTCACCATGCCACCGCCACCGTATAACACTGTCATCATCATCATCATCAAGATGAGAAGGGATCAAGGTTCTCGTTTGGTATCTCCTTCTCTTGTTCCTTCCTTCCTTGGTATGACAATCTACCGCCCATTTTGGATGTTTTATTTCCACGACTGTAAATAATTTATATAAGTTCTTGTGGATAAAATTTGTATAAAAACGAGATTTTGATAATTCGTGTGGTTTAAATTGTTCTTTTCTCGACCAACTTATGGGTTTCACAAGACATTCGTTTTGATAAGTCAATGTGTTCAAAATATCAAATATCACCGATCACCACAGCAGCAACACCAAGGGTGTTTACCTGCTACTATCGAGTATATACTCTTAGCCCACTAGCACCAAAGGGTGCGTAGTCGCAGCCCACCCAAAGGGGAGTCACAGCCACCCCGAAGGGTGTGTTGTTTGTCACCCGGCTGGAAAGAAACCACACAGGTGGTGTTTGTTTTTGTTGCTCGTGACCCCAGCCACACCCAATCGGGTGTTTGGCTTATCTTCGTTAGCTCACCAACTGCCCCTTATCAGGGTGTTTGTTTGTGTAATAGTTTGTGTCTTGGTTTTACAGCCACCCGCCAACAAGGGTAATAGTCTTGTATCTCGAGTAAAATACTTTTTACATAACTATTAAGAATGTGTTTAGTTTTAAGTTGTAAAGTATGGTAATGTAGTACAATTTTAAAACTTGTATTTATGATTTACCGATATTCAAATATTAAGACATATATCTACTATAACTTATCTCCTGTTTTTAGGTTTTACTTTGAACAACATATAAGCGCGTTACGTTAATGTCGGGCGTATGCCCACACTATGTGTTAATATACTTAGATGGAGTATACTTGATACGAAACTTCCACGAAAACTAAAACGTATTATCTTTTTAAACTCATACGCATTGAGTACTACTTGCGTGTCATATTCTGAGACACATTACATATTTATTAGGTTGTGCCAATTCCTTATCGTCATGCTTTATTTGACATCGTTTGCATTACCTTATTCACTAAAAGCTAAGGTGAGTTTTCATAGCCCCGATTTATTCAAGTTTATACTTATTTCAAACCTACGGGGGAGAATACATTGCACATCATTTTTATTATGATACCAAGTATATCAAATTCATTACATTGCTTAAGTTACTTCATTGCCAATTGAATGTCCCAATTTCATAAATCATGAACCGTTAATTTCGAAAGAAGCGAGGGTGAGTGAATAGATCTATTGAGGGTGACTCCTCCATCCGGGTTGGTGGTCCCAACTGGTCAAACGGATGCATTTCATTTTTATCATTATTGAGTTGTTTGGCAAAACACTCTGTTGGGGCGAACATCAGTCCAGCTTCGGTGTCATGTGCTTATAGCAATTGTAACATTTTTATATGACATATTTGTCATACATGGCCTATACTTGTGGTAGTCGTAGAAAACATTTACATAAACTCTATCAACTCACTCAACCTTTGTGTTGACACTTTTAGCAATGTATTTTCAGGTATCTAAGGCATATACTTCGTAGCATGTGAAGGCGCACGGAAAATATTTTGAAGACGATGCACATATTATCATTCGAAAATCTTTACAACTTTTATATTGTACTTTTTATGATTGTACAAACTTGTGGGACCTCTCTTTGTAAACTCTGATATTTTAATCGAATGATAATTTATTTCAAAACGTCTCATTTAGAGTCGTTTTCTGTAACTTGTGCTGTGAACTATGAAGTAATACCCCAGTGACACAATCTTCCATTGCGATAATTTTGGGGGTGTTACAGATTGGTATCAGAGCTTTAGTTATAGAGAACCAGGTTGCATATGAACCTAGACTATAACTACATCTTACATTAAACTCGTATCACTCATTGATGTCTTCAACATTCTAGCCATGCCTACTCCTTAACACAATACTATGTTATTTATATAAAGACTGTTTATATAAACGATTGACTAAACATAACTGCATATGCCTATTCCAAGGCATTATGGCATAACAAGATATCACCGATCATATACATTTTGTGATCTATGAAACTTTCTCAGATATAGTAGTTAATACAATGGTCTCATTATTATTAAGACATTGTAAGTATACAATGGTCCTCTTTATATCTCAAACATCGTGAGATACACAATTGACTTAGATATATCTCAGACATTGAGAGATACGCAATAGTTTTATCTATTTCTCAAACATTGTGAGAAAATTATTTCATAACTATGAACTCACCAATTCTTTTGAACGCTATGTCGATTTTCTATGATTATTTTTCTTCTCGTCTTCGAAGATGAGTGTGAACATTCATTCCATACTCTTGGAACACTTTTGACGTCTCATAATATATCGCCTTGTAACTCATCGATTAAGTATGAGTGTTGTGTCGGAAATTCTTAAGTAGGATGATTTGGAATATCATTATTTAAATGGACTGGGACGCCTTTTCATTTAAATAAAGAAATTGTAAATCGCCGAACCATAATTTTATAATTTCTTACTTACATAAATTGGGACGCTTCTTTATGTAAGTAATGAATTATAAATGAGTGGGCTTAATTGTATCCGATACGACATGAGTATGAACTCGAACTCGAGAATCACAAGTATTCTTTGAAAAGATCTATAAAACACGATAGTGTCTCAGCAAAAATCTTAAAGACCTCATTCGAACAACCTAATTTCATTCTCAAGTTATCAATTTTGCTGATACAAATCCTTACAAATATGAACCGTTAGTCGAACTAGTGATTTGGCTGCAGTCACTTGAAACCCGACCTGATAGAATCAGATGTTTCAAGAACATAATTGAAACCCGACCTGATAGAATCAGATGTTTCAAGAACAGAATTTTGTTGCCATGAACTTGATTATGCACGAGTCACATAAGTATAACTATTCCATATTGTTGAGCTAACGAACTTGTTACACTCATTGAACTAATAGACTTGATTTAATCTCAAACTAACAGAATGGGTACGATATCCCATCATCCATCACATAAGATCTCCCATAAGCTTCTCCCAATTGTTGGCCATTATTTTGGGAACATTACTTCTTGAAATGTCTTTCCACATCCCATCATTGCTTGTTACTATTGTTGTTACTGTTTTATTTTTCCTGTTGTTAGATCCTTGAGCAGTCTAAGCTTGCACAACTTGATCTACTAACGTGACATTTGAATTGTTTCATCCGGTGTGAGTAATCACACGAAGCTACGTTCTCTTGAATATTGAGTGGAAGTTCTCAAACGAACTTTTCCCATAACTTCTCATTGGTTGAGACCATCACTGAGCACACTACTGCCAACTCTTGAAAGTGACGAATATAAGGTTTGATATCAACACCACTTACAACAAGAAAATTTCTCCATTTCTTGCACCTCATTTCGAAGACAATACTTTTGGATTATAATTTCTTCAACTTAGTCCATGCAATCTTCTAAGTATTCTCAATACTAATAGATTGAGCAACAATATTTTACCCTGACAAAGCATTGTCTAGAAGCATGCTTGCGGCATATTTGACTTTGCAATCATTAGCACAATTGCTGATTAGAATTTCTAAGCTTGCCGCTCATAAAATCCTTGTAAGGAATCTAGTACAACATTTACTTCCTGTCCCCGCAATATTAGGCCACACATTATCACCAGAAAGGTTACACAGATGTAAGCGTTAACTTTCAAAACTTCACGCTAGGATTAAGGTTTTGTTGAAAGCTTCGTTTTGGGAAATTAGAAAAGCCAAACTTAAGATATATTGGACTTTATACGATATTAGCAAGAATTAGCCTCATAGCTTACAGACTCGAGCTACCATCCAAAATTAGCAGTGTACATACCGGCCTTCGTGTGTGCAATCTAAAGAAGGGTCTTTTTGATGAAACACTTACTACTCCCCTAAAAGAGACTTACATTATTGAACGTCTGAACTCTATCGGAGAATCAACTAAGATCACAAACCATGAGGTCAAACGACTTAAGCAAAGTTACATTTCTATTGACAAAACTCAATGGAACTCTAGAAGAGGTCCTGAATTCATGTGGGAACGTGAAGATAAACTCACATACATCGTCAGCAGATAACACTCACTGAACTTCGGGACGAAGTTCCCTTAAGGGGTAGAGATTGTAGCAACCCGTAATTTTTCATAAGATAAAATGACTATTTTACCCTTTTACTTCTTAAAAGTTGACATTGACTTTGATTTTTGACTATTTGAATTTGACTATAACTTAAAAGCATTTATTGTAACCGGTAGTAACTGGTAATTTTTCAAGTTAAATAATTCACTCTGCTTTGAATTATTCCTCTCCGAACATTTTTGTTCACCTCTGTCTATTTAACGGGTAGTTATCTCGCAAAACGTGAAAACCGCACACAACGGTAAACACAATAAACAATTTAATTTAAATTACTTTTATAAGTAATCTGAAGTTTAATTGTGTAAATTTTTCTCGCGACCAACACAAGACTATGATAAGTCAATGTGTTCAAAATACTCAAATATCACCGATAGTCATATTTTATATGAACTATTGCCTCCTTATCATTTTTAAGTAAAAATGTTACTTTTTACGCAATATGCGTACTCAAACCTACGTTTTTAGGTTTTAACAATATAAGCGCATTACGTTAAGCGTATCACACTATTAATATACTTAGATGGAGTATATTGATAAGATTTGACATCTTTGTAATCATTACATTTTTACGTTGCTCAGTTTTAAGTTTCGTAATTTAAAAGTTTAACTTTAGTAATTACGGGGATCAAATTATACCCAATATACTTCACAAAGTCTTAACCATTAAGACAAACAAATATATCTCTTGTTTTTCTTATACACAATTGCCCCTCATTATATATTTTTTTTATCAAACCGACTCCATGTATATATTATCTGTTTTCCCTCTTCTCATCCAGAAAAACACAAAATAAAAGAAGATAACTTCTTCTTTCTCTCCATGCCGCCTCACCCCACACCGCCTCACCTCCACCATGCCACCGCCACCGTATAACACTATCATCATCATCATCATCAAGATGAGAAGGGATCATGGTTGTCGTGGGTTTAGATGGTGTTGTTAAGGTTCTCGTTTGGTTCGAATTTAACACCACAGCCGCACCCCTATCTCCTTCTCTTGTTCCTTCCTTCCTTGGTATGACAATCTACCACTCATTTTGGATGTTTTATTTCCACTAAAGTCGACTGTAAATAATTTATATAAGTTCTCGTGGATAAAAATTTGTATAAAAACGAGATAAAAACGATTTGATATGATTCGTGTGGTTCATAATACAAGTTTGTGTTGCGTGGTGAGTTTTATACGCAGGTCAGGTTTTAACCCGGTTTGAGTCTCGGTATACAAACAACCCAAAGGGGTTGTTTTGCTTTTGATATCATAGGTAAGCCTTATGGGTTTCAGGTTGAGACCCATTTTGTGTCTGGTTTTAGTCTCGAGTTGATTTGGTAATTCGTTTTTGATGTGCAATTATTCTTGTTTATGTTGGATTCGGGTCAAAAAGGAAGAAACCCACGAGGGTGTTTGATTTTCAGTTACGAAAAGAAACACTGAAGAGAGTGTTTTCTTTGTCTTGGGAATCAGCTCACAGCAACGACCCACCAAGAGTGCTTGTTTTTGGCTCTCGGTTTACAGCCACACCACGAGATGGTGTTTGGCTTAGGTTGAGTCACCACAGCAGCAACACCAAGGGTGTTTACCTATTGCTACTGTTGAGTATATGAGCCACCATAAGGGTGTGGATGTTTTGTTAGTCTTAGCCCCACTAGCACCAAAGGGTGCGTATGGTTTGTTGTCATGACCCACCCCAAAAGGGGAGTTTGTTTGCTCGCGGTCACAGCCACCCCGAAGGGTGTGTTGTTTGTCACCCGGCTGGAAAGAAACCACACAGGTGGTGTTTGTTTTTGTTGCTCGCGACCCCAGCCACACCCAATCGGGTGTTTGGCTTGTCTTCGTTAGCTCACCAACTCGGAACCAGCTCGAGTGAGCTTGGGTTAATCGTTGCAACCCACCACAGAAACTCATAGGGTGTTGATTTGGTTCAGTCTAACACCTAAGAGGGTGTTTGTTTATGTGTAATAGCAGCCCCACAGGGGTGCGTTTGGTTTGTGTCTTGGCTCGGTACAACCACCTGCACAACAAGGATACGTTTGGTTTTGTTTACGGGTCACATCCACAGCCCGAGAGGGCGTTTGTTTTGCTCTTGGTCAAAGAGAGAACCGAGAGGGTGGTGTTAGTCTTGTATCTCGAGTATAATTAAACTCGTGTAGGGTGGTTTGTTTTTCTTTTTGGTATCCGTTTAACAGCTTGACACATAAATGGTGGTTGGAGGTTAGTGTTAGCCTACGTTTTCAAAGTAATCATCAGATTGCTACATTAATAATCACTTAGTGCGTTTGGATTTAAGTCATGGGCTCAAGCTAAATAATAGTAATTGGTGAGCTTGTTTATGTATTGGACCAAAGCCCGTTAACTATTAAGAATGTGTTTAGTTTTAAGTTGTAAAGTATGGTAATGTATTACAACTTTAAAACTTGTATTTATGATTTACAGATATTGAAATATTAAGACATATATCGGACATAATAGACACTTGATGGACGATTTGGCACATATTGGACTAACGGACTTGACATTGGACTTATACCAAATAAGTATTGTTTAGACACATATGACATTGGACAAAAGTTTTATATATTGGACTTGGGATTATTAGACTACCTATTGGATTATTAAGTATGCTTAGACATTTGGACTGTTGGATTATATTGGACTAACTTTGAACTAAATTTTGGATTATTAATAAATTATAAACCTGGTCGGACTATATATATTTGACATATATTGAGTTGATACTAATTGGACAATCTAACATATTTTGGACATATTGGATTATTAAACTCATAACGGACTTAAGATGTCGGGCGATTGCCCATTGGATTGTTATCGTGCTATTAAATATAATACATATGTGTTATATGCTTTATACGTTGGTATGCGCTTTCCTAGAGTCTATGACCTTATACCGCCACACGAACTATCAAACTAAACATTTTACAAACATTGATACGAAACTTCCACGAAAACTAAAACGTATTATCTTTTGAAACTCATACGCATTGAGTACTACTTGCGTGTCATATTCTGAGACACATTACATATTTATTAGGTTGTGCCGATTCCTTATCGTCATGCTTTATTTGACATCGCTTGCATTACCTTATTCACTAAACGCTAAGGTGAGTTTTCATAGCCCCGATTTATTCAAGTTTATACTTATTTCAAACCTACGGGGGAGAATACATTGCACATCATTTTTATTACGATACCAAGTATATCAAATTCATTACATTGCTTAAGTTACTTCATTGCCAATTGAATGTCCCCATTTCATAAATCATGAACCGTTAATTCCGGAAGAAGCGAGGGTGAGTGAATAGATCTATTGAGGGTGACTCCTCCATCCGGGTTGGTGGTCCCAACTGGTCAAACGTATGCATTTCATTTTTATCATTATTGAGTTGTTTGGCAAAACACTCTGTTGGGGCGAACATCAGTCCAGCTTCGGTGTCATGTGCTTAAAGCAATTGTAACATTTTTATGTGACATATTTGTCATACATGGCCTATACTTGTGGTAGTCGTATAAAACATTTACATAAACTCTATGAACTCACTCAACCTTTGTGTTGACACTTTTAGCAATGTATTTTCAGGTATCTAAGGTATATACTTCGTAGCATGTGAAGGCGCACGGAAAATATTTTGAAGATGATGCACATATTATCATTCGAAAATCTTTACGACTTTTATATTGTACTTTTTATGATTGTACAAACTTGCGGGACCTCTCTTTGTAAACTCTGATATTTTAATCGAATGATAATTTATTTCAAAACGTCTCATTTAGAGTCGTTTTCTATAACTTGTGCTGTGAACTATGAAGTAATACCCCAATGACACAATCTTCCGCTGCGATAATTTTGGGGGGTGTTACAATAGTACCCTTATACCTGTTCTGATATTTCGAAGGTTGGGCACATGATAATGGCTTCGGGATTAGTGGCTGACTTAATATACCCAAAACAAAGCATGTCTGGATCCCCGAGCTTAATCTCGCTTGAGCAATCAGATGGGGGCGATCTCTCGCAGTAATGTATCTCAATTTTTTTCCTGCAAGCGATTCGACCTTGTGCCTTACACATGGGGTCAAAGTACAATGCTTTTAGGACAGGGATGGAAAAATTTAACTCCTGGACCGATTCGAGATACTTGTGGTTGCCTCTTGCGCGATCCTACACCATAATTAACAATAAATAAATAAATACACACATATATATATATATATATATATATATATATATATATATATATATATATATATATATATATATATATATATATATATATATATATATATATATATATATATATATATATATATATATATATATATATATATATATATATATATATATATATATATATATATATATATATATATATTTAAAAACTATGAAATCAATAAAACCGTCATATAGGGTCTTAAGCTAGGAAATAAAAATAAATAATAAGCTCTAATTTAGGAATATATTACTATGTATTAAATAACAGGACAAAAAGGCGAAACACACTCATTTAAAGAGACAAACAAAAAGAACGAAGGAGTCCAACAGTAGCAGGACCCAAACACACAAAGACCCAAAACAAACCGGCATAAAGAACTTGACGGAGAATCCGAAACAAAAACCAAAAGCATAAGCTAGCACTCAAAGAAAAGCAAGCAACAAGAGCATAAAAACTAAGAACAAAAGGCAAAGATGAACAGGTTAATTTAGAGTCTTTTACCAAGTAGTTTAAGTGAAGATTTACATAAGTTTTATAATTTGTTTATTAAGACAGGACAAAACGTAGTTTTTAGTTTGGATTGAATGCTGAAATGCCTTACTTTTAGGATATTAACATCGAAATAATAAAAGCCAAAATAATATTCACAAACAAAGCAAATTTCTAACCTGTGATTATTAATATGAAGGTAGTCTAGTCCACGGACAACACTGTTGTTAAGATAAAAAAAGCGGCATGTTGAAACAACTGATTAGGATATTGTCATAGTCACCGATTGTATGGTACATAACCTGCGTGTTTTTGGTTGCTAGGTTAGATCTCTACAAATTCTTAAAGAAAAAGACATGACGATTCAGTAACCAATATGCATGTCAAAGAAGAAGAAAAAAATTACAGAAAAAAATAAAAAGAAACCTGATGAGTGATGAGTCTTACGAGCACGTGATGGGATACGAAATGAGAGGATGAAACAAAGAGAGAAAATTTCTTAAATTACCTTTTTACAGTAGTTGTTTATGAATTTGAACCTCGCACGTCAAATTTTCCAAAATGAACTTTTTAATATTATCCGTTAGATCTAGTACTAGATCAGTTTATAACAATACACGTGTATAAAAAGAGTGGTGGGCGAGTATTGAAGCTAGGGATATGAGCCTGGGCGAGGGGATCAAGTTATCGGCGAGGAAGCCGGGCGAGCAAGGCCTGGGCGAGGGGAGGGCGAGGAAGCTTGGTCTGGGCGAGGAAGCTTGGAACTAGGCGAGAGTGAACTGGGCGAGAGTTGGTCTGGACGAGGGGATCTAGGCGAGAGTCTAAGCGAGTAAGATGGGATCTAGGCGAGTAAAAATTATGAGGAAGCTTGGTCTAGGTGAGGGGATCTAGGCGAGGAAGATGGGGTCTGGGCTAGGGGATCTGGGCGAGGGAAGGAAATGTCTAGGCGAGGAAGTGCCTAGCGTTTTACATGCTAGGCGAGGTGATCTGGGCGAGGGAAGGAAAAGTCTGGGCGAGGAAGGTTTACATGCTAGGCGAATGAAACAAGTTAAAAGCGTTTTTATCTTTTTATTGGTGAATCATTTTTCTACTTATAAATACCCATTAATGTTTTCTCATTGTATACATTCAAAACTCATAATATTAATTCATTATATGGTTGTTCGTGAATGGAGATCTGAAGGCCAGTACAACTTCACGGAAGCAATATATGGTAAAGATGGTGATGAACATGAACTAGTTTTTTCAATTAGGCTACATCACTATGGTACTTTCTCTACCAAATTTGGTTGTATCATCTTCGACGAGGGTGTTTACGCTTATGTTGATTTTTTAAATATGAACACATTTTGCATGGATGAATTGCATCAACTTGTAAGGGAATTGGGTTATGATGAAAAAACACCTATATATTTTTATTTTCAAAAACCGAATAATAGTTTGGACGATGGTTTGCTACCTTTGGTCACTGATACTGATATCCAGTGTGACATGTTCCCATGTATAACACTTGAAGAGAAACTAATTAACGTTTATGTTACAAGATACCAATTCACTCATACAAAGATCAAGCCAAAGAAGAGAAAGGTCAAAGTTCCCAAAGAAAACCGCTATTCATGCTCTAAGAAGGTTAGGAATGTGTAGTTATTTTTAATGTAATCTTATGTTATTTGCATTCGTTATTCAACGTAACTTGTTTGTTGTTTTTCAATTAAGCTTGTTTTTCAACAAACACGTATTGTTTTTTCAATTACAAATTGCAATTATTTTTTAGTTAACATATAACTCAGATTCATCAATCAGTTATATAAAGTTGCATATTTTTTCAATAAACATAAAGATATTTTTTTTTCGATTAACCTTCAATAACACCCAAACAATTACATAAAGATATCGTATGCCGATCTTTGTGAAGATGTAGGTTCATGACATCTATCTTTAGAATGCCCAATTTTTGTGTATCGAGTACAATATGGTTCTCTTGGCATCTCCCCTTTAGATGGGATACGATCTTTATTTTTAGGTCTCCCTGCTGAACATTTACCTAGGTAAGGAGGTAAAATAGGTGTGACATAAGTTGGAGTGTCCCATGCTTCAATATCACCGACACGATTAATTGATTCTTCATATGTTGCTCTATATGTAGATTTCATGAACCATTTTTTTGCCCAAATACCGAAATCGGTAATATTGAGAAATCTTGAAACAACTATTATGTGATTGCAAGGCAAGCCTGAAAGTTGCCATTTTCTGCAACTGTAAATACGTCTACTTATATCAACAACATAGCTTTCATGTTTATCATCCACTTGGTATTTGTCAACATTGATACCGAAGACATTTAAAGAATAACTTTTTTGTATTCTAAATGCCACTTTAGCTTCTGCCCAAGGTGTAAGCTCATTTTTACCAGCATCTAAATAATTAAAAATAAATACTATACAGTTAAGTGTTTTATATAAAAAGATTTCGATAATACCACATTTTGAAATGATAGTAAAAAAATATACCTCCTGTCTCCCTCCTTTCGTAATATCACCTCTGTAGTAGATCTCTAAAGAATTCCATGAGCATTGTAACTGGAAGTTTACGAGCTTTCCGGGTTAATGAATTAACGGACTCTGCACTATTAGATGTTAGGTAATTATAACGATTAGCAACACAATGAGCCCGAGACCATTTTGAATATTGTGCATCTTTAAGTTTGTTATATGCATTAGGTCTAGCAACCTGTATCATGGCCAAGTAACCGTCAAACTCAGGGATCGTGTACGCCTTGCACATCTTCCAATATTTAGATTTGAATCTTTGAGCATTTATGTCGGCGTTCATCATTAAATGACGACAACAATGTTAGTTTTATAGATATAAATTAGTAGTCGTGAGTTAGGATTGAACTTGAGACCTATGGGATTGCACGCGTTGCGTATGAGATTTAATTATATTAAGTCACAGAATATTTATACGGTCGAAATAAGAAAAAGGAAGGAGTTGAGTGTCGAGTTTTGAAACTTAAGGAGGTGCTTGCAATTACTTGTTAGACAAGGTTTAATGCTATATATATACACACCCTTTTGGTCTTTGGTCTGATTGATACGGATAAAAAAAAAGATGATCGACACCTAACTCTTGTATATATCGTACAGTACATTAGAGAGATATCATTAAGTGTACATCATCATACATGTAATGCATGCATGAGATTCTTACTTTTGATTCTTCAATGAATTGATGGATTGACAACATATATAGATATAAAATAAAAGGGTTTGACCTGATTTATTTTATTTAAAGCGTTTCGTGTTTTATTCGTGACTTGAACTAGCATTCTAATTAAATCGTTAACAATACGCGCGTACATAATCGTAGAGAAATCCTATTTTGGATTTTGGTGATTTACACTATTCGACTTTATTAAGTCGACTAGCACTCAAACCCTAATTAGGGTTCATCCAATTGCTAGTTTGTGGATTTGATTCTTGTTCGGCTAGAATCAAGAAAGGTACGCATACTTTATTCTTTAGTTAATTAATTATTCATTATATGTTCCTATACGCTTCCGCACTTGCTTTGATGTTTTGTGTTTTATTATTGAATGTCATGTTATATAATTCCAACAGTGGCATCACGAGTCATTGTTTTTTAATGAGTAATTAATTACATAAACGCGTAATAAAACATATACTTGTATGTTGTTTGATATGATAATCTAGGGTTTATGTTTATTATTGTTTGGTCGATTTTTTTAATGAATTGGGGCGTACCCCTATTTTTTTTATGTCGACACATACATAAATTTTTTAGGGTTTTGAAAATTGTTTGCCAACCTTATTAAAACCTAGAATTAATATATTAGTTACGTGATTAATTCATGAATAATTTGTTATGTGTCATGGAATTTTTTATATGCGATCTTGTGACTATTTGTATAATTGTTATGATGTATCCATGATTATACATGCATGTTAGTCATGGATAAGTTACTTTGATATTGTTTAATTGTTAAGAAATATTTATTTACGATAAATCTTGAATTGGGGAAGACTCCAATTGTATATATTAATGAATCAATTATGTGCAATTTGGTATATTATTAATTATGGGTTTACGCAATCGATTCTTCGATGTATGTGGCTCACTCTCAATTGAGAGAGTGAAAGCCCTAATTAATATATACATTAATTTAACCTAGACATTGATTATTAATAGGGTTTTATCGAATAAGTTGCATGTGGCTACTTGTTTACACGTATAAATTGTTTATTATGTGGCATTGTTTTTTAGTAGTTTATTTTTTATTGGTATTACTTGTTTGTTTATTATGTGCGACAGTTTTAAGCAAAGGGTAATTTTGAATAGAAAAATAATACGGACTAAACAATGGCGAAATTTGATTTGTTTTGGAAGAGTTAAGTTTTCAATAGTTTAATTGATTGGTGACTTTGGTACAAATGACTGAACGGCTCACCCATTAGAATGAACTATAAAGGGGTTAATAAAGAAGTGCGCACAGTCACACTGAAAGGATGTCTAAGGTTATGCTTTGCGCTTACCTGGTCCTCTGCCCCCTGTGAGTTCGATTGGAGCTACTTAGTAAGCCATAAATGTACAAACTCATCTTAAGGGAGAATTAGTTTTAATTCCATGCGCCACTTTGGTGGTAATTACCCGAAACACTAAGTGTTTACACTTATGCAAAAGTACGGTATAATGGACGATAATTAACACTAAATTCCTTGATTGGTGAACCCAATACCTCAATCAAAACTTTGATAATTTGATCTTTATGAATTGGTAATAAAAAGTTTTTTATTAAATTTATGCTACAAGATGAATGCATGACATCTTTGTACATATTTGATTTGACCACATAAAATCAAAACTAGTACCCTTTTAAATTAAGTTATATGCCATCTAATTAAAAGGAACACTTGAAGTTGCAATTTATGTCATGAGAGTACTTGGCTAGATTGTGATGGAGAGGTAAATCTCTATGTAAAGTGAGACCTTACATGGACATATTTGCAGTTCTTTAAGTTAGACACTTAAGTTGAGTAGGAAGTGAGACTTGGACTCAATGGCATAAGATGGGATGAAACATGTTTATATTTGCAATAACGTTGGAAAATATAAATCCCATAATGATCTAGGAATTGGAAATTGTTTGCCAATTATTGTTCGACAGATTACCTTATTATGTGCTTTCGTTACTAGCAGATCAACTGATGTAATGGAACTACGATAATTTGGATCCTAGTTTTCGAGAAAATTCTATGGTTATATGAATATTACCTTGGGTATTTTATTTTCTTGAAAAGTTATATTATCGAAAATACTAATACTTGAATTTTGAAAATTCTTTAAATGTATTAATGCAACATTAAACCGTAAACGTAGGTTATTCCTGTATTGGTAAATTGATCTACACCTGTAAGGGTTTTTGGTAGAGTCAACTTTGCTAAAAGAATAAATCTAGTCCTCTTTTCATAAGAAAGAGTGAGATTCAATCCTATTCCTTTTCATGAATGAAGAAATGTATGATAGGACAATTAGAATTGTCTAAATTCTAAATTCATAACTCGTAAGCATTTTTAATAGTTAAGAAAATTGCATATTTTCTGAGTTATTAAATTAGAAGCTAGACTAATTACTGCGTAATTGGTAAAAGACAAACTAGCATATTTTATCTAGTTGTATTGTTTTGACCATTTAAAAGTACTACTTACAATTGTTGGAATAGTAGAACTATTAAGAAAGAAATTGCATGCCCAATTTTTCAAGTTAATAGCATTGATGGATAATTCATCATCTACATAGTAGAATACACTCGTTTAGTACATAAGTAATTGTTATGTATGGACTTTCTCAAAGGTGTAGGGAAATAGAACACTAGTTTCTTTCACTGGTTAATGCAACACTTACAATGTTGTCAAATCCAGTGGGTGTATTTTGTTCTTATTACTGAATAAGGAATTAATGTAATGATCTCTAATTCAGTGGGAGTTACAAGCTTTGTCATATTGGTAGTAACCCAGATTATCTCTAGAATGTCTTAAGATTATTATTTTCCACATGTAGACACTTATGTTTTCAAGGATAGTCATGTACGTTTCCTTATTAGACAATGAAGTGGTTCTACATCTACTAGTTATGCTAATATCAATGACACAATCATATTAGTCACATAAACAAACATATGTCGTGTTGTTTATCTGCTACATGATGTTGTTCCATGCACAAGTGGGAGAAATCTATATTGTGTGCAAGGTACAACATATAAGTATATGATTTAACGTATTCTCTTGACTGCAAGGTAAGAGATCAACATTCTAATATAACTTGTAAATATTTAATTCAAGAAACATTTGGTGTTGCAATTTACGTCATGTCAGAACTTGGCGAGATTGCAATAACAAAGTAAATCTCTATGTGAAGTCAGACCTTGCATGGACATATTTGCAGTTTCTAAATTAGACAAGTATTTAGAATATGTGTCAAGATGATAGATATAAGACTACTTCAAATTAAATATTTATGTATTATTAGAATGACATAAAAAAATGAAGTAATCTAATACTACTTTAATTTGTATATTTATGAATTTTTGGAATGACATAAATAAATGAATAAATAATGTAGTCCTACATTATTGTGAAGTAAATAAATTAACTTGAAATTACTATTGAAACCAAGAGTTGTGTTCATAATTACTTTAGTTAAACATGTTTATGATTCATTATAAAGACATAAACATAAAGTCTTTTAAGACTTATAATAAAGTAAGACGTTAAATTGTTATGTTTTTAATTAAGACATATATAAGAAGTCATTGAGTTGATCAATGATTTATAACGTATAATGGGATTATAACTGTTTATGTTTTCTTGATGAGACATGGATATGAAGTGACTTGGTTAAAGAATACTTGTGTTATAAAGCATGTAATTGGCTTGAAAAGTATATTATACCATTAAGTTGACTTAGTTGGTAAATAGGTAAGCCAGAAGGAATATGTTTATCTTATATATTGTTAGATTGTCTTACAATATTAATTATAATTAATACCACAAGTTGATGGTATGTTCAGTTAGGAGAATCAAACTCTATTTGATTTGTTTGATTCAAGATAACCATAACTTCTTTCTTAAAAAGTAACAAGGTTAGAAAATTGAGTATGGATTGAATATACTCAATGTGACTCCAACCTAGAAGATTGATAAAACACCATTTTATTATGGAATGTGATGAATCACATTAAGTTTTAAAATTGAAGATTCTGATTTTGTTAAACTACTTATGAATAGGTTATTAACAAACTTAAGTCAAGAATTATCAATGTGTATTTGTAATGTCCCAAAAAGAGAACAATGTAGTTTTGCTCTAATTGCTAAGTATATATAGATAGTCTATATATTACAAAAGGCAAGTGGGAGTTTTTTTTTTATCTTGAAAGATAAAATTACAAGATACATTATCTTCTAAAACACACTAGTAAATATCATGATGAGGTTAAACATGTAAATGATAGACCTCATGATGATGGAATTTTCATTCATAGATCTGTAATGATATCTCAGATATTTGACTTATATGCTGAGAAATATGAGTTACAGGATTATAGTAAACCTGATAATCATTATGATGGATTACCAAATATTGAATTGGGAAAACTACTCATACTATGAATGTTAAAATGTTGTCCATAAAGATAGTCAATTTTGAAAATTTGGTTTATCTTAATAGTTAGACTAGAGAATGGAAATGAGTTTCTTCAAAGAGATGAAAAACCCTAGTGGTTTGAATTTCTATGTAGAAATTATATGGACAATATTGTACACATATTTAATGCATGTTTCATGACAAGATTATTAATCATACTTAAGCAATTAATTATAATTGAATATTCTTTTCTAAACACATTAAATATATAAAGATGATAATGGTCATACTTGTTTTCATTAATATGAAATATGACAATGGAATATGAAAACTCTTTCCTGAGAAATTACTTGAGCGAGGACGGTAAGTAATCGAAAGTTTTTTTGAATTCATATAATCTTTGGTAGTGTACGAAGTGCAATAATTCATGAATGGAAAAATGCATGCATCTATGAAATTATTATTATGTTAAATTATTAAATCCTAGTTTCGATTTATAATTGAAATAAGATAAATTTTAAGTATTCCTAAAAGCTAGTGGGAGTATAATGTTAAGGTTTTAAATCTTATATGTTGTATAACATGTAGGAAGTAACATTCCTTGAAAGCTAAATGTTAAGTCTTAGATTGGAATGAAACTTCATTTGTAAGATTTAAGAATTAAAACATACAACCTTGGAATATATGTTTATTATCAATAAACATGTGCAGTAAAATAAATGATTCTAATAAAACATAATATATCATTTGGGAAATTGATAAATATCTTTTGACAAGATAGAACGTGAATGAATTCTAAGTTTGACCTGTAGATTCATCATGTACATCATGTTGTGTATTAAAATTGTTGTATCATTCTTGAATAAGAAGTGATTTGACAACATTGATATCTAACTAAAAGTTATTAGATAACTTGTGTAATGAATATTCTAAAAGAATTACATCCTCAGCCTGGAATTGCTCCTAGATTCTATGGATGAACAATATGTCAAATGTTGTGCAAATTGTCATCAGCTTTAAACTTGAAAGTTAGGAAAGCATCAAACATTACACAATAAGATATTAAAGTTCACGGAGTTTTAATGAGCACATTGTTGTTTGTATACAATGATGCTGGTTTAATTGAGATGACACTCAATACTAGTCATGGTAGGATTTCATCCTTGTTAATGGCAATGTGAACTAGTGGTGCTTATCTAAGAGCACAGTTGCATTATACATTAAAAGAATAAGAATACTTTAAACTTTAAAATGTTTGAAAGTTTAAATTGTCATAAATTGGTGATAGAGGATGTCACACACTTTATGAATTATTATGTGGATTGGTGAATGCACACATACAAGGACTTCACTAATTGAATTCTTGAAATAAGTATTCTCAAAATTACGATAGATCAAGTTGGTTGATTTATGCCTTGTCAACAAGTATGATTGTCATTACTTGAGGCATAATTCATCAACTAGAATTTTCATGCATTGATCTATTTGGTATTTGGATAAGGGATGTTAAACAATTGTTATAATAAATCAAGTACTTGGTATGTTTGATTTTATAATATATTGTATCCTATATTTGCATGTTTAATCCGTGAATAAATTTATTTATTCTAAATCGTCCGTTGTCAATTAATGATATGGGAGTATCATTAAATTAAGACAAATCTGAGAGATACGGTAGAATATACTTGAAAGTATATTGATGAGAATGCATACCAATTTCAGATGATATTCAATGAATTGAATATATGACTTATCCCAACTACATGATTTTACTTTATGGATATTGTTATTAAGTAAATCATGAATAGTTATCCTCAGACTTGAGATACGAGATAAGTGTCATGAATGTAGTGCACTTCCGTGGAACAACTTAACGCTATACGTAACTGGTAGTCATAAGGGTTGTTTCTAGAAGTGTTACAAAGTTTGTGGGTTAATCTCGTAGTCAAGATAGAATTTGTTCCTTCAAATTTATTTGGAGTTTAATACTGCTGGGCCCCTCGTAGGGTTGACAAGATGTTTGTGTGGCCACACCCAAGATCTCCCCTGAATATGTTCAGAAGATTTGGTAATCTTGCTCAATCACTAATAACGAGAAACGGAATGGTTGAATAAAGAATGATTTAATTCCATATCTTTATTTAACATTTTATTAGAAACAAAAGGATAATAATAATGAGAAATCATTAAAAGGTTTTTCCAGGAAACCTTACTCGAGTCGTGCTAGAGGCATCGAAGTGTTGCTAGACGCTAACCGATGTGATCACTCTATTAAGATATATCCAAGTGGGAGCTGTTAGTTTTATGGATATAAATTAGTAGTCGTGAGTTAGGATCGAACTCGAGACCTATGGGATTGCACGCGTTGCGTATGAGATTTAATTATATTAAGTCACATAATATTTATATGGTCGAAATAAGAAAAAGGAAGGGGTTTAGTGTCGAGTTTTGAAACTTAAGGAGGTGCTTGCAATGACTTGTTAGACAAGGTTTAATGCTATATATATACACACCCTTTTGGTCATTGGTCTTATTGATACGGATTAAAAAAAAAAGATGATCGACACCTAACTCTTGTATATATCGTACAGTACATTAGAGAGATATCATTAAGTGTACATCATCATACATTCCATGCATGCATGAGATTCATACTTTTGATTCTTCACTGAATTGATGGATTGACAACATATATAGATATAAAATAAAAGAGTTTGACCTGATTTATTTTATTTAAAGCGTTTCGTGTTTTATTCGTGACTTGAACTAGTATTCTAATTAAATCGCTAACAATACGCGCGTACATGATCGTAGAGAAATCCTATTTTGGATTTTGGTGATTTACACTATTCGACTTTATTAAGTCGACAAGCACTCAAACCCTAATTAGGGTTCATCCAATTGCTAGTTTGTGGATTTGATTCTTGTTCGGCTAGAATCAAGAAAGGTACGCATACTTTATTCTTTAGTTAATTAATTATTCATTATATGTTCCTATACGCTTCCGCACTTGCTTTGATGTTTTGTGTTTTATTATTGAATGTCATGTTATATAATTCCAACAAACAATAACCATGAAAAGCTTTTGGGAAGACCTTTTTAACAGCCTGAATGATCCCTGGGTGTCGATCGGATATGATTGTCAAACCTTTTTCACCGATGCAAAACTTCAACTGTTCAAGGAACCATGTCCACCCGGGGCCGTCCTCACCATGGCAAATACCATCGATTATGATCATTGGTTTTAAATGATTCCAAAAACTACAAATCTGTGACAACATGAAAAATATGACTTTAGTTAGCTAAAACAAAATAAGCGAATTTTCGAAAATTTATTGAACTAATAACTTACCACAACACCAATGAAAATAAACAGCATTTCAAATCTTCCTTCGTTGTCAACTTTTATATTTGTCACAGAGCCAGAGTTTTTCTTTTCTAAATTGTGACAATAATATGACAATTTCTCAAAAGATTCATCAGGACCATCCCTAAGCATCTCTAACCCCTTATGCAACCCCCTATATGCTTACTGGTAGGAAATATTGACTCCAAAATGTACAGCCATATCCTTTATTATATCTTTTGGTTTATATTCCTGATTGGGATCCGCTAATTGCTCTTTGACAAGGTAACCAATTAATGCTTTGTTAGCATTTCTGTGATGCTGACGTGTTATGGTTCTTGGACAAGTGTGGCTGTCTTCAAATTTTTCTGTAACAAACATCGTACTACCTTTATAACTTACAAAATGTATTTTCCATAAACATTTTTCCACCACACAACAGACATTAAATGTTTGAGGATTTGTTCTTTTAACTTTGTATTCATAACCCTCTAAAAAATATTTTTCACTGATTTTCAATACACATTCATTTTTTGATTTAAACCAACATCCTAAAAACAAGTTTTGAAGAATCGTTATTTTTGAGTTTCTTGGTTTGGCTTCAAAATTTGGTGTTGCTAAAAAATCTCCTGGCATGTGCTTAAAAGTATCTTTTTGCCAGTCATTAAAACATTTGTCTCTCTTCTCATGTTGAATTTCACCAACATTCTCTTCTTCCTCTTCATCATGAATATCAATATCCGGATTATATCCAAGTTCAACTTTGTCGTCTTTATCATCATCTTCATCCTTTTCTATTATAGTATCAGCTTCAGATCAAAAATGGCTTTGATGGTGTAGAGTGAAATATCGTTAATTTTGTGTGTTGTAATTTTGGTATTGAGTGTCATACTGTTGGATGTAACCATTGGCAACAGTTTGAGGATGATGTTGAATTTCAGAATATGGGATATATTCATTATATTTAATATTCTGATTAAATATTTTGATTATATTGTATATTATAAAAAAATTGAAAATTTTGATGTTGCTGAAGATTTTGTGAAAGCTGAAAATCTTGAGAAGGTTGAATGTTTTGAGAATACGGAAAATTATCACAAGGTTGATAATTGGTTTGAGATGAAAATGTTTGGGAAGGTTGGCCAGTTTGACTATGATAAGGATCTAAATGTGGTGTTTGATAAAACTGATTGACATACAATATCATTTGATCTTTATTTGTAGATAAAATAAAATTTATGAAATACCTCAACTCTTCATCATTGTTGATATCGTAAACTTGGTCACCAGAAGGAAGACGGTATGATAAACGTATAACCCCGCTAGTATCTAGAGAAAATTTATTCCCGACGTATTGCCTAAAACTACTATAAGTGATTTTTTTTTATAAAAGAACGTTAGAGTGACGATCACCATTAACAATGCACAATCTAAATTTTCCTTTTGTTAAACTCATATCCATTTCGATATTAGAAGTGAGATGTATAAAAAAGATGTGAATAATGTATGAAAAACTTGAAATTTGAGCATGTCTTAAATAATTTGAATGATGTCTAAATTTTGAATCTGAAGTGGACATGTCTGGTGTATTAAATTTGCCAGCACACAAACCAGTAAATAAAAATTCAATGCATCAAAAATAGTGAATATTCATTATAGAGAAGATGTCGTAAAAGAGATAGCCATGATATTTTTATGAAATCTGTATGTTTTACATTAAATAAAGACTCTCTAAATTTTAAGACATGTTCAAATTTAAGACATCGTTTTGCAAAATTTAAGACATGTCAAAAATAGTAAATTCTGATGTCTTGGAAAAACCCGCATGACACTTTTATCAAATTTCATGTATCAAATTCATTGCTATTTTCAGTGGCTATCTTATCTTGAATTTTAAGACATCATTCAATTCAATTGGTAGGTAGCAAATTTAAGATATAAAGCATGTTAAAAATAGTGAATATTGATGGCTTGAAATATCCGGACATGACATTTTTTTTATCAAATTTGGTGTATCATATTGAATTTTCTATTTTCATTGACTATCTTATCTTGAATTTTAAGACATCATTCAATTGGTAGGTATCAAATTTAATATATAAAGCATGTTAAAAATAGTAAATATTGATGGCTTGGAATATTCGTACATGACATTTTTATGGAATTTGGTGTATCAAATTTATTGCTAAAATGTAGATTCATTTGCCCATTCCATCGCCTATTTTTACATTGAATATTAAGTCATCAATCAATTCAATTGGTAGGTAGCAAATTTAAGATATAAAGCATGTTAAAAATAGTAAATATTGATGGCTTGAAATATCCTGACATGATATTTTTTTTTATCAAATTTGGTGTATCATATTCATTGCTAAGATGTAGATTCATTTGCTCATAAATGTAGTCTATTCAGATATTTCATTTGCTCATAACTTGTTCTTATAGAGCAATGTAAAATATGTTGTAACTTGTTCTAATAGAGCACGTAAATGTGTTTCCTTGAAAATAAGATTGATTGTCAACTAGAAATCATGCACTTGGATAAATATTAAACATGTCCGAAAATACATAAAAATTACATAAATATCGTTCGGTAACACAAATAGAAAAAACTACTAAAGCACCAAAGAAAGAAATTAGAGTAACTTCTTCATCAAGAAGAGAAGGGCAACAAAGAAATTTGAGTGACTTCATCATCCACTAGAGAAGGATCAAAAGGAACTACGGTATCATATAACTCGTCCACCATGCTTTCTCGAGCTGTACGTCCAAGTTCAATGGTATCAACAACTAGGTTAATTGTAGAACCACGTAAAAGAGTTTTATAAACATCAACATTAGTGGTCCACAATCTCCAAAACACCCAGACTGCTGAGGCACAATTTGAGGATGATGGAAAGTAATCTTATAGCTAGTATCATCAAAACCATTAGCCTTAAACCATCCTATTGCTCGCAAGAGCAAAGGAAACCTTACACCAATCATTTCTTTAAAATGTGTAAAGTACACATTACTAGAAATCCTCATCTTCACAAAGCTATCAGAAAAATAAAACCTTCCAAAAGGAATGTTTAATACCGAGAGATACCAATGACCATAGGTAGAATCATGAATAGGCATGTATATCTAAGGTAAAAAAATTATAACTAGTTAGTATATAAAGGTATATAAAAGAAAAAGATGTAATATTTCAAATATATCATGAAAAAGGTGAATAAAAAATACACACATCTTCACAATCATTCCAATGTTTAGGATACCATGTCCCGTTCGCGTATTTCAAAACCTTATCATCACCTCTAATCAAATTTATCATGAAAAAAGAATTGCATCCTGCCCATTTACTTTCATGTCCAAACTTGTGGAAGCAATATCTTAAGTATGCCTCAACATGCTATAAAAATGACAAATATATACAAATAAATAACAAACAACTTGTATATTTTCATATATAAATAGGAAATAGACATACCGAATCGTCGAGATAACCATCACCATTCGGGAGATTAAGACGTAACATGCTATCCCAAAAACCTTTACGAGCGCTAAAATTTTTAAGGTACGGGAAAGCACCAAAATCACAATGACTTGATGTATAGTACTCTCGAAAACGAGAAGTAACAAGAGTTCCTTGTTGATTCAACCCAAAAACTACGTGAGATGGTAAAGGATAAATTGAGGCGTGGGAATTTGTATGCAACGGTTCTTGTTTTTGTTTTCTTCCTTTGCGAGGTTTGGGAATGTGAGTAGTGGGAGGTTGTTGGGTATAAGGATCTTCTAGATTTGATGACTTCTTCCTAACCCGTACTTCTTTTTCATTTGGTACATCTACCTTAACCAGCTATAAAAAATAAAATAATATGGAAGTTAAAAAATAGCATATAATATTAGTGACGTTATTATTATTATTATTATTATTATTGATTAAAATAAAATAAAATGGAAGCTAAAAATAATGTTTTGTTGACATGCGCATGACATTTGACTTATTTTGTCAAACAAATTTATAATTTCAAAAGTTTTTATCTCAACAAAAAAACATTTAAAAAATAGCATATAATATGGAAGTTAAAAAATAGACATACCATATCAACAGAAGATGAAACATTTTGAAAAATAGAATATTGCACGGATGGTGACTGATACGGGTCACACAAAGTGGTGGATGTCTCATGATTGACATGTAGAGAGGGTGATTGAAAAATATTAAACGTAACCAAATTAACATATATGAAAATGATACATGCTAAAAAAAAAAAAGCAATATATAGTCTTACCATATCCTCGCGTGGGGCAAGTGAGTTAAATACACGTAATTGTGCCAAGGGGGTCTGAGCGAAATTCAACCATCCGGCATGCTCAAAATCAAAACTCCCCGCATCTTGAGACACATCGAACCTAAGACCAGAATCCTTCCCAACATCAAAAGCTTGTTCACCTCGAACCTCTGTATCGATCTGATCATCTACATCGAGCTTATAATCTGTCTTTGTGAGAGCCTTTGTATTCTGCTTAAGTATAGACTGAAGATCTTTCACTCGTTGCACCCATGCAGGATATTGCTAAATTGTAAATTGAATAAGTATACATTAGTCAATAGTGCCTAAAATCATAAAACGAAACATAGGTAAACAAAGTTTATTAATAAAATTACCTGGCACGGCTCGATGATTTTCTTCATCTCCATAATCTTGTCAAAAACTTTTTGTAAACTAATACCATCATGATTTGAAGAAGGTGGACCTAGTGGTCTGTTTGTAGTAGACAGAGCTTGTGGCCCATTTGTTGCAGCTCGCAATCGTGTTGGCTTCCATCTATGTAGCCTCTTTTTAAATGGCATTTGTGGTAAAACATCACTGGGCTTTGCATTAGCAAAATATTGTATACTAGCTATCCAAAACAGAGCTTGGAGCTCCAGATCTGTCTCACGGATAGATAGTTCCTGATGTTGGAACTATGTGGAAAAAAAATTACAAGTATGATTATAAGTTTTAATAAAGAGTATAATAACGAAAAAATATATACAAAAAATATTTGAGTTTTAATGTGTTATAGCTTACATCATTGTCTTTGTGGCTAAAAAAATAATCCCAATGCTCTCTAAGAAACCTGACTCTAATACGCCAAGAGACACCCCTAGGTACAACATTTTGCTCCTTTATCCAAAATCGATTACTTTCGCGCATTACCTCTTGAATCCATGTCTAAAAAAAATATTAAGTTTGAAAGGCTAAAAATTATTAAACATATATTTAAAAAAAATTACATTGAAACCCCATATAAAACCGTACAAAGTATACTTAGTCAGCTTCTCTTCGTCAGTTTTTTCATCCCCGTTTCCTTCGTCCATCTCTTCATCACCCTGATCCTCCCTAAGTACCTTCTTTTTAGGGTTTCCTAACTTATTAACTTTACTATCATTAATCTTAAGATGTTTAGGAATATGTATCCAAGTTGCGTTTCTCAAACTGTAATACGTTGGAACCCAACAATATGACCCCCATGGGAAATCATCCAATGGATCGAGATCCTCAACCAACGCAAACAAAAAGGTTTGAACCTCATGTTTAGGTTCCCCACCACACAATATAAACTCAACAAAAATGACTAAACACAACCTAATTGCATCCTGCTCCTCTAACTTTAAAAAATCAGAACCGTCAGATAATTTCTTAAGATCCAAAAGTGTTACTACATTTAGGCATTGAGGGAATATACGTTGTACTAAAGGAGTAGGCGCGTTTTCAAAGTCTTTAAGATTATAGGCACCAAACTTTAAACCAGTGAAATAACTTTAAACCAGTGACTAGACAAAATTCCTTACGGCCAAAATTGCAATAATAATCACCTACATTAAACCTTAACATATGAGATTGATTATGAATTTCTTCGTTAACTTCTTGTCTAAGAAGCATACCATGAACTAAATTAGGTTCCTGGTCAAGATAAGGTACATCTAACCAATCCCTAAAACAATGATTCCTAAACATACGTACAAATATATCTCTACCATGCATGGTTCTAAAAATTTTCAACAAGCTAAAACGACTACGAATGGTCACTTGTGCTTCATAAGTCTACAAAACAAAAAAAAACAAACAACAAAAATGTCAATGATTTGAGTTTCCAATTCTATCACTAATTATGTGCTTCTACTTGTTTTAATAACTAACCACCAAAATAGAACAAAATAATCACTAATTATGAATTGACTATTGACTTATGTATATAACATACCTGACATGAAGCCATTGTGAATAAAATCCTTGCAACTAACACAAAGTTCCAACCAAAATAGAGAATAACCCACAAAAAAAGAGAATAACCCAGTGAACAAAGTACCATATACGGTCGGACAAAAAACACACAAACGAAATATCAAGGAATTGTTATTGGAGTATGCGAGTGATCAGTGAGTAACGGACAAAGGTCGATCGCCTAAGGGTATGGTTTTTATAAAAAAAATTGAGTTGGGTGTGGTTTAAGTGAATAAATGAGTGAGTAATGGAGGATGGAGGAAGATGGGGAATTGAATGAGGGAGTGAATGGCCTGTGGTTCTTTTTGTTATTTGGGTAGTTTTTGTCATTTAATTGTCATTTACTCGTTATTATTATAACATTCAAGGTGGGCGAGGAAGTGAACATGTAGGCGAGGGTTTGGGCGTGGAAGTGAAGATGGAGGCGAGGAAGTAGGTGAGAGGTGGGGCGAGGTGGAATTTAGTTAGTTCAGGTTTTTGTTGCGTTTACATAAGGTTTAAGCTCATTTTTCAAAATTAAAAAGGGTGTTTGGAATTAAGGATAACCCATGGCCAAATATGATTTTGACCCATTTTGACTCCTGAACCAATCTTTGTCTGACTTAACTTTGGCCTTTTAGTACTTTTTACATCGATTTAAGTAATTGTTTTTAATTTTGATAAGGCTGAGTTTGATTTTTAAGTTTGAACTCTTAAAAATTTTCTCACTGTTGCAGTATAAAGTCAAGTAAGAATTCAAAAGAAACATATAGTTTTGGGCGAGTGCATTTGTGGGCGAGGGCGGGGGCGAGGAGCTAGGCTAGAGGTGGGGCGAGGGCTAGGAGCTAGACGAGGATCGGGGCGAGAAGCTAGGCGATGGGCTGGGCGAGTGTTTTGTTTGTTGTTGACGTACAAATGATATCAATGGTTTATTGACCTATTCTTGTTTGTTGACATACAAATGATATCAATATGGATCTCTAGTTTGTTGACCTCTTGTGTTGATAGGTTTAATCTCACTTTTATTTGACGAAACATATAGTGAAATACAAATAATTTCATGTTTAACTCCCAAAGCCTAGAACAACTCCATAATAAGAGTGCAAAAAACTGTGGAGATGGATAGTTAAACGATAAAAGATATAAAGCTATGATTGTGACATAATGGGCATGTGGGCGAATGGAAATGATAGGGACATGTTGATAGGGACATGTTTTGGTCATTTTGGTAAACCACCTGAAAAAAGTTCACTCTCGTAATACGACTGTCAATATGGATTATTTTGATAATTTGCTTAAACAAATAGCTAGATGTTTGGTTTGGGACTTAAAAATGTTATAATTTTTATCTGTTATAATTTTACAACGAAAGTAGTATATCATAAAATAATAGGATCTTAACAAGTTACACACATACATAGTTTATGCAATATCAATATCGATAAAGATATATACATAACTACTAGTAGTAACTATCAAAACATTACGCCATTATAAAATCCCATAATATATACTCAAATTACTTTCCACTTTTTTATAAAAAAAAAATCCAACACTAAAGTAAAAAAAGTGTATTGCTGGAACCCCAACACTATATAATGGGAGTATAGTATGTGATATAATGGTGTTCCAGCTAGATACACTTTTTTTACTTTAGTGTTGGATTTTTTTTTAATAAAAAAGTGGAAAGTAATTAGAGTATAGTATGGGATTTTATAATGGCATAATGTTTTGATAATTACTACTAGTAGTTATGTATATATCTTTATCGATATTGATATTGCATAAATTATGTATGTGTATATCTTGTTATGATCCTATTATTTTATGATATACTACTTTCGTTGTAAAGTGGATGAAATGAGGAAATGTTTGGTTTGTGAAGAAATGTTGGGAAGAAATGTTGGGAGAGTTTGAGATGAAGGTGAATAATAAACTAGGCTTTGTTTCTGATGGGTTATACATTGAGAGAACAAAGCAAAAATATTAAAAGCAAACACCAACCGAGAGCCAGTGATTATTTACTATGTTGAGCCGTTGGGGTACATTGATTGTAAAGTTACCTTTGCTGTATTTTTTCGTAAGATTGATGGGGGATAAGGACAATGCATGGGTGAATAGGGAACAACTACGTACTGTGTTTAAACATTCACCCATGTTTAAATGTCAAAGTATTATCTAATGCTGACATCTTTTCTCACAATATAATTCAGATGATTGAGACTTGTCATCTTTTGTTACTTTTAATTTGTGGAGAAGATTTTTAGGTTGATGGAGGAAAATGGATGACCATGCTTATTACCCGTTACTAAATAGTATAATATTGATACGAGACAAGGTTGGGCGTAATAAGGCTTCAGTGACTCGGTCGACAGCCTATGTGGCACCAACACAACGCGTCGCACCTTGTTTTTTGTAACGATTTTCCTAACAACATGTATGCTCAATCAACAACACTTGATTTTGATTAGATAAATTATTTTTCTGCAACTAATTATATCTGTTAACCATAGCCTTAAAGGCTATCGTTAGCAAAACCCTTTTTTTAAATGGAATCATGAGAAAAGATAATCATATGTTGACAATAAAAAATGGGTTACTATATCCATAATTCTCATAATGTGATTACAATGCCCCATTATATGGTTTTTTTGTTTTTTTTCTTCTTATTTATTTTGTTGTGATTATAAAACTACGAAACACAAAGTATGAAAAAAAATATAATATTTGACAAGAAATACGGAAAATAGACTGATAAAAAAATATGAAACTTAAAATGATAAAAACTGTTTTAAACTTTCAATAGAGGGAGTCAAGGTAGCCAGTTATTATAACGCTTGGAAACACCTCCAGATATCTCATCAGTTATTTTCAATATGTTTCGGCCAAAATGGTCTTGTATCTTTGTCATCAACGCATCATGCTTCTCGGATAACATGTGTAAGACATAATACCATGTGGAATTAAAGCACAGATTTTTCTTAGAAACAAAAAATCAATAATCTTATCATTAAACTCTTCAGAAAGTCGAAAGTATACAACTCACTTTTCTCCTTAGGGTTACTCAATTTTCCTTGTGCTATAAATTTTATTTTCAATTGTAAAATAAAAATTAGCTTCCCATTCCTTAATTTACTCGATTATCATTTTTATACCTATTAGAGAACAAAGATAAAAAGAAATTGTGTTTGTATAGAAGAACTTTCTAGCTGTCCTCCAGAGCAAGTTCATTTTGAGCAACACAATTTTACTGCTGAGAAGCAAGGAAGAGGTAGAAAAATACAACGAACTAGAAAATCAGCATGATGAAATGGCCGATTTTAAAGATCATATGTATAACAAAGACAATTGTGGGAAATTTAGAACATACGATGAAATGGTACGGTGTCACTTATCAAGTAGAACACGACTTTTTACGCTAAGCATATTAATAAATAAAACTAACAATTAACATGTGTTCAAATAATTACGAAAGCAGTCGTCCACGGACAACAACACTGTCAAGAGAAAAACGTTGGGCACATGATAATGGCTTGGGGATTAGCGGCTGACTTCAGGTCTAACTTATGCAATATATCCAAAACAAAGCATGTCTGGATTCACGAGCTCAACAAAGCCTTGATATATATAGGGCCTTAAACTAGGAAATAAAAATAAATAATAAGCTCTAATTTAGAAATATATTACTATGTATGTATTAAATAACAAGACAAAAAGGTGAAACACACTCATTTAAAGAGACAAACAAAAAGAACGAAGGAGTCCAACAGTAGCAGCCTAGCAGGACCCAAACACACGAAGACCCAATACAAACTAGCAAAAAGGACTAGGCCAACCCGAATCCAAAACCAAAAGCATAAGCTAGCACTCAGAGAAAAGCAAGAAACAACAACATCAAAATTAAGAACAAAAAGCCAAAGACGCACATGTTAATTTAGCGTCTTTTAACAAGTAGTTTAAGTGAAGATTTATATAAGTTTTCTAATCTCTTTATTATGACAAGACAAAACGTAGTTTTTAGTTTGGATTGAATGCTATCGAAATAATAATAGCCAAAATAATATTCACAAACAAAGCGAATGTCTAACCTGTGATTATTAATATGAAGGTAGTCTAGTCCACGGATAACACCGTTGTTAAGATAAAAAGAGAGGCATGTTGAAACAACTAGGATATTGTCGTAGTCACCGATTGTATGGTACATAACCTGCGTGTTTTAGGTTACTTGGTTAGATCTCCACAAATTCTTAAAGAAAAAGACATGACTATTCAGTAAGCAATATACATGTGAAAGAAGAAAAAACAATATACAGAAAAAGAAAAAGAAACCTGATGAGTTTTACGAGCAGGTGACGGGAAACGAAATGAGAGAATGAAACAAATAGCTAGATGTTTGGTTTGGGACTAACTAAGAAGTGGAAGAAGTGAGGAAATGTTTGGTTTGTGAAGAAATGTTGGGAAGGAACCAGTGATTATATAGGAGCGTTGGGAGTAAATAAATTACTAACAAGCAGGTGAAGAATTTATTAGGACCCTTTGGATAATGTCTTGCAAACAAGCATGAATCAAGTACAACAATAATGGTTTTCCTAGTATTTCTCAAGCATGTATATTCAAGTTCAAAAGGAATTTATTTTCATTTCAATGCGGCTAGGGTCATTTTAATTTTCAATGTAATTCACGGGTTGGAAACAAGCATCCTTCAAGTGTAATCTCGAAGGATCTTCATATCGATCGACCCTCTATCAATATATGATATATATCCGTCTCTTGCCATAAATAAATAAATAAAACTTTGATGGTTGTAGAAAATATACTTTTTTTAAAGAGATTATTCCAAAAGTTGCACACTCGTTCAAATAACATTTATAATTTAGCCAAAAAAAACCCGTTTCATAAAATAGCTCTGAGCAACGGAGTAAGCACAATAGATTTTTGACAAGTGTCTCATTTTTTAATTAAACAAAGTACAAATGTCCCATTTTTAAATAAAACGCGGATCTAACACCCATGCATTGAGCTTGAGCTTGAACTCATAGAATTTGCATACGCGGAGAATTGGATGACGATGTTAACAAAACAAACACGGATCTATTCTTGAGTTGAACTCAAAATTGGGCATATCATCTTTCAATGGATTTTTGTGCTCAAAGTTGTAGGCTTTTTAAATACATATATACATAGGCACATAGCTGACATCTTGCGAAGTGAATTTTCAATAAAATAAATCCTTGTACTATGGTTGTTGTTGGTCATAAACTTTAAAAAAATAACTCTTTATACATTGGTAGTTGTTGGCCATAAATTTTGTTACGTTTACTTATTATTCCCACACTTGGTTAAGAAATTTGAAAATATATAAAGTAAGCTTTTATATCTTTACAAAAATCAAAATGTATAACGTTGTTGGCCAACTTTAATGATATCTCATTTCTTTGTTTCTGATGGGTTATACATTGAGAGAACAAAGCAAAAATATTAAAAGCAAACACCAACCGAGAGCCAGTGATTATTTACTATGTGGAGTCGTTGGGGTACATTGATTGTAAAGTTACCTTTGCTGTATTTTTTCGTAAGTTTGATGGGGGATAAGGACAATGCATGGGTGAATTGAGAACTGTTGAGTTTTACTAATCATAACAATTATAGAAAACAAGTAAACATCATCAAAGCATGCAGCGGAAGTAATAGGAATAATACTTGTAATTTAATTAACCGAATTAAAAGAAAGTGCGTACCTTTTAGCAATTCAAAAAACACACGATATCAAGAACAAGGAACAAAAACCCAAACCCTAAATTAGGGTTTATGCAATTCGACCCAATTAAAGTCCACACCCAAGATTACCACAAACACAATTGTATTTGTCCTTCGTTCTAGCACATACGTACTAATATCGATTTGATGTGAAAAGCTAGGTTCTTGAATTACAAATAAAACCAAACACTTGTTTCTTGGAGTTGGGAAAATCAAATCCCTTGGGGAAGGATGGTACATGATCGGCCAAACCAAGAGGAGAGGAGAGGAGAAAGAAATTAGGTTTCTAGGTGATCCAAGGTTAAATTATGAATGAATACAAGGAATTGTATTTATAGGTAACTTAACTTGGTAACAAAGAAAACATCCCCCTTGGGCTTTTGTGTTCCACGACCGGCCAAGGACCCAAAGGAGGGGTTCTAGATCTTTCTTGTCCACTAATTTCATCTCTAGTCCTTGTAGTTTACATTTAACGACCGTTAGCCTAACCTCGTTAAATATTAACTATCGTTAAGTTTTATTTCGTGACAAATAATTAATAATAATAACATTTATATATATATTAATTATTTTAACATCAACTCTCATACGTAATGTGTGCAATCCCGAAGTCTCGAGTTCGAGTCCGGTCATACGCATATAAAAAATATCCATAAACCTTTCAGCTCCCACTTGGATATTACTTAATATAGTAATGACATTGGTTTAGTCTAGCTTAACATGCCAATGCCCCCAGATAGAATCGAGTATGGTCTCCTGGAAAAACCATTTAATGATTCATCATTTTTACTTATCCTTTTACTTCTAATACTTCATTAACTGTGAATATGGATCGAGTCATTTCACAAGTTAATATTTTGTTTCTCTATAAATCTGATTGAACAAGATTACCAAATCAGCTGAACGTATTCCAGATAGATCTTGGGTAAGGCCTTACAAACATTTTGTCAACCCTACGAGGGGCCCAAACAGTATTATGCTTTGAAACAAATTCAAAGGAGCAAATTCTCTTGACTACAAGCAAAACTCATGAACTTTGTAACACTTCTGAAAATAGCCCTTATAACCACCTTTTACGGATAGCGTTAGACTATTTCACACAAGTGTACTACATTCATATGAGTTATCCGTATCTTAAGTCGAGGATAAATATACATGATTTACTTAATGACAAAGATCCTAAAGTACAATCATGTTAAGTTGGGATCTGTCCTATATTCAATTCATTGAATATCATGTAATTGGCATGTCCCGCATCAATATACTTAAAGTATATTCTACCAAAACTCAGATTTGTCTTAATTCAATGACATTCCCACGTCATTGATCGACAACGGACTTTTAGAATAACATAAGTTATTCATGGATTAAACATGCAAATATAGGATTTAATATTAAGAAAATTAAAAATAAACATAACCAATATTATTTGTTCAAAACATCCCTTATCCAAATACAAAATAGATCAATGCATGATAATACTTGTTAATGAATTATGTCTTAAGTAATGACAATCATACTTGTTGACAAGGCATAATTTCAACTAACTTTGATCTATTGAAATTTTGAGAATACTTATTTCAAGAATTCAACTAGTGAAGTTCTTGTATGTGTGCATTCAAAATATCTTGATATTGCCACATAATATTTTGTAAAGTGTGTGACATCCTCAACCACCAATTTATGACAATCAAACTTTCAAACATTTTAAAGTTTAAAGTATTCTTATTCTTTATTGTATAATGCAACTATGCTCTTAATTGAGCACAACTAGTTCACATGGCCATTTACAAGGATGAAATCCTCCCATGACTAGTATTGAGTGTCATCTCAATTATACCAACATCATTGTATACAAACAACAATATGCTCTTTAAAATCTCCATAAACTTCAATATCTACAGTGTAATGTTTGATGCCTTCAAACTTTCAAGTTTGTTGGCTATGACAATTACGCAACAATTATTGTATTGCTCATCCATAGAATTTTGAGAGCAACTCCAGGCTGAGGAATGTAATTCTAGATTCAAACATATTCTATTAGAATATTTATTACACTAGTTATCTAATAACTTCATTAGATATCAATGTTGTCAAATCATCTTGCATTCAAGCATGATACAACAATAACATGATGTACATGAAAAATTCTTGTGTCAAACTAAGATTTCATTCATGTTCTACATATCCATTTTTCAAATGATATATCATGCTCTATTAGACTCATTTATTTACCGCACATGTTTATTAATAATAAACATATATTCTAAGTTTGTTTTTCTTATTTTTAAAATCTTTCAAGTGAAGTTCCATTCCAAACTAAAACTTAACATTTAGCTTAGATGGAATGTTACTACCCACAACATATTAGATTTAAAGAAAATAAACATAATACTCCCACTAGATTTCAGGAATACTTAGAAATTACCTTATTTTAATTTTAAACCAAAACTTGTATTTAATAGTTAAACATAAGAATCGTCTCCTAGATGCATGCATATATCCATTCATGGAGTCTTGCAGTTTGTACATTTCTAAATATTATGTGAATTCATAAAACTCATTTGTATTACTTATCGTCCTCGCAAAAGTAATCACACAAGAAAGAGTTTTAATATTCCATTGTCATTTTTCATATCAATGAAAATAAGTATGACAATTATAATCATTATATATTTAATGTGCCAAGGAAAGAATATTCAATTACAGTTAATTGCTTAAGTGTGATTGATAATCTAGTCACAAGTCATGCATTAAACACATGTACAATTTTTTTTCATATGATTTCTACACAAAAATTTAAACCACTAGGGTTTTCCTTCCTTTGAAGAAACTCGTCTTTACTAAGATAAACTAAGTTTCCAAAGTTGATTATCTTTTTGGACAGCATTTTAACATTCATAGTATGAATAATTTACCACAATTTAATATTAGGTAAATGCATCATCATGATTAACAGGTTTACCATGATCTTGTAACTTATATTTCTCATCATATCAAATATTTGAGATATCCTTGCGGATATATGAATGAGAATTCCATCATTTTGAGATCTATCAGATTTGACCTCATCATGATATTTACTAATGTATTTTAGAAGATTATGTGTTTTGTAATTGTAATTTAATCTCTTCAAGATCTAAACAAAAACTCCCACTTGTTTTTGTAATTTAAAGACTATCTATAAATACTTTAGCAATTAGAACAACACTAAATTGTTTTCTTTTGGGATATTACAAATGACATTAACAGTTCGTAAATCTTGTTCGTTAATAACCTACTCCATAAGTAGTTTTAACAAATCAGAACTTCAATATAAGACTCAATGTGATTCATCACATTCCATACTAAAATGGTGTCTTACTAATCTTCTAGGTTTTGAGTTTTATTAAGTATATCCAATCAATACCCAATTTCTAACCTTGATAACTTTTGGAAGAAAAGAGGATATAGTTATCTTGAATCAAACAATATGATAAAAGTTTGATTCTAACGAACATACCATATACATACAATATTTCATTAGAATTAATATTGTAAGACAATCTAACAATATGTAAGATAAACTTATTTCTTTTGGCCAACCTATTTACCAACTAAGTCAACTTAATGGTATAATAGAATATTCAAGCCAATTGCATGTTTTATAAGTATTCTTTGACAGAATCAATACATACTAACATTATAATATCTTACTTTATATTATAAGTCTTTAAAAGACTTCATGTTTGTGAGTTTATACAGAAACACATAACCATGTATAATTTAAAGTTATTATGAACACCACGACATGGTTTCAATTAATTAATTTTTAAGTTAATAAATTATTTATGTCATTCCAAGAATACACAAATATTTAAAGTAGCATTAAATTACTTTATTTTAATTATGTCATCCCTTGAAGTGTCCAACTTAAGCTAAAGCATCCATGCCCGATCCCACGACAAGTGGAGATTTACCTTGAGATTACAATCTAGCCAAGATCTCACTTAACCTAAAATGTAACTTCAAGTGTTTCTATAATTTGAATGACATAAGACATAAAAGTAGTCTATGTTATAATCTTGACACATGTTCTTTAAACAAGACAATCTTATTAGAACGTTAATCTCTTACCTTATGATCAAGAGAATCTATTAATCATATTTATATGTGTTGTTTCTTTGCACATAATAAATACTTCTCCCACTTGTGCATAGAACAACATCATATAGTAGATAAACACCATAACATTCGTTTGTTTATGTGAGCAATATGATAGTGTCATAGATATATAAGCATTACAAGTAGATGTAGGAGCACTTAATTATCAAAGAAACGTTCATGACTATCCTTGAGAATATGAATGTCTACATTTTTGAATGTAATGTATTATTTCAAGAAAATCTAGAAATAATCTGAGTTACTACCAAGATAATAAATCTTGTAACTCCCACTGAATTAGACAACGTTACAATAATGTCTAATTCAGGTAATACCCACTCCCTTGGATTTGACAATATTGTAAGTGTTTCATTAACCAGTGAAAATAGCGTGCTATTACGTTGTTACTCCTTTGCAAGACCATTCGTAACAATTACTTATCTACTTAAAGAGTGTATTCTACTCTGTAGATGATGGATCATCCATCAATGCTATTAACTTGAAAAATTGAGCATGCAATTTCTTCCTTAATAGGTCTACCATCCCCATAATGGTGTGTAGCATCTTTAATTGGTCAAAGCAAAACAACTAGATAAAATATACTAGTTTGTTTTTTTACCAATTTTGCGGTAATTAGTCTAGCTTCTAATTTAATAACTCATAAAACGTCATACATGTTTTCTAGTTGACCAAAATGTCATATAAGAATTCAATCACCAACAGAGGGTAATGAAATCTCTTAAGGAAAACATGGTGTGCAATTTTTTTAACTATTAAAGTTGTTATGAGTTATATTAGAATTTAGACAATTCTAATGTTCTTAACATACCTTTCTCAATCATGAAAAGAAATAAGATTGAGTCTCACTCTTCTTCCATGAAAAAGAGTGTATGTTTGTCCTTTTAGTAAATTTTTCTTGATCAAACATTTGTTTGAAAACAGAACTAGATCAATTTATCAAAGCCCAAACCACGTTTACGGTTTAATGTTGCATTAATACAATCAAAAGAATTAACAAAATTCAATTTTTAGTATTTTCGATAATTAAATCTTTCAAGAAAATCAAATACCCTTAGATCAATATTCATATTAACAATAGAATTTTCCTTGAATCTAGGACCCTCATTATTGTAGTTTCACCACATCAGTTGATCTGCTAGTGATGAAAGTATAGAATAGGTAATTGTCGAAGAACAATAATTGAGAAACAAGTTTTCAATTCCTAGTAAATATGGGATTTACAATTTTGCCAAACAATTATGGAAACGTAAGCTTGTTGTATCTCATCTTATGCCTTAAGTTATAGGTCGCACTAACTAACTTAATTAAGTTGTCTAATTTAGAAACAGCAAATTATTTAGTGAGGGTCTCACACAACATAAAGATTCACCTTGTTATTGTAATCTAGTTCAAGGTCCCACATAACGTAAATTACAACTTCAAGTGTTTCATATCATTAGATGGCATAAACTTAAATTTTAAAGGGTACAATTTTGATGTGTAATCAAAACATATGTATGAAGAAGCATGCATACATCTTCATAACATAAAAAATTTCAAAACATTACTCATAGTTTTAAATTGCTAAGATTAAATTCTAAAAAGTTTTAATCGATGCGTTGAGAAACTTACAGCTTTGCTCTAAGATGCTTCGTACTTAGAATAGTTATACTAGGTAGCTCCAAATATAACTCACAAAGTGGCAAAGAAGCTGGTCAGCGCGAAGCATATTATGAATAACCCTTCTTCTTTTGAGTCGCAATTTAATGTCGAACCCTCCTTAAACCACTTACATAGTTTGTTATAATGGGTGAGCCGTTCTAACCATTTAGTACAGTCGCATTAGTCGATTAAAATTTCAAGATTTATTACTTAGAAAACAAATCAAATTTTGCCATTATTTAGTCCATTTAATTTTCTATTCTAAAAAAACCCTTTTTGCTTACTAACGTGTCAAATAAAAACAAAATGCACTTTAATAAAAATTAAAACAAACTCAAATAATATACATATAACTTAACAATTAACATATGTAAAACCAATTAGCCACATGCATAATTTGTTCGATAAAACCTAATAAACAATTCTAGGCGTAAAGCCATGCATAAATTAACTAGGGCTTTCACCTACCAGTGCAAGTGAGTCACATACATCGACAAGTCGATTGCGTAAGCCAAAGTTAATGATATACCATATTGCACATAACGAATTATTATTAGATATATTGAGGTCTTCCCCAATTTTATATTTATCAAACTAATTAACATGTGAATTTTACTTAACAATTAATCAAAACAAACAATAAACAATAATCCATAGCCAAACATGCATGTTCCACCATGGATTCCTCATAACAATTATAATCCCAAGATACGCATATAATCATGGCACATAACAATTATTCATGATAACCACATAAAATATACATGCAATCCTGGGTTTCTACAAGTTTTACAAAAAAAATAAAACCTAATTAAAAAATCAAAGGGAAATCGACCCATATATAAAATAATTAGGGTTTCAATTTTCAAAACCCTAGAAACCAATAAAAGCATGTAATAATCACAAAGATTCAATTTTTTTGTGTTTCGGTAATTAATTACAATATATTAACGGCTCGTGATGCCACTGTTTAGTTTTACTAATCATAACAATTATAGAAAACAAGTAAACATCATCAAAGCATGCAGCGGAAGTAATAGGAATAATACTTATAATTTAATTAACCGAATTAAAAGAAAGTGCGTACCTTTTAGCAATTCAAAAAACACACGATATCAAGAACAAGGAACAAAAACCCAAACCCTAAATTAGGGTTTATGCAATTCGACCCAATTAAAGTCCACCCCAAAGATTACCACAAACACAATTGTATTTGTCCTTCGTTCTTGTACACACGTGCTAATACCGATTTGAAGTGAAAAGCTAGGTTCTTGAATCACAAATAAAACCAAACACTTGTTTCTTGGAGTTGGAAAAATCGAATCCCTTGTGGAGGGATGGTACACGATCGGCCAAACCAAGAGGAGAGGAGAGGAGAAAGAAATTAGGTTTCTAGGTGATCCAAGGTTAAATTATGAATGAATACAAAGAATTGTATTTATAGATAACTTAACTTGGTGACCAAGAAAACATCCCCCTTGGGCTTTTGTGTTCCACGACCGGCCAAGGACCCAAAGGAGGGGTTCTAGATCTTTCTTGTCCACTAATTTCATCTCTAGTCCTTGTAGTTTACATTTAACGACCGTTAGCCTAACCTCGTTAAATATTAACTATCGTTAAGTTTTATTTCGTGACAAATAATTAATAATAATAACGTCTATATATATTAATTATTTTAACATCAACTCTCATACGTAATGTGTGCAATCACGAAGTCTCGAGTTCGAGTCCGGTCATACACATATTAAAAATATCCATAAACCTTTCAGGAACAACTACGTACTGTGTTTAAACATTTACCCATGTTTAAATGTCAAAGTATTAACTAATGCTGACATCTTTTCTCACAATTCAGATGATAGAAACTTGTCATCTTTTGTTACTTTTAATTTGGGAAGAAGATTTTAAGGTTCATGGAGGAAAATGGATGATCATGCTTATTATCCGTTATTAAATAGTATAATATTGATATGAGATAAGGTTGGGCGTAATAAGGCTTCACCGACTTGGACACTTGGTTGACAGCCTATGTGGCACTAAACCTACGCATCGCACCTTGTTACAGCCGAACCCATGAGGCGTGTCGCCTTCTCAAAAAATGGAGAAATGGGTTGCTGCATCGACCGACTTGTGTGAATACCTTCTGGTCTCCTTTTTTTTTTTTTTTTTTTTTCATATAACTATAAAAAATATTGATTATTTTTGCTCTTTGTGAGAAGCATGATTGTGGGAAAGAAGATGAGAAGCAGCGTTAAGTAAACAAAATGGATTCACATTTGTCTTTAAAGTGAACAAAAGCCCAATAACAAAAACCCATTAAGTTTAGTTATAACTTATATACATATATATATATATATATATATATATATATATATATATATATATATATATATATATATATATTAGTGTGTAACTGTGTATAAGTATAAAATAAATCCTTATTATGTCTTTAAAATTTAGTTAGTATATGAAATTAGAAAAAAAATTGAGAATGAAAAAAATAAAATAAAAATGTTGGTCATTTTATTACACCAAGTAGGTCATTGAAGTAGTTTAGGAGATATAAAGCTAAGGTAACAGCGGAAAAGAGAGTCACCTGAGGTCCTATTAAACTTAGTATAAGAGGATGATGCTGGTTTGTGAATAGAGTGATTATTATTGAATGTTAGGAGTAATTTATAAATGAATTAGATGTAATAATTTATCGAGAGTATCGAAGGTTGTTGCTGCTTGGTACCAAATGTCATATGATGATAATGAGCGTGACAACTAAAAAATCGATGTAATTGTCTTGAAAACTTGAGCTTGAGCTTGAACTCATAAAACTTGCATACGCTGAGAAATGGATGATGATATTGACAAAACAAACACTGACTCAAAATTTTCTTTCAAAAAAATTGGGGTGTCCTTACTGCCAAAAAGGAAGGTTGTTTTTTTTACGGATTTCCTAACAACATGTATACTCAATCAGCAACACTAGATTTCGATTAGACGAATTATTTTTATGCATCTAATTATAATAAAATATACTCTCTTAACCATATCCTTAAGGGCTATCGTTAGCAAAAACTTTTTTTTTTTAATGGAATCATGAGAAAAGATAATCATATGTTGACAATATAAAATGGGTTAGTATATCCATAATTCTCATAAAGTGATTACAATGCCCCTTTATATTCTATTTTTTTGTTTTGTTTTATTTATTTACTTATTATGTCGTCATTATAAAACTAAAAAACAGAAAGTATAAAAAAAATATAATATTTGACAAGAAATACGGAGAATAGATTGATAAAAAATATGAAACATAAACTAATAAAAACTGTTTTAAACTTTCAATAGAAGGAGTCAAAGGTGAGCCATATATTATAACGCTATTTCAACCTTGGAAACACCTACAGACATCTTATCAGTTATTTTCAGTACGCTTCGGCCAGAATGGTCATGTATCGTTGTCATCAAGGGATCATGCTTCTCGGATAACATGTGTAAGACATAATACTCTGTGGAATTAAAGCACATATTTTGCTTAGAGACAAAAAATCGATGATCTTATCATTAAATTCTTCAAAAAGTCAAAAAGTCTACAAGTCACTTTTCTCCTTAGTTTTACTCAACTTGCCAGATGTGATTTGCCTTTGTGCGCTGTTGGCGTATGTCTCGACATACAACTCCCCGGCACAATAGTAAAACGCCGAAGAGCCTAACTCTCCGGCCCTAAGGCAAAACCGGCCGACACAACGCGCAATCTTCCGGATAAAGCATACAAGCCAATTTAGACCAAGCAGACCTAGACCAACATATACCAGAGGGTTAGACATAACCCTCGGCGTAACAGACACCTGACGCCACCTTGTATAAAAGGAAAGGAATCTTGATCAGAACTACTGACCCTTTCCAGACGGAATCCAAACAGAGTAAAGTCAACTCCCGCTCGAAAGAGTCACTATCGCCCACGTGACCTTCGGGTGAGGACAAAAGCTTCTCATCTATAAAAGGAGCCAAGCTACAGCATTCCAGGTTAACTAATTCTCATTCCATTTCATTACATATAACTCTGACATTTTACCATACTCATTCTCACGCCGGAGCTTGATCTAGGGATAAAACCCTGGGCGAGGCTAACGCGTGTTGTCTTTGTGTTTACAGATCCGAAGGGACCTAATCCGAAGAGCTTAGCCGAAGGATTAGCTTGTTCGGGTAAATACAGATTTTTACCTCAACAAATTGGCGCCATCCGTGGGACCACTATTCTAACTACCAAAGCTAGAAGATGGCCGGTCCTACCACCGAAACACCCCCAGGTCCCTCCACCGAAACGCCACTCGGAAACAACCCCCCTAACCTAGAAGAACAAATACTAAGCCACATATCATCACTCAAGGCCTTGATACAACAACATAACTCCCAAGGAAAAAGCCCATTACAGCCCATACCGAAGGTCCCGCCCGAGTAGAAAAAGAAAAAGATCCGAAAGGAAAGCAGGTCGTGGAGGACCTACACAAACCATACAAGGACGCCCCCAGATGCCCATTCACACGGCGGATCGTAGAGTTCGCCGGAGCAAGACATGAGCTACCTAAGAACATAAAGCTATACGACGGATCCTCGGACCCGGATGATCACGTCAATCGTTTCTCCGACGCAGCCAATCATGGCGGATGGCCGATGCCGGTATGGTGTTGGATGTTCCAACAAACTTTGGACGGTCCGGCGAGTGCGTGGTTCGAACGGTTACCCAACGGTAGCATAGACAGCTGGGAGGAGCTCGGAGAGAGTTTCCTAGAAAGATTTGCGCTCAGGAGAAAGTGTCTTAAAGATCCGATGGAACACACCAAAATCGTGCGAAAGGCTCATGAAACCCTGCTGGAATTCAAGGAAAGATGGACCGATGAGGCTAGCTATATCCCGGGTGTGCCAGAAGTAATGCAAATATCCTCATTCATTAACGGAAGCAAATTCCCGAAATTGGTAAAGCGTTTCTCAGATAGAGTTCCCAAGACAGTCACGGAATTGATGAAGAGGGTAGAAGATTTTGTACGTTCGAAAGAAGCCTACAACACCACGGAGCTCCCTAAAGGGGAATGGAACCGTAAGTCATACGCAGGTAGTCAGCCGGATCGAACCTCCCGAATGGCGAATCTCCCCGACAAGCGGAGGGGAGACCGAAGAACAGAACAAAAATCCCGTAGCCAGTACAACCCCTACTACCCGACAAGGACTGATAACTACAGAGGAAACCACCGAAGCGACTACCGGAGAAACCATTATAGGAACGATACCCGCCCCATAGATTTGAACCTTCTCTCAAAAGAACCTAAGGAGATTCTAGCAACAGAACTTCAGCTGAAGTTGCCACCACCCACACCTTTGAGAGGGGCACCAAGGAGGGAAAACTTAGATAAGTTCTACGATTATCATGGTGAGAAGGGTCATCTCACCAACGATTGCTACCAACTCAAGGAGCAACTAAGAGTAGCTTTGGAGAAGGGCAAGTTAGATCATTTATTAAAGGACGTAAGGCAAAGGGGAAGAAACCCCCTAGAGATAACCAGCCCGGCAGAGGAAGGGTGATAAACATGGTATACAGCGGAGGAAAAGACATAAAAAGGAAGACCAGCAGCCGAGAGAAGGACTGGATGAATGTCCCTATAGCCTTCCCCCCCATTCTACACGGGGACGTTTCCGAAGAGCCGCTGATAATTGAAGCAGATGTGGAAGGATACACCGTGAGGAGGGTTTATGTAGACCCAGGAGCAGTTGTGGAAGTAACGTACGAACACTGTTTTCAAAACCTGTGCCCGGAAATCAAAGCGAAGCTAAGAGAAATGAACACACCACTAGTGGGATTCTCGGGCGAAGCAATAAGACCCCTCGGGAAGATAGACCTAAACGTTTGTTTTGGAAACGATGGCCTATATCGCCGAGCAATAATGACGTTTGCAGTGATAAGGTCCCCTTCTCCGTATAACACTATTTTGGGGCGATCAGGCATTAGAGAATTAAGGGCGATCCCCTCAACCATCCACTCCATGATAAAATTCCCAACACCGAGGGGAGTGGCAACCCTGGTTACCAGATCAGTTATCATCTTAGAGTGTAGAAGGTTAGAAAAACAGTTCATGACGGAAGGGTTGAAAAGCAAGAGTAAGAAATACCCTTTAGAAAAAGAAGAGTCTAGCAGGAAAACAGAAGAAGTAATGATAAACCCTCAGTTTCCTGAGCAAATGATTACCATCGGGGTCAACTTTTCCAAAGAGTGCAAAAGACAGTTGGAGGAACTATTGAAAAACAACAAGGATGTATTCGCATGGCAACCGGCCGACATGACAGGAGTCCCCCGGCGAATCATAGAGCACAAACTAAATTTCAACGTGAATGATAGGCCAATAGCCCAGAAAAGAGAACCTTTTCAGCTGAGAAGAACCAGGCAATCAATACCGAGGTAGAAGAATGGCTGAAAGCGGGAATAGTGCGGGCAGTAAAATACCCCACGTGGATTTCCAACCCGGTTCTAGTAAAGAAGCCGGACGAAACATGGAGAATGTGCATGGACTTCAAAAGCATCAACGCTTCATGCCCAAAGGACTACTACCCACTCCCGGAGATCGACTGGAAAATAGAGTCCGTGATGGGGTACAAATACAAGTGTTTTCTTGATGCATACAAGGGGTACCACCAAGTTTAGATTGCCAAGGAAGACGAAGAGAAGACAGCCTTCTATACGGAACATGGAACTTTTTGCTACACCAAAATGCCCTTCGGCTTGAGAAACGCCGGGGCAACCTATCAAAGGTTGGTAGACTCAAGTTGAAGGGGAAAATTGGCAGGAATTTGGAGGTGTATGTTGACGATATGGTAATCAAAAGCAGAAGTGAAGTAGAATTATTGGCAGACATGGTAGAAACGTTTGATAACCTCCAAAGAATCAACATGAAGCTCAACCCTAAAAAGTGCTCTTTTGGAGTTGAAAAAGGAAAGTTCCTCGGATACGTGGTAACGTCCGAAGGAATAAGGGCCAATCCGAAGAAAACAAAAGCGATAGCCGACATGAAATCGCCCCGAACACTCAAGGAGATGCAGAGCCTCAGCGGGAAACTGGCAGCCATGAACAAATTCCTATCTCGATCAGCTGAAAAAGCTTTGCCCTTTTTCAACACATTAAAGAACATCACGAAAGACAACCAAAGTGAGTACCGATGGAGCGAGCAAGCCGAGGAGGCATTCCAGAAGATGAAGAGCATGATCCTAGAGCTGCCTAATTTAACAGCCCCAGTAGCAGGGGAAGATCTTTTCGTGTACTTAGCGGCAGCCGAGGAAGCCATAAACGCAATTTTAATGGTAGAGAGGAAGGGTAAACAAATGCCGGTGCACTATGTCAGCAGAACACTCCACGAAGCCGAACGAAACTATGCCCCTCTGGAAAAATTGGCTTTGGCCCTACGGCACTGTTCCAGGAGACTCTGAAGATATTTCGAAGCCCACCCTATTAAGGTGATCACAGACCAACCCATCCGTGACGTCTTGAACAAGCCCGAATCCTCGTGGAAGTTAATGAAGTACGCGGTAGAGTTAGGAGCATACAAAATTACTTACATCCCAAGGAACGCCGTCAAGGGACAGATCTTGGCAGACTTCATAAATGAGATACCGGTCGGCAAAGTAGGGAGAAAAGGAAAGAGCAAGGAAGTGTGCAACATCTCTACTGCAGAGGAGGAATGGACACTGTTCACGGACGGAGCGTCTAACAAGAAAGGCTCCGGATCAGGTTTGGTGTTGATAAGCCCGGACCAAACAGAATACACTTATGCTATTCGGCTAAATTTCCCCAGCACAAATAATGAGGCGGGGTACGAGGCATTGCTGGTCGGACTAAGATAGCCAAGGACATGAAGATTCAAGTACTAATTGCTAAAGTGGACTCCAACCTAGTGTCAAGCCAAATCAACGGAGAGTTCACTACCTACAAGGAAAGCATGCCAAGATATTTGGCTAAGGCAAAGGGGTACATCGGATGTTTTAAGCAGTTCAGAATACAAAACATCCCCAGAGCACAGAACCAGAAGGCCGATGTGTTAAGCAAATTAGCATCTGTCGCATTCGACCATCTGACCAAGGAAATACTTGTAGAAGTGTTGGAAACACCGTCAACAAAGGAAAAGGTTGTCGGAGCGATAGTGGAAGAAGAGGAGGAAAACTGGATGTCTCCAATCATCCGGTGCTTTACCGAAGGAGAGTGGCCGAAGGATGAAAACGAAGCAAGAACCCTACGGATGAAGATACCCCATTATACAATGGAGGACGGAGTATTGTTCAAGAAGTCGTATTTGGGCCCAATGTTAAGGTGTGTGGGCCCACTACAGACCAATTATGTGATAAGAGAAGTGCACGAGGGGGCATGTGGCATGCACTCAGGCCCAAGATCCGTATTGGCAAAGCTGACCAGGAAAGGATATTACTGGCCGACAATGCATAAGGATGCCAGAGAAATCATCGAAAAGTGCGAGTCTTGCCAAATACACTCCCCGGTGCCTAAATTACCTAAGACACTGATGACTTCTATCATGTCACCCTAGCCTTTCTTCCAATGGGGAATGGATGTTCTGGGCCCCCTCCCCGAAGCACCTGGGAAAGTAAAGTATGTCATCGTGGCAATCGACTACTTTACGAAGTGGATGGAGGCCAAACCCCTGGCGAAAACCACAGGAAAAGAAGTCATAAAGTTTGTGTGCGAAAATATCGTATGTCGTTTCGGCTTGCCACATATCATTGTTACTGACAACGGCAGCAACTTCATCCATGACCCTTTCAAGCGTTGGTGCGAGAAGCTTAATGTCAAGCAAATAAACACTGCTGTAGCACACCCTCAAGCCAACGGTCTGGTGGAACGGGCAAACAAAAGCTTGATGCATGGTTTCAAAATGAGACTAGGAAAAAGTAGATCCGGATGGGTTGATGAGTTACCGAACGTTTTATGGGCTCATAGGACATCCCTGAAGACGAGCAATGGTGAAACGCCGTTCAGCTTGACATACGGAAGCGAGGCAGTGATCCCCGTAGAAATTGACATGCCTACCTTCCGAACGATGATGATGACGGAAGAGGGAAGCGAGGAGGAGATTCGTTTAAATCTTGATCTACTAGAAGAAAGAAGGGACTCGGCGGCTGTCGAAGAGGAAAGGTACAAAAAGAAGGTAGAGCAATATTATAACCGAAGGGTTAGAGGTGAAAAATTCAGAGTAGGAGACTTCGTCTACCGAAAGAATGAAGCTAGCAGGCAAGAAAACCAAGGAAAATTGGGACCAAACTCGGAGGGCCAGTACCAATGTCACACCCCCAATTTACCTGTTTTGCGTGAATGGAATTCACGGGGCATTGATCGTCATAGCACCACATCACAGTTATATTGAACGACCTAAAGTGCCGTTTTAAAACACATCGTTGGATATTTCATAAAAACATTCAGAGTACAACATCGGTCCCAAAAGGTTTACAAAGTTTTCGGAAATACAAATATGTTACAAATCCAAACGATGTTTTGAAATAAAGTACCATAATGTACATAATGTAAGTCGACGCCGCGACTCAAAATGTAGGTCCCTAAACCATGTCGTGATGATAATGCCTCGAGTTACCGAAAATACATTGCTAAAAACGTCAACAATAATGTTGGTGAGAAATCATAGGTTTATGTAAATGTTTTATACGACTACACAAGTATCTAGCATGCATGACAATCAAGTCACGTAAAAATAATGTTACAATTGCCTTAAGCCCATGACCCCGAAACTAGACTGATCAATTCTGTATGCCCCTCCACGAGTGTTTGCCGGACAACTCTGTAATGAAATCAAATGAAATGCATCCGTTTTCCTGGTTGGGATTCACCAACCCGGATGGAGGCGTCACCCTCGATAGATCTATCCACTCATCCTCGCTTCAAAGATTAACGGTTCATGGTTCAGGAAATGGGGACTTTCAAATTGGCATATGTGGTAACTTAAGCAATGTAATGAATTTAACATACTTGGTATCGTACAAAGAAAAATGTAGTGCAATGTATTCTCCCCCGTGGGTTTGAAATAATCGAAAGCATGTAAAAACGGGGCTATGAAAACTCACTTGGATAAACTGGAATAACGGCAAAAGTGAGTACACTGAGGTTTAATGTAATGCGTCAACCGGGACCTATTATCAATGATATGATATGTCATGAGTTGCAATGTAATGTTATGCATGCACTACGTATGTAATTTATACCATTTACGAGTTTTTGAAAAAGATACTCGTCGTCGAAAAATACATTTTTTTTGACGTCTCGACCAATCAAAATGACTTTACATGTTTTTACGTCAAAATGTCATCCTACAATGGTTTTATAATGATTTTTAGAGAAATTACCACTTTTCGTCGCAAAACAATGTCGTTGGAAAAAATCATGAAATTGCCAAAAATGGCTCGAAAAACAATCGTAAAACAGTACACGTTGATCGTTAGAGAACGAAATCGACGGTTTTGGAAAGTTTGTATCCATATCTAGAAGTTTCAGTTCAGGAGTTTTCGTCCAAAAGGTCTCGATCATAAAGATATTAAGGGTTAAAGATGGTGGTTTTTGGCCAATAGTGTGCGAAAATTAGTTACGCAAGTTTAAGAAAAGTGCATATCTTTGTCGTTTCAAATCCGTTTTCTACGTTTAATATGTCCTTAGCTTCGTATCAAAGTATACTAATATATTTTTGACAAGTCGAAATAATTTGTGAAGCTTAAGGCTCGTTTTTGACTCGGACAAAATAAAAACATGTTGCTGAAATTTTCAGAAATAATACTTTCCGTCGTCAAACTTGTAAAATCCATAACTTCTTCGTTATAAGTCCGTTTTTATCCGTTCAAGCGGCCACGGATTCGTTTTAAAGTATATTTTCTAAAAATCAAGGCCAAAAAGTCGTGCCTACTGTCGGATTTTCCAGAAAAATGAAACAAGGACAGAACATAATATATAGTTATCGAAAATAGTTTTTCTCGGACAAAACCTATTCTAATCCCTTCAAATCAACTCCAAAACTAATCTAATCCTACCATACACCTTCTTAGGGTGTCATGGGTTCCTAATCACCATCAAGACCAACCAAAACCATGGGAATAATTATAGGATGACCTTAGGTATATATATAACTTAAAAATCAAGAAATAAATGGTATAAACTACATAACATGCATATAAGTTCCAAAAATGATAAGAAGCATATGAAAATGAAGAGGAAACATAAAAATGACAAGAATATGCTTACTAGAGAAATGAAGAGGTGTAGGTAACAAAGGATTAGCCTAAATATCCTTGGTTTTTATTTCAAAACCATAAAAAGGATATGATCTAGGTTGTTATAACACTTGATTTAGCAAAATTTCTTGATCCCTTTGTACACTTTGATGTGGCCGGTTTTATGGAGAAGAACAAAGAGGAGAGAAAGTTTTTCCACACTTGCAACTATGAGAAGAATGAGATATAAAAAAAAAAGTGTAGTAAGACTTATACATTGAATGTTATAATTAGAAGACACAAACCATTCCATATTAATTGTTACCCCTCCCCCTTGGCCGGTTTTGGGGGAGGGTTGTCCCTCTAAAATATTTTTTTTTTTTTTTTTTTTTTGTCTTGTATAAATATATACTTGTATAGAAAGTGTAAGTAATTGTAGAAAATGTAACTTATAAAGGTAAATGGTAATTTGTGGTACAAGTAAGTTTTTATTAGGCCAAAATAGAATGTAAAGGGATGATAAAAATTGTAAAAACACTTTCCTTATGAAAATCGGGTGATAAAATAATTATCGTAAGCTTTTAAGAAAAACGACGTAATAATTAAACGTTAACGATTAAAATACCAAATAAATTTGAAACACTAGGAAAACTAAAAATATAGTTTTTATAAACTAAATGTGAGTTTAAAAATACCTCGGGATCATTTTTGAAAGTAACGGGTTAAATAATCAAAATAAAAACTCACGCGATAAAAATTATTAAACATAAAAATTACGCGTAAAATATGAAATGAAATATCGTGAATGAATGAATGATATGCACATGATGTCAATGAAGTGTAGACTAATCATAGTCCATATGAAATGTACGTGATGTCATGATCATGAATTCGCCGCTAAACCTCCAAGGTTACGCGAATTTGAAACAAGTAAACCAAGTTTACTAAAATGTTGAAATGATGAGACATGAATCGTGTCGAGAAATGACCTGAAAGTACGGATTGTCACATTAAGCCCATCCAAAAAGGGAATTCAGTCCCTGAATTCAATCGTTGTTAGGTGTAACGGTGTCGGCGAAAAGATGAGGATACTTGCGTCGCATCTGGTCTTCCCGTTCCCAAGTAAACTCAGGACCTCGTCGAGAATTCCAACGAACTTTCACAATAGGAATACGACTCTGTTTCAACCGCTTGACCTCGCGGTCCATGATTTCTACTGTGTTCTTCCACAAAATTGAGTTTGTCGTCAAGCTGAACTTCATCCAATGGAATAACGAGCGATTCGTCCGAAAGACACTTCTTCAAGTTTGAAACGTGAAGCGTGTTGTGCACATGACTGAGTTCTGACGGAAGATCAAGACGATAAGCTACCGGACCAACTCTGCTCAAAATCTTGAATGGTCCAATGTATCGCGGGTTTAACTTCCCGCTTCCAAATCACCCGCCCTTCCAAGGCGATACTTTCAACATAACTTTGTCGCCCACTTGAAATTCCAAATCCTTGCGTCTAACATCCGCATAACTTTTACGTCGACTCCTTGCGGTTCGAAGTCTATCCCGAATTTGAACAATCTTTTCCGTGGTTTCCGTACCATTTGGACCAGATGGTTGTCGCGTCTCCTACCTCGGCCCAACAAACAGGTGATCGGCACTTACGACCATAAAGTGCCTCAAACGGTGCCATCTTGATACCTTGGTGTGATAACTATTGTTGTACGAGAATTCTATCAATGGCAAATGGTTAGCCCAACCATTTCCAAAATCAATGACACATGCTCTAAGCATGTCTTCTAATGTTTGAATGGTCCTTTCACTTTGACCGTCGGTTTGTGGGTGATATGCTGTGCTCATCTCTAATCTGGTTCCGAACGAATCTTGCAATGAATTCCAGAAGTTTGAAGTGAATCGACTATCTCTATCGGAAATGATAGAAATTGGTGCTCCGTGCCTCGAGACTATTTCCTTGACATAAAGTCTAGTGAGTTGCTCCATTGAATAAGTCTCTCTAATCGGTATGAAATGGGTTGACTTGGTAAGACGATCAACAATTACCCAAATAGCATCGTAACCTCCCGATGTCTTAGGAAGTTTCGTAACAAAGTCCATTGTAATGCATTCCCATTTCCATTGGGGAATTTCTGGTTGTTGGAGTAATCCGAAGGCTTCGATATTCGAACTTTTACCTTAGAGCGGTAAGGCATTTGCTAACGTCGCGTGGCAATCTCGCTTTCATGTTCGGCCACCAATAAAGCTTCTTTAGATCTTGATACATCTTATCCGATCCTGGATGAATAGAATACTTCGACTTATGCGACTCATGCATAATCAATTCTCGTATTCCGCCATATAATGGAATCCACATTCTATCCTTGAAACATAGTACTCCATCGCTCTCTTCAAAACCATTTGCTTTCGGGCATACCATAAAGCTTTTCACTTGGTCGATTTTCCTCCTTAAGTGCTTCGACTTGTGCTTCATGAATTTTCGACGGTAAAGGAGAAATAATCGTCATTCCCAATGAACGAACTCTTAAAGGTTTAGTCCTCTCTTTCCGACTAAGAGCATCAGCCACAACATTGGCTTTTCGGGTGATACTTGATTTCACAATCATAGTTATTTGAGTAACTCCAACCAACGGCGTTGCCTCATATTGCTCCTTCGATCAAGAATATATTGCAAACTCTTGTGGTCGGACACGTGCACTTTGTACCATAGAGGTAGTGTCTCCAAATCTTGAGCGAAAACTACGTCCTAACTCGAGATCATGAGTTGTGTAGTTCTTTTCATGAGTCTTAAGTTGTTAGAAGCATACGCTATCACCTTCTCGTTTTGCATTAAAGTAACCCCAAGTCCTTTATGCGGCGTCGCAATATACAACAAAGTTCTCAATGCCTTCGTAGTGCCAAAATCGGCGCCTTGCAAAGCTTTTGCTTCAACAAGCTGGAAAGCAACTTCTTGTTTTTCCCCACTCATACTTCTTGTTTTTCTGTGTGTCAACTTGGTCAAAGGTCTCGCATATCTTCAAAAACTTCGATGAACCTTCGGTAATATCCTCGCTAGTCCTAGAAATTGGCAATTTACGTAGGATTCGTTGGGTAGCCCAATCTTTTACGGCTTCAATCTTTGCGGGATCAACTTGTAGTCCATGACTATCAATGACATGACCAAGAAATTGCACTTTGTGGTTCCAAAAATCACACTTCGAAAATTTGGCATACAACTTCTCATTCTTGAGTAGCCTTAAAATCATCCTTAAATGCTCTTCGTGCTCTTCTTTGCTCTTGGAGTAGATCAATATGTCGTCAATGAATACTATAACAAACTTGTCCAAATACGACACAAACTCTATTCATGAGATCCATGAATACCGCCGATTGCATTAGTCAATCAAACGGCATCACTTGAAACTCGTAATGACCGAATGCGTGTTCTAAACGCTGTTTTGAATATCCTCTTCCCGAACTTCGAAGGCGATGATAACCCGATCGAAGATCAATCTTGGAGTAAATACTTGAACCTTGCAACTGATCGAACAAGTCATCAATTCCGGGGAGTGGGTAACGATTCTTCACCGTTAACTTGTTCAATTCTCGATAATCTATGCACATACGGAAGGATCCATCCTTCTTCTTCACAAACAAGACCGGTGCTCCCCAAGGCGAGGAACTCGGCCTAATGAATCCTTTGTCTAGAAGCTCTTGCAATTGATTAGACAACTCTTGCATTTCGGATGGTGCTAAACGATACGGTGCTCGCGCAATCGGTGCAGCTCCAGGCACTAAGTCAATATGAAATTCTACTTGTCGTGCTTGGTGGAAGTCCCGTAAATCCTGAAATACTTGAGAAAATTCACAAACAATAGGAACATCTTCAAGTCGCTTCTCCTCCCGACTTTTCTCGGTTACATGAGCTAAGAAAGCAAGACAACCTTTCTTAATGTACTTCTCCGTTTTGATGCACGATATGATACTAAGTCTAGTTCCACTTCGTTCCCCACGAATAATCAAAGTTTCGCCGTTATAGGGAAGATGAACTACTTTCTCATCACAAATGATCTTTGCACGATGCTTAGATAACCGATCCATACCGATGACGACGTCAAAACTACCAAGATCTACGGGCATGAGGTCTATGTTGAAAGGATGATTAAGAAAATTGAATGTGCAACTTTGGACAATGGTGTTGGTGTTAACTACGCTACCATTAGCTAATTCGACAATGTATGATGTGTCTAATGTAGTTGGCTTAATGTTGAGCAAAGGTGCAAATGCATTGGACACAAAACTTTTATCGGCACCCGAATCAAATAAAAGTGAAGCGTAACGATTATTGAAGAAAGCATTACCCGTTATGACATTCGGGTCCTCCCTATCTTCTCCGCCTCCAATGACGTAAACCCTTCCTCGTGCCAAACCTTCTTGATTCGGGTTTGCTTGATTCTTTCCTTTCTTACAATCCCTCTTGTAGTGTCGGTTTCCCTTGGCAAAACAAGTAACTTGTGGTGCCTTGCAATCCCTAGTACGGTGACCAACTTTCTTGCAATTTTCACACGGATCGGGACATCGACCGGTTGTGGTGACTCAAACATCTGTTACATTTCGCAAAACTCCATATATCCTTTTCCTTCCTTTTGTCCCGCAGCATAAGCCTTAGCAACCTCTTGCCTCTTGGGCGGTTGTTGAGTAGCATTCCTACCCCTGTTGTCCCACTTGCGTTTGTTATTGTTGTTGTAGTTGCCTCGGTTATTGTTGAAACGGTTGTTGGGATTGTTGTTGTTGCCAGGTTGGTGGTGGTGTACTTACCTCGCTTCACCACTTGTGCCATCAATTTCGAGTCACCGAATAGCTTCCTCAATTGTTTGTGGATCAAATGAAGTCACATCTCCTTGAATCACCGAAGTCCTCCAATAAAGCCTCTAGCAACTTTTCATTATCCGATACCATTGGCGGGCATAAGTGGCTAATTCACGAACCTCGAATGTATGTGTCGATATCATAACCAATAGTGACCAATTCATAGAACTCCGTTTCCAACTTCTTGATTTCCGTTCGAGGACAAAACTTCTTAGTCACTAAGCCCTTGAATTCCTCCCAAGTAAGCTTAAAAGCATTCTCCATTCCAATCGGTTGAGCGTATGAATTCCACCATGACAACGCTCCATCGAGTAAAGTGCTCGTAGCAAACTTAACCTTACTTGTCATCCGACATTACAAAGCAAAAACACCGATTCCAATTTCTCAAACCATCGCATTACCATTGCATTGAGCTCCCTCGGTACCTCGAAACTTAGTGGGTTCACCACTTTTGAAATCTTTGTACGAGCATTTCTTAACCCCTGATCCTCCGGCATTACCGATGGCATTAGCTAGTCAGCGGCTTGTGGCGTGACCAATGTTTCCCTTTCGACTCTTAGTGCATTAGCAATGCTATCATTCACCAACTTTTGAATTTCTACTTGGGTCATTTCAACTGTAGCTTTCTTAGGCGCCATAATTCTTCAAAATCACAAGATGAAACGATCATGAGAACTCGTGGTAGAAACAACCATCAAACAAATATATCCACAACCACATCATGCATAAAGATAAATGGAATCACAATGGAACAATAACGAAATATCACAAATATAATCACAACACCCGTGGATAATATACATGAAAATTTCGGCCTACATGGACCGATATCATAGATAATAATAACCATTCCTACATAGTAGAGTCAATACTTGATAATTTGTTTGTACAACAACCAAAATACAACAAGTTCTTTAAACTACGTCACACACCTTGTGACTAGGATAATAATGGTCAAAACTATACAATGACAAAGTCTACATAAGGCACCTCATGGTGCTCGCAATACGTCTGTCACGAAGATCGCGAACCGAGTAACCAAACTATCCACCAAACTCCTCAACTCATCAACTGAACACGCAGAAGCAATAGTCTCCACGTCCTCTAGCGCCTATGCTGGAATACTCGATGAGACAAGTCAATACAAACCACCGCCTAATATCAAACCCTCGACCTCCTCGCTGATGGGCTCAATCTATCTACCGACAACTCCCCAACTGTGCATTGTCAAACTATCAATCGTATCTGCTGAGCATCAATGCGGGCTCCTAGTGCCAGGCGTAGAAGGCGGCGTCACGGCGGTGCCCTAGAACTCTCGCCTAACTCAAATCTAACGGGTGGCTCGGGCTCGAGAAGATCTGGTGTAGGGATATCAAAGCGAGCAGCTTTTGGGCTGCAAGTCATATGAGTAAAGGATCTCTAATAAAATGTGATGGAGATGGTGATGATGGTACTGGCGGTGGTGCCGTGGTGGTGTGATGGTGCGAGCGTTATGTTATAATTGGGCTAATGTGAGGAAAGTGGGTGCAACCTCGCCCTCCTCGAAGGGTTGGTCTCGGTCAGTCGATCATGATAGGTGGAAAGAGGCGAGTAGATCCAATGGAAGATACTATCTCAGTGGAATGTGATGCAACATCATCCATGATGGGGTTAGGTGGAACATCATCCGAGCTAGAGTCCGATGATATGGTGATGGGATGTGAATCGAAGACATGTTCGTGACAACCGATGTGAAATAAAAGTAAATAATCTCGAATAAAGTGTAAGTGAATCCGCATGAAAAACATGAATATGCACTATGATGAAATGATGAGATGCTATGATAATGTAGCTATAGTCTAGGGTCAATGATGCTACCTAGTTCTCTATAATCGTAGCTCTGTACCAATCTGTCACACCCCCATTTACACCTTTTGCGGCGGAATGGAATTCACGGGGCATTGACTGTCATAGCACCACATCACGGTTATATTGAACGACCTAAAGTGCCGTTTTAAAAACACATCGTTGGATATTTCATAAAACATTGAGTACAACATCGGTCCCAAAAGGTTTACAAAGTTTGCGGAAATACAAATATGTTACAAATCCAAACGATGTTTTGAAATAAAGTACCATAATGTACATAATGTAAGTCGACGCCGCGACTCAAAATGTAGGTCCCTAAACCATGTCATGATGATAATGCCTCGGTTACACGAAAATACATTGCTAAAAAAACGTCAACAATAATGTTGGTGAGAAATCATAGGTTTATGTAAATGTTTTATACGAGTACACAAGTATCTAGCATGCATGACAATCAAGTCACGTAAAAATAATGTTACAATTGCCTTAAGCCCATGACCCCGAAACTAGACTGATCAATTAAGTATGCCCCTCCACGAGTGTTTGCGGACAACTCTGTAATGAAATCAAATGAAATGCATCCGTTTTCACGGTTGGGATTCACCAACCGGATGGAGCGTCACCCTCGATAGATCTATCCACTCATCCTCGCTTCAAAGATTAACGGTTCATGGTTCAGGAAATGGGGACTTTCAAATTGGCATATGTGGTAACTTAAGCAATGTAATGACTTTAACATACTTGGTATCGCAAAAGAAAAATGTAGTGCAATGTATTCTCCCCCGTGGGTTTGAAATAATCGAAAGCATGTAAAAGCGGGGCTATGAAAACTCACTTGGATAAAGCGGAATAACGGCAAAAGTGAGTACACGAGGTTTAATGTAATCGTCCGGGACCTATTATCAATGATATGATATGTCATGAGTTGCAATGTAATGTTATTATGCATTATGTAATTTATACCATTTTGAGTTTTGAAAAAGATACTTGTCGTCGAAAAATACATTTTTTGGCGTCTCGACCAATCAAAATGACTTTACATGTTTTTACGTCAAAATGTCATCCTACAATGGTTTTATAATGATTTTTAGAGAAATTACCACTTTTCGTCGCAAAACAATGTCGTTGGAAAAATCATGAAATTGCCAAAAATGGCTCGGAAAAAACAATCGTAAAAAGCGTACACGTTGATCGTTAGAGAACGAACTCGACTGTTTTGGAAAGTTTGTATCGATATCTAGAAGTTTCATTCAGAGTTTTCGTCCAAAAGGTCTCGATCATAAAGATATTAAGGGTTAAAGATGGTGATTTTTGGCCAATAGTGTGCAGAAAAATTAGTTACGGCAAGTTTAAGAAAAAGTGCATATCTTTGTCGTTTCAAATCCGTTTTCTACGATTAATATGTCCTTAGCCAGTATCAAAGTATACTAATATATTTTTGACAAGTCGAAATAATTTGTGAAGCTTAAGGCTCGTTTTTGACTCGGACAAAATAAAAACATGTTGCTGAAATTTTCAGAAATAATACTTTCCGTCGTCAAACTTGTAAAATCCATAACTTCTTCGTTATAAGTCCGGTTTATTCCGTTCAAGCTGCCCGGATTCGTTTTAAAGTATATTTTCTAAAAATCAAGGCCAAAAAGTCGTGCCTACTGTCGGATTTTCCAGAAAAATGAAACAAGGACAGAACATAAATATATAGTTATCGAAAATAGTTTTTCTCGGACAAAACCTATTCTAATCCCTTCAAATCAACTCCAAAACTAATCTAATCCTACCATACACCTTCTTAGGGTGTCATGGGTTCCTAATCACCATCAAGACCAACCAAAACCATGGGAATAATTATATGATGACCTTAGGTATATATATAACTTAAAAATCAAGAAATAAATGGTATAAACTACATAACATGCATATAAGTTCCAAAAATGATAAGAAGCATATGAAAATGAAGAGGAAACATAAAAATGACAAGAATATGCTTACTAGAGAAATGAAGAGGTGTAAGTAACAAAGGATTAGCCTAAATATCCTTGGTTTTTATTTCAAAACCATAAAAAGGATATGATCTAGGTTGTTATAACACTTGATTTAGCAAAATTTCTTGATCCCTTTGTACACTTTGATGTGGCGGTTTTATGGAAGAACAAAGAGGAGAGAAAGTTTTTCCACACTTGCAACTATGAGAAGAATGAGATATAAAAAAAAGTGTAGTAAGACTTATACATTGAATGTTATAATTAGAAGACACAAACCATTCCACATTAATTGTTACCCCTCCCCTTGGCGGTTTTGGGGAGGGTTGTCCTAAAATATTTTTTTTTTTTTTTTTTTTGTCTTGTATAAATATATACTTGTATAGAAAGTGTAAGTAATTGTAGAAAATGTAACTTATAAAGGTAAATGGTAATTTGTGGTACAAGTAAGTTTTTATTAGGCCAAAATAGAATGTAAAGGGATGATAAAAATTGTAAAAACACTTTCCTTATGAAAATCGGGTGATAAAATAATTATCGTAAGCTTTTAAGAAAAACGACGTAATAATTAAACGTTAACGATTAAAATACCAAATAAATTTGAAACACTAAGAAAACTAAAAATATAGTTTTTATAAACTAAATGTGAGTTTAAAATACCTCGGGATCATTTTTGAAAGTAACGGGTTAAATAATCAAAATAAAACTCACGCGATAAAAATTATTAAACATAAAAATTACGCGTAAAATATGAAATGAAATATCGTGAATGAATGAATGATATGCACATGATGTCAATGAAGTGTAGACTAATCATAGTCCATATGAAATGTACGTGATGTCATGATCATGAATTCGCCGCTAAACCTCCAAGGTTACGCGAATTTGAAACAAGTAAACCAAGTTTACTAAAATGTTGAAATGATGAGACATGAATCGTGTCGAGAAATGACCTGAAAGTACGGATTGTCACAACCAAGTCACAGAGGCATATGATAATGGTTCATACAAGTTACAAACGGCTGAAGGAAAGGAGGTCCCCCGCACTTGGAACGCGGTGAACCTAAGGAAGTGTTTCTTGTAAGATAGGAAAAACTTTGTAACCGTTAAGCCCACGAGGCGATTGTTGAAACAAATTATTGATGAAAAACATAGCTCCCCGGATATTAGAGGAACAATTTTCCACATGTCTATTGTTTTCTGAACATAATTATTAAATGATCCCCCCGATAGGCTCGCGACCTCCGGGGAAAAATTGTCAGTGTTCAAAGATGGTTCATATCCAAAAAGGATTGCCATAAAATACCGAACGGTTTATACCCAAAAAGGGTTGCCGAGGTAATAAAAGAAATGGTTCATATCCAAAAAGGATTGCCATAAAATACCGAACGGTTTATACCCAAAAAAGGTTGCCGAGGTGACAAAAGAAATGATTCATATCCAGAAAGGATTGCCATAAAATACCGAATGGTTTATACCCAAAAAGGGTTGCCGAGGTAATAAAAGAAATGGTTCATATCCAAAAAGGATTGCCATAAAAATACCGAACGGTTTATACCCAAAAAGGGTTGCCGAGGTAAATATAAAATAGTTCATATCCAAAAAGGATTGCCATAAATTACCGAACGATCTATCAAGCACTAAGAGAGAGACAAGCAAGCAAGGCACGCACTTAGAGATATAAAAAGAAAAATGACTAAAAATTTCATTAAGCAAAGAAAAATGCCCCAAAAGAACTTCCTTAAGCATTACAAACTTCAATAAATAACATTGTTCGGCGACATTGCCATTACAAAAAAAAGTTTAGCTAGAGAAAAAGACAAGCTTCAATTAGGAGAAATACTAGGCCCCCCGTCTTCACCTTTGTCCTCTACTTCTTCCCCAACAACACGCTCCGGAGCAGGGTCAGGCACCAAGGCCAGGATATTTGCAACCGGACGGTGACAAGCATTTCGGACCTTAGCAACATAAGGATACTGCTTAACAAAAAGTTCATCGTAAATAGCCAGGTATTTGTTAGGAGCATCCAAATCTAAGTCCTCAGTGTCAGCCAAAATCTTCTGTACCTCCGCTTCCGAACGACCAATTGACACACCGTCCAACCACCCGGCCATCCCACTCAGACTGAAGGGAGCAGCCAAAGAAGCCTTATACTCGTGGCTACCAAGAAGGCGAGCCACAAAAGTAGGAATGAAATCCCTGACAAGATTCGACCGAACAATCTCAAGATTCCCTGCGGCCACAGCTAGTTCTTGGCGTTGCTTCAGAAGGGCAGCATTCTCCTCCTCCTCATTCTTCAAGGACCCCTTAGTCTCCATCAACTCCTTCTCCAAATTGGATATCTTTTCGCTCTGAGCATGGGACAACTTAGACCATTCGGTCTTCTCAGCTTCTAGAGTACGCACCTGTGTTTTCAAGACCTCTTCCCGGGCGGAAGTCTCACCAAGCTCATCCTTCGCCACCTTCAACTCCCCCAAGGTCTTATCCAAAAAGGCAAAATTATCCTTGGCAGCAGCCTCACATCCCCTGTGCTCTTCGGCCAACTCCCTATGCTCAAGGTCCAGGTTATCAAAACGGACCATCAAATCAACAAAGGCAAGAGAGCCCCTGGCCAGAATAGCCCACGATCGTTGGGCCACCTCGACATCCGTCAAGGTCTGCATGTGCTCTTCTTCAGCAGGGGGAGGTAAGTGAACCATCAAATCCCTGTATTTCTCATACCCCTTAACCCTCTCATCCTTTTTAATCGACCACCCCGGCACATACGTTGCGCTGGACGAAGTCCCCTCCTCTCTGTCGGCACCCTTGCCTTCACGACGCAACGGAGGAGAAGCCACTGAAAAAACATAAGGTAAATGATAAGTACATGAAAGATATAAATAAATAACAACGAGGAGAAAAATAATTGGGAGTGAAAAGAAACCAACTCACCATCCTCCTGAGAAGCAGGCTGTTCAACAATGCGAGAAGCCTCGACATCATGATCCTTCGGATCAGCGTTTTGATCTTGGGGATCAGCCCCGACATTCACATCGACACTAGCATCAGCGTTCTCCAACCTATTGCTGGAATGACCCTCCAGATTCTCCTTCTCAACGGTGGGAGGATCATTCTGTTGTTGACCTTCCGGAGGAACGATATTCACCGGCGTCGGATTGGTGGTGGAATCCAAGTTAACCACTGGCGTAGGACTTTTCCTCCTTCGTTTGGGCTGCCCAGAACCTCTTTCTCCGGCCGGGCGCTTGCGCGGCTTATAACCCCCACCTTTAGCCTCCGCAGCCTTTTTCTTTTTCTCCTTCGCCTCCAAGACCTTCGGATCAGCAACCTCGACCCTTTTCATGGCATCAGTCTTAGGCGGAACCGGAGTGCCATCCACACTTGGAATGGTAACATTCATCAGATGAGCCTGCCCCTCCTGATATTTATCTCCTCGCGTCATAGCAGCCCCCTTACGGTAGCTCGGCTTGATAAGATAGTCAGACATGGTTAAAACTACAAAACACATGAAAAATGTTAAAGTTACAAGAAAACACAAAATCTTAACTAACTAGATAATACACAGGCCAAGTACCATTCCCCTCGGCATCCTTCAAAGCCGCCCGGTAACCTGGATACTTCCATTTGGCCGATAACCCAACGGCATACAAAAAACCCGGTGGAATCTTTATCAAATCGATAACATTAGCAGACAATAAATCCGCATTAGGCATGGAAAACTCCCCAGTAGGAAAAGGATCGGAGACATCTGAATCCGGATGCCTCCACGGCATAGCAAAGGGTACGGCCCGACGATCAATAAAAAAGAACTGTCTTTTCCATCCTTTCAGCGAAGACAAAATCTCTTGAAAGCAAACCTTTCGGTGCTTACCAACTCGCTTAGCAAAGGTGAATCAGTTCCCTTGTTTATGCAACTCATAAAAAGCTCGGAACAGGGAAGTCGTGGGAGTAATATGCAGACTATGGTTATATACTTCAAAAAGGGTGACCCTATGCAAACCTATCGGCACTAACTGAGAAATGTGAACTTTATAATAATGAATAACATCTAAAAGAAAACTAGAAAACGGGACGGAAATTCCACCTTCAAGGAAATATTCTAAATACAAGCCTATGGCATCATCTCCTAGTTGCCCCATCGTAAAATCAGCTGGTGGAAGCCTCGGATGAAGATCGGAGGGTATCTCGAATTCCTTTCGGCCCTGATAATGATTTATCACATAATCGAGGTATATTTATCCAAGTCAAATTTGGGTTTTGGTTGTGACGGACCCTCGGAAACTGGCCCAGAACCACGAGCGGATGAAGAACCGGACGGTTCTGACATTTTAGCCGGAAGGGAATGATTACACCCTAAAATCTAAAAAAGAACTAGAAGAATACCTGGATAGTAGACGAAGAGCAAATAAAGTCGTTCGGCCAAATAACGCAGAGGAGGTGGGTAAGTGAAAAGTTTTACGGTGGTAAAATTGAAAATAACAGCGGTATTTATAGGCAAAAAGGGGAGTAGATGAAGCGTCCCGTCGTGTCAGACGGTGACGTGGCATCATCGTCACCACACAGCACATGCCCACTACCACGTGCCCTGACATCGATGCATCATACCGCCACGTGTCTTGCTGACGTGTCACAATCTGCACAGTAAAAAAAAATTAAAGAAAGAAGAACGGACGGGGCAATATTCACCGAAGGTCACCACATACTCCCAATATCATATAATGAATACATACATTAACATGATACTGGGGGGGGGGACATGTTGGCGTATGTCCCGACATACAACTCCCCGACACACTAGTAAAACGCCGAAGAGCCTAACTCTCCGGCCCTAAGGCAAAACCGCCCGGCACAACGCGCAATCTTCCGGATAAAGCATACAAGCCAATTTAGACCAAGCAAACCTAGACCAACATATACCGGAGGGTTAGACATAACCATCGACGTAACGGACACCTGACGTCACCTTGTATAAAAGGAAAGGAATCTTGATCAGACTACTGACCCTTTCCAGACGGAATCCAAACAGAGTAAAGTCAACTCCCGCTCGAAAGAGTCACTATCGCCCACGTGACCTTCGGGTGAGGTCAAAAGCTTCTCATCTATAAAAGGAGCCAAGCTACAGCATTCCAGGTTAACTAATTCTCATTCCATTTCATTACATATAACTCTGACATTTTACCATACTCATTCTCACGCCGGAGCTTGGTCTAGGGATAAAACCCTGGGCGAGGCTAACGCGTGTTGTCTTTGTGTTTACAGATCCGAAGGGACCTAATCCGAAGAGCTTATCCGAAGGATTAGCTTATTCGGGTAAATACAGATTTTTACCTCAACATGCGCAGTAATTATAAATTTTATTTTCAATTGTAAAATAAAAATTAGCTTCTCATTCCTTAATTTACTCGATTATTATTTTTATACCTATTAGAGAACAAAGATAAAAAGAAATTGTGTTTGTATAGAAGAACTTTCTAGCACTCCTCCGGAGCAAGTTCATTTTGAGCGACACAATTTTAGTGTTGAGAAGCATTTTGAGCGACACAATTTTAAAGATCGTATGTATAACAAAGACAAAATTGTGGGAAATTTAGAACATACAATGAAATGGAACGGTGTCACTTATCAAGTAGAAGATAACTTTTTACACTAAGCATATTAACAAATAAAACTAACAATTAAAATGTGTTCAAATAATTATGAAAGTAGTCGTCTACGGATAACAACGTTGTCAAGAGAAAAATGGAGGCATGTTAAAATACCCGATGACAAAATTTCATAGTCCCCGGTTCTATAGTTCATAACCCGGCCACATGTTTTTGTTACTTGGTGATATCGCTACACACAAAAAATAAAATAATAAAATAAAAATAAATAAATAAATAAATAAAAAGTTGTATCAGGCAAGAGTATGAATATAGTGGCAGACTAGTAGTTGCACATCTTGATAAGTGTTTTTAGGATGCTATGGAGAGTTTAAGATGAATCATTATCATGAATATATTGATAAGAGTATAGTAAGGAACTAATTAATGGTAGTACTCTTTCTTTACAAACTTGTATTGAAATCAATTGTTGGCTGATGTCATTATTATTTTATTTTTGAACGTCGATCATAAGTTTTCATTAACTATTTAGAATTTATTGCATGACCTGCCACTGTAGGCTCTAGTCTTTTGAGCGTTGGGATGATATAAATGATGTTGATATATTAATGTAAGAAACCGGTGAGATGGAACAAGAGATGCAAATGGAAACTGTTACTCGTACTAGTCATACAAGAAGATCTCAAGAACCAGACCTTAATATCATAGACAGCATGTAAATTTCAAGTTATGATATTCTCTTTTATTTTGTGCAGGAATGTAAACTTCAAATTTTGAGTTTATTAGAGGTACTTTGGTCAACATTTTTTGAAAAATAGACAAAGACCATTTGTCCATTTAAAGAAAGAAATAGTTGAAAGTTGGAGATTTAGAGGTGTAAATGAGACTAAGGCTCCATTGTACTTTAATTTGATTTATTATACTTGATTCATAAGGCTCTCAAGCATTATTGAGCTTAGTCTAAATCAAACATTTACGTTTTTATATGCATATAATTACTTAATTATCATAACCTTATACTCGTATATAAATTGTGTGGGAAGGGAATCTTGTCGACTTTGATATAAAGATTATTAATAGAACTTGAACTTGAAATGTAGATTCGATCGAGCTAGAGTGGAGTTGCTCGACTTGAAACTCAAAGTTTGATTCGAGTTTTGAGCTCGTGTTTTAGCAGTCAAGCAAGTTCTAGTTTGACTTGACTCGTATCAATTACACCCTTAATATTGAAAGTCGATAGTAGTTAATTATTAGGCTGCCCAGATCATACGGGCGTAATGGTGTCAAAACAATACTTGATCAAGGTTGTTGAACTCGCCTGTGGCCGGCAGTTACGGGGGTTGCTTCATGCTTGGAGGACCCCGATTGTGGGGGAGAAAGGTTGTGGTGACAACCAGTGATGGTGTGTTTTGTGTGAGTGTGTATTCCGTGGATGCATTCCTTCTGTAACCTCTTTGAAGATTAATAAAACAATCACTAAGATGATAATGCAAGTTTTAATATAGAAGTTATAAACGTAAAAATACATCAAGAGCATGAGAAGGTATGTGGATTTCATAAGGGAAAAAAACAAGTACAACACCATCGTGGGAGAAAAGAGCCCGTGGGCTTGGACTCCCAAACTTTGTCAAACTTTTTTTTCCTGGAATCCCCCAAAACACACGTTCACAAAATGATAACGTGTTCTTTTTTTTCTTCAGTTTCGACTCAACATTGCAGCAGACTAATCCCATGGCGACTACTCTTCATGATAGCCCGGAGTCGGCGCAAGTGAACCTCTGTGGCCACAGGAGGATTAATTTTCTCCCCGTTGGATTCGAACATTTGACCTCCTCTTTGGAAGGTAGGTATTTTTACAGTTAGGCCACCCCTTTTATTAAATGATAATGGGTATGCTGCTGGTGGTGGTGCTGGTGGTGGTGGTGGTGGTGCTGGTGCTGGTGCTGGTGAAAAAGATTATAAAAAGAAATTATAAAAGTTTTTTTTTTTTTTTAATAATCTCTTTTAAGTTCTGTCTTCTCAAAGATTATTTTTTAAGTAACTTATTTAAATATATATATATATATATATATATATATATATATATATATATATATATATATATAATCTCTTCATAATCTCATGTTCCAAACATGTTCCTCAACAAGCCTATAATCTGTAAGAATGAGTTTAGACTTATATGCATATAATAACAGTCATTCCACAATTGTGAGACATATGATAATTGTTGGTCTTATGTAGCTCGAAACTTATCCTATATATGCAACATACCCAACATTTAGTATCTCATATATCATATAACAAACTCGATCATTGCACATATATATGATTGCCCATGCCACTATTTCTTGATTGTGATGATAGGGATGAGTCCTCTCGAGCTCAAATGCTCAGTTCTGTGAAAAAGTAGTGATTGAAATACCTAATTGAAAAAACCCTAGAACCTCTCTCCAAAAAACGACGAATCTTGGTAATCGACCCTACTATCCCTACACCGATTATCCCATTTGTTTCTTGTTTTCTTATTGAAGCAAGACAATGGGTTTTTTTTAATAAGGATCTGATTATTTTAATTTGCTTGATTCTCTTATATCATTGGGTTACATTCAATCTTGCATGCTTGCATTAATTACACCGTTTAGTGCTTAACCGACCATACTTTTGTTCATATTTTTTGTTTGGTTCAACTAATTCTTTGATCACATTATATTTATCTGGTGCTGATATGTTTCATAGTATGTGATGTAGCTACACTACTGGTCTTCTTGGTGACTGTCGTGTTTGTGTTGGTGTGATGTTGAAATAAGGGTTTTTGGAGTCGGATGGAGAAGGAGGGAAGAGGAAAAAGAAAAAATATGATGATGAGAGTGGTGCGAGTTCTGGTCCTTCATCTTTGGAGGCTGAATTCCCATCGCTAAGTGAGTTGACTTCTAAAGCACATAAGAATGAATCTAAACCTGTAGGAGCTGATGGGAATACTAGAAAACCCGTTGATTCTGTGATGTATAATAGTGTTTCAATAGGCGACTCAGGTAACAAGGGGGAAGAGGAATCTGGTCTGAATATTATGTTGGAATTATATATCATGACAATCAAATAAATAATCACAAATCATCAAAGAAACACATGCGGAAGCGTATAGGATTTATTAACAAATAATTAATTAACATAAAAGAATGTGTACCTTTTCTTGATTCTAGCCGAACAAGAATCAAATCCACAAACTAGCAATGGAAGAACCCTAATTTGATTTAATTAGGATTATGTGAATTACCCCTTACCGTTTTGTAATTCAATCCAAGAATAATAACAATATTGTGATATTACCACTTTCTTGTACACAAGTACTAAAACAAATTAAAGTAATGCTAGTTTTATCAAACCAAATAACTTGTTGTTTGGAAAAGAAAGTGATCGACACCCAAGAGGGGTTGGCCGATCGGTTTAGAGCAAAAACGCACACAAACGTTTTAGGTTTTAGCTTATGAGTACAAGAGATGTAAAACTCAAGACCCCTAGCCTTGTATATATACTAAACTAAACTTGGTGAATAAGTTTGAGTCAAGTTGGGTTGGGTTTCCTTTTCTCCTTGGCTGATCGGTTGTGGGTATCCCCAAGGGATTCCGGAACCTTCCCAAACTTTGCAATCTAGTCCTTTTCCAAATACATTTAACGCCCGTTAGTCCATTACATTAATTACTTAACGTTCGTTAGTTATTTCGTTTAATAAATAAATAAATACAACATTTATATTTAATTATTTAACTTTAATTCTCATACATAAAGTGTGCAATCTCGTGGTGTCGAGTTTGATCCTAACTCACGTCTACTAATTTAAATCCATAAAACTAACATATTCATGTGTCGATCATGCTTTGGAACCAGTCCTAGATTCGAATGTGTTTTGTTCGATCCCCTCTGTGATAGTGCAACATGTTTCACATGTGGGTACGACTGGATTGGGGATCAAATCAGTGGTTCAGTCCCATTTGTTTGTGTGAATAGCGCTGATTGTAACGAGATGGTCGTGAAGGAGCATATGGAGCCGATTCCATGTGCTATTACAAACAATGCAAGCTCATGGTACTAACGCGGGTGTTCACAACCCTACGAGTTATGCTAATAAATTGAATCTGTCACATGAGACTAAGGAAAATATTTGGAAAGTTGATGATATTATGCCACAAGATGTTGATTATGATGTAGGGTTACCTATTGCTTCGGTTTTTAAGGTACATGAGAGGTTGAAAAATTCTTTATACGGGTATTTCATTGGTAAAAGGCTTGCTTTTCCTGTTGTCAAATGGTTTGTATGTTGAGAAACCTACTATGAATGCGATAGGTCTTTTTTTTTTTTTTTTTTTTTTTTTAATTCTCGACTACTCAGGGTGCTGACTTTGTGCTACATGATGGTCCATGGATGATCCATATAATTCCTATAATTCTCAATAAGTTGTCTTCTGAGACTAGCCTCTTAAAAGAAGATTTGTCTTGTGTTCCAATTTGGGTAAAGTTCCATGACGTCCCAATTGTTGCATATTCTTTCAATGGTTTGAGCTCTATTGCCTAAAAAATTGGTAATCCTATGCTCATTGATTCGTATACTAATGAGATGCACTTGAAAACATGGGGTAGAAGTAGTTATGCTAGAGCTCTGATTGAAATCAATGTGACCAATGAATTTCGTGACACTTTGGTTGTCGTTGTCCCTAATATTAAAGAACTTGCTATGCAAAACACATCATTCGTGTTGAATATGAATGGGATCCTCCTCAATGTAGTAAATGCTTGGTATGGTCATCTTCTTGAGGAATTCCCTAAAGATCCTCTTAAACGTGTTCTTAATTCTTCAGGAGCTAAGAAGGGGGCATCGAATGATGGGTACACTACCATCATGTGAAAGGGTCCCAAGTATAAGCGGGTGTTTGGGGTTTGCTAAGACCAAGAATATGGAATATCGGCTGGTTGCTCCTAAGAGTACTACTACTAAGAGTACTACTACTAAGGAGGCATCTACGTCTAAACAGCCAAGAAAGGTTACTGAAGTTATTAACACGGCTAATGCTTTTGACTCCCTTGGTGATTTAGATGAGGATCATGTTGTTAGTAAACAGGTTAGTTGTAATACCCCCTAAAATATGGCAAGGGAATATTGTGTCACTAGGGTATTACTTATTAGCATACAATACAAGTTATAGAAAATGACCTATAAATGAGACGTTTTGAAAAGTTACCATTCGATTAATAATATCATAGTTACAAACATGAGGTCCCAAAGTGTAATACATAAATGTTTTCAAAATATTTCGAATGGTAAATGATAAAGCATAAGTCTTTCAAATATGTTGTCCGACTCTATGTTCCATGCAACAGTTATCGCCTTACTGACCTGAGATAAACATGCTAAAAAATGTAAACAAAAAGGTTGGTAAGTTAAGAGAGTTTATTGCAAATAAGATGTAAAACCTTTATGATTTAATTCACATGACAAGTATATGTCAACCTAATCCTGCTACAAATCCTGTCCATACAAGATTTATAACATCTTAGGTCCACATATAAGTTCATATTTAATAACTGTAAATGTTGAATGCGTTATGAGTAGGACATATGTGTATACGATATATGCAAGTACTTAATGTAAAGTGTAACAACCAATTGAACCTCACGACTTGCTTTCATATACTTACACCCTACACTGGATTATATTCACATAAGGTCATGTATCTTGGACACAAGGGTGGGGGCGTCAGCCCGATAGTACTATTAATACCTCTCCATCGGCTCCCTTCAAGAGTTAAACAGTTGCCAAAGAATAACGCGGTCAAGAATAATGCAAGCAAGTTTAACACATTAAGCCATATATCGCAATAAAACTACACATCATGTTAAAAGTATAAAAGTATAGCATAGCATAAAGATAAATGTTTGAGCACTTGTATCTGTATGTAAATTAAAATCATGTATTTTGATAAATGAGTAAAGTATTTCTAAGCATGTATCTCCCCCAAATAGTTTAAAACGAGTATTAAAAGAGTAAAAGTGGGGCTATGACTCACCGTGAGTTTAATGATGTTTAAAGGTATAAAGAAATAGATGGCTAAGCCGGAATGTCTCTACGTACAACCTAGAAATATGATATCGTCTTAGGTTTTGGAATAAAACGCGACAAGTCTATATAGTCACTATATTGATCATAATGTTGTACTTGGTTGGCTATAGTGATTGTGTTTGTCGTAGAAATGATTTACTAATTTGTGAAGCGTGTTTAGTTTAAATATCGTATCACTGTTCGGGCTATCATAATTTAGAGGTCATGTAGTAAACATTCGAGGAGCTAGGACACTTTAAATCATAAATCCAGCAACTCGTCAATACGTTTATCTAAATGAAACCACTCACATGAAACTCCCTACTAACATGTTACGTTATATTTGTACTCAAAAGAGTTATAAATGAGACATATGGTTTTGTTGTATTTCGTTAATAATTATGGTCATGAATTTATACATAAGTAATTGTTATGAGTTAGGAATTAGCCAAAAATAGTTTTTGGATATAAGTTGCGGAAAAAAGGGTAAAACGGTCATTATTCCTGTTTATTTGAGAAAACACTATTTCGAGGGTCAAGTGTATGATTTTATTTTATGGAAATAACGCTTATAGGTTAGTAGTGAAATTTGGTAAGTTTGGTAAATTATCAAGTTTGGGAACTAGGTTGTTCAAGAAAAGATTTTTGGAAAATTTATGTTTCGGGTCTAAATAGACCGTATTGCCCAGCCTGCCTCGTGTGTTTTCATGCCAAGATCTTGCGTAGCTAAACTTAAAATATCATTCTGGACAACTTTTGTATTTTACACTTTTGACGGGTTAAAAAATTGTGGTTCTGAAAATCGTTAGGGGAAATTTGCGAATTCTTGATGAAACGCATATTGTTGATTAAGATAAATTTCTTGAGGATTGAATTGTTGCGTACCATATGGCGACGACGAGTTAGAATTTTGCGACGAGGGGGTATACAGGTTTGACCCCCGTATTGTGGTGGGTTTGAATTGAGAAGGTTCGTGAAATAGCCTCCTTCATTCGGGTTTTGAGACATTGTTTTTTTTTTTTTTTTTGAGTTGAGATATAGAGAGTAATGATATTGTTGGTTGAATTGTAGTGAGAAAAATGTATGTAATGGGTTGGTATTTATAGGGTGTGTTAAGTTTATTTTTAAACAAAAAAATAAATAGCCGTTTGAATTTAAACGGTAATATATCCGTTTAAAATAACGCTCCAACGTATCTATTGTTAGGCAAAATACATCGCCGTGCAAACAACGAGGTTCACAACGGCGAAGGACAACCGGGGTTTGGGGGGGGGAGGGGTGTCACGGCGAGGGATAACGAATATGACACTAGGTGCTCTAAGCTCAAAATTTTCATATGACAAACAGAAGGAAAAGTATGGTGTTCAAAATTATGGTTAAATGGAAACCGGGTTGATTCTAAAAAGTCTGGTATGTAATTTATGACTTGATACAAACCGATTTCCCAATAAGAGACGGGTCTCTTTATTTGTAAGGATGGACTGGGCTTTTTAAAAATAACCGGTCTTTTTTAATTTTTCTTTCTAAACCGGGTTTCAACTTTTAAACGGGTCCCGATAATATTTAGAGTCCGTTTCTTTTTAAAAAAGGTCTCCATAAGGGGGCCTCAATACCCAAATGTGTAATAGTGATTGGAGAAGCTTGAGCTCAAGCTCAGCTCAGCTTGTTTCGAGCCTTATTTGCAAAGCTCCAGCTCGGCTCATGGGTTATTTTTAAAGTTTGAGCTCTTTAATATATTTATGAAGTTTACGAATTTTGGATATTAATATTTTATTGAAAGAGAAAAAGCATTAGCAATAACTTGAGCAATTTTGAATCATTGAAACAACAAAAGAACTATTTTTTCTATAACTTAGAAGATTATACATAAGTGCAATGAGGATGTTCATGAAAAGTTTATGGATACTTTTAATATACGTATCACCAGATTCGAACACGAGACTTTGGGATTGCACACATTAAGTATGAGAATTAATATTAGAATAATTAATATATAAAATGTTATTATTATTTATTTAATCACAAAATAAAACACTTAATGAGAGTTAGTATTTAACGAGGTTTGGTTCCGGTCGTTAAATGACAAGTTAAAGGACTAAATATGAAATTAGTGATCGAGAAGGATTTATTCTAATGATATTCAATGAATTCAATGAATTGATGCGTGGGACATGCCAGATTCACATGATATTCAATTGATTGAATATAGGACAAATCCCAACTTAACATGATTGTACTTTATAGATCTTTGTCATTAAGTAAATCATGAATGTTTATCCTCAGACTTGAGATACCAGATAACTGTTATGAATGTAGCACACTTGTGTGAAGTAGTGTAACGCTATCCGTAACTGGTATCAATAAGGGCTATTTTCAGAAGTGTTGCAAAATTCATGAGTTTTGCTTGTAGTCAAGAGAATTTGTTTCAAAGCATAATACTATTTTGGGCCCCTCGTAGGGTTGACAAGATGATTGTATGGCCATACCCAAGATCTATCTGGAATACGTTCAGATGATTTGGTAATCTTGTTCAATCAGATATAACGAGAAACGGAATATTAACTTGTGGAATGACTTGATCCATATCCATAGTTAATGTAGTATTAGTAGCAAAAGGATAAGTAAAAATGATGAATCATTAAATGGTTTTTTCCAGGAGACCATACTCGGTTCAGTCTGGGAGCATTGGCGTGTTAAGCTAGACTAAACCAACGTCATAACTATATTAAGAAATATCCAAGTGGGAGCTGAAAGGTTTACGGATACTTTTAATATACGTATGACCGGATTCGAACACGAGACTTCGGGATTGCACACATTAAGTATGAGAATTAATGTTAGAATAATTAATATATAAAATGTTATTATTAATTATTTAATCACAAACTAAAACACTTAACGAGAGTTAGTATTTAACGAGGTTTGGTTAACGGTCATTAAATGACAAGTTAAATGACTAAATGCGAAATTTGTGATCGAAAAGGATCTCTAACCGCTTGGGTTCTCAAAACCGGTCGAACACATAGGCTAGGTTATTCCTACCCTAACTTGGACTCCAAGATTGTTTAACTATAAATACAAACCTCTTGTATTCATTCTAAACTAATCTTGGTAACTTGCAAATCTAATTTCTCTTCTCCTTTTCCTCTCTTTTGTGTTGGGCCGATTGGTTCCACCCTAAACCCTTTAGGGTCGATTTTTCCTAACTAAAAATACTAGTGTTTGGTTTGTTTGTGATCAAAAACCTAGCTTTTCACATTAACTCGCTACTAATACGTGTACAAGAACGAAGAACAAACACACTTGTGTTTGGGAATTTCTGGGTATTCGACTAGGGTATAGTTGAATTATATAAACCCTGATTTTTAGGGTTTATGGTTTCCTTGGTTCTTTGTTAGTTGTGTTGCTTGATTCGCAAAAGGTACGCATATACTTTTAATTCAGTTAATTAATTTACAAGTATTATTCTATTACTTATGTTGCATGCTTTGATGATGTTTATGTGTTTTATATAATTGTTATGAATAGTAGAACCCAACAGTTCAATCTACCTCCGTGCTTTTGTCATGTTTGATTTGAAATGTATATAGAGCCGTATATGAGTGTGTGCGAGATGTGTTGCAGCACAAGACCTCCAGATTATAAGGGCCACAAATATTTTATATATCTTGTATATATATTCTAAAAAAGTGACTACAATTATATGATTTGAGAAGTTGCATTGAAAAATGCTAGCCGAAGTATTTTGAAAACAATTATTCTCATTTTATCTCTTTAAAAAATTATTTGTTTTCTTTTATATATTCTGAGATGGCACTAAATGTATGGCCAACAACTACGAAAGTACAAGGAGATTTTTGACTATATAATCAACCAAAGTATAAAGAGTTACTGTATCTTATTAGAATTTATGGCCAACTCCAACCATAATACATAGAGTTATTTCATTGAAAATTCACTTCACAAGATCTCAGCCATGCATATATGTATTTGAAAAGCTTACAAGGAGTTATGCTCAAATGGTTTTTTTACTTGTTTCTACTATTGATGACCTTTGCTCTAATTTCTCCTCAACCAAATATTTTACCTTCTATTTTACCTTATGGTTCTTTTGCAACTAACCTCTTAAAACATGATCAGCCATTTTGCTCCATCAACCTTAATATCTTCTTCAAAATTCAAAAACAACAAAAGATGACAAGGCTCGATCATCTTAAATGATTAATAAAATGTCGGCTCTATGTGTCTTGATAACGGTCTTATTCGTGGACTAGACTTGAACACCTTTTATAGTTATTATTATTTGAACACAGGTCTATATCCATTCGTTTAATAGATAATTTGTTTCTTTGGTAAAACCATTAATCTCTTCTCTAATTGTTTTGAGTTTCATGCTCAATATAGATTTTACGTGACGGTTTTAAGAAACAAAGCAAAACAAAACAAATCGAGGGTGTATTAGTTGTGGGCACAACCGCACAAGACACTCTATTATTAAAGTTCAACAACATATAACTTTGCATTCATTACCACCATTTACACTGGCAACTGCTCCTAGCTTCTACAACACAAAAAAACAAACATATTTTCGTATATTCATAATGACTCATGAGTCTTGAATGCACGTCAGAAAAAAACCCTAGAGGTAGCTACTTAGCAACTAGCTAGCTAGCTCATGAATTGTCATTCATGCATTGATTAAGTTGTCCAAACTTAACAACCATGGGCATTGCATGTTTTTATAAGTATGCTAGTATCTGTATAGGATAGTTATCAAGATAGAAATATATCTCTAAAAGTTTTTACCTATCAACCATCAACTAGTATGTAGTTTCAAGAGTTGATCACTCAAGTAATCTTGTTAGTTCATGGAACATTTGAAACCGTAAGCCTTGGCGTAAATCACACCACGCATGCTCAAAACCGTTTGCAGTTATGCTTTTATTTTAAGACATACAAGAGGAAAGAAACCTTTTATTGTTGTTGGAATAGGTGCTCTCGGAAGTGCACAATAAGGTCGAGAGACTATACAAGTCGTGCCAAACACAAACAGATCTCTCTACAGATTGGCACAAGATGCACACCCTGCTTACTCTGGCTACGGGAATGGTAAGTAGGTTTTAATATATAGACATACAGATTCCCATGGTTGTTATTGGGTTTTTGGTTGAACGACCATCAATAGTCGTGCTTATGTTTTGTTTTTGATAAGGAGAGATTCATCACTGAATCAAGGTCATTGCGTATATAAGATCAAAATGAAAATTGGATTCTAAAAATTTCTTTTGTTAAATAGAACCTCAAAAATATAAACACCTGAATACATTTTACTTATGTTACTTTTTCGCATCTCTAACTTAAGTATAAGTTCCTAATGCTTTATTAGAAATAAGTGGACTCCTCTAAATAAGAAATATGGACTTAATAGTTTTAACTTTTAAGCCATAAAAAAAGTGTGTTTGTACTTTGTTGTCAGTGGGTAGTTGGATCAATAAGTTTTCAAAGTTGGTTTTGAATTCAACATAAATTGTAAATTTAATGCCTTCAACAATCTCTCCATAAATAACATTCATTTATAAGGTATATCTACATTCTACTCCAATCCTTTGTCATTTACACGCTTATTTAAACTCACCAACACAAGTATACTAAAAATGACACAAGTGCACCAAGTTTTGTACAGATGCAAGTGATGACCAATGTTGGCAAGTGGCGGTGGTTGTCAAAATTTCTAGTATCAAGCTTTAGTAAAGATTATAAATTGTTTATGCTTCTACTTTTTCTTTATGCACAAACAAAGCATATAATTTCTTGTTGGAATGGGTGGTCTCGGAATGCTAACGTATGTAAAATCATCTCATTTTAGTTTCATTTCATCTTTTAATATTATTGGCTTGAAAGTCTTGCATTTTATTTAAAATATTACTTGAGAAGTATTAAAAGATCTACGAATTGTTCTTGACTAAAAAAATGCTCGCGCATATCTACGATACATAGAGGTAAAATAATTGTATTTGCGAACTTGTGGTTCTAGTGTGACCCTTTATTACAACACTTAAGGTTTAATTTGTAATTATTGCGAGAAAAATGTCTATAAGTAAGAAACATAAAACGATAAAAGTTTAAAGATGTTGTTACCATTTTTAGTAAAGGGCATATTAGTAATTGAATTATGCTTATTTTTTAAGTTTATAAAAAAAATGTTTTCTCTTTATATAATTTAGAGATAGAGATATTTTAAAAGATATTTAACTAATTCTACTAGTAAGAGGTTTTTCTCATTTTTAAGTATTGATTTCTGATTTCTGTAAGCTTATAGTTTCTATTTAGGCTTTAAGTATTTAGTTTTGGCGTTGGTGAAAGATGATATGTTTGTTTTTGATGGCCATGATCCTAGCGTTATTGATTTCTAGGGTTTTAGTAAAAGTGGTTTTGTCTTCAACAATGGTTTTTTTGGAACTTTAATTACACAAGAAAATCATATGTGGTTATCCATGATGCTGATAAAGAAAGACTTCATATGTCCTAGGCAACGCTAGGTGACCCTCAATTAGATGGCTTGGCTACTCCAGTTAGCAAAGTAGTTGATAAGGAGCCTATCTACTTGTGCACCCTTCGACAAGGAAAAGGTTTAAACTGATTTTTTGAGGAGTCTGTATATGGTAGAAGGAAGAGTGATAACGATGTGGGACTTTAGAATGGGCGTCTCAGGAAGAACCTCTCCATCAACAAGTTGCGAAGTAACACCTGTGTAAACTCTAACCGTCTCAACTGTATCAAGAATCTGCAACAAAAAGAGTGACGTTTTAGCAAATTATAACTAGTTCAACAACTAAAACCAAAAGACCATCATTAACAATACCTGGTGTGCCAATTCTAAGGTTGGACACACAACAACACCCTGAGGATTGTCATGTGTCTAAAAGTCAATCTTATGCAATATCTCCAACACATAACTTGTGTGCTTGTCCACGCTTGGTCGCGCTTAAGCACACAAGCTTCGATGAGGTTCTGAAGCTATCAATGGCGCTAGGTGACCCTCAATTCGATGAGGTTCTGAAGCTATCAATGGCTAAATCTAGGATATTAATGTTGTGCAGCTTACTCAGTCAAAGTATAAGTCTTTGGAGAGTTATCAAGAATTAGGATTCTCAAAAGACTCCTCCAAGCCTTATTAGATGATCTTAGAATAAGGAACCCAAGCTGTCTCCATGCAATTCTTCTGCCATTGATAGCTTCAGAACCTCATCGAAGCTTGTGTGCTTAAACGCGACCAAGCGTGGACAAGCACACAGGTTATGTGTTGGGGATATTGCATAGGATTGACTTTCAGACACATGACAATCCTCAGGCTGTTGTTGTGTGTCCAACCTTAGAATTGGCACAACAGGTATTGTTATTGATGGTCTTTTGGTTTTAGTTGTTGAACTAGTTATAATTTGCTAAAACGTTACACTTTTTTTGTTGCAGATTCTTGATACAGTTGAGACGGTTGGAGTTTACACAGGTGTTACTTCGCAACTTGTTGATGGAGAGGTTCTTCCTGAGACGCCCGTTCTAAAGTCCCACATCGTTATCACTCTTCCTTCTACCATATACAGACTCCTCACAATAAAGAAGCTTCTCCTTTCTGAAGTAAAGATGTTTGTTATTGATGCAGCTGATCATCCATCGCAGGTGATAATTGCTCTTTTCTGCCATGGTAGTAAAGGATTGTTGAAGAAACCTCAGTTCAATTTGGCCCAAGTCTCTTTCATAAGCATAGCTCTTCTAATGTCTGGTCTTATAGTAAGTTTCGTGTCAAATCTGTGAATGGTGATGGTTCTTTGAACATAGAATCATTTGCTGAAAAGATGAGAAAGGGTGCGGAGGATAAAGAACTCCAAATGAGCTATGTCCCACAGTTTGTTTCAAAACTTGATAATGGGGCTCGTAGAATTGATATTTCTGTTGATGACATAAAAAAGGGTGCTGAAGCGTGTTCCTTACAACTTTATGGTTATTTTGTTGGAACGTCTATGGACTATCGTGTTCTCAGTGCAAATTTGAGTAAAATGTGGAGGGTGTATGGTATTGATGGGATCACTGATACAAATTCAGGGTTTTTTACTTTAAGTTTAAGAACGAAGAGGGGATGAAAGCGGTTTTGGAGAGTGGTCATTGGATGGTTAATAATGTCCCGTTAGTTTTGAATATGTGGGAACCGGGTATTTAGTTGGAGAAGGTTGTTCCAAGTACCATTCCTATATGGGTATGTGTGTACAATATTCCTATGGAGTTATGTAATGGGAATGGCATTGGGAAAATAATAAGTGGGGTTGGTAAGCCTATGTTGATGGATAAGATGACGAAAGAGAGATGTTTAAAGAAGACAGGGAAGCTTGATTTTGCTCATGTCCTTGTTGAAGTTAGTGCTGAAGAGGATTTGCCTTAGGTTCTATAGATTTCCTATCATGCTATTGGTAATAGACCTGCCAAAGTGGGTAAGCTTGATGTTAAGTATCAATGGAAGTCGCCACTTTGTACGCATTGTAGGACGTTTGGTCATACAACTTCTGCTTGCAAAGTTAGACCAAGGTCTGAAGAAGAAATTGCTGCTAAGACTGTTAAGGTTGCTGCTAGGGTTAATGTTCATGATGCAAGTAATAAGGATGGTGGTAATATTGATGGTGAAGGATTTACTATGGTTGGTAAGAAGAATAAGCCTATGGTTTCGCAAGCGAATGTATTGCAGTCAAAAGGGGATGGTCAAAATAGAGGAAATAGAGATGGTGGTTTTCAAAATAGAAGATTTTAAAGTATTGGAAGACAAGGGAATGGTAATTCTGGTTTTGGTAATCAAAGGTTTAATGGGCAGAAGAGGTATGGTGGTTTATCGCAGAAGAATCAAGTACAACAAAAAGTAAATTGAACAATGGTAATAATGGTAAGAATGGGAATTTTGTGGTTAGGAATAGCTCTGGTGGTAATTATTCAGTTCATGTGAAGTCTAATAGTTCCTTTGTTGATAAACCTGTTCTTTTTTCTACATATAATCATGGTTTTTAGGCCCAAATTGTTGGTGAGAGGGTCTAGTTCTTTGGATGCTGATAAGAGTTTATAGAAAATGTGCCTATGAAAAATTCTTTTCAAGCATTAGATGACCAGTTGATGATGGAAAAGGAGAAAAGTGTTGAAGAAGCTATGGAAGAGGAGTATAGAAATGATATGTGGCCGAAGCTTAAACAAGATGTTATTGATGTTATGAAATTAGGAATTTATCCGTCTAGGACAGTTAGATTAGAGTGGTCTCTTCTTCAAATGGATTACTTCTATAAAATATTATGGAGTAGATCCTTCCTTTGAGGATGATGATGTTGATACAGAGGATGGTGGCATGGTGAATGAAATGAGATCGTGGATTCGGAAGTCCGTAATATTGATAATGGGGGGGGTCCTTCTATTGATGATGTTTCCAATGTTTAAAGAATTTTCTTGGAACGTAAGGGGTCTCAACAACACCTCAAATAAAAAACAAGTGATTGATTTGTTACATGATGGTGGTTTTAGCTTATGTGGTCTTCTTGAAACCAAGGTCAAAAAGAAGAATTTGCAAAGTGTTTGCTCTAATGTTTTAGGAAATTGGCATTGGGTTTCTAATAACGCCTCTTGCTCTAATGGTACTGGAATTATAGTGGGATGGGATTCTAACACAGTTAGAGTAATGGTGATCAATCAAACTCCTCAATTAACGAATTTATATGTTGAATCTATTAATGGGCATCATAGTTTTTTCTGTTCTTTTATTTATGCCCATATAAGTTCCAGTGGTAGGAAGGTGTTATGGAGAGAGTTAATTTGTCATAGTTTAGTGGTCAAAGATAATCCTTGGTTGTTGATAGGAGATTTTAATGTGATTTTGGATCCCTCATAAAGGTCTGTTGGGTCTTCCACTTTGACGTCTAGTATGGAAGACTTTAGGGACTGTTTGGGTGAGATCGGGGTTGAGGACTTAGTTATGTCTGGTCTTAAGTATACATGGAACAAAAGCCCAAGAAGGAATGGTGGTTTACTTAAGAAGTTGGATAGGGTCATAAGTAATTTGCCGTTTGTGGAGAAATTTTTTAATGCCAATGCCCAATTTCTCCATTTTGTTGCTTCTGACCATACTCCAGCTGTTGTAGGGATTCCTGGTATTTCGAGAGCTAAGCCAAGGCCATTTAAGTTTGTGAATTATTTGGCTAACAAGGCGGAGTTTTTACCTATTGTTAAAGAGGTTTGGGACAGGCAGATTCCTGGTCATGCTATGTTTTCAGTTATTTCTAAACTGAAACTATTGAAGAAGCCATTGAGAAAGCTTAAGTATGCTCAAGGACATTTGGCTAGTAAGGTTTCTAATTTGAGGTATAAGTTGGAAAGGGTGCAAGCTGTGATGGTTAATAATTCCCATAATGTTAATTTGAGGGCTGAGGAGATTGATTGTTTGAAGGCCTATAATGATGCAGTTAGAGATGAAGAATTAATGTTGAAGCAAAGGGCTAAAATTGAATGGTTGAGTGAAGGGGACTATAATATGAAGTTTTTTCACAAGGCTGTCAAGGAAAAGTTAAACATGAATAGAATTGAAAATATTGAAGACATGAATGGTGTTTTATTTTTTGGTCCACATGTTGGGGCTCAATTTGTTAAACATTTCCAGTATGTTCTTGGTGAAAAGAAGAGTGCGGAGCCTATTGTTGATCCTTCATCTTTATTCAGTAAAAAGCTTTCTCCGAATGATGCTGTTTTTATGGTAAGGCCTGTGACTAGAGAAGAGATTAAAGAAGTTATTTTTGGTATGAATGATGACAAAGCGCCAGGCCCTGATGGTTTTTCGTCAAAGTTTTTTAAGTCATCTTGGTATATTGTGGGTAATGAAGTATGTATTGCTATCCTTGATTTTTTCAAGAATGGTAAATTGTTGAAGGAAGTGAATGCTACGATTATCGCTTTAGTGCCTAAATCTCAAACTCCTCAAAAAGTTTCAGATTTTAGACTGATCTCCTGTTGTAATGTGTTGTATAAGGTTATTACGAAGATCATTGCTAATAGGATTAAGGGTTTTCTGGGTAATCTTGTTGATGAAAGCCAAAATGCGTTCATCCCGTCTAGACAGATTAGTGATAACATACTTTTATCGCAAGAGCTTATGAGGAATTATCACAGGGTCCGTGGGCCGTCTAAAGTTGCATTCAAGATTGATATTCATAAGGCATATGATTCTGTGGAATGAGTTTTCCCTGAAACAGTGCCTGGTTCATTTTGGCTTCCACAAGAATATGATCTCATGGATTATGAGTTGTTTGACATCTCCTTCTTTTACCATTAATAAAAATGGTGATCTCCAAGGTTATTTCAAGGGGATGAGAGGTTTGAGGCAGGGTGACCTATTATCCCCCTATTTGTTTACCTTGGTGATGGAGGTTTTCTCATTAATGGTTAGAAGGAGAATTGATGAAGAAGGGGGTTTTAAATACCATTGGAGATGTGACAGGTTGAAGCTAACTCATCTTAGCTTTGCGGATGATCTAATGGTTTTCTCAAAGGATGATGTTCATTCTGTGGAGATTTTGAGTAACTCTTTGAAGGAGTTTAGTGGGGTTTCTGGTCTGGTTCCTAATCTTGATCAGAGTTCGGTATTTTTTGGTAATGTTTCTGAAACCTTGAAGGCTGCCTATTTTGAATATTCTTTCTCTTCCTGTTGGTACTATGCCTGTGGGTACCTTAGTCTTCCCCTTATCTCTTCTAGACTCTATAAGCACCATTGTACTGGTTTGTTAGATAAGTTTAAGAAAAGGCATCATAATTGGAAAAACAAATTGTTGTCATTAGCTGGTCGTTTGCAACTTATTAATTCAGTGGTGAGCTCCATTCAAGTTTTTTGGGCTTCTGCCTTTATCCTTCCAAAAGTTGTGAATGCGAAAATTGAGCAATTGATGAGAGTATTCCTCTGGTCCCATGGCGTTCTTCTTAAAGGTCCAGCAAAGGTGAGTTGGAAAGATGTTTGTTTTAAGAATATTCAAGGAGGTCTTGGTATTAAGTCATTACATACTTGGAATACTTCTCTTATTGCTAAGCATATATGGAACATTGTGTCGAAGAAAGGTTCCTTATGGGTTAAGTGGGTTAGCTCGTATAGGTTAATTGATAGGAGTTAAAACATTAGAAATTTATGGGATATTCCTGTTATGAATGTTGTATGTTGGGGGTGGAGGAAGATCTTGAAATGTAGGGATATTTTAAGGAAGCACATTGTTTATAGTATTGGTGATGGCTCACAAACTTCACTTTGGTATGATAACTGGTTATTTTTTGGCCCTCTTTCCCAATTTATTACTAAAAGAGATGTTTTTGAAGCGGGTTTGTCTTTAGATTGTAAAGTTTGTGATATGGTGGAAAATGGCGATTGGAAGTGGCCTGGTGTGTGGAGGAGGAAATTCCCGTTCTTGTTTCATCTTCCTCCTCCGCTTATTATTCATTGAAGGAAGGATATTATGTTATGGAAATATGATGATGGTAAAATTGGTAAGTTCTCGGTTAAAGCTGTCTGGTCTGATTTAGCGGTGTCTAAGCCTAATGTTCCATGGTATAAACTTGTTTGGTTTAGCCAAAATATTCCAAGACACGCGTTTATTTTATGGTTAGCTATCATAAATTGAAGACTCTAGATAGAATTGCAGTTTGGCAAGGGGTTCAGGATGTTAAATGTTCGTTGCGTGATAATGGGTCTGAATACCATGATCATTTATTTTTTGAATGTGGTTACTCATTAGAGGTTTGGAAGCAGTTTAAAGGTTTGGTAAAGTTGGACTGTGTGCCTAATTCATTGTCTGAAGTGGTTCCTTATGTCTACAACAGGCTTATGAATAAGTCTATTTGGAGTATTTTGCAAAGACTTGTTATTGGCGCTTTGGTTTATTTTGTTTGGCAAGAAATAAATTTGAGGAGATTTCAGCAAAAGTGCAGACTTGTTAGTGCTTTATCTAGGATTATAAGAGAAAATGCGAGACTAAGATTGTTGAGTTTGAAGTTTAGAAGTTCAAGACAAGCTAAAAAGGCTGTTGGGCTATGGGATATTGGTGTGGTAAATTGTAATGGTGGTAAGAGTGTAAAGTTTAGTCTTAATGGGTAATGGTTTGTGCTGCTTTGATGTTCTGATAGAGTTGGAGTGTTTGGGAGAATGTAGTGATGAAAGGTAGGGGCGAGCATGGTTCGGTTTGGTTCGGTTTTATACACAAACCGAAACCGAAAACCGAATGTTCGGTTTCTTAAAAACCATAACCGAAACCGTTGGTTTATTTCGATTGGACTGTCATATTGTTGGTGGCCTGGTCCAAGTGGTAAAGGGTCTTGTATTATGCTAAGGTATAAGCTAGTTGGGATGGTTTTAATTAATTTCTTCTGGAATGGATCGGAGAAGAGAGTGGGCTGTACTTACCCTTTTTTGAAGACAAAAGACACATTGGAGTTTTATTGCCATTTAATTAGTGGACATTGTTTTGGTTTATGTAATTTCCTTGTTATGTTTATTTGTTTTTGTAATGGCACTTATTGGTTAGTGTCGCTATTATGCATGTTCCCGAATCATGATTTTGGCATGTCATTTGGTCTAACTTATATGGGTATGTCCATATAAGCTTTTTTTGCATTTTTTGGTGCTTAATATATTTGTGGGGGATGGTGCCTTTTCCCAACAAAAAAAAAAAAAAAAAGAAAAAAAATTTGATTGTTTAGGAATTCAGTTTTTTTTTTTAAATGTGTTCCAACTTCAGATTTATATATGCAAAACTGGAAGTCCTATGTTGCTAACCATCATCTCATCCCAACGCCATTTAATTTATAATTGCAGATTTGGAGATACGTGAGCGTCATATCAAAAACCTAACTTTACAAGATATAGATGCAATTCTTCGTATAATGGAAGTCGCCTCAAAAACATATCGTCAATTGCCGTTACATGATATAGAGTTTTTACAAATAAACCATATTATTGTGGTATTTGTTTATCACGATTTTATCTACATTAATATAATTTAGTTTGACTTTTTGTTTTCTTTATCTCTTTAAAATATGATTTAATCATTGGTATATGTCATTTTTGTCACACTTGGTGAACCTCTGTAACTTTTACATATTTTTTTGGATCTTCATAAGATGTTTGTTGTTTTATTTTATATGAGTATGATCTTTTATACGATTTTTCTTTTACTTAGAATAGAATTTTTTTATTGCCACCCGCGAAACCCGCAAGTCTATAATCTAGTAATTTATATGAAGCTTTTCAAATATGAGGACATGTAAAATGGTGTAATAAGTAATTGTTAACTAACACACAATAACCTCTGATGATTAATATATATAAAAAAAGATGAGTGTATTAATAATATTATCCACTCATAGTTATATAGTTTAAATTATGTAATCAAGCTAATAGGTTTGTTTTAAGTTATTATTTTAGAATAATGATTCAAGATTAATGTGTTTTAGAGTAGCTAAAAAGCTAAAATAAGCACTATAATAAGATATAGAGTTTTTTCATTTTGAGCCAAAACTTTAGACATATATAAATAGTTTTTCATAGATCTAATTAGTTTAAAAATTTATATTCCTTTTATTTATTTGAAGTCGATTTAATAAAAAAATGTGTAATAAGCTCATTTATTTATAAATTAAATAAAGCTTATAATTAAGCCGAAAATCAAAAATAAGCCCTAGCTTATTTATAAGTGTTCTAGTTAGTTTGTTTTGGAACCAAATTCACAACACAAACATAATAACACAAATCTTGCACTTATTTTATACTCTAGTCGATCCATATATATTTGCTAGAACAATTTGTAATCTTTTAAATCCTTAGCTTATTACATAAACATCAAGTTTAACCAAGATCTAAGCCATTTGAACAAAAAGGAAACACAAGAGTTTGAGTTTATGAAAACCTTACATAGAAATGTGTATGTGGTCGAATATATGTAACCAAAGAACCCAAAAACACCAATTTGCTTCCAACAAAACCCAAGCTTACTTCAAAGACCCGATCTAAACCCTTGTATAATTCTTGTTCATGCAAAACTTGATTGAAAAATGGATTTGGGTGTGTTGTTTGGTTCGAACGGATGAAAAGGAAATGAGGGAAGATGAGATGAATCTTTCCTTGTGTGTGGCTAGTTTGGGTTATAAAACAAAAGGTGGTACATGCTATTATCCAACTACAAGATCTAGGAAGTCATGTCACTTTGTCTTGCGGTGAAATGGGCGGCAAACCGAAAATGGGAGAGGAGTAAATAAGTTTTCGAATTTATTCCGTATATTTCGTGTCTCGTTTGAGCTTAAATGTAAAAGTGGTGTTTTGGTTGGGCGTTTTTGGACAAGAATGCATAAAATACGTTTTTAGAAGTGTTTTTATAAAAATAATATAGAAACTAATTTATTGACTCATAATTGTATTTATTTGATATAAACCATAACTAATTGAGTGTCGGTACGCGTGAGGGCCCGTTTTTCACAGAGAGCGATATAACTTCTCGTTTGAATAAAATAATAAGCTCGTAAATGATAAACAAAAATTAAATGATTCGAGTTTGAGGTTGAGTTAGAACCTGAAAAACACGGTTTGCTACAATAATAACCTCAAGTTAAGGTAATATAGTAAATTCGATATAAAATCTTTAAAAAAAAGTTGCATTCCCGAGTTTTTTTCAGAGAGAAGAGAAAAGAAGAGGGGAGGAAATTATTCCAAAACTTCTCTCCTAATCTTCTTCCCAAATTGGGATAATTTGGAGAGAAAGTGATTTTAAAGCCCATTTTTTGCTTACAACCCCCTTCTTTTCTTTCCAACTCGGGAACACAACATAAAAAAATAAAATTTATTTCCTCTCCTCTTCTTTTCTCTCTTTTTTTCACTCTTCATTTCTCTTCTTTACGTTTTATACTCGAGAACAGAGTGTTATGTAAGGAAAGTTCGAAAAGAAAATATGGACAATAAATTTGCGATAAAGAGAGTATTATCTACCGCTTTTTATCATTGTTTTCTATAAATTTAGAAAAAAACTTGAACACAATAAGAAATGTGAGAAGAGAGATAGCGAATTGAAGTACAACTTTGTTTGCTACTTTGCTGCTGTATTTTGTTCATTAATCAAATACACACTACAACAAATTTGTTATTTTTACACATTTTTTTCTTCGCACTTTATGAACCGTAAACTTTTTTTTAAAGATATTCACAATTAATAGTGTGAATAATTGTTTCAAAATCCTCACACTTAAAAAGTGTGAAGAATTTCAATCTCACACTTAAAAGTGTGAAGAATTATTTGAAAGTCAAAATCATCACACTTAAAAATAAGAAGAATTATTTTAAGGCCCTCACACTTAAAAGTGTTAAAAAAATATTTATAAAGCTTCACAAATAAAAATGTGAAAATATTTGTTACACCTAATTGGTTCACACGCATACTAATGTGAACCATTTAATTCTTTACATTTTAAAGTGTGTCAACATGCTCTAATAAATGTTAGTATGTTATTACTTTGTAGTAGTAATATTATCATACAATTGAAGTACAAGTCGATGAATGAAACATGAACGTTTTCGAGTTTCGACTAAAATAATGAATTCCATCATGGTACGTAAAATTTAAATGGGAGATGATTTGCATACTCCATCAAATGATTGAGACACTCCAATTAATTGTATTTTGACATTTATACTTTCACAGTTACCCTTACACTTTCACCTATGTGAGGGCATAAATGTCCAAACACAATTAATTAGAGTGTCCCATTCATCATTTTAAAGAGTGTGCAAATCATCTCCCGATTTTTAAATATATAAACCCCTCATTTGAACCAAGAGTCGTTGTTTAGGACAAAAAGGTGAAACACGCTCATTTAAAGAGACAAACAAAAAGAATGAAGGAGTCCAACAGTTGCAGGACCCAAAAACACGAAGACCCAAAACAAACCAGCAAATAGGACTTAAAGGCCAACCCGAAACCAAAACCAAAAGCATAAGCTAGCACTCAGAGAAAAGCAAGCGACAACAACATCAAAATTAAGAACAAAAGCCAAAGATGAACAGGTTAATTTAGTGTCTTTTAACAATTAGTTTAAGTGAAGATTTACATAAGTTTTCTAATTTTATTTATTAAGACAAGACAAGACGTAGTTTTTAGTTTGGATTGAATGCTGAAATCCCTTACTTTTAGCATATTAACATCGAAATAATAATACCCAAAATAATATTCACAAACAAAGCGAATGTCTAACCTGTGACTATTAATATGAAGGTAGTCTAGTCCACAAACAACACCGTTGTTAAGATAAAAAAAAGCGGCATGTTGAAACAACTAATAGAATATTGTCGTAGCTAGTCACCGATTGTATGGTACGTAACCTGCATGTTTTTGGTTGCTTGGTTAGATCTCTACAAATTCTTAAAGAAAAAGCATGACGATTAGTAACCAATATGCATGTCAAAGAAGAAAAATAAAATTACAGAAAAAAAAATAAATAAAAAGAAACCTGATGAGTGATGAGTTTATGAGCAGGTGATGGGATACGAAATGAGAGCATGAAACAAAGAGCTAGATGTTCGGTTTGGAACTAATTAAAAAGTGGATAAAATGAGGAAATGTTGGGAGAGTTTGAGATGAAGATGAATATATAAAGTAGGCTTGGTTTCTGAGGCTGCCCCAATAGGCAAATCGCCACCCTCGATCAAGTGTAAAGTCGATCGATTTGTATCGATCGGCTTGTTGTGGTTATTTCGATCTCCAACCAAATAGATCGTCTGTACGATCGAGTAAAAGGTTTGATATCCAAAAAAAATACCGTTATATTGCAACGCTTTAAAAATAAAAATAAAAATAACCTTTATAAATACACAATACAAACACACTTCAATCCACAAATCTATTTCACACAATTCAAACTCAAAATACTTCTCAACACAAGATTTAATATGGCTTGCCGTCTCCCCCATTCCGTTGAAGATATGCAAGTGTACGTTCAAAATCAATGCAATAACGACGATGAGGCTCGAAAAAACGCTATTATAAGTGTCATCGAATTGTTTGACCAGGCGAAGGCGGAGAAGGAACAGATGAGAGAAAACTACAAGAGTTGCAACGATATTACGCCTGAACGAAAAGCTGTGATCGACAAATTTTTGAAAGATCAAGCCCGCAAAGATCGCGAGGTTGCTGACAAGTTGTGGCGGTGTGTTCAAAAGATAACGGACAACGTTAGCACCAAAATCAATGGAGCTATCGGAGAACAAAAACGATGGTGTAGGTGCATCAACTTCGACTACCAACTTCGAAGCTACGGGAACTCTGCTAGACGAGGAAGATTTGGCTCGGTTCGAGGGATTTTCCGGTTCTCGCACTCCCTCGTATGACTCTGCATGCGGGGAGCATTCAGATTAGTTTTATGATTTATGTATTTCGTATCGATTTTATTTATGTAACGTTTTAATTATTAATGAAATTTAATTTTGTGTTAAAAATGTGTTTTTTTTTTTTTTTTTTAAATGAACTTGGTCGTCCTTACTGGGACTCCTAATCGCCTGAAGGTCGCTGGAGAGAGAAAGCTAACGTGGCAGTGAAAAGTAAGGGGATTGAATCCCTTACTGAGGGCAGCCTGATGGGTTATACATTGACAGAACAAAACAAAAATATTAAAAGGAAACACCAACCAAAAGCCTGACAATATTGCTCTAACAAGTTTTCAAAAAGTGAATAAAACGCTTTTTCATTTCAAAGATTAATTAACTTTGAACTACTCTATTTATTTTACATCAGTAGAATTACGCATAAGCAATAAATCTACTAGCCTTTATGTCAAGACGTAAACCATCAACCAGTATAGTATAGGCTTCAGTTAGATCGGTCATCATTCCTAACAGCTATAGGCTTCAGTTAGATCGGTCATCATTCCTAACAGCCTGTGTGATTATTACTATGTGGAGCCGTTGGGGTAAGTTGATTGTAAAGTTACCTTTGTTGCATTTTTTCGTAAGATTGATGGGGGATAAGGACAATGCATGGGTGAATTTGGAACAACTACGTACTGTGTTTGTGACTTCATGTGATAATGCATCTTTTAATTTACCCATGTGTAAATGTCAAATCTTTTCTCACAATTCAGATGATTGAAACTTGTCATCTTTGTTACTTTTAATTTGTGAAGAAGATTTTAAGGTTGATGGAGGAAAATGGATGATCATGCTTATTACCCGTTACTAAATAGTATAATATTGATATGAGATAAGGTTGGGCGTAATAAGGCTTCAGTGACTCGGTCTGCAGCTTATGTGGCACTAACCCAACGCGTCGCACCTTGTTACACCCGAACCCATGAGACGTGTTGCCTAAGCAAAAAAGGGAGAAATAGGTCGCTGCATCAACAAACTAGTGTGCACACCTTCCTCTATTTTTATATTTATTATTATTTTATTTTATTTTATTGATATAATTAAAAAAAATGACTTTTTTTGCTGTTTGTGAGAAGCAAGATTGTGGGGGAAAAGATGAGAAGCAGCGTTAAGTAAACAAAACGGATTCACATTTGTCTTTAAAGTGAACAAAAGCCCAATAACAAAAACACGTTAAGTTTAGTTATATATTAGTGTGTGTAAAATAAATTTTTACATACTAGTGTGTATAAAATAAATCCTCATTATGTCTATAAAGTTTAGTTAGTATATGAAATTTAGAAAAAAATTTGAGAACAAAAAAAAAATTAGACGTCGGTCGCTTTATTACACCAAGCAGGTCTTTGAAGTAGTTTAGGAGAAAGAAATGTAAGGTGAAAGTGGAAAAGAAGGCCACTTGAGGTCCTCATTACACTGAGTATAAGAGGATGATGTTAGTTTGTGAAGAGAGTGATTATTATGGAATGTTAAGAGTAATTTACAAAAGAAGTGGATGTGATAATTTTATCATGAGCATCGAAGGTTGTTGCTGCTTGATACCAAATGTCATATGATGATATTGAGCATTACTAATAAAATGTCGATCTACTTGTCTTGAAAACTTGAGCTTGAACTCATAAAACTTGCATATGCTGAGAAATGGATGATGATGTTGACAAAACAAACACCGATCTATTATTGAGTTCAACTCAAAAATTTCTTTCGAAAAAATTGGGCCGTCCTTACTGCAAAAAAGTAAGGTTGCTTTTATTTGGTTTTTCCTAACAACATGTATACTCAATCGACACTTGATTTTGATTAGCTGAATTATTTTCTTGCAACTAATTGTAATAAAATATACTCTCTTAACCATAACCCTAAGAGCTATCGTTAGCAAAACCTTTTTTTTAATAGTAAGTTTTAATATCTAAATGGAATCATGAGAAAACATAATCATATGTTGACAATAAAGAATTGGTTAGGATATCCATAACTCAGATAAAGTGACTCCAATACCCTCTTAAATTGGCCTTCTTTTTTTTTTCTTTTTTTTTTTTTTTTTTTTTTTTTTTTAGTTTTGATGTTATTATAAAACTACGTAACATAAAGTATGAAAAAAATATCAAATTTGACAAGAAATACGGAAAATAAACAGATAAAAATATATGAAACATAAACTGATGCAAAACTCTTTTAAACTTTCAATAGATGGAGTAAAAGGAGAGCCGGTAAAGGTGGGCCGCAATATACGCATAACATCACCCATAAGAAATATGTTGGATCATATAGTTTGTCCCATGAACTTATTCTTGTTTTGTGTCTTTGTTTTCTTAAACATATGTATCTTATTAACAACATTAACTTGTAGAGTTGGATACATGTCTATCATGGCTTTGTTTTCTCTATGAGCCTCATTTGGTATAGAGGCTTATAGGGAGCTTTTGAAATTACTCCCTCCGTCTCATATTGACTGTCTTGTTTGACTTTTTCAAGTCTTTCTTTCTCAACTTTGACCTTAAATATTTTTGTTTGTGTAATATAATACTTGATGCAAAACATATGAATAGATTGGGTTTTAAATTTATTTTTCATTGATATAATTTTCATCAAATATTATAAAACACAAACAAAAATATTTATAGTCAAAGTTGAGAAAGAAAGACTTGAAAAAGTCAACAAACCGAACCGGATAATCCGATTAACCCGAAAACCGAACCGATGAACACCCCTACTTTAAATTCTTTTAACATTTCAGCTATCCATCCTTAGATTCTTTTAGATATATTTCATATTCATTTATGTTTCACTTGTTAGTGGTACGTTTTAGGTTCATATATTCAATTCTTTCTTCACCTGCATTTCATTCATTAAATTTTATCAACTACTTTGTATCACTAGACTAGATGGTAATATATTAAAATCATTCAAAAAATGTATCTTTAATTCTTTCATATATAAGAAAGTGCATCACTCTTCTTACTCACACAACAAAATACAAATGAATCTATCTAAGACCAAATATGATTGGATGCACATTTCGATATATCGAATGCATTTAAAAAAAATCTATTTTTTCTTCAAAAATTAACACTATATCAAAAAATTTCATCGGTATCCTGAGACCCCATGAGACCCCCTTGGTTCTATCACTATTGCTTCCATTGACACCAACACAAACGACTAATTAAGACTAAACTAACCAATTGCATCAAAACTATATATAAATTCTATTAATAGTTTTCATAGTATAAAGCTACATAGAATATTCAAGTTCATTGGCATCTAAAATCAGAGACGTAGCTAAAAGGTTTCGTGGGAACCCCATAGATATTTTCCCCGTAGTGTAACTCTTTGTTAGAAACCTTGATTTTTACGAATTGAACATGGTCCCCAAAATTGTCACGTGTTTTGTTTATTTAATAGTTATCGTAAAAAATATTTGAACCGGATCATTTAGGCCAATGCTAATGGAAGGGTGTTTGCTCGGTTGGTTGACCCCCAACCGAGTAGTCGACCGCGTCGCCCCCTAGCTCAACCGCAACCGAGTATGACCGAATCTCACCCCAACCTTTGCATTCTTTCGGTTTGTCAGCCATGCGAATAAATGGACACAACTCCCTCTATGTTAAGTTTTTGACTGTTGCATGCTTTTAATGCAAAAAAAATCGAGGATTGCTTCGAAACATAAACAAGTTTCGTAGCAGAAAGAAGATTGGTGCTCGGTCATAGATCTTTTTCAATCAAGCGAGATAGATTGGTGCTCGGTTTTGTAGCGGAAAGAAGCGAAAGTGTGTTTGAGATTTTGTTCTTAGAAGCAAGTTGTTTGTTTGTGTGGCTACAAGAAAAGAGGGAGGCGGGTATGTAGTGTTTGTTATATATACGTAGGTTATGTAGTGTTTAAGTGAATTAGTTTTGGGTTGTTATTGGACTTTCCTTATTTCTTCACTTGGGCTGAATTTTTGAGTTGAAGAATTTGCTATCCGAATTTTTGAGTATGAAATTTACAAGGCCTTTAAATTTTTGAGTGGGACAATTTGTAATATGAAAGTTTAATCAGTTCTCGTACAATATGTTTGCTTGCACATGACAAACATTGGTTTCTTCATGTTAGATCATTTATTTTTTTCAAAGTTTCCTTTGTTGTTTCTGTTTTGGTTATATCTCCTGCACAAATGTATCACGAATTCATCCAATTGTGTCGGGAAATCAGTAAATATAACGGTTTCTAGTTTATAGAGATATTGATAAACCCAAGAAATTTACTTGAATTTTTTATATTGCATTTAATATTGCCATACTATATGAACGAAATTTTAATTAAAAAACAAATTACGGTCGTCATTGTGGTCACCATTAGCAAATTATGATTGGTATCAAGCTCCAAGGCCTTGGTAGGAAGTAATGTTATCTTCATAGGAGTCTAATGTTATATTTTGAGTAATGGTTTATTTTCTTATATAGAGAATATGAAGTATCTTGTTATGTAGGCTTCTCGCTTATGTAACAGGCTGAGATATGTGATTCACCCATATCCTTTGTACTTAAATATTTTTTGGAGTAATATATTTACCGGGTCTTTGACATTTTACCCAAAATAGAGAGAGAAAGCTGATGTGGCAATGAGTGACCACAAGAGTTACGGTCACCATTAGCATTGTCCTTATATACCTAGTTCGCACATGTCTAAAATATCAAAGCTTATAAAACAAGCTCATTTGACATGTTTTGAAAATCATTCATTAGCATGACTTGTGACGTTCATTAGAGTAGTACACAAAATGACAACACAGTCACTTTGTTTCTTTACTTCCTCTCTAGTCTCACACGCCATCTTCTTTTCTTTTTTTTCTTCATCCAAATCACTAATAACAACATAAAGGTGTGTCCATTGACCTTTGTGTAAACCCACAATAATATTTTGTTTGGCTATGCATTTAAGTCTTTTGAAATTTCACCTATCCACCAGGCATGTTCCCACATCACTTCTATTTAGTCCATATGAGTTCATCTATAATTTGCTTCAAAGTGTACCATTGTCTATGCATTTAATACAGAATTGTAAATATAGTCTGTTTTCTGTCCAAAATGTGATTTTGGTCAGTTTGTTTTATGTTTTTATTTAATGTTTGCTTTGGCGTGATATATAGGTGACCATAGATGCAAGTGTGATAAGCTTTTGTATGAAATTGGGACTGGTTTCTTCATGTCATTACTTGGTGTCTTTTTATTTTCTCCTTCCAATATTGCTTCATTTATATCTATCCAACAATGGTAGTTGACATACTAAATGCTACTATAATGCTAGTTTAATTTACAGCTCACTTATATGAGAACAAAGGCTATTATAGAAATTAACAAATGACTATCGGTTAATTTACCTTTACAACATGTGCTACTGATTAAGAGCTATTTGGTTAATTAGACGCAACCATTAAAATAGGAAGCACATTAATATAAGCATTCTTGTTATTGTAGGACTTACAAAAAACATTTTCAGGACTTTTAACTAACATTTATTTGAAATCAAGTCTGGTGTGTTTGAGGTAAATATGTTTTAGTTTTTTTTACTGACATCTTCTAGTTATTGCATGCTTATTCTTGTTTTAGTTTGGATTGAATGCTGAAATCCCTTACTTTTAGCATATTAACATCGAAATAATAATAGCCAAAATAATATTCACAAACAAAGCAAATGTCTAACCTTTGATTATTAATATGAAGGTAGTCTAGTCCACGGACAACACCGTTGTTAAGATAAAAAGAGTGGCATGTTGAAACAACTGATAGGATATTGTCGTAGTCACCGATTGTATGGTACATAAGCTACGTGTTTTGGTTGCTTGGTTAGATCTCTACAAATTCTTAAAGAAAAAGCATGACGATTCAGTAACCAATATGCATGTCAAAGAAGAAAAATAAAATTACAGAAAAAATAAATAAATAAAAAGAAACCTGATGAGTGATGAGTTTATGAGCAGGTGATGGGATACGAAATGAGAGCATGAAACAAAGAGCTAGATATTTGGTTTGGGACTAATTAAGAAGTGGATGAAATGAGGAAATGTTTGGTTTGTAAAGAAATGTTGGGAAAAAATGTTGGAGAGTTTGAGATGAAGATGCATATATTAAGTAGGCTTTATCTCTCAAAATTTAACACGGTTGTTGGCCAACTTTAAATGATATCCCATTTCCTTTTCTTTGTTTCTGATGGTTATACATTGACATAGCAAAACACAAATGTTAAAAGCAAACACCAACCGAGAGCCTGTGTGATTATTTACTATGTGAAGCCGTTGGGGTACATTGATTGTAAAGTTACCTTTTTTGTATTTTTTTCATAAGATTGATGGGGGACAAGGACAAAATTCATGGGTGATTAGGGAACAACTACGTAAATGGACTTATAATTTAGGACGGAGGGAGTAGTATAATATTGATATGAGATAAGGTTGGGCGTAATAAGGCTTCAGTGACTCGGCCGACAACCTATGTGGCACCAACCCAACGCGTCGCACCTTGTTACACCCGAACCCATGAGACGTGTCGCCTAAGAAAAAAAAGGAGAAATAGGTCGCTGCATCAACAAACTTGTGTGCACACCTTCCTCTATTTTTATATTTATTACAGTATTTTTTTTATTTTTTATTGATATAATTATAAAAAAGTGATTTTTTTTTTGCTGCTTATGAGAAACAAGATTGTGGGGAAAAAGATGAGAAGCAGCGTTAAGTAAACAAAACGGATTCACATTTGTCTTTAAAATGAACAAAAGCCCAATAACAAAAACCCGTTAAGTTTAGTTGTATATTAGTGTATGTAAAATAAATTTTTATATACTAGTGTGTATAAAATAAATCCTCATTATGTCTATAAAATTTAGTTAGTATGTGAAATTTAGAAAAATTTTGAGAATGAAAAAAAAAATGAGATGTCGGTCGATTTATCACACCAAGTAGGTCGTTGAAGTAGTTTAGGAGAAAGAGATGTGAGGTGGCAGAAAGAAAGCCACTTGAGGTCCTTATAAGAGGATGATGGTGGTTTGTGAAGAGTGATTATTATGGAATGTTAGGAGTAATTTAAAAAAGAAGTGGATGTAATAATTTATCATGAGTATTGAAGGTTGTTGCTGCTTGATACCAAATGTCATATGATGATATTGAGCGTTACTGATAAAAAGTCGATCCACTTGTCTTGAAAACTTAGCTTGAACTCATAAAAATTGCATACATGAGAAATGGACGATGATGTCCACTTGTCTTGAAAACTTGAGGTTGAACTCATAAAATTTGCATACATGAGAAATGGACGATGATGTTGACAAAACAAACACGATCTATTATTGAGTTTAACTCAAAAATTTATTTCGAAAAAAATTGGGCCGCCTTTACCGCAAAAAAGTAAGGTTGTTTTTATATTGGTTTTTCCTAACAACATGTATACTCAATCAACACTTGATTTTGATTAGTTGAATTATTTTCTTGCAGCTACTTATAATAAAATATACTCTTTTAACCATAGCCCTAAGGGCCATCGTTAACAAAACTCTATTTTTGGTAGTAAATTTTAATATCTAAATGGAATCATGATAAAAGATAATCATATGTTGACAATAAAAAAATGGGTTAAGATATCCATAACCCGGATAAAATGATTCCAATACCCCCTTTAAATTTTATTTATTTATTTAATTTTTATTATTATTTTTTTTTTGTTTTGATGTTATTATAAAACTAGGAAACAGAAAGTATGAAAAAAGTATAAAATTTGACAAGAAATACCAAAAATAAACTAATAAAAAAAATATGAAACATAAACTTATATAAAAATGTTTTAAACTTTCAATAGATGGAGTAAAAGGAGAGCCGATGAAGGTGGGCCGCAATATACGCATAACATCACCCATAAAAAATATGTTGGATCACATAGTTTGTCCCATGAACTTATTCTTGTTTTGTGTCTTTGTTTTCTTAAATATTTGTTTCTTATTAACAACAGTACCTTGTAGAGGTGGATACGAGTCTATCATGTTGTGTTTGGCTATGGGGCTTATGAGGCTTAAATTTTAAAAGCCTCCCAATAAACCTCGTTTCGGATAGAAAGTCTATATTCGAAACATATCATTGTCATTGTCACTGTATATACATATCATTGTCTGTGATTTGGATAAATGGTCGTATTTACTAGGGTATTTTCATAAAAGGATGTATTTGGACCGTATAAACATTTTTGGTCATTTTTGGTGCCCACACACCAAACCTTGCGCACCAAATATTAAACAAAGCACCAAAATTATTTTATTAACCAATGAGAATGTGTCACTTATTTTTTTGGTGCCCAAAATACCTCCCTTGCGCACCAAATATTAAACAAAGCACCATAATTAATTTATTGACCAACGGGAATGTGACACGTATTTTTTGGTGCCCAAAACACCTCCATTGAGCACCAAACACCTTCATCTTGTGCTTGGGGTTATTGAAGGAGCATTAATGATATGGTGCCCAAAACCATTTTCATGAGCTCCAAAATACAATGTTTTTTCTTTATCTCCACACCACATTGGGGTGGATAGTGATAGTTTATGGTTTGGTGCCCAATATGAAAACCGTGCGCACCAAAATGGACATATTAGAGAAAGAGAAAATATTGAGTATGTTTTAGTTAAGTGATAGTGTATATGGTATGTATTGGTAATTATTTTTTTTTTATTACAGTAACTTTTAAACACTACCGTATCTTCTTCAATTAAAGATAGCTAGGATGAGTAGCATCTATTCTATGTCAAGTAAAGTGGGATACAAGCTAAGTTATAAAATAACTAGAAGGTAAAATATTTGGTTGAGAAGAAATTAGAGCAAAGATCATCCAAAATAGAAACAAGCGAAAAAAAAATTGGGCACATCATCTACCAATGGATTTTGTGCTCAAAGGCACATAGCTGACATCTTGCGAAGTGAATTTTCAATGAAATAACTCCTTGTACTATGGTTGGTGTTTGACCCATGGAGGCATCAACGATTTGTTGTATAAGACTATAAGTTACAGATTACATGCATTGTAGCGTCATTTGTAGAGAACAATGTAAATTAATTAGCTAGGTTCTTTTTATGAGGGTGATTGTTACCACATACATTTTCTCGTTTGTATAACTTACAGACATCGCTCGCCTTTTTTATCGTTTTAATCTTTTATAAACATTTTTTAAGTATCTTCTTTGGCGAGAGACTTATAAAATACAGTAACCAAAGTAGATAATTTATCATTTACAGATAGGTAGTTGTATTTCATTAAATATTATGGCCAACACCAACCAATCTTCTTTGGTGACAAACTTAAAATTATAGTGCGACGTGATACAAGTTTAGTTGTAAAATAACTAGGAGGTTAAGCATTGAGTTGAGATGAAACCGGAGCACAGAGCATCAAAAACTTCAAAAGTTGAAACAAGTGAAGTGAATACGAGTTTTTTGTGCTACAAGTGGTAGGTTTTTTTCAAAGACATAACATCTTGCCAAAATGAGTTTTCAATTAAATACGTGTAACTTACCTTGTACTTTGGTTGGTGTTGACCATAAATATTAATGAAATATAGTAACCTTATAAAATCAAATGACACCTTGAACTTTGGTAGTTGTTGGTTATAAATTCTAATAAACGTTTACTTTATTCTTTTCCTTTTGGCAAAATATGTATATAAAATTTTAAAAGGTCTTTGAGTCTTTGACCCAGTTAAAGGGTGATACACTGAACCATGCCATTTAAGAACTTACGGCTAACACAAAAATCAAACTACATTCAGGTTAAAGGAGTAGAAACTCCAACACAATGGCTCTTCTCATTGGATTCCAGCTTTCAAGTGAATTCTTTGTTTACTTATATTTTTGTTTTGTGATATCTTGCAACAAGGGAATGGTGACTTAGTATCATTGTGTTCCTACAAAGCAAAACATTACCAACAACATAATTATTAGCAAAAATATATGAAAGGTCTATTGGCCTTACCATTCTTATCAAGATACCCACCACAACACCATATTGTGCTAATTGTATATTTCATATTTAAAATGAAGCATTAGATGATATAAATTTGTGCTTTATGATTATATTTAGCTACATGCATGTTTATTATTTGCTACATTGTTTCTAAGTAATGTTTTCATAGTTTAGATTATTATTGTTATGTGACTTTATCTTTTCAAGATAAACTCGATCCATATAAATTTACGAATGTTTCGAATTTCATGTCACTATGATAGAAATGGACTGTACTGCAAAATAGGTTGTTGCAACATTACATTTTATGGTTGTTACTACGAAATAGGCTGTTACAACTTTACTTTTAGGGTGTGTTTGTTAAAAGTAGCAGTGAGCAGTACTAGTGAGCTGTGAGCTATGAGCAGTAGCCACAGCTCATCGTTCACCGCTCACCTCTTTTTAAAAAAGCATTAAAAAAATAAACATTCCTAAAAAATAGCAAAGCTCACGCTCCTTTGCCAAACGACTACTAAGAATCAAAATGTTCATTGCTCACCGTTCATCGCTCCAAAAAGCTCCACACCCCTTCGTGCCAAACATACCCTTAATGTTGTTATTGTGACCTTTAAGTAAGACATTTCTTTTCATTACAAGCAAGTGTTGAATCATAATTTTTTAAATATTTCTTTTTTTTTTAAATCTCAAATGTGTTATAAAGTAGTATAAATATTTTTCACATCTTGAAAAGCAACCAAGCATCCATGAGGCCCCTTCATCATGTGTTATAAGATACTTTTTTATTTAACAAAAAGACACACAACCCAAATTTAATAAAGAAAAAATTACACGTTTGGTCCCTGTGGTATACCCTAAATAATAAGTTTTGTCCGTAAGTCGTTTTTATTACACTATACATACGTTTTTTTCCGTTTTTATACGTTTTCATCCTTTTTTTATATGTCTTCATTTTTATCCATTTTTTATAAGTTTTTATACGTATGAAAACATTTGAAAACGAACGAAAACGACAAAAACATATGAAAACATATAAAAATAGGCAAAAACATATAGAAACGGACGAAAACGTATAGTAACGAATAAAAACGTATGAAAATGGACGAAAAGTATAAAAACGTATGAAAACCTATAAAAACATATGCAAACGTATAAAAACGGACAAAAACATATAAAACGGAAAAATCATAAGAAAACGTATGAAAACAGATGTAAATGCATAAAAACGAAGAAAATTTATTTATAAAAACGGACAAAAACGTAAAAAAAAATGAAAACGGACAAAAATATATAAAACGAACCAAAACATATGAAAACTTATTAAAAACGGAAGAAAATGTATGAAAGCGGATAAAAACATATAAAAACAAAGAAAAACGTAAGTAAACAGACGAAAACGTATAAAAATGTATGAAGACTTATAAAAAAAACGGATGAAAACATATAAAAACAGATAAAAACGTATAAGAACGGAAGAAAACGTATAAAAATGGACCAAAACGTATGACAAGTAAAAAAAATAGATGAAAACGGACGAAAATGTATAAAAACGGACGAAAATAGGTATGCGTGCACAAAAATGTATGGAAATGGACAAAAACGTATGATAACGTATGAAACTGGATGAAAACGTACGACTAACAGTGAAGCAAAAGACCCAAGTTCGATCCCTGCCTCTTTTTAATTTATTTTAAAAAATAAGGTCTAGCGGTGCAAAAAATATTAACGGATGGACTAACAGTGCAAAACACTTAACGGAGAGAACTAACGCCCATCCAAAATAGGGACTAAATGGGTGAATGGTTTCAAAAATAGGTATGTGTGGGGTAATAAAAACGACTTGGGGACTAAACCTGTTATTTAGGGTATACCACAGGGACCAAACGTGTAATTATTTCTTTAATAAATCAAACCTCATAGATGTGAACCCATGAAATCATCAAACATGAGAAATATGGGTTAATTTTTTGATATGTCTATACGTAAGAACTAATGGCCAAAAATAATACGTTTTAGTATTTTACTCATGATATTTATAGATGAAGATCAGCGCAAGCCCACAACTAAGTGCGGCATCTATATATTAACCTTGTTTTAGACATTCTTAAAAATCCGCTTAACACATCTGAACAGAACAAAAATTGGCATATTCTGAAAGCAGCAATGTTATAATATTCATATCCAGCAATAGAACTGGTGTATGAACAAAGTAAAATGGCGAACCCCACAAAGCTAAGTTGAACTGATTACAACATCCAACATTTAACATTAACAACCATAGAATAAGCATTTAGTGTACAGCTATTCCTAACCAAGAGTAATCTTCGTTTACCACAGTCAAGTCGCCATTTCAGATCATCATATGTAACATATGGTTAATATCACATAATATATTTAGTTGATTATGAGGATGATTTTACCATTCAGGATGATCAAGCAAATCACACAATCTTTTAATTTGCAGGCTGCTTTGACTTTGACCTAAGGCTTCATTCTTAAATATTTATGAATGAAGGTAAAAGTGAATCTCAGTTTTGTGGCTATTCTGCGCAACACGATGTGTTAAAAAACATAGCAATTCTCAAAGAGGGCATTTTACCAAACTATAATACATGCATATACTTAAAACTCCGGCCAAACCCTACAAAAAAACCTAGATGACCTTAGAATCAAATTGTTGACTTGTGTGTGGTGAGTTCTAGAACCAAACTACCCAGTTCTAACGCTCTTACACCCTTGGAAATGCCTCCACCCATCTCATGAGCTATTTTGAATATGCTTCGGCCAAAATGGTTTTGTATCTTTGTCATCAACACATCACGCTTCTCGGATAACATGTGTAATACACAATATTCTTTGTCATCAAGCACATATTTTACTCAGAAACAATACAAATTGAAAATCTTGTCATTAAACTCTCCAAAAAGTCCGCAACTCACTTTTCTCCCTAATTTTAGTCAATTCGCTTGTTTTCTGTTTTTGCAATAATTATAAACTTTACTTTTAATGTAAATCTTACACAAATTAGCATGTTTATAAAGAAGAACACAAGATGAAATAGCGTCAAATATCATATTGTAAAATTTCACAATAAGACTGAAACCAAACTTGAATCTTAATTCAAGTATCTCTTTATTAATCAACCAAAACCACAATCGATCAGAAAGACCCTGATCTCAATCAGTATCAATATAACAAACCAAGAACCCACAACTTGTCACTGCTACTCAGGTGCAAGTCTATCGACTAACTTGCCAATAGTTCATACAATACACTCAACCTCACAATGAATAACAAGAACAGAAACAATAAAGGTTTGGTTGAATACAAGAGAGAATACTATGTGTAAAATGTGTGTTTGCGAATGTGCAGAGAGAGATAATGAAAACCCTAGCAATCCATCAGCTTAAATAGCCTTGACCAAGCCTTGACTCCATCTTTCAATAAATTTCAACTTCAGCCCTCACACTTCTAGACTTCAGCTAACAGCATCCAAAGATAGATACAAGCCTAGAACAAAAATACAACAATGACACAATTAGTCCCTAAACATATATTCCAGGTTAAGAGTTATATACTTCAACATCCCCCCTTTACTCCAACCTGGAACATACCAACCATGCCCAATTTACCCACAAGCTTGTTATGTTGAAGCTTGCCTAATCCTTTAGTAAAAACATCACTAGTTTGATATGACGTATGAATCTTTTCAGTTTTAATGACACCAGCTAAAATTTTTTCCCTCACAAAATGTAAGTCAATTTCCAAATGTTTTGTTCTTTCATGAAACACCGGATTAGCTGCAATCTTAATAGCAGCTTGACTATCACAGAAAATCTTAACAGGTAAAAAATGTTCCCACTTCAAATCATCCAGAATTTTAAGAACCCAAACAACTTTAGAAGTAGCAGAAGCCATAGCCCTGTACTTTGCTTCTGTAGATGACTTAGAAATGGTGTTTTGTTTTTTGCTTTTCCAGGAAACTAGTGAACCATTCAAGAATAAACAAAACCCAGTGACAGATTTCCTAGTAATAAGACACTTTGCCCAGTCTGCATCAACAAATGCTTCAAGAGAAACATTTGGGCACCTGGTAATATGAATACCCATCCCAGGAGAACCTTTTAGGTATCTCAAAACCTTGAGTGTAATTTTCAAATGAGTCTTAAGAGGTTTATGCATAAACTGACTCAAACAGTGAACAGAATAGGCAATATCAGGTCTAGTATGAGTTAAGTAAATCAATTTACCAATCAGTTATCTATCACAGGATCATTTATAGTAGGTTCACTAGTTAAAAACAAATTTTGTTCAAGAGGAAAAGCAGATGGTTTGCAAGCAAGTAAGCCAAACTCAGTTAACAAATCCAAACAATACTTTTTTTGAGTTAAGCAAACACCCTGTTCTGTTTCAATCACTTCAATGCCAAGAAAGTATTTAAGCTTTCCTAAATCTTTAATTTGAAATTTATATTTCAAAAAAGCTTTAAACCTTTCAATTTCTTCCAAATTATTCTCAGTATTTTATCATCCACATACACAAGTAAAGCAACAAAGTTACCTGAGTCACTTTTAGTGAAAAGAGAGTAGTCACTTTTGCTCTGTTTGAAACCATGCTCAACAAGAGCACTGGTCAATTTAGTATTCCATTGTCTGGGTGCTTGTTTTAACCCATACAAAGATTTTTTTAATCTACAAACTCTTTTATCATTAACATCAAAATAACCCTCTGGTAATGTCATGTAAACAATTTCATTAAGATCACCATAAAGAAAGGCATTGTTAACATCAAGCTGATATATAGGCCAACACATCTCAACAGCAAGATTAACAACACACCTAACAGTAACAATTTTAACCACAGGGGAAAATGTTTCATCAAATTCAGCACCTTCCTTTTGACTATAACCTTTTATAACTAATCTACCCTTGTATCTTTCAATTTCCCCTGAGGATTTATATTTAATTTTATAAACCCATTTATTTCCAATGGCCTTTCTACCAACAGGTAACTCAAAAATCTCAAAAGTGTCATTACTATAAAGGGCATTCATTTCCTTATCCATTGCATCTCTCCAGTGTTGTTCCTTACAAGCTTCTCTAAAGGTTTTTGGTTCAACAGCTTTATTTAGCTCAATAGTAAAGCAAAAGTTTTCAGAATTAAGTTTTGAATAACTCACAAACTTTTCAAGACCATATTTAACTTTGGAATCAATGACAAAATCTTCATATTTATTTGGGAAAACAGATGTTCTATTAGACCTTCTTAAAGAAGGTTGATCGTTGTTATCAAAAAACAACTCTTCTGTCTGGTCTGGTAAGGGACTATTGACACCCTCAGAACTGTTCACACCAAGAGGTGTTGCAGCCATCTCACTTGCACTGGCAACCCCATTGGAACCAGCAGAGTGCCCCAAATCACTCTGCACTTGGTCAATAGTTGGGCTGCCAAAATGCAAGGAGTTGCTACCATCATCCTCATGATGTTCATTGATAACGCTACACGCGTCGTTCGAGGTCAAAGGAACTTCCTTTTCTTCGAGCAAGTTTTATAACACCCTAGGCAGTGAACCTAATCGTTGGAGTGTAGTAATTAGGGTAAGCCACTGGTATTGATATCGTTCTCTAGGGGAATAGGAACGCCAGTGAGAAGTTACTACGCTAAGGTTGGGGTTGAGGAAGATTATTTTTTATCTTTTTATGTTTTTTAGGAAATTGAAAGGTACGAATCTCGGGGTTTGGATTTGGGGGTTGGTATTTCTACCGATTACTATACTTATCTAATTATCTAGTCTAAGGTGTATGTAGTCTATGTCTAACTATTGTGTGCTCGTATGATAGTTTAAAGATGTGTTTACTTAGGTTTTACTACTCCTTAATTATCTCCTATTGGTGGTTGAATTGTCACGTCCTTATTCTTAGTTGCGTTGTGTGTCTAAAGTTGTAGGGTATGCGTTTCTCCCTAACTCTTTGAACTTACCAAAGGGTCTCGTCTACAAAACCCACTAGGGATAATAAACTCTTACTCTAAGGCACTCTTTGGATGGTTTAGCTTACAACTACTCAAGGAGTTATATTCTAAGGTTCACAAAGATTTAATCAAGCATTAAGTACACAACGAATGACCTATCGCATTACTAGATCATTAACAAACTAAGATAAGAGACAACCAATCAATATTCAATAATTAAGTTTTATATTCCCTAAGCAAACACAAAAGTAAATTAGCCGGACATGGAGAACATGCAAGCATACACACAAATAATCAAAGACATAATTGAATTAATGAGCTAAAACACTTATCTTGGTGTAAGATAGGGTTTGTGTTAGGATCCTATATTTATTGTGTTGATGATTCGGGTGGTCTTGGATGATCAAAATACATGTTAAACATTGTAGAGAGAGAAAGTAGAGAGATGGTGTTCTTGGTAGAGAGTTGCTTCTTTAAAAATGAAAGGTTAGATTGCCAAGCCACACCCCTTCCATGGATGGAAGGGGTATTTATACTTACAAACCATACGACCTCCTATCGGCCTGTGGATCAGGTATACAGTGGGTAAAGACCCGTCCTACCTCCACGGTGTTACACTAAACTAATCTATGCTACAAACTAACTAATAAACTACTAAGTAACGTAAATAACGACAAGTCTACGAGCTAACTTATGCTAGATAATATTTGGGGTGACCGACACTTCACTTATGGAATTTCCAATTCCTAACAATCTCCCCCTAAGGGAGGTCACCCCATGTTTTACATTTCGAATCCTAGCATTCTATTCTTGACTTTGTTCTTGAGCTCGTAGACTTCAATTCTTCAATTTCGCAATCTTTGTGCTTAAGCAGTGACTCTTCATAGTCCGCATATTTTGTACTTTTAGTGGAGGCCTTTAACTGATCCACATCTTTGATGATCTTCGAGCTTTCTTCGAGATCATCAGTCACAGTAAATCTCTCTGGATCATCCATAGTTGTGTTGCCTTCATGTGATGTTGTGACTTTCGGACCGACATGCTCACACTTTTGAATCATGACATATTTCCATCAGAGTAGCGGAAGCCTTACTGGCTCATGATATTTGCAGCAGCGAAGCAGAAGCATAGTATGAAATATCAGAGCCAGGTTATGTAGATATGCACCAGTCATGATTTCTTCAAATTAAGTGTGGATGTTGTGAGCATGCGGCTTTGGATTGACTCCTCAATTCTGATCAGCTGCAACCGTCCAAATGTACCTGCAAACAACAGTTAGCAATAAAACACACGAAAGTGTCTTTGATCACTTTCGTTGAATTGAGGTACACGGCCTACGGTTCCCCGTTGATCAATATAAATACTGCCTGTGATCAGGTAGGATTCCTAAGAATCTCCTTGACAGGGTTTCGCAGCTGTTCTAGCCGTTCTCAAACCGGAACGTCTCAAAGAAGACAACACGGAGTGAGTGAACCAGCGAATTGAGATTCACTGATTGATGAAAAATTGATTTGAAAACAATCGCGTATTGCTAAGAAGAAAGAGTTTTGCAATACGACGAAGGTTTTATGAGAAAGATCAATTTTCAATCAAAAATACCTTTTGTATTTGAAAGAGAATACACATTCGACGTGCTAGAGAAAAGAAGAGATTTGCACGTCGAACGGTTTTTCCAAAAGTATTTTTTTTTTTCAATCAGAGATACTTTTTGTGTTTGAAAACATAAGTACACATTCGACGTGCTAGAGAAAAGAAGGTTCGCACATCGAATGGTTTTTCCAAAAGTATTCGTCAATTCCAATCCTGGACCAAGTTTGATTAACGAGTGAATCGCCCCATCGTTTCTATCCAGTTGTCACAAGCTTGATCTTTAGAAAAGATCTCACATGCCACCTACCAAGAGCTTGTTTGATGTTGGCTCTAGAAGGCTTTCCATCTTCATTGTGAATATTTAACATATCACTCGGATGTTCTGGCAATACCACAAGGATAATGCGTAGGACTCTTAATATATATTTACTTTCCACATTGTGTGAAACAACAAGTCTTCATTAATTTAGTGTCCTAATGAGATATTGTGGATGATCTCTTGGCTCTAGACTCAATTGTGCACATTTGGTTTCCTATGTCGGAGACTAGGGAGAGGGTCTCCTTCTTCAATATCAACAATCTCTAAGAGAAAGTCGATAGATAATGTCGGTTCCCCGTGAGAATGAAACAAGCCCTTTTAAGAGGAACTTGAGTAGCTTGGGAAGGTTAGTGCAGTGCGTCACTGGGTCCATGACGTCTTGTCTTCAATACTAGTGTTACCTTGGTAAACACCAGTAGCATATGTATTGAACCCGGTTTCTGCCCTAAGGTTGAATTGATGGAGGGCTATTTCTTTTCACCCTTTTTCACATTCAGTTCTTTTTCATTCTTCAACCCCTTCAGTGCTTACCGAGACTTCATAACTAGAACCTTGTTGGGTTTATTCCAGTACTAGCTCTGTCTCAGTCCGCACTCTTCCCATTTCTCATTTTTCTCATTTTTTCATCATACCTAAGGACTTCTACACTATCTAGTGGATTGTCCCTGGGTAGATCCCTCCGGCTCTGGCGGGATCGTGGGAACTAATACCTAACCTCACCATCCTTATAACTCCATGCATAAAGTAAAATGGTCGGTCTTTTGGTACAGTTCATTCTTCCTTGAAACCAATTGAAAAATCATTTGGAAAAACAATCAAGGTACTTGTGATACGAGATCAAAGCATTTTGTACCTCAATAGTTTTGATCATTTAGAAATGCTCCCCCTCAACATGTGCATATGATCTAGAAATTGTTTAGCACATGGAGGCAAGAGGACTTTGAAGTATTTTCTTTGATCACAATTTTCATAGAAAAAGCCATTTGATTTTCTTTGGTAAATTCTCCCCTCAATATGTGCATAGGATATTTGAAATCATTTTATCACATAGAGGCAAGAGTTAATTTGAAGCACATCCACAATCACAAGAGCCATTAAGAAACCTTTTGAAAACTTAATCAAGGTACTTTATAAATCACTTTAAAAAGCTTTCGTACCTCGATAGTTTATTTGCTCCCCCTCAATATATGCTTCGAGATTCGAAAGCGTTTAGCACATATGAGAGAGCAGCCTGCACAATTAAATCAAAACAATCACCTTTTATCAAATTTTATTATTAAATCACAAATTCTCCCCCGATAAAAAATATCAAACCCTTTGAGATTTTGGATCCCACGTGATTTAATAAGGTTTAGAAAACATGGGAGAATATGTGGCCTGGTTTAAATACTCATCTTGTTTTTGGATAAATCCTCCTTCTCAACATGTGCATTGTGTATTTGTAATCGTTTGACACATGGAGGAAATAGTGCCTAAAAAGGACTAATACTGATTCCATTAAAACAGATTTGAGATTTAAATCACGATCTCTCCCCCGATAAAAGATATTGGGGAAAGACGTGACAAGATTTAATTTTGAAAAATGACAGATAAGGACCATTTTAAGACATTAAAGATTGTTAGTATCAGGTATGAAAGTTTTAAGAGATCTTTAAGTAAAATAAAACAATTTCACAATCAAACAAGAACAGAAAAAATTTCATTTTGTAGGATCTTTGAGTTTTAAAGAAAATCATACCATGACATAACATTAAATCTTTAGATCACCACTTATTATTGTACTAACGGACTTTTATGAAGCAATATAGATGACCGTAGTCGTTGATTGAGTGACTTAGGTTTTGATAAAAATGAAGTCCGGTGATTTTCAAAATTAAGTCCAATTTATTTTCAAAACAATTATTTTTCCATTTTTCAAAACAATATTAGTTAAAAATTGTTTAAAGAAAATGGTATAATCACAATTATCCTGCACAAAGATACGTTAGGTGGTTGAGAAGCTTCTGTTGTTGCTGTAGGGCTTAAAAGAAAAACCGTATGCAGATGCAGTGAGACTTCTTCTTACGTTGCATTTTCAATGCCAACTGAGGTTAAATTAAGCTCTGTTTCTTCAATCACTTAGAAGAAAACCATCTGCTGATGCAGTGAGACCTCTTACGTTGCATTTATGCCAACTCTCCATGGAAGTCCAATTAAGCTCCGTTTCTTCATTTTTCAACCCAGGAAATAGTTACCCTTTCCTTTCGGCATCCAATCTTCTTCAATTGTGGGATCCGGATCGGGAACATTCTTTTATACCAATATACCTGCATACGTTAGTGAACACACATACAAATATACGGTGGTCGACATCACCCAAACAACAATCGACTAATAAAAGTCAATGCAACATATCAATCAGATCATATAAATGTATGGGAATAATGTGTTCATCAAACTCTAATCATCTAATCCTAGCAATCATATCCTAGGCACCTAGTCCTTCAACATAGGTTAACATCATTTTTAATTAAGCATATTAGGATAATTAAGAAAGCCCGTTAGATTATGTAGATTTGAAAAACATTATCCCCCTCAATCCATGACTCATTTTATGAAAAGTTTAAAAGCGCTGAAGTCATTGATTGAGTTTTCAATTTTACAAAAACTCTGAATCTGATTATTTTTAAAGCAACTCATTTTCCACCATCTTTGAAAACAACAAATATTTTTCTGAAGAATTTTAGACGGAAAAACATTTGTGTAGGAACAGCAGTCCTTCGACATACTTTCCTCAATATGTTTTAGGATAAGTGCACGAAATATTTGAAAAATGGTTTAGCGTTGCACTTTCCTCTTTGAAGAGCGGGTTGCTATCAGAAATAATAGCAAGCCATGATTAAGTGCGGGTCACAGTCTGATATAACTGTAAGCCATATTTTGAGACATGTTTTAGAAAGAAATATTTACACCTCCTGTTCGAACTTCATCTATGGTCCCGTGCCATTATTGAATGACATTTCTAAGACCGTAGATGTTATCGATACCAGAAGACATGTCTTTGAAAACATATTTTTGGTATTTTTCAAATTTTCTGATTTTTATGGCTTTTTGAAGATTTTATATTTTTCTATTTTCTTTTTCTTGGTTTTATATTTTTGTATTTTGGTTTTCTGATAAATATATACAAAGATAGAGAAGATGATATAGTTAAAGAAGATGATGATACGAGTACCGAGATAAGGATATCGAACAGCCCCGTTGTAGAAGAAGAAATCGTCATCTCTTAAACATTCACCACCAAAGCTTCCAACGCTCCAGAATAGAAGATAGAACATGAGCCTTTGAGAAAAAGAGACTTTGACAGCTTCCCCCCAAACCGAAGATCCATTAGATGAGCAGATTCGAAGCTCTATTTCAAGCTTTCCTTAGCCAGGTGCACAAAGAAGGACACCATTATCATAAATCCCGCTGCTCCATTTAAGAACGATAATCAAGGTTCTTCGTTCGGGGTTATATCATCAACAAGAACAGCAACGTATCATCCCACTCATAAATAATCTTCTCAAATTTCATAACCACTGAAGTCTGACGCAATCCATTCCAAAAGGTTGTCAAGAGACCACTTCCCCCGTGTAGTTGAAATGATGCAGTCCGTCTCTTAGTATAATGCTCAAGAACTCTCCCGAATACACTTCATGAGGGGAATGAAGAACACCTTCCCATGTTCACATTTTTATTCCCTGATGAACGTGTATGAAGCTCAAGAACCCGAAGTACACCAATATCCAAGAGCTCTCCCGAATACACATCATGAGGGGAATGAAAACATCTCCCCATGTTCACATTTTTCTTCCCTGATGATCGTGTATGAAGCTCAAGTATCCGAAGTATACCAATACACAAGGAATTAATAACTGATAACATTGAAGAAGCAGGCCAAGTCACTGATTATCTCTGCGGATGACAATCTCTGCGGATATCAACTCTGGGATAAGTGATTATATTTCTGAATCACTGATTAAGCACTCAAGTGAAACAGCTGAGCATCCCCAATGTACACAATCTCACTCCCCACTGAATCACACACTTGTGTACCTCTTTTATCTTCAGAAAATTTCTATTACATCACTTCCCCTATGTCGTTGGAATAATAACACAAAAATCCTTGATGAGTAAAACCTTGAGTTTCTCTGCGGTCATGACATTTGTTTTCCTGGGATATCTTCAATCACTTAGAAGAATTAAGTTCATCAAGTTTACTCGCCATGAGTCAAACCTTGAGTTTCTCTGCGGTAATAACATTTGTCTTCCCGGGATATCTTCAATCACTTAGAAGAATTAAGTTCATCAAGTTTACTCGCTTTGTGTTTAGATGTGTGTCTCCTTTCCCCCTTGCTAGTTTTGACACTTCAGAATCAGCAACATTGTATAAGCCCATATACTTGAAATCTTTATGAGAAGAACACTTGAACTCTTGTGAGAATCAACTTGCTGAAGACTCTCTCTGACTATTTTTATCAACCCTTATGTAGACAATTTGAAGTGACCACCGAAGAAGAAGACCCGATATACCATACTTGAAACTGAAGTCAACTTCCCCACATTTGTATCTTAAGCTTGCGCCTAATGATGGAAGAACGGTGTAGAGAATTTATGCTTCAAGCAAATCTCTAAGTACTCACTACCCAAACAAAGTATGAGACATTAACACCTCTTGTGATTATCCACACCGTCATATGCGTGTGACACTGAGTAAAACAAAGTAACTCCTAATAGTGATAGTTAACTAGGTCTTCAACCATCCACCTCGACTGCTGGTAACTAGATAAACCAAGTCTTCAACTCAAATTCTTAAGCCCGAGCAAGTTATCAAATAAGAACACGCCTTTGTGAAAGTCAACTTCAATCTCAAATAAGTGATAAATGATTAACTCCGAAGTAATCAACTTGTGTCAAATGTCCAACACGTGAATAAATGTACAACCGGATGTACATCGACCCACTTAATGAACCGGAACAAATGATTCCTCAACATCAATTCCATCTTCCTAAAGATATACATATAGAGACTGATCTGGAAGATTCACCAATAATGTCTTCGGGCGGATGAGGAAGTCATTTTCCTTAATGTTCATGTGGTTGATTTACAGAGTGCACAATAATCCGTGAAGATTTGGTAAAAGAATACCAATGAGCGGATCATTTTTCATGAACAATAATCCGTGAAGATTTGGCAAAGTAATACCAAAGAACTGATTATTATTCAATAGTGCAACTGTAATATTACAATAGTCAATAACAATGTCTCGAGGAGTCACTGCTAAAGAATATGAGCAAGTCTAATTGGGGATTGAATCTGACATATAACTCTCTCCCAATTAGTGCTCTCCCCTAAACCGACAATCTGTTTGATAAATGCCCAGATTAAGAAGAAGTCTTTAGATCGTTAAATGTAACTCGTCTTTAGTCTTCTAACATGTAGCAGAAAATGTAGAACAGACTGAAGACTCGACCTTCTTCAAGATTGTGTAGTTGGGGAATAGATAGTTAACATCTTCAACTTACACCAAAAAGCATCCCACCAAAAAGCATCCTAATTAACTTACATATTGCAAATCCCCTTAACTAAAATCCCTCCCAATCAAACAAGAAAGATGTTCATCAAGGAAATCAGCAATCAGGCCGCAACGAACACAAAAAGATGGTAACACCAAACTACCAATCACATCAAACAAGAACAGAGGGATTGTTCGGAATCATCATGTTGATGTATACGTGAAGCATTAACCGGAAGCACTTTGTCGATAAACTCATCAATCCGAGTGAAGATGTCAACCAACGGCTCTTAGAAGAGAAACAACTCCATGTGAAGATGACCCGATAAGAAGAAGCTCGGTTCTTACATGAGTTTAGAGCCGTATGACCATTTATATTCTCAAATATCAATCAACAATACAAAAAATTCACACTTCTTCTCCCCCTCAAGAATTGCATACGGAGATGCCATTCTTGACTAAATAAGTGAAAATCATCCGAATGTTCTATTCACACTTCTCTCCCGCAACATAAGCACATGATGTCGCCATCTTCATTATAATTGAGCAAGTGGAATGAGAAAACAATCAGTGGTAGCCCGGTTCACTTGATGACTGAAGTGCATGGAAAAAGCATGAAGCATGTTGATGAGAATGGTCATAATTGAGAAGATTTCTCTTCTTCAGAAGATAAAGCGCACTGACACGTACACTTTTCTTTTCTTTAGAGTACGAGGCATGAACTGATGTGTTCATACGTCATAAGAAGATTTCTCTTCTTTGGAAGATAATGCGCACTGAAACGTACACATTTCTTTTCTTTGGAGTACGAGGCCTGAACTGATGTGAACAGACGTCATAAGAAGATTTCTCTTCTTCAGAAGATAAAGCGCACTGAAACGTACACTTTTCTTTTCTTTAGAGAACGAGGCATGAACTGTTGTGTTCATACGTCATAATCTCTCTCTTTTCAGCTCTCTTAGCAAAACATGTAATCATCCCATTATCATTCAGTAGGCTCTTTGAAGTGACAGCTGATGGAGATAACCCAATATGATGAATTTGACCTTGAAGTAAACTAACCCGAACTCGTGACTTAAACTTGCACATATGTAACAAAGAGCGGTGCCGATTTCCATTAGCATCTCTAAGTACTCTCTATGTACTCAATACTCTTCAACCAACCAGCCATCAAGTATAAGACGTACATTACCTCTTGAAAATCCACAATTGAATGTGACACTGAGCACTACAACGTAACTCCTTAAAGTGATAGTTATTTTGTGGTGGTATGAGCCCAATTCCCCCAAGTGGTAAAAGAAAAGGTAAAAGACACCCAACAATAACTAGATTTCTAAGTCTTCGTATTTGATAATAAGCTCGAACAAGGATCATGAAGAATCTTCATCCAACCATCCCCTGATATCTTCAGATACTAAGTACACTCGCCCATGATATTTCACTTCAACCTCAAATAAATAATAGTGAATTATCCCCGTTGTCACATCTTGTTAAAAGCTCAAATCTAGCCTCCTTTGATCTTAAAAAGTGAACTTTGATAATGGTTTCATCCCGACCATGGTAAAAAGCACATAACCCCATAAAACCATGTAATAACCAAACTGCCATGACAAATATCCAAACACACACATCCAATTCATGAAGTACACCATTTTTTCCCTTCTTCGAAACAGAAACCGTAGCACCAGCATCAATTAGGATCCCGAAATACATTTTACTTTCTCCAAGATGGTTCCATCATTACGGGATTTTACAACTCTATGGTTTAGACCGAGAAATAGTTTCTTTCACGGGATTTTACAAAACCAAGAATAAACCGTAAGATAGATCCGGAAATGCACTTTACTTTAATTAGGATGTTTCCATTGTCACGGGATTTTACAAGTCTATGATTTAAACCGAGAAATAGATTCTTTCTCGGGATTTTACAAAATCAAGACAAAACCGTAAACAATGTCAGCTTGAATGTGTTATAACAACTTTGATTTCAGAGAATATCTGTTTTAGGGGAATATGCAGTGGTTCATCAGCGGTTCAATATCCAACATCATCAATATCATCACCCATCCAGTAAACACTTTGGTAAACACATCATTCATGCATTCTGTCGGCTAGTGTAGTGACCACATGGAGAAGTAAACCCGATATACCAAACTTGATTACGAAGTAGAATTCCCCAGATTTGTTACTTAAACTTGTACTTAACCTCGTGAACAAGAAACGGTGTACCCAATGTACAAAACCTCTTGACATGCTCAACTGAGTGAGACACCGAAGTGATAGCTACGTTGTGGGTTAAGTGAGAAAGAATCACAAACGCAACTAAATAGCCAAGTCTTTATCACCCTCAATAAACGCCCAAACAAGTCATCTTCGCGAAAGGGCAAAAAGAAAGAAGACGAACAAAGTAAGCATGCCTGGAAAACCTCACTTTACAATCAAATAAGAAATACCGTCAAAACAACCCCATAGTCACTCTAGCTCCAATATCAATTCATTATAGCCGAGACATATTATTTTCCGTGAAAATGTATAAACCAAAGTGTCAAACCTCATAATGTAGTCAAATCTATTTAATGACATACAAATTGCAGCCCAAGAACATTCGATTCAATGGACTAATAAATCATCCGAAATTAAAGCTCACATCACTTAATGAATAAAATCAGTCCATGAATAACATCCCACTTAAGGCCCGATCCATAACCGTGTCATAATCAAGCAATATTCAAAAACAAATCATTGAACCCGGTCTACATAATCACCCGATCTCATTCAATTTAGCACATGACGACACAATCCATTCAAATTTAAATCTTTTATACTCAAGATTGGTCCAATGTTTAATATCCAAATTTAAAATATGGCTTCGAAAATACAGTCTCACATCCAAAGTCATATGTAAACTTCAATACACCACCAGGCCCGTTCAATACACCAATGTACTGATTATACAACACAACCATTTGCTCTCTCATTTTTCCATCCGTCCAATCAAGGCCCAAGTGAGATAATAATCCAATGACACAGTACACGGCCCAATCAAGAGAGAATTACAGTTTCCCTAGATAAAGTTAGGTATAAAAGACTCTCTTAATCTCTCAAACCCTAAAAATACTCATAATATTAACGCCTCACCTTTTTACACAACCAAAACCGGATCTTTAAACACACTCCTCATCTCATGAAACCCTAATCACTTTCTCAAAAACAAAACGCAGACACACTTAACTCTTCCTGAAACAACACATATCCACCAATCATATCACAAATGCAACCCCAACACATTCGTCTACCCCATCTTAACACCAAATCTGGGAACGATTTACAGCTTCAACACCATGACAATTAAACGCATCAATCTTAGAACAAGCCTCACCATAGGATTGGCAAGAGGCACGATTAGACTTAGCCACAGGGATGGTTATGAGCGTTATGCTATTAGCAACGAGATTAAGGCACGTTTGAGTTAAGTTAAGGTAGGTATTAATTGTTTTGAGCATCTATTTGTTGAGTCTTGAACGAATCAAAGGGATAAAAATAACACCCTTGTTATAATTTATTCCTTGAATGATTCGAACATCATTGAAGTGTGACTTCGAAAAATTGATCAGTGATGATATATCATTCCTTTTAGTTTAAAAGACCTAGAGTCTTGATGATATGCGAAAGGATTTGAACTGAGATCATTTGTCCTTTTGATTAATAACGAGTCTTGATTTAGTTTGTTGAGGATCGATGATGTTGGTTTCCAGTGCTCTTATCCGTGAGTATTTAAAGGAACAAAGCAGAGATCCAAGATCAACAAGTAAGGTTGTAGCTTGTTTGGTTTCCTTTTGAGTCTTGTTGTTGGAAGATGATACGTAGATGATGGATTAGTCTTGGACCGATCATGGTTATCCTGAGGTCGATTTAGTTTTGGTACATAGGTTATGGTCGAGGTCAATTCTATCTTCATCTCTTTCTGTCGCAAAGCCATTTTATACAACTCGCCACGACTAACTCGCCACGACTAACTCGCCACGGCCAAGTCGCCATGGCCAAATCGTCACGACTAAGTCGCCATGACCCAGTCGCTAGGCCAAGTCGTAGCGACTTATAAAGACAAGTCGCTATAAAAAATGCAATGCATCTGGACAGTTTTGTGTCAAATCGCTAGCTAGATTTTTATGTTTTCCAATGAATTTTCTGACAAAGTTCCGACCAACTTCATGATAAACCCAGATAAAGCATAAAGATGCTTCTTTGACCCAGTTTGATTGTTAACAAAACTGACCAAATGACCACCAATATGACTTTTTTGACCACAAGTATTACTCAGCAGTTGGAACACAAAATGTTTAAAGAGTGAAACATATTGGGACTAATATAAATGACCAAGACAGATTAAACATATGACTTTTAGACCAAAAGAGGATACTACAACATGTAACAACTGTTAACCACAAGTATACTCGAAAAACATTTTTTCCACCATTAAACAGTACCAAAAAAACAGCATAAAACCATGTATCGAAACGACAACAAATCATCAAGACACAACAACCTGTCTCTGATACCAATTGTTAGGATCCTATATTTATTGTGTTGATGATTCGGGTGGTCTTGGATGATCAAAATACATGTTAAACATTGTATAGAGAGAAATTAGAGAGATGGTGTTCTTGGTAGAGAGTTGCTTCTTTAAAAATGAAAGGTTAGATTGCCAAGCCACACCCCTTCAATGGATGGAAGGGGTATTTATACTTACAAACCATACGACCTCCTATCGGCCTGTGGATCAGGTATACAGTGGGTAAAGACCCGTCCTTCCTCCATGGTGTTACACTAAACTAATCTACGCTACAAACTAACTAATAAACTACTAAGTAACGTAAATAACGACAAGTCTACGAGCTAACTTATGCTAGATAATATTTGGGGTGACCGACACTTCACTTATGGAATTTCCAATTCCTAACAGTTTGGAACCCTAAAATACTGTACAAGACAGCCTTGGTTCGGTTTAGGTTTTTACTCCAAAAGACTACACACTAATACTGAAAAATTCGGATTCTATATATAAGATTACACATGCGACGGCGTCACCTTATGTTTTGTGACGCCGTCGGATCGCCGTCATTAGGGTTTCGTCTTGGCCACGTTAGACTTGCGACGGCGTCAGCTTATGCTTGTGACGCCGTCCTCTTCAGCTTCTGACGCCGTCTGGATTGAATCTAGGCCGTCTAAGTTGCGACGGCCTACTCTTTTATAACTTGACGTCGTCACTTGAAAATAAGAGTTTTGGCTTCTGTCCCGTCATAAAATCCTCCGACGGCGTCATGAGATAAGCAGTGACGCCGTCACCTTGTATTTTCAGCAGCTGGAGTGTCTCGATTCTTGACTTTGGCCATTTTCTTCGTATATCTGCGCCTTTTCGTCCAAATAAGTGCCATTACAGCAATTTGCCTTCAAGAGACCTAAAAAGTGAAAATGAACGATATTAAGTAATACGGATACAAAAGTGATCAAATAAGAGCTTAAATGACCCATCAAAAAGGTACATTTTAAAACCTTATCAAATATCCCTACACTTGGTATTTGCTTGTCCACAAGCAAATGTGCTTTTAGCCAATTAATTTATAAGTTAGGGGTCATGAAGCATTGGTTTAAAACAGTCCACAACACATATAAGCCCCGCAAAAGTCATAACAAGCACGGAAATTACATACTAGCACCTCACATGGGGTGTTTGGATACTCACATCTCTCTCGGGTGTATATGAAATATAACAAGTTAGAAATGGAAGATAAACACTCATTAACCAGTCCTAGTACATAGATTACCATAGGCTTGAGAATAGATCAAACCACCATTGCTTTGGCGTAAGCACCTAGGAAAGACTATCAAAGAGGTCTTTAAATGGTTGTAATGTTAGGCTTACGGTAGGGAAACAAAGGGTTTGGTGGGATAGGCTTTTTAGTGGTGGCAAGTCAAAAATCTCTATGTTAAATGCATACGAAGAATGGCGTTGCTAAGCCAAGACTCGACACTCTAGAATTTAGCTAACTGAAACAAACAAACATAAATTTAAAGGATAGATGTAGGATGGTAGCCTTTTTTTTTTTTTTTTTTTTTTTTTTTTTACACTCTATTTTTTTCTTTTCTCTTTTTCTATTTTTTTTTCGATTTTTTTTTTCATACACTTTTACTCTACCATCCTCTACGGTAACATCAAAATGATAGGGATTTATAGGCACATCCCTACACTTGAGTTTTTATTATTCTAACACTAATTTGACCCGAATTGAAAAGATCAAAACACTTGGGGTACATTATTACGTAAACAAAGGGAATTTGAATTTAACGTTCCCTTCCCGTCATTTCATAAACTTTAACTTTTCCCATGAATCCCAATCGTCCCAAAACTGTGTAAGGATATGACTCGACTTAGCAACTCATGCAAGCAACCAAATAATTGAACTAAGGGTTTAGGGTGATAATAAAAATGCACTAAAAGTGAGTGCATACAGGGTAGGCTAAGGCGATTTGGGTGTATATTTGGGGGTGGGGTGTAAACAATGCTCTTCATTGATATTTCGGAAAAACCGAAACATCACGAGAACCGCGAAAAGGATAGGCTCTGAGGGGTTAACTAGGGGTATCGTGTACTAAAGATGAGTACAACGCAAAGGGTGTGGGGGAATTACTCAACTGATGTGGAAGAAGTAATTATATTACGGGTATCAAATAAGGGTTATCCTAATGCCTCTTATCATTTAGTTATTCCTAAATACACAAGTGTAGTCTTACTAGCGATCTCGGAATGCATCACAAAGCAAGTTCTAGAATCTAATATACTACCGGTTCACACTCTAAGCATTAAAGATGAATGCTTTTAATTCCTACTAATCTAAGGGCGATCCTCACATTTTGGGTGGAATTTAGGTGGTAAAGGGTTTTTGTGCTAGTCATGTAACTTCCTATCCATGAGACGCTTTTGTTAAAACTAATGGCCCACTCCTATATGTCATGAAAAATTAAAAATTTGGTGCCAAAATTACCCTAACCGACATTTTCTCATGGTTTATTACACAAATACACTTGGACAAAGCAAATAATCAAGGATAAGCATAGTTTCAAAGTTCCCGTTTTATTTTCCCTCCCTACACTTAAACTGAACATTGTCCCCAATGTTCCCCAAAAGTATCAAAGTTATGATAATGGAAGGTAATGAAAAATGAAAGAAACTAGTACTCCCCTGATTAGCTCGGTAGGATCCGTGTGTAAAGTAGTGGTTAAATCCTTTCCAAGAAGAATATATGCGTGAAAAGCTCCTTCTAATCTTATGTAACTTCTTCTTGATAAATTAAACCTGCACACTTGAAGAAAACAAACGAAACCTTCGCGTAAAATCGGCGGTAATAATATATATAAGACTCGATTTAAACTAGGATATAATGCTTGTGAAATGGATGTTTACAGAATTTCTGGAAAATTAAGATCTGGAAAATTCCAAAAATTTATAAGTAGCTCAGAAAACGAGAAAAAAGTAATCTGTGTTTTTACTCCTTCTAGACGCCGTCAGGTTGCAATCCTGACGCCGTCAGGTTATCCTGACAAAAACTGGTCTGCGATTTTCTGAAAAAAATTCTGGAAAATTTACATCTTTAGAATCTGAAAAAATTTCTGCAAAACATCCATTATGACTCGATACAAGCATTTGACTCGAACAAACACACATATATATCTTTTAATGAATTGTTATTCTCATGTTTACGTTTCTTTTGAAAACGTGTGTAATCCTCCCTACACTTATCCTTTATGTAAAATACCTTTATATGCAATTAAGACGAGGTTAAAAACAAAAAAAAGCATTTTTAAAAATTTAAACATGAGAATAAACAATCAATAAAAGACATATGACACTAACAAGCAAACAATTAAGCATGGGTTTCCTCCCACGAAGCGCTTTTCTTTATTTAAGAGTCTTGTAGCTAGACTCGTAGTCGTGCCCTCACGTGACTTCATTTTGCATTCTCAACGAGAATTCTATCATATTGACAAAATTTTCATCGACTCTATATTTAGGCCCGAGGGTCAAGCAATCCTTATAATAAAGCCTCCTTCTTTCCCACATAAATTTATAACCTTTTTCAACATCTTCCTTGCTTTTGTCCTCAAAAGCTTTGATGTTGTCTCGTTCAAAAATGGGTAGATGGCCATATTCATTTGTTCTCCAAGGCATCCTATAAGTGATTTCATCGGTTCCTTCCTTAAAACTAACCGTTCCGTCATACTTGTTATGGCTCATTTTAGATGTTTCAACAAACGGTTTCCCTAGCACTACTTGGGATAAGCTATAGTCAATGACGCACCCTATATCTTCTAGGACCATAAAATCAACTAGGTAGGTGAAATTTCCTATAAAGACATGCACATCCTTGACTCTTCCCACAAAGTTGCAAACTCCACCTGGATACTTAGGGTCTCTCCTAATATTAAGTCGCTCATTCATAATGTCATTGTAGATAGCAGATGACATCACATTAATGGGAGATTCCGTATCTATGTAAGCGTGGTCGACACTCCTATATCCGATCATACAAGGGATTTTTAGGTTCCAAGGATTTCCTCTCCTAATCTTTGGGCATATCCTAATGATAGGTGTTCGTGGATTATTGATTATGTATTGATGGTAAGCAACCTCTTCCTTAGTGGGGTAAAGATTGAAGTAAGCACTATCTTCCATATTCACATTTTTGTTCATCATGCCACCTTCCGAATTACTGTTAATCATAGAGCCAACTACAGAGGCGCTGACTACTTTCTCAACAGCTTCTCTAATTGTACTATCGAATATTTTCTGCAAGTCCTGAAGGTCGGTGTTTCTACTCACATAACGGCTTCGGCGGTTGTGTTGGTCATTGGTTTGGGTTTTAAGTGACAGTGATTTATTTGGTGTTGGGTTATCGAGTGGTGGTTGGTTATCACCTTCCATGATGAAAAGTGATGGGATTACGAACAAAGGTCACGAAGGAAGGGGATAGACTACGAGAAAACTAAGAATGAGAAAAAAAATTTACTTGATAGGAATCAAGCAAAGAAACCTAAACGAGGTGGACTACTACTAGCTATTCTATTCCCGCATCGGCCAAAACTTGATAACGCTACACGCGTGGTTCGGGGTCAAAGGAACTTCCTTTTCTTCGAGCAAGTTTTATAACACCCTAGGCAGTGAACCTAATCGTTGTAGTGTAGTAATTAGGGTAAGCCACGGGTATTGATATCGTTCTCTAGGGGAATATGAACGCTAGTGAGAAGTTACTACGCTAAGGTTGGGGTTGAGGAAGATTATTTTTATCTTTTTATGTTTTTAGGAAATTGAAAGGTACGAATCTCGGGGTTTGGATTTGGGGGTTGGTTTTTCTACCGATTACTCTACTTATCTAATTATCTAGTCTAAGGTGTATGTAGTCTATGTCTAATTATTGTGTGCTCGTATGATAGTTTAAAGATGTGTTTACTTAGGTTTTACTACTCCTTAATTATCTCCTATTGGTGGTTGAATTGTCACGTCCTTATTCTTAGTTGCGCTGTATGTCTAAAGTTGTAGGGTATCGTTTCTCCTAACTCTTGAACTTACCAAGGGTATCACTACAAAACCCACTAGGGATAATAAACTCTTACTCTAAGGCACACTTTGGATGGTTTAGCTTACAACTACTCAAGGAGTTATATTCTAAGGTTCACAAAGATTTAATCAAGCATTAAGTACACCACGAATGACCTATCGCATTACTAGATCATTAACAAACTAAGATAAGAGACAACCAATCAATATTCAATAATTAAGTTTCATATTCCTTAAGCAAACACAAAAGTAAATTAGACATGGAGAACATGCAAGCATACACACAAATAATCAAAGACATAATTGAATTAATGAAGTAAAACACTTATCTTGGTGTAAGATAGGGTTTGGAACCCTAAAATACTGTACAAGACAGCCGTGGTTCGGTTTAGGTTTTTACTCCAAAAGACTACACACTAATCATTGAAAAATTGATTCTATATATAAGATTACACATCGACGGCGTCACCTATGTTTTGTGATCTTTGTCGGATCGCCCGTCATTAGGGTTTCGTCTTGGCCACGTTAGACTTGCTTGGCGATGGTCACCTTATGCTTGTGGGCCCTCTTTTAGAATTCTACGATCCGATGCCGGATTGAATCTGTCAGTTGTGACGGCCTACTCTTTTATAACTTGACGTCGTCAGCGAAAATAAGAGTTTTGGCTGTCGTCACAAAATCCATGTAAGCGCAGATAATGTGAGACGCCATGCACCTTGTATTTTCTTGGCATTCTGGAGTGTTCGATTCTTGACTTTGGCCATTTTCTTAGATATCCGTCCCTTTTCGTCCAAATAAGTGCCATTCTGGACAGAATTTGCCTTCGAGACCTAAAAGTGAAAAGGAACGATATTAAGTAATAACGGATACAAAAGTGATCAAATAAGGGCTTAAATGACCCCTCAAAAAGGTACATTTTAAAACCTTATCATTCATTATGACTATTGTTGCCCAAAGGGGTAGCAGTCTGAGTATTATCATCATTAGGTGTGTCTGGGCTATCACATACAATTTCATCAAAGAAATTAACATTCTCTAAACCCTGACTGAGAGGGTCTTGCTGATGGAAATTGATATCAGAAGAGTGTTTTGTCTTGAAAGGAAACACATTTTCAAAAAATTTAACATCCTTAGAAAAGATAAATTGTTTCCTCTCCAAGATCTGTATAGTTTGTAACCTTTTGAAAGTTAGAATAGCCAACAAGAACACATTTTTTACGCTTCTACTACTAAACTTATCATTTGGTAAGAATAGAGCAAAACAAAGACAACCAAAAGTTCTTAAATGACTAAAAAACAGTTTTCTACAAAAACAAGATTGTAAGGAGAGTTTCCACTCAACTAGAAGAAGGCAATCATAATCAATGGGTAATTGGCGGTTAGAATACATTCGGACCACAAAACAAAGGCAATCCCCCGAAACATAGGGATCGGCAACATTCAAGAGATTTTATGTTTTCAACAATCCCATTTTGTTGAGGAGTGTGCACAAGATGTGATGTATAATACTTTTTCTTTACAAAAAAAGAGTATTGATAGAAGTGATTGATTAACAACATCTCAATAGTGATTCCATTATCACTTCTAAAAATCTTAACACTTTTATCAAACTGTGTTTTAACAAGATTATAGAAGACCAGAATACAATCAAACACCTCATGTTTACTCTTAAGTAAATATGTTAGGACCAAAGATATATCAACCTTATCACTTTACCAAGCAAACCAAACACAAGTATCACCACGTAAACCAAACACTTATGCGTAAATAAGAAATGAAATAAAAGAAAGATAGATGGTGACTTGAATGATATAAGAATCCGTGTATGATGTGAGAATAAGATAAACACAAATGTTGTATATTCAAAGAAAAACACACACACACACACTTTCAAGCACACCCCTCAAATGACCATTTGAGGGGTATTTATAGTACAAGAGACTTGATGCCCTAAAAGGCTTTCCATGGGCTTTTGGGCTTCGATTGGGACTTGGATTGGATTAACATGTAATAGAAGGCTAGCTTAACATAACTATTAACCAATTAGCTTAGCCCGGTCCACGAGCCCGTTGACTATTCTATCACGATATCTAACACACGTTACAAAGTTCCTAATCGTGAATGACCATCACTTCTAATAAAACTATTAAGGCTAACAATCTCCCCCTAAGGGGTGGTCATTCAAATGATGCTCCACTTGATTAGGTCTTTACTTTTCTCGAGCTTGAACTTTGTGTGTAGATATAGAATAGTCTTGATTCTTTGTTCCTTCATGCTTTGTGATCAGATAATGTGGTTGTTTGTCGTTGTCAACTTCGTTGGTTAGGTGTCTCCACGTCATTCTCCATTTCTTTCTCCACCATGCTCACACTTCTATTTGTCTTTTGGTTACCAATGATGTAGTTCTCGAGTCTTTAAACTTTGTAGATTCTTTGACATTGACGAAGAATCATCTCCTTTGATTATGATGAGAACTTTCATGTGTTGTTGGTATGAGCATGTGGCGAGTCTGCACGATCCATCCGCTCTGGAGCTTCCATAAGAAGAAAACATAAAAACAGTTAGTAATAAGCGGATTCCGGCACTTACAAGTTTGAATTTCGAGGGTGTTAACAGCATAGTGTGAAAACACATCTCTAATTCTCACAAAGGCCGTTCCTGGAGTCCCACAAGTGAGATAACGCGATATACCGAAGTACATCTACATTCGGATGAGTCACGAGGTACACGAAGCATCACCCCACGACGTAGGACCGTTTGAGACACACTAAGCGTAATCCACGGAGAATTACCGAAGTGACCTGCTGTCAAGGCTGCTTGATGTTGACCCTGGCAGGAGTTTCCATTCAATCACTGAAGATCACGGATGTGAAACTTCTCATAAATGTTCGGCAAATTGCTAAGATCTGCGTAGGACTCTAGAATATATCACTTGTGTCCTTATTGATGAACAACAAGCGATGTCATGTCATGTGTTCCTATGAGATCTTTTGATGAATCTCGTGGCTCTAGACTCAATAAGTGCATTTTGGTTTTCTGGCGGAGACTAGGAGAGGGTCTCCTTCTTCAATACCAACGATCTCTAAGAGAAAGTCGATAGATTATGTAGGGTTCCAGTGAGAATGAAACAAATCCTTTTAAGAGGAATTGAGTGGCTAGAAGGTTTAGTGCATGCGTCCTGGGTCCATGACGTCTTTGTCTTCAATACCGGTGTCATCTAGTGACAACCAGTAGCATATGTATTGAACCGGTTTTACGCCCTAAGGTTGATTATGGAGGGCTATTTCTTTTCACCCTTTTTCATTACATTTCTTTTAATTCTTCAACCCCTTCTTTCTCCTTTCTCACATTACTCCTTTTTCAATCATTCCTAAGGACTTCTAATACTAACTATTGGTGATGTCCTTGGGTAGATCCCTCTGGCTCTGGCGGATCATAGGACGGATTTCCTATCCTTAGTCACCTTATAACTCCATGACTGTCCTATTGTTGCCATAAAACCATTTTTCTTGAAAATCTCTCAGAGTGTTTATGATAGAAAACATGTTTGAGACACTTCGTGAGTTTTATATTTTGAAACACTCCCCTTCACATGTGCTTATAAGTTTTAAATCTGCACATAGAGGGTAGAGTTCGCACTTTTTGAATTGATCGGCTCATGATAGACAATTCCCCACGAGACACGATTACGTTGCCTAGTTAAAGAGTTCCATTGTCACGTTTTAGGTGACAACTAGCTCTAATAACTAACTTGAAGTTGTAAACACTCCTTGAAAAGGAGGTTAGACCCATGAAGGTGCATATCTATCACAAGTTTATCGAGATGGTACATTCTTGACTTTGATTCCCGTCAATTCATTGGTTTCGTCTGAGTCGAGCTCATTTTGAGATTCAAACCACGATCATTAAACATTTTTGATCACATTTTAATCACGTCTCCTCCCCTCAAAAATAGCATATTCGTGATATTTTTGATATCAACGGATTAAACAACATTTTAGAATCTTTTGGGGAGACAAACGGATTTGATTTAAGCATGAATATGGAACATTTTGTTTTATACTCCCCCTTTTAATAAATCATAATCAATTAAAGGGTTTTAGAAGGAGTTATCTTGAGCACAAAATATTTTGAAAGATTTTGAAAATCTTTTTGAACAATCTTGAAAAGGTGCTCAAGATGATGATGATTTCTCACCATTTTTTTTTTAAATGTAGTGCCTTTGAAGCGTACACCTCATTTTTCTATAAAAGCACGAGTTTTGATTTGAAAAATAATCAAAAGTCATCATTTTAGTCGGGTTTAAATCTTGAAGTATCGAAAGCCATTATTTGAAGAAATTTTGAGAAACGACATGTTTTAGAAAACAAATAAAGAACTCTCGCTCAAGCATCTGTACATACCCGTATCATTGTTGAATGACATTTCTAGAAACGTTCAGAATATCGATTATACGAGAGACATGTCGTGAGAAGAATATTTTTGGATTTTTGATTTTATATTGTTTTTGTATTTTTGAAAGTTTTATATTTTTATATTTTGCTTTTGTTGGTTTTCAAATTTTGTATTTTGTTTTTCAAAAATATTTACAGCGAAGCTTTTGGAAAATCATTTTCAAGAAGATTCGAGAAGACGTTCTAACTCCTCAGGGGTTAGGCTTCGCATTTCAATTCGTCGAACTAAATAGTCAAACCTTTCTTTTGGAAGGGCTTTAGTTAATAGATCGGCGAGTTGGTAATCCGTCTTCACGAAGAATAATTCAACAGTACCATTTTCGACGTACTCTTTGATGAAGTGATAGCGGACACGGATATGCTTAGTCTTTGAGTGATGAAGAGGATTGCATGATATGGCTATGGCACTTTTCGAGTCACAATACATAGGTATTTTATCGAAAGTAAAGCCATAATCTGTGAGTTGTGTTCTCATCCATAGAACTTGAGCACAACACGCAGATAGAGACACATACTCGGCTTCAGCGGTTGAAAGTGCGGTGCAATCTTGTTTCTTTGAAGACCGACTTACTAACTTTTCACCCAAAATTGTGCTCCTCCGGATGTACTTTTTTTTTGTAACTTGATCACTGCGTGGTGCGCATCGAAAAGGCAATTAGATCAAATCCGGATTCCTTCGGATACCAAAGTCCCATGTGAATGGATGTCTTCAAGTACCGAAAGATCCGTTTAACCTCTTTGAGGTGCAGTTCGGTAGGCTTTGCCGGAAACCGTGCTAATAAGCAAACAGCAAAATGAATATCTGGTCGACTAGCGGATAAGGTACATGAGAGAACCAATCATGCTCCGATATTTCTTTGGATCAATAGGTTTCCCAAACAAATCGGCTCCAATTTTTGGTGAAGTTACCATTGGTGTTCCGACCGAGTCACAATTATCCATACCATGATTTTTCAAAATCTCAGATGTGTATTTAGCTTGATTTATAAAAATTCCACGAGGGGATTGATGTATTTGTAAACCAAGAAAGAATTTTAGTTCCCCATCATGGACATTTCAAATTTACTTTTCATGAGATTTTCAAAATGTTTTGAAAGATTCGGATTAGTAGACCTAAAGATGATGTCGTCACGTAAATCGAACAATCAAAATGTCGTTTTTGCATTTTTGTGTAAACAAGGTAGGATCAACTGTTCCTTTGGTGAAATAGTTTTGGATAAGGAAGAGGGACGATTCGTCATACCACGCTCTCGAGCTTGTTTCAATCCATAGATTGCCTTTTTGAGTTTGTAGGACGTAGTCGGATGATTCCATGTCTATGAAGCCTTACGGGTGACTCACGTACACTTCTTCTTTCGAGTTCCATTCAAGAACGCGGTCTTAATGTCCATCGATAAACCGTGATGTTTTTGTGAGCGGCATAGGCTAAGAAAATCCTGACTGCTTCTAGTCTAGCTACCGCCGCGAATGACTCTTCAAAGTCTATCCCTTCCTCTTGTCTGTATCCTTTGGCCACAAGACGAGCTTTGTTGCGAATGACAGTCATTTCTTCATCCCGTTTGTTCTTCCATAACCATTTGAGATCAATGATGCGAATGTCAATTGGGTCTTGGAACCATTTCCCAAGAGTCATGTAGACGGTATTGGAGAAGTTCCTCCTGCTTCGCTTCTATCCATGCGGGTTCTGCCATTGCCTCGCGAATGTTCTTTGGCTCTATATTGCTAATTGATCAAAGGTAAATGCATAAGTCATGTCGGTGGCAAGTTGGCGTCTCGTCTGAATTGGCCTTGAAGGTTCACCAATAACTTGTTCAATTGGATGGTCTTTTGTCCACTTCAGAGTAGAAGGATACCGTTGGTTAAGCGTATGCGAGTTAGATGGTTCTCGTAAGCTTGAAGAATGATTCGGTGATTCCGTAGCAAACGGGTTTTCAAATAAGTCTTCATCTAACGTTGCATCGTTTTGGTTTTGGTTTTGCTCATCAACTGCTGGTAGAACGGGTGCAATAAGTGTAGTAGATGTAGATGATGTAGATGAAGTTGGTGCATTGGTTTCGACCGTTGTAGATGCATCTTCTGTTGGTGGTGGAGGATGATGTTGAGCGGGTGCGGCGGAATGATGGTTTGATGCATTTGTCGAAGTTCCACCATAGTATTCATCGAACATTAACTCGAAGAAATTCTCCCATTCTTGTTCTTTAGGATTGTCAAGCGAAGTTAATTGAGCTCTTTGAGGTCGAGTCTGGCGATGTGTCCGAGAAGTCTGCCGGTTTAGTGCGGGTTCTAGAGCGAGTCTCTCCGAAGCCATATGTGAAAGTTCGTCAAACTTCACATTCATCGTCTCCATGATCCTCCTAGTTCCTCTGTTATACACCCTGAATGCCCTCGAGTTATCTGAATATCCAATGAAGATTCCAATATCACCTTTTGCTTTCAGTTTTCCAAGATCTTCTCTGTCATTCGTAGGATAGCACAAAGCGCCAAATACGTGAAAGTAAGAGATATCCGGTTTTCTTTTGTTCACAAGCTCATATGGGGTTTTATTGAATCTTGGATGGATAAGGGATCGGTTATGAGTGAAACAAGCAACAACATCACCCATAGAAATAACGGTGCACTAGAATAGATTAGCATTGTGCGAGCGGCTTCCACAAGAGTTCTATTTCTTCTTTCAACTACCCCATTCTGCTGTGGAGTTCTAACAACTGATGTCTGATGTGTGATTCCAACATCTTCAAAATAAGCTCTTAACTCGATTAGTGAATTCGTGCGTTGTCTGTTCTTACAACCCTTACTGGAGTTTGAAGAAGTACTTGAATTCGTTTCAGAAAGGTGATGATGATGCTTGGTGCTTCGTCTTTTGATCTCCGAAACTTAACCCATGTATATCTTGAATAATCATCGACGATGACAAGAATATACTTTTTCCCATTAATGCTTTCAACTCTCATTGGGCCACATAAGTCCATGTGCAACATATGCAACTTGCTTCGAACTAGGTACGGTTTTGGGTTTATATGATGCTCTTTTGCTTTTCCTTGTTCGCATGATGGACATAAGTGATCCTTGGTGTATTTGAACTTTGGAAGTCCGTTGGCGATGTTGTCTTTGGCAATTTTGTTGATGGTGTCGAAATTGAGATGGGATAACCGTCATGCCACAACCGGGACTGTGTTCGGATGCTGCGTGTCATAAGACATATTGGTGATGAAGAGGCCATTTGATTGATGTCGATAGCATACAAGTTTGTATCACGATTCCCAGTTAAGAGATCGGTGCCATCCAAGTTTCTAACGAAGCAAGCATTTCTCCTAAAAGCAACCTCTAAATCGCATCCAGGCTGCCCGAAAACAAATTGTGTCCCAACCCTTCGACATAGTAAACCGAGTGATCAAATAATTTCCAAAAGGTAGATCTCCATAACCCATGATAGCTGCTACATGATCATTTCGAAAGCGTCACGGTTCCCATGAATTTCCAGACGAAATTGATCGTGCGGCTTGATTCCGGTCATGTGCTTGGAGCAACCTGAGTCGACGATCCAAAGACATATTTCGATAACCTGCCAGATGAAAAAGAATATTGTGGAAACCGTTTTGATTTTGGTTCCTTTGGGTTAGAGGTGAAATCCTTATCACACTCGAGAGGTTTTCTGGGAAGTCGGTTTATCACTCATTGTACCATTCGGGAGTGTGAAAGTTCTACCTGTGGGTTTCCAAATATCATCCCTAAAGTATACACTTGGTTCTGTCAGTAGTGTAAAGCCTAAGTTTTGCAACTAGTCTTCCTACTCTTTTAGCGTAATTCTTTTGGGACGTTCTTCTTAACAGGCTTATCATTCACATTCTTAGAAACACAATCATCTTGAACATTTAAAGATTTCTTGCAAGTTAAACAAAGAGATTCAACACATTCATTAGACTTAGCAAGTTTCATAGGTTCAGTACATTCGGATGAAATGTCTTTCTTATTCAAAAGCTGTAAATTCCTAGGGTGTTCTTCTACTTTCTTCTCTTTATTCAAGCTACTCCTAGAGGCATCGAGACTCTATTGTTCCTTGTATTGCTCTTAGGCTTTAGTCTGCTGCTCCTAGAGGTGCTTTCTAGTTCTGTAGAAGGTAAGGCACACGCATTAGGATTCACATTTTTATGAAGGGAGGTGGTTTCAGCTATCCTAGTCTCTTTAGAGTGTGTCTCTTTAGATGTGGAAGACGCATTAGTGGTACTCATCTTAAAAGGCCAGTGCTAAAACTTTTGGTTTCTCGATAACCGCTTTTCCTTTATCAACATTTTTGTTTAGGTAGGCGGTGGAGTGGTGGTTTTGATGAAACATTTTTCTCATTGACTTTTGGAGGAGGCATAGAAACAGACATTTTGGTTTGAAACGGTTTGGGAACATTTGCTTTCTCCTCCGATCAATGGTTTTTAATCACAGTATCCTTTGCCTTTCCTTTTTGACTTTCGGTGAGCCCTCAAAAGATCATTTTTAGCTTTCATGTCATTGTAGGCGCGCTCATACGACAATTTGTCATACTTGCATTCCTCAGTTTTTCGATCAAGTTGTTTAAAATATGAGACATTTTCTTTTCAAGTTTTTCAAGAGCTTTTTCATATTTTGAAACAATTTGGAGGTCTCATCTGGAGTCTTTCATGATCTTCAACAGAATATGTTTGCAAAATGATGGACATAATATCATTAGTCAGAACATCTTCGAAGAGAGAATCATTTAGATTTTCCAAAACTTTGATGTGTTCAACACTTTCATTAGCTTGCTTTACCAGGGATTTATGGTCCTTGACAAAGTCAATTGTTTCTTTCAAAAAGGCTTGTTCAAAATGAATTACCCTTGAGTTGATGTTATTCAGCTGAGGGGCAATTTGAGTTTCAAAAACTTTTTTGTTCATTATCAAAACTATTAAACCGGATGTTTGTTGTAATATTGGTTTTAGTTTTAACGGTCTCTTGAAGATCTGCAATTCTAGTTTTCACATTTTCCAAAATACTTCTTGCATCACTTGTGTTAAAAGGATTGTTTGAAGACATTTGTTCAATGTTCGAAAGAGATTTGGAGACAACAACTGGTTTTGAAACTGATTTTGAAACCGGTGTTGACACTTTGTTTGAAACACTTGGTTTGGTGGAAAACGTTGATTGAGAAACAAACGAAATACCATTAATTTTGTTCCATTTGTTATAATCAATTGGTTTGATTTCTGGATGTTTTGTTTCATTTTTGATCTACTCTCCTCAGATAGTTCCAACGTTTCAAGAGAATCATGCACAATTATGGGTTCATGCAAAGGTTTTCCATTGTTCAACACATTCCGTTCTTTCCGAGCTTTCTTGAGAAAACAAGGAGGTGAGTTACCAAGAGCCATTTTTTGAAGTATGAAAATCGGATTTACTTGATTAGAAAGCATTTTGTTTGTCTTAGCGGAATGACCCGTTGTAAGAATTAAATTGTCCAATTTTTTGATCATTTCATTTTATCGAGAATTTCATCAAGAAGAGAATCTTCTCGTTTTGAAAAATCAGTTATCAACTTCTTCTTCTCTTTTTCAAGATCAGAATACGTTGCTTTTTTTTTAGAAAGTTGGTCATTTAGATCAGAAATTTCCTTGTTTAAAGATTTGATTTTCAAGTTCAGATTCACATCAAGTGTGTCATACTTGAGTTGCAAATCTTTTTCTCTTAAAACAGAATCTCGATAACCAATTTCTAATTCTGACATTTTGTTTGTATGAAATTCATAGGCTTTGGCGTGCTCTTTGTAACTCTCAAGCTCAGCGGTCAATTTAGCATTCGCGGCCTTAACTTCGCGATTGACCTTACTAACTTTCTCAATTTCAATGCCACATTGATTGATTAATGATTCAAAATAAGCACGTGTTTCCTCATCAGTCTCAGTATTTTGTGCCACACGGCCTCCACTAGGATCCACATCGGAGTTTGAGTTAGTATTGCTACAACTCGGATTGTCCATGTATGTATCATAAGTAGGTGTGATGTCCGAGATCTTGTTCGTCATGAGTAAACACATCAAATATGACATTGTTATAGCATGGATCAATGATTGGTACCTCAGATACAGCATTGGCGTCATAGGCGAGGAGGTGCGACTCAGTGTCATACTTAGCTTCTGAAGATTTGCCATGAAGATGCAATTCGCATTGAGTTCCTCGAGGTCTTCCAAATCATCCACAATAGCGAAAAAATCATTTTCCTCAGCACTCAACTGTAACCCCGCTTCTTGCTTATCAGCTAACAAAGCAGCTTTTCGAAGAAAATCACCAGTCTTCTTGTGCGGTTTAGTGGGACAGTTTCTTGCCATGTGACCTACTCCTTGACGGTTATAACACTTAACGATTACCACGATTCACATTTCCATAATTCCCAACATTTGGGCTGCAACATACCCATTCGATTACCCATTGCTCTATTCCCAACATTCGTCCAATCGATTTCCAACATTCGACCCAACTGATTACCCGATACGGAACCGTCGATTACCCATCACGAAATCCGGTAGCATATCCTGTGATTCCCAATAACTCCAACCATTTGTCCTTGATTACCCATATTCACACCGGTACGTGCAATTTGCACTGTTGCGAGTGTTTGATGAAATCCTTTGGTTGTTGTTAGTTGGTGTGGAATAGCGACCTTTGATTACTTACCCAAGAGAGAGTATATTTGGGACATAGGGTCTTGATCGATTCTAGATCGGTGATTCCTTGTTCTGTATTGTGAATGACTTGTTCTGGATAGAATTGTTGTTGTGGTTGTGGAATGTATTGTTGCAAGTTGTTGTTGTTGGAAGATGATGAAGCTTGTTGTTGTGTATTCACTGAAGGTTGAGTCTTTGCAATAAGTGCCAATGGATCATGATTCTTTGCCAATCTTTCTTTCCTGACTTCATTCACTTCAGCTTGGTTTTGTTTTAGAAAATCATTGAGTTGATCAAAGTTCACTGATGTAAGTCTTTTGTTTGGTTGACAATAGTGACATATCGTCCCCATTCTTATGGAAGATTGTTAAGGAACTTGATGTTTTGAGCGATAGTTACGGGTGTCAACTTGTTTCGATTAGCTCATTCATCAAAGTGCAAAACCTTCCATAGTAGGATTCAATGGATTCTCACTGTAGAAGTAAACTTTTCCCATTCAGTTAGCAACTTGTTCTCCATGTCTTGTTGACCAATTTCAGTTCCATGACAAAGTCGTCTAACTCGTTCCCACATATCGGCGGTTTCACTGTCTCACGGCAAAGATGTCTATTGGTAAACCAGTTGGATAATATGAATTGCCATGTCATGCTGCCCGACTTGTTTACGATCCTCTGCGGTGTATTGATTCGTATTGAAGACGAGAAGATGGTGGGGTGGGAGGTGTTGCATCGGGATTTCCAGGTCATTAACTTGTCGAGGCTTGAAGGGTCCATCCTGAATGGATTTAATCATGAGTTTTCCATTAGGTTTGGTCTTGATGTAGCGAAACATACGACTTGTCCATTGAAGATAACCACCTTTTGCCAACATAGGAGGTCGGTTTTCGGCACCGGCTGCATGAATGTCTTGTTGAGTTGCCATTGATGAAGGTATGATCCGATAAAGTTGATGTAGGATCGATTCAACGATAAAGGAGTTGTGGTTGATGAAGATTAAGCTCGGTTGAGGTGTTTCTGAAAGTCGTACTCGTATCCTTGGTTCTAAAAATTTTAAGCCCAAAATTTGAAATTCACTATAAAAATCAATTCTAAGGTCGTATGAAAAATTTGAGTTATGACAATTTTGACGCCAAATTTGACCGAAAAATTTGAATTTAGGCCCAAAATTTGAATTTTTGACCAAAATTTTCACAGTTAAACCAAAATTTGAATTTCGCGTAAAATTGAACGTTTAGTCTCCTCAAAAATTTAAATTTTACTCAAGTTTTTTTTTTTTAAACCTTTATGCGTAGAAAGAGCTTAGGCGTAGAAACGAAGTGCGTACGGTAGGATGCTTATGCGTAGGATCGGTGCTTATCGCGTTAGGATCTTATGCGTAGGAAGCTTATCGTGGCCTTATGTATCGCGCTTAAGCGTTAAGGAACCTTATGCGTAGAAACCTTATGCGTAGAAAGTATCTTAACGCTGCGTAACCTTAAGCTTATGCGTAGACAAAAAGTTACTCGTAAACCTTACGCGTAATTTTGAAGTTATGCGTAGAGTTACTCGTAAGCTTTTAGCTTATGCGTAAACTATGGTTAAGAACCAAAAATCCTTTACACTGTCACAGCGTAAGAGATATCCACAAGTCGAAGTGTTCCACACACTTATACAAGTGAGGGAAGCAGCGAGTAAGATTATAGCTCGAAGATTCTTCACCAAAAGTTACGAGTAGAAAACTAGGGTTTTGACTTTTTGACTTCTACTCGTAAGAAATTTCCAACGATTCAAATGATTTCTTTTGCACAGATATCCTTAAAAACACTCGAATAACCCAAAAATGTTGACCTTTTTCACCCAAAGTGCTTAGAAAAGTTATGAGTAGAAATGACCAATAAACCAAATACGAGCTTAAAAATGAAGAAAAACACGTAAAGCTTCAAACTTTTTGCAAAAAACTGAAACTTTAGCACCAAATAAACCTTAAACCACAAGAATCTTGAATTTTAAAGTGCAAAGATTAAAGCTTTAAGCGTTTGAAAAAATGTATACTTGAGAAGAGCCTACGTAACCCTTCAAAACAAACACAAACACTCCTAAACCATTGTTAGGCGATTGATACCAATTGTAGGACCTAATATCTATCAACCTTATCACAAACCCACTTACCAAACCCAATCACCACGTTTTCGCAGAAAATGTCAAACCAAACACAAACATAAAGCTTAAGAACATAAGAAGGAAAGATTAAGAGATGGTGACTTGAATGATATAAAACCGTGTATGTGATGAGGATAAAAGATAAACACAATAAGTTGTATATTGCTTGAGAAAAAACACACACACACACACACACTTTCAAGCACACCCCTCAAATGACCATTTGATGGGTATTTATAGTACAGACACATGATTGCCCTAAAGGCTTTCCATGGGCTTGGCCGTGGATTGGATTGGGCTTGGATTACATGCTTATAATAAAAGGCTAGCTTAACATAACTATTAGCCATTTAGCTTAGCCCAATCCACGAGCCCGTTGACTATTCTATCACGATATCTAACACGAGTTACAAAGTTCCTAAATGTGAATGACCATCACTTTTAATAAAACTATTAAGGCTAACACATAGTGAACGAGGTTGGCCTCTAATTTCAATAGCTTATCCATACTACCTACCAATAGAGAGACTTAATAATTTTAATGTACGAAATGGTACATCATACAACTATTATACATACAATTAAGAACACCCGAACATGGGAGAATTTGGTACGCTCCACCAATAAGCAAGTATTCGGGTCAAGAACGCTCCACCTAAAATGGCGAGACTTTGTATTGTCTGCTCACATAGGAGACTTTTAGGGTCATAGTCATGTAGCACGTACGGTCTACTAAAGTTCAAACAAGTCATAAGTTCAAGCAAGTCATGTCTATAATTAAGTCCACAGTCTAAGTCAAGTTCAAAAGTTCAAGTCAAAAAAGAGTTCATAAAAATAGTAATCAATTTAAAGTATGCTTCATGCATTCCGCCCCAAAAATATAGTAAAACGGTAAAAAGGGATCGTGAATACTACTTGGTGCAATGATGCATGGCAAAAGCGGATACATTGAAATGAGGCGCAACCTCTAACCGCGACCTATTATGAATGATATGATCTAATATAAGCCATGATATAATGTTATGCATGCAACTCAGATGTTATCCAGACCACTATTACTTTTGAAAATAAAGTTTATCGTCGAAAAATAATACACTTGGACAATTCATGGGAATGACTAATTTTGAGTGCTCGTAAATTATTCATTATAGCTTCGCTTGACCATATGGAATATTTTGGAAAAATAGAATAGGCTTAACTCACTTTTTACTGAAGACATCGTTTTCTCAAACTATTCTATCGATATGAAAATAGCTCCAAACACGGCTACTTGCGATAACCTTTTTGGCCTAATAGAAAATATATATGTTATTACTAGTGTGTAAATAGTTACGTATAAACTATGTTTAAACGCTGCATAACTCTAAGTCGTTATAAGTCCATTTTCTACGTTTTATATATCCTTAGTTTCGTACAAGTATACCAATATATTTTTGACAAATCGAATTCATTTAGATAAGGTTTAAAAGTCATTTTTGACCTATGAATAATTCTAGACAGCATGCATTTTCTTGTAAATATAGTTTTTGCCGCTAAACTTGAAAAATAGCTGATCTCCTTCTGCTATAAACTGTTTCAACCCGCTCAAGCCACCATGCTTTGCTTTAAAGTATATTTTCTGAACATTCAGCCCAAAATAATCCATGACTGTCAAATTCAAGATTTTGTAAAAACGATCAGACCCTAAATCTAGTGTTGTCGAAAACGGTTTTTCTTGGTGTAATACTTGTTCAATCACTTCAAATCAACACCAAATCTATTCTAAACCTACCATACACCTTCTTAGAGTGTCATGGGTTCCAAACATCATCAACAATGATATGTTTCAAGGGATTAATTATAGGATGATTAAAACTCAAAATAAGTACTAAAAATAATTAAAAGTGGTATGAATCACATAATACTTGCATGTTTTTCTACTAAAATGATAAAAATAATTCAAGTAAGATTATGAAAAGATTAGTAAAGATCATGTGAAAAGCTTACTAGTTTTATGATGAGAGGTTTAAGTAACTAGTTTTCCTAAATACTCCTAGGTTTTTATTTCAAAACCTAAATAGAAGTATACTAGTGTTAATATAAGCACTTGATCTGAAAAACTTTGATTCTTCTTCTTGTTTCTGCCTTGGCCGATCACCACAAAGAGAAAGGAGAGGTTTTAATTTAATTTTTCACCTTTTGGTATGTGTTTGTGTTTTTAGTTAGGATAATATGTATACCAGTAAATATCTAGCAAGATATGTGTATGTAATAATTAGTAAGATTTTTAAGCAAAAATATGGTGAGTCATGGGGAGGGGATACGGCAAAGGGGGTATATGGGGAGGCTACCTAAGTTTTGATGTATGTGTATTTAAGTGTAAGTATCGTGTAGTTTATACAAAATTACTATTATGTAGCTGCTAGCTAGAAATCGATTTAACGGAATAAAAATAAAATATATCAAAGTCATAAAATTATAAAAATACATTTCTCGCAAGAATTGAGTGAATAAATAATTATCGAGTTGAATTTATGAAACCGTCGTAAATATATATATACTAGTAGTGGGTAAATTCTGCCATGCTGCAGCCAAGCGGTAATCTCGGAAATAAAATTTTTCATTTAATAATGTATTTTAGTTTATTATGTTCTTTTAACAATAAATTTACGGATTTCAAGAATTTTATAGCCCGTGCCCGCTCGGCTCAAACTCATTGGCCTCGCGGTCTGCTCGCCTCATGTGTTTAGGTCCGCATTGCTCGGTTTAAGTTCATTTGCCAGTTGCCCTAAAAAGTAAATATGCATGACTTTATAAAGACTTTACATCTCAAGGTCTAAAAAACTCCACATATTTCCTCACTCTAAAAAATACACATGCTACTTTCATCGGGGCTGCTTTATCTTTGAAATGTTAGTCTAAAATTTCCATGGTGCAAAGTTTTTTTTCCTTATTTATTATTTTAGAGGAAGATTGATCGAGATAAATAAATCGTAAAAACATGATATATGTAAAATATCTTGTGTGTAGTTAGGTAATGAATGGCCTGAAGGACAACCGGTGTCTAGTTTTTAAAAAAGATTTGGAAATAATTTTATTTAACAAATTTGTACGTAAACAATAAGGACTTCTCAAAGAACTATCTTTAAAGGCATAGTTTGCTAGCAACAAGATGTATAGTTTTCAATTTCTATCATTAATTTGGCTAATGAATGTTACAAGTTAATAGCCGCTCAAGATTCAATTTTTAGCAAATTAATAAAATGGCGGTTACAAGTTTAATGGGTTACTTTTATTTGTGAGTATAACGCAAGTTATTCATTTAAAACATCATCACCAAATAAAATATTGAACGCATATTTACAGATGAATATTTGAAAGAAAACTCAATCTAAAATTCATGACCTCACGTAGTTTAAATTACGCTTTGTCAAACGTGGTACAGTACACAAATAACTTAGCCCAAAATTAACAACAAAATTTATCATCCAATTGAGCCTAAAAAGTAAAACCTAATCCTAAGATGCAAGGCTAATTACCAAACTTGGCCCACAAACTTAATTCCTAAACCTAAGGGAGGAAAGCTTCACCCTAATCTCACATAAACCACGCCTACACACAAAATGCAGTCAATATCCATATCACTCATCCTTCTTATCTGTTACAAACAAAACACAAGCCAAAATCACCCTTTTATTACTTTTTAATACCGAAGCTAAAACAAGAAAAAATCAACGCCCTTTGAATCTTGTTGTTGTTGATGGTTTCCTGATTAAAGAACCATGAAATCGGATTTCGTCTTTGTTGTATGGAACCCAGGTAGGTGCTAAAGGGTTGTTAGGGTGTAAAGGGTTTGGAGGGGCTGAAGGGTGTGGGAGATGGTTGAACAAGGGTTAAGAGGCAGTGAGATCTAGTCCAACCGAACCACGACACACTTCTTATTTATTGGCTCCACCATAGCCGGATCTAGCGATTTACCATTCTAGTCGGTGGTTGTTGCCTTTGGCCATGACATAACCAGTTGGTTTTTAATTATCGCCATCATGGATGTATTCTTTCAAGTGCCTGCAAGGATTGGGTTCAACATAGTTTAAGATTTGATTTTGTTTTTAAAGATTTCAATTTCAATAATCTCTTTTTTAATTATCAGTATTGTTGATTTTTAGATCTCTGTTATAATTAAAAAAATGTTATACATCATCAAGTTCTTTCTTATTTAATATGTGCATGTTTTTTCTGTGTGGGGCTGGAAAAAAACATACGCAAA
>OU343223.1:22158631-22195094 GCA_910596185.1 Chrysanthemum makinoi | reverse complement strand
TTTCATTTTGTATCACGTCACTTTGGCCGTTGTGTGGCGTTTTATTAGGCCTAAATACTACTCTGTTCAGGTAGAGTTGGAATATAATAATATTTTCTTTCTACCATTTATAGTTCACTCTCTCTTCTTTCTCTCATTTAGAACTCTCTCTAACATTCTTATACCTTTACTTTGATCATGGTTTAGAGTGATTGTGAAATCAATATCCTCTGATTGGTATCAAGAGGCGTGGTTTGATCCTTTCATCTTTCATGCTCTTTGTTTTGGTGGATTCATGGGTTTTCAGGTATTAAGGGTTTAGGGGAGTTTGATTCATTTGGAAAAATTCTAGTGTTAAAGTTTGAATTTTGCTTGTACTTTTGTGTTTAGGATCATGATATGTGTTTATGTTTTGAATTGGAAGCCTTAAATCATTGTTGGGTTTGGTTGTTTCTGGATTGATAAAGTGGTTATTTTGAAAAAGGACTATAGCGAGTTGTATCTGGACTTGTGTTTCTTCAGCGAGTTGCTTTGTTACCATGAGAGTTGATACATGCGACTTAGGCATGTTTGCGAGTTGATATTTATGCTACTTGGGTTGGCGGTTGTTTCTTTAAGCGACTTGAGATCTAAAGCGACTTTGCTACTTAGCGAGTTAGCGTTAAGCGAGTTAACTTAGCGACTTAGTGTTGGCGAGTTGATTGTATTTAGAGTTGTGAGACTAAAGCGAGTTGGTATTTAGCGACTTGATTAATTAGCGAGTTGAGTGTGTTGCGAGTTGGCTTACATGCGAGTTGTGTGTTTAGCGACATTTCATTGAGACCTTTTCTTCTTCGTGTTTCGTTAAATGCGGTTTTCTTTTGGTTTAGTAAAATCCGGTGAAAGAATCAATTTCTAGGTTAATCGAAAAGAATTGCAAAATCCGTAGAGCTTGAAACATGTCTGGCGTTCCTACTATCATCTCCTTTGTTAGGGATGTTCAAGCATTTGGTTGGGATACTTTCGTCCACCTTGTGCTTGTGAGCAGACTACGATTCTTGGGCTCCTTGGTCAGTTGGCTTGCCTTGGAAAGGAAAATGGGTGTCAACATTCTCAAATCCATTGATGAAGGACCGATGTCGAGTTGAAGGCGACTAGAGATGTACTTGATCTTTGAAAGATGGAACTCACGATTTCTGAATGGGCCAGGACCAAAGATGTATGATGAGCTTGATGATAAGGAGAAAAAAAGATTCGATCATTATCGAGGGGCTTGAACATTGTTCTTCCAAGGTCTTCCAAGAACATCTACAAAACGATCAATATAGGAAGCCGGCGTTATGGGATAATGTCAAGATGCTATACTCGGTTAATTAACTATGGAGAATGAGAATCACAACTCTATGATCAATTTGAACTTACTTCGGTGAAACCGGATGAGTGTCTATGAGTACTATGTGAGGATTTCATAAGTTGGTGAATGACATGAGGAACATCGGAGATGACAATACCTAACATTAATTTGAACTCAAAATTTGTAGAACAACATGAATCGAGATAGCACAAGTTTGTCACCTACGTGACTCGCTAGGAATTGAAGAATACTGAAACTATGAAGCAGCTCTATGCCTTCCTCCTTGAATGAGAGACATGCTATGTTTGAAAAATTGGTTCTTAATGGTTCAAAACCAACCGGGAGAGACAAAGCTGCGTCCTGTGTGACTCAGCGCATTACACTCCGAACATGAATCCTGGCAAAGCCTCGCGGAAATTAATGCAGGAAATGGTAATCATAAGCTAATTCTGATCCTATGTTCAAACAATTTGATGCTGCGATGGGTAATTTCATTAATCAACTAGCTCTTGATTAGTCAAAACATGAATTCTCTCCCACGAGCCAATACTTACCTCGAGCGACATTAACCCACGTACAATCAAGCTCTTTATTTAAAGATGGGAGGATCGTGAATTGCAACGATTCGGGGAAACGCGTATGATCGGGGAAGAAGGTGGAAATTGGAGGTTATATTTGGTATCGAGAATCGATGAAGGAATGGTAATCAAGGTTGAGCTAAGTCGATCAAATGTTATAATTGTGGTGGTGAGGGGCGCATTGCAAGGAAGTGCACATCTCCAAAGCGTCCACAGTCTTGATTACTTAGAGAATAAGATCTTTGCTTATGCAAGCTTCGAGGATAATAGTCTTGCCTTGGATGAAGAGGAATTGTTGTTTCTAGCTAAGGGCAATGCCAAGATCATGATCTTGAGATGTGGATGGCTGACCTAATAGGGAGACAAATTTTAATCATCGAGAATGCCTTTCAAGTGGTAATTTAGCGATCGCATCATTTCGATGTGGATGATGGACCTACTAGCACAAATCTTTATGGCTAGCATTTCTCAATGGTTTCTCCCACGGTCTCACTCTTCACCACAATTTGGCCCATCAGACACACTCATCTAGGAGGTATAAAACTATCCGGATGATGGCGATGTGCAAAAGATGCTGACAAAAGTACTATCAGCCCCGAAACTTTTGTATCAACTATTGAAAATATGGGTAATATCAATGTTGTCCCATATGATCAATATGTGAAACAAAGTAGTGAGGATTGTACAAGTGATGCATCTTCTGCGGTCAACAATGACTACCGCATGAATACTGGCTGCTTTTGACATGGGCAATTCTAATATGGGGTAGAAAGTACTATAAGAAGCGTGCTATTTATGAACAACGTGCTAAATTTGAGTTGACCACTTTCATTGAAATGGATGACCAGTCTTTGTACCAATTATTAGAAAAAGTTATTTTCGAGAAGAAGTATTAAAACAAGAGTTAAATTCCTTGCAAGAAAAGCTTTCTAAAAGCTGCTAAAGCAAAGCAAGAACTTCAAGAAAATGTGAAAATGCTTAAGCAAGAATTTGTACAAAGGAATCAAAACTCTTGAAAGATTTTTCTAATCTCAAACTTTTGAAAAACAAACTTGAAAAACAAGTTGTACACACAAAGGGAACACCATTGATTTTCGCATGATCCTTAAGCATAGGGTCCTAGCGATAAGCATAGCATTCCCACTTTGTTAAGGAACCAAATACATAGGTCATTAAAAGGGCTAGAAATGCTCATAAGGTTCTTTATGATGGCAATGAAATCCTTAAACCTGAAGCGAAACCTAGTTCGTTGAGTGCAGAAGATAAGAAATCGAGATGGAAGTCACTAGAAAAAGATGAAACCGAAATTAGTTGATCCTAAATGTAGAGAGAAGAAAATAAAAGATCGCTGCATGATTACAAAAGAAGGAAAAGCTGGATTTCATGAAATGTTTAAACCTCGGACATTGTTGACTCCTAGAACAAGTTTTACGGAAAATGGATTTAGATAGCGAGAAAGGCATTTGAAAATATTGTTGAAACAAACCCTTCTTTGGAAAATGCTTAGAGCGTAATGTATCCTCTAATACCAATAATGCATCTTGTTCCTAGAACAATTGCCACTAAAAGCAAGACCTTAATTCTTGATATGTATTTATACTTCAACTATTTGTTGATTTTTGACTTTGCAAAGAAAAGAATCACCAATTTGGTATTACGGAAGAGGAGAAGGGGTTTTGAGCAAATGAAGAATATTATTTAGCGAGGTCATACCTTTCTTTAAACTTCTAAAAGATCACTTTGAGGTCTAAAAGGGGATTGGCCCGATATTAAGGGAATGGAAAAGGAATTTGATGCAATAGTTGAAGTTAGTGACTATGGCTGACACTAAAATATAATGAGATTGAGAGGAAGAACTTGCATACGCTAAATGAGAACACGATTTGAATGTATTACTCGGGATGTGTTTTCAACACTTCTAATTGTTCCATTAATGCTTCAAAATTTCATGAATTATGGTTTGCCTTTGAAAGTCTCCCATGATCGTGTCGTGAGCTTGAAAAAACTAATTACGAACTAAGCGAGAAAATTGAGCTGGCAACAATCCGCGACAACTTGGTTAACATTTTCTAAAGTGGGAAGTTGAGCATTTTAATATACAACTAAAATATCAACATCTTAAAGAAAATGTCAAAACTTCAAATATCAAGATTACATCCTCAGATGCTCGAGGAGTTTGATCCGGTTTTCAAATTAACAAACGTGATGAGCGATTCAAGCTCGATTACTGTACGATCAGAAAGTTGGCCCAAATCTGCGATTAAAGGGTGAAGCGAACAATATGGCCAGGGCTCCCCGAATGCCTCCTCCATAGATTCTCCGGAATTCTCAAACTTTTCATCTTCAAAACTTAGTGATGCCTTACAAAGGAAAGCGAGAGTTTTCTAGAAAGAAAATGAAAAAGTTAGCGACATTTTAAAGAGTTATATGATTCAATAAAAGTCTGCGTGACAAAACAATAAGAAAAATTAACGTCTTTACAAAAGGAAATTGAGAATCTGAAGTCAGGAAATAGAGGCGCCGCTTGTTTTCAATAAGAATGTTGTCTCAGTATACTTATTTGCAAATACAACATGACGATTAAATATATTCCTCCTCATCTTTAGGAATAATAGACATGCTTTTCATGAATCTTTGTGTACTTTCACATAAGGATAGTACTAGAATGTCTGTGAGATTGTGAAGGATTTCATTAACAAACCTCTTGATAGTGAAATTAGGTTTGCTTGCCTCAGGCCAAGCGATCTCGAGTTCTTTAGAATGTGTAATTGCAACATGTCCCAAATCCTTAACCTTAGAGTTACCCGAAAGGCAAGGCTGTGATGCCTTGTTCTATACCTATAACGATAATGTTAAGTAAATCGATAAAACCAACCCTCAAATGAGGTTTACAAGATTATTTATAGGAGGGAAGCTAGGGCAACACTCTAGTTCCCATCCTTTCTTATTGGGCTTGGGCCTAAGCTTATGGGCCATCTACATAAGCTTGACCTTAAACAAACATAAAGGCCATAATAAAGCTACCTATTACATATGAAATATAAATACTTGAAATCCTGTTTAGGAGTGATTCAACAATCTCCCCTCAAGTATATATGAATGTGCGGTGAAGGCGTGATGTAATAGTAGCAGTGGCGTCTTCGACATTCTTCTTTCTTGTGAGAAAATTGCCTTGATTCGAACAATCTGCCCAGTGTAGAGAGATAGTTATCTTTGAACAGTTATGCTTTGGCGTCATCTTTAACTTTGTTCTTTGATCATTGTTCTTTGTGGTGAAAGTGATAGTATGTTGTTATGCGCATCGAGTGCGCCTCAGTGCCTTTTGCTCCGGTGTCTCACGTCATTCTTCAACATGCTCACACGCTCTTTGGCGTTGGAAATCAATCGATGAAGTTCTTTAAGTCTTTGACTTTGTAGATTCTTTGATTGATGAAGAATCATTACATTTGTGTGTTGCATTGAGATAGATAGAACTTCCATTAGTGATGATGTTGGCGTGAGCATGAGAAGAATCACACGATCATCCCGCTCAGGCTTCCATAAGAAGAAAACATTTCAAAAGGTTAATAATAAGCGGTTTCCGGCACTTACAAGTTTGAACGAGGAGTTGTCAACGGCATAGTGTGAGGACACAACTCTAATTCTTACAAAGGCGTTCTGGCGGAGTCCCACAAGTGAGATAACGATGTACGAGAAAGTACATCTACGATTGAATGAGTCATTGAGGTACGCAAACATCACCTCACGACGTAGACCGTTTGAGACACACTCGCGTAATCCACGGGGAGTTACGAAGTGACTGCGGCGATTTGTTTGATGTTGACCACGGCGAGTTTCCATTCAATCGAGGATCACGGTGTGAACCTCTCATAAATGTTCTCGACAGATTGCAAAGATCTGTGAAGGACTCGATATGAACCACCGATGATCTTATTAGTTGATCATCAAGTGATTAAATGTCAAGTGTTCCTAAGAGATCTTTTGATGAATCTCGTGGCTCTAGACTCAATAGTGCGTTTTGGTTTTCTGGAGCGGAGACTAGGGAGAGGGTCTCCTTCTTCAATACCAGCAATCTCTAGGAGAAAGCCGATAGTTTCGTAGGGTTCCCGTGAGAATGAAACAAGCTTACGTTGAGAGAAACTTGAGTGGATAAGAAGGTTTAGTGCATGCGTCCTTTGGGTCCATGGCGACTTTTAATCTTCAATACCGGCGTCACTAAGTGACAACGGTAGCATATGAATTGAACCGGTGTATGCCCTAAGTTGAATAATCGGAGGGCTATTTCTTTTCACCCTTTACTTTACATTTTCTTTTGATTCTTCAACTCCTTCTTTCTCCGATTCTCATTTTCTCCTTTTTATAATCATTCCTAAGGACTTCTAACACTAACTAATGGTAGTGTCCTTGGGTAGATCCCTCCGTCTCTGGCGGATCATAGGACGGTTATTCTTAACCTTAGTCACCTTATAACTCCATGACTAACCTATGTTTGCCGTTAAAACCACTGTATGATAAAATATCTCTCAAAGGGTTTGTTAATGAAAAACATGTTTGAACCATTGTGAGAGATGATGTTTTGCATAAATACTCCCCTCCACATGTGCTTAATAGTTTTAATGGTTAAATGCATAGTGAGGAAAGAGCGCGCACTTTTGAATTGATCCACTGAAGATAGACAATCCCCGCGAGACACGGTTACGTTGCATAGTTAAAGAGTTACATTGTCAACTTTTAGGTGACAACTAGCTCTAATAACTACCTTGAAGGTGTAGACAAACCTTGGAAGGTTGTCAAACCCGTCGGAGTTCATGTCTATCAAAAGTTTCTCGAATGGTACATTCTACTCGGACAAGTCCTTTGCGAGACACGTTTACATCACTAGCGAACTAGCTTGAAATTATTACCGTCGGGACAAGTCTTTTTAGTTACTAACGGTTTAGTACCGTCAATTCGTTGGTTAAGTCGGTACCTGATTCATTTGCATTTTGTACAACATATTTCTTATCACACAATTTTCTCCCCTCAAAAATGGCATATAAAATGTTATTTTTGAACGTTTGAGAATAAATATGACCATTTCGAGTGTTGCGGGAGAATGACCCTTGTGAACAATTTGAACAAAGTTTTAATTTCAAATACTCCCCTCAAAGTGATATATGCGGTTGAGGTTTTGAAAACATCATTTGGGAAGTACTTGTTCTGTTGAGCAAAACCTTGAAAAATGAAAGGTTTGATAGGTTTTACTCAAAAATAAGAAGCTTTCGCTCCTTTTATAAGGATTGTGGCAGCGAAGTACCACAGGGGTCCTTTATTGACAATTCGGGTTGTACCTTTGTTATGTGTGCACAAGCTATAGACATATTTAATCACACATCCAAAATTATATGAAGGAAACAATTCAAGGGGTACCGGGAAGTGCGGTGATCCAGGGAGTCGCACGAGGCGTTGAAAGCGGTGATGTTTCTCTGGGTGGACCCTAACATAGCTCTCCAATCGTGCGAGGCGATCCCTTCGAACAACCGTTCATCAATCATGGTGATGATCCTTCTCACATCCCTCCTTTCACGAGAATTCCGCTTAGGAGACCCAACTTTCAGCGTATATCCTTCAACTTGTCGCCAATCCATCCCTAACCGCTTCAAGGTATGATCCCGAATTTGTGGAGATCACTACCGCCATTAAGCGGTTTCTTTGAAGTTCACTATGGTAAACAAGCCGAAAGGTTTCTTTGATGAGTGTATATTGAGATACTGGATTGAGATCGGGAAGAGTAAGCGTTGGAGGAGTGGGTTGACACGCGATAAGATTCAACGACCATCACGGATATCTTCACGTTCTTTGATCACGATCGTCTAATGAAGATGAGCTGACTTGATAAATTCGTTGAACCGGTTGAGAATTGTCTCATCGACCGTACTTTGGCAAGGTACATGTCTTGATGTCGTTGAGGACAAGTTCTCAAAGTCGACCTCGAGAATCCATAGTCCTATTTATCTTGTCGTTTGACTATGATATTCTTTAAGAATGTGTAGTCCCACTTAGACTTGAGATCAATGTGTTTGATGGCAACGATGTCCTTAGAACTATACACTGCATGTTGAGACTTACGAACGAGCAGACTTTGTAGTAGATTCTTGGCGTTCGGGCCAATGATGAATCCCATACAATGCATCTTGGTGCGTTTGCACGTTGTCGAGAAAACAAGTGATTTGCACGTTCCTCGATAGCTATGCGGTTTGAGTAAATAGCATTTGGGAATGGAAGAGTCAATGATGTAGCGTATTTTGAACCATCGCTACCGTGTAAGAAAATCAGGTCTCTGTTAAAGAAGTATCGGAAGGGAATCCGTGGTTCGTCTGTTTGGCCAATGGTGGGTAGGGGTTTGGTCCAATCGTTGTAGTATGGAGGGTTGTCCCTTTGTGTGAAGTCAATGTTTGCTTCCGGATTGAGCCAATCCATGTTGTTAGACATAGCTCGGCGATGTTCTCAAGATGATATTCGACCTCGAGGGCTTTGAGCTGTCTTTTAGAAGTTGGAATGCTTCATTCTTGATTCGCTTCAATTCAGATTTCGTCATTTTCTTCACATGGAACTTTTCTTGCAAAAGTTTTGCGTGCTCAATGTAGAACCGTCTACCAATTCTTGACCTTCATCAGGGTAGGGAGTTTGATTGACAAGTGTGGAGAACCATTCAAACTCTTGGGTTTTATCGTCATCTAGCCATGATCGACTCGGTGAGTCGTCTTCTTCTTCTTTGGAAGGCCTTGATGATGATATTGGTTTCTGCACTTGTTTGGGTGAGGTGGGTTGTTGTCGGGGCTCAAGGACCTCTTCATCGTCACCACCCGTATATTCAAAGTAATCACCTGTTTTATGAGTCGGGGGTGGTAACTTCGGAATCGTCAGGTTTATCGATAGAAGACGGTGGAGGAGACTTTGTTGAGAAGAAGTCCGGTGGTGGAGGAGGTGGCATAGAGTAGATTTACAGTTACTTCGACGTTTAGGTGCGAGTCCTTATCCTTATCATCGTCATCTCTTGGTCGTTTGGGTTGATCGGATGACTCCTTGCATGATGATCACGGTTGAAAATCAAGTAGATTTTCGAAAAATTTAGCTTCATCCGAAGCGTTCGGATCGCTTTGACATTTGTATCACAAGTTTAGCGATTAACTTCAGTCGAGAGATGAGCTTCTTTGGCCATTGTATGTTTAACCAATGCTACGATGTTAGGGTGAGTTATGCGGAAAATATTTCTCTAGTCACACGGGGGCGTTGTCGAGAAGAAACTTGTGAGTATGATCTCTTCTTTGTCTTCTCGGTTCCTTTTGGACTTTAGGAGCGATATCACGAAGGTACTTGTTAGTGTAACCTTCGATCATTTCGTTCAGTTCTGTTTTACGATGTTTCTTCATGAACTTCGAACAAATTCCTTTCTTTCTCCATCTTGTCTTTCTCATCATTTAAGATATCTTGAATCGTGACAAACCAATTTAGTTTTGTAAAGTATGTCCTTCTTTCGACTTGTTGGACGGCTTTCACAATCTTTTTATGAGCTTGAAATCCAAGATTTAGAGTTGTTTCTTCCGCAGTTTGGATGATGATTTGGTTGATCTTTTTGATGGTGGTGGTGATGAGTGAGATGAAGAATCGATGAGGAGGGACATGAGGAGATTAGGGGTCCTTTGGAGGTGGAAGTATCCTCCTTGGAGCGAGTTGGTGAAGAAAGTCATCATAATCTTCTTAGTCATCATGTCGATTTAGCCTTTCTTCGTCACGTACCTTAGCTTCTTCATCAGTTCTCTCTTTCTCAGTCTTATTCTTTTATGGTTCCTCAAAGTTAAGATCATTAGTCTCCTTCTAGCGTTTGTTGTTGCACAAGAGTGGTGGCACGGATCCCTTATCGGGTTGATTAACGCATCGGGACACGGTGAAGAGTGGACAACACCACTTGATCCTCGGGGCCACCCATTTGATCTTTTGCAAATTCTTGACTTTTGAATTTGTCTAACTAATTTAAACTTCTTCTGTAGGATTGATCCATTGCTCTTCTTCTTTCTTGAGCTTTCATCATGAGACTCAAGTACAAGAGTCTTTCCTTTTCCATGTTGACTATTGGACTTGTAGGTTTAGTTCTTTGGAGGAGCGGTTCTTGATTGAGTAGATAATCTCTTCATCGTATCGTTACCTTGAGCTTTTCGTCCACAAGCTTTCTTTGCGGTTCGGGTTTGGGAATTGGGATGGGGCGGCTTCCTTAGATGGAACAATCCTCTTTGAGGGAGGTTCCTCTTGGGAACTTCCTTTGACTCACGGATACTTGCCGTACTTCCGCACTTCCTTTTTGGTTCTCCTTACAGTGTTCGAGGAAGATTTTTCGTCGAGATGACCAACTTTGCCTTGTCTGGCTGCTTCCGGATACCTTTTATGCGATTCGAGCTTTCGACATCTTGGTTAGAAAATCTGGCGGCGAGCCACGGCACTCTTGTTTCTTTGTAGGCGTTTCCTTGATTCGGCGAGATAGAATGGGTTCCGTCAACATGTCGTGATTGTCGGGGTCATTGAGCCTCTTGGGAATGTCGGGATGAAGTCCAAGTGCTCTCTGGATCAACAATTTAGTATATCTGATGTAGGGAATCTTTGAGCCAAGTTTGTTGAGAAATGACATCATGTCATCCCAAATCGAGCCGATAGCGATGTGTTTCTTGTTGACCAATGCCGAGTATTTGCGGTTCCATGAGCTTAGGGTGCTCATAGCGTATCCACGCGACCCGGCGAACTTGGTGATGATCATGTAGAGAGTTCTCCAGGGTTGAGGAATACTCTTAAGCTCACATGAGAATGCTTGGTGATTATTCACAGCCTCGTCATACCAGATATTGATTAAGAATTGGAGAGTGAGCTCTTGGCCGAGGTGTGGCATATAGTTTGGTTGGATCGACATCGAGGAATTAGGAGAAACGACCCTTAAGTCTGCAGGTGTAATGGTGACTTGTTTGTGATTGAGTCACCGTCGCGGCTGATTGTCCTTTGACCCTTTCCATAGTGTTCGAAGCTGTTGGATGTAGATCTGAGAACGAGCAGTTCTGAGTGTGAAAGCATGTTACGTCACGGATGAGTCCTCGAGAATGTCAATAGCAGTTAAACAAGAAGATTCTGAGCAAGTGAGGGTGTCAAAGTCAACACGGAGATTATTCTTTCCCATCTTCATTGGATAGCCATGAGGATAGATATCAGCAATGGAGAGAACTTGAGGTGCATCCATATTCATTTGTTCGACCATGTCGTGATCTCGAAATAACATTAGCCAAAAGAACCAACATATCGAAAGACATAATGTTAGTCAACGGAAGGTCTTATTGTCTAGTTATTGAATGCAGTGTCAATGATATTCACGAGTCCTAAGTCACTTGTATATTCAATAGTCCAATGACGTCGTGAAATGTTTAGTGAGTTAGTTAACTTTAAGTTTTAAAGTTTATTTTATCACTTATTGTTCACAACATATCAAAGCGATTTCAGTTTATTAGTGACATTTTAGGATTCGTGATAATATGATTAGTTTATTTACAAGTTTGTACCGCGTAACAATTCATACGAAGGTATGATCTCGGCTTATCGCGTAGGATTGGTAAAGTTATGCGTGAGCGGGAATGATATATGCGTGAAGCGTAAACTTACAGCGTAGGGTCTTAACTACAGCGTAGAAGTGTTTACAGCGTGGGAAAAAGAAGGACCTTATCGCGTAGAGGCGTATATATTAACCTTACGCGTAAGGCTACTCGTAAGAAGTTGACCTTATCGCGTAGAGGTCCTACATTTCGCATATCCTTCACGAGGATACAGCGTAGTCCCATATGGAGAACCTTATGCGTAGAAGCTACGCGTAAGACTAATCTTACGCATAACAAGCTACGCGTAAGGTGATCCTTATCCGTAGATTAACAACAACCTTGATTACGAATATTACGTGTTGCAAGCATGAAATAAAGCATCATATCAACAAAGTTAAACACATAACATTCATTTTATGATAAATCAAAACACATTTGGACAGATTTAGCAGTTATGCGTAGAACGCGCATGCAGCGTAGTCTAAACCCTAAATCTGGCATATGAGATCTAGCCATGGAATATGCACCAAAGTTTTTTACGGTATATCATAGATGTTGTGAGAGCATGTAGACCAAGTTTTAACACTTTTATGCGTGAATCAAAAATACCCAATTTTTAGAACATTAAACCCTAATTCCTAATTATGAATCAATTAAGGTTTCTGGGTGGTTATAAGGCATGGATATCATCAATTCATCATCACATAAGCATAACACAACAATCTTTTTGACCAAAACACTTCACATTGAAAATCCCAAATCAACATAAACCCTAATTTTCAAAAACATTTAATTTGTGATTAAGGTATGTTTAGGTGATGAAATTGTGTATATTGATGTACAAAACATTTTGACACAATGTTTTAACCACAAACACACATTCTTGATCATGTGTTCATACGCATATCGTAGAACACTAAATCAACATATAGATCAAATCGACCGTTGGTTTTGTAGAATCAAAACCTATGTTTGAAAACATGTTAAGATCATAAAACCACTTACAAATTGATGATCAAAACACAAAATCTTGAATGAATCTTGGTAGGATGTGTATAGGTTTAGAATAAATGTGAAGTAGGTTAGGTGGGAGGTGTTTTATTAAAATAACTTTAGCATTTAGGCAGTTTGGTCCCTCCATTTTCCTTTTTCAAACAAAGCCTTTTAACTTCCATTTTGGTTACCAATCAAGATTTTTGGAAAGACATGGCGACACTCCCCCTCGACTTGAGAAAATAATGAAAGGTTATTAATTTAAGTCCGAGGAGTGTCTTTGAACGAGAAAATGTACCACCATTTGTAAAAGAGTCAACGAGATATGATAACATGCAAGTACAGAGATGTTTTGAAGCGGTTAATAGATTATTTTCTCCCCTCAACACTTGATCGGAAAAATCTTGAATTTTGAAAGATTAAAGTGTTTACGGAAGAAATGTACTTGCAATGTTGAAAGAAATATAGATTAGGAGAATATTTTTGTTGTTTTATCGGATTTTATATTTTTGTATTTTGTTTTGAAAAGATATTTACAAAGATGTTTTGGTGTTTGTGAGGTTTTAAGACTGTTTTAGGAGGTCATCAATTCCTCTTGAGTCAAACACCTCATACCAATCCGGTGGACCAACTCATTAAACCTAGCGGGGAGACAAGGCTTTGGTGAGAGATCGCCATATTGGTATTCGGTACCACAAAAATATAGTTCAACGGTACTCTGTTCCACGTGGTCCTTGATGAAATGATAGCGTAGATCGATGTGCTTTGATTTAGTCTTTGGCTGAGTTGCGAGATTGCAATGGCACTCCGATTGTCGCAGATACATCGGGATTACGTCAAATAAGTAACCATAGTCTTTGAGTTGTGTTCTCATCCATATGACTTGAGCACAACATGCGGACATGGCTACATATTACGCTTCGGTTGATGACGTGATGTACAATCCTGCTTCTTTGATTGCCAAGACACCGATTTATCAGAAATTGTAAAGCTCACGAAGTACTTTTCCTTGAGTCTAAGCATCTGCGTGGTCGGCGTCTGGCGATTAGTTCAAAACCGAGAATCCCGGATACGGATCCCCAAGTTAATGGTTCCCTTGATGTATCGGAGGATTCTTTTAGCCTCGAGAGAGGTGGGTTTCGGTTGGTGTGCGATAGCGGGAGCATAGATAAGCGGCAAAGACAATATCAGTACGCTAGGCTGTTAGATACATGAGAGACCCAATAATACTTGATTATTTGGTAGGGTCAATCAATTTCCCATGTAAATCAGCATCTAATTTCTTGGTATGAGCCATTGGTGTGGCATATGTCACGAGTTTTCATTCCAAATTTGTTTAACAATTCAAGGGCATATTTGACTCAAGAAAATACCACGGGGTAATTGATGAACTTGTAGTCCTAGAAAGAACATAAGTTCACCCATCATGGACATTTCAAAATTTTTCTTCATTAGTTTTGCAAAAGCGATTGAAAACTTTTATGTGTAGACCCAAAAATGATGTCATCCACGTAAATTTGAACAATTAAGATGTGTGCCCGTGATATTGTATGAAAAGAGTTGGGTCAACCGAGCCTTTGGTGAAATTATTGGCAATGAGGAAAGATGATAGCTTATCGTACCATGCAGGGGCTTGTTTGAGACCATAAGAGCTTTGTTCGGTTTGTAAACATGGTTCGGGAACTTCGGGATCAACGAATCCATCGGTTGGTGACATAAACCGTTTCTTTAAGTTGTCCATTGAAGCGCCGTTTTGACATCCATCGATAGACCGTCATATTCATATGAGCGTGACGCGAGAAATATCCGAGCGACCTCAAGGAGCGAACAGCAGAGCAAAAGATTCTTCAAAGTCTATTCCCTCTTCACGGCGATAACCCTTAGCAACTAGGCGTGACTTGTTTGGATGGCGTTCCCTTGACATCAATTTGTTTTCCAAATCCATTTTAGACCAATGGCGTAGACCCTTGTTGGTCTTTCAACGATTCCCATACTTCAAGGCGTTTGAATTGGTTGAGTTCTTCTTGCATGGATTCAATCGGTTGTCTTTTGTCATTCGTCTTTGATGTTTTAGGTTGATTGGCGAGCGGTGAGTGCATAAATGCAATGTTCACCGTGTGAAGGCGTTGTCTCGTAACGACTGGTTGATTTGGGTTGCCAATAATGTTTTCTAGAGGATGGTCTTTTGTCCATCTATGTGTAGAGGGTTGATGTTGGTATACATTGTGCGGTCGAGGATTCAAATGGTTTGTTGAAGATTCGCGACATCCGTGCGGCGGTCTCATTAGCAAGCGGGTTGAAGAAGCATTTGGATCAAAATCTGCAGGTGGGGTATTTCATTGAGAATATCATCATGGGTTCATCATTGTTGGAAGCGGTGTGTTCAAGCTGTTGTGTTGGAGTCAATGCGGGTGTAGGTGCATCTTCAACGGTAGTTGTTGTATGCGAGTGTATCGGTATAGGAATATTATCGGGTTGTGCGGCGGAAGCTTGGATACACACGAACCGTTCATCAATATCGTCAGCAGAGGAGCAAATAACCTTTCCATTTGTTGTGAGTTAGGTGGGGCTTTCTTGGTGATGATGGGGTTGAGGAAGTTTAAGCGGTTGTGACGGGTTCTAAGTTTGTTATACTCGAAGCCATTTCCGTGAGTTCATCGAAATGAGCATGAATCGTTTCCATCACCTCCTTGTTTGACGATTCAGTTGGAAACCTTTAGAATCATCACAATATCCAATAAAGACTCCAATGTCAGCTTTGGCTTTGAGCTTTCAAAAGTCATCACGATCATTATTCGGATAGCAAAGGGATCCAAATACATGAAAGTGTTTGAGATTCGGTTTATAGTTGTGGACAAGCTCGAAAGGTGTTTTGTTGTGGCGTTTTGTGATCATAGAGCGGTTTTGAGTATAGCATCGCGATGAGATCGACTTACGCCCATAAGTAATCTTGAAGTTTAGCATTGATTAACATTGTTCTTGCAGCTTCCACTAACGTTCGGTTTAGTCTTTCAACAACTCCGTTTTGTTCGGTTATGCGTGCAATAGATGTTTGATCTTTGAATTCCCACTTTCTCATAGAATTCACGAAGGGTTTTGTTAACAAATTGAGTTCCTTTGTGCGTTACGATGATTACGGATTGTTGTTGGTGAACACTGTATTTTTGTGAGAAATGTGATGATCATTTGTGGAGCTTGGTCTTTGCTTCGAAGAAAGTAGACCCAAGTCCATCGTGAGTAGTCATCAACAATTACTAAGATGTAGCGTTTGCCATTGATCGTTTGCACGCGCCTCGGGCCACACAAATCCATGTGAAGAAGATGAAGCACATCTTTGAGGTCGTGTTCCACCTTTGAAAGAAAATGAGCACGAGTGCTTTTCCCTTGTTCACAAGTTGAGCAAAGGTGATCTTTTGAATACAGGAATCGTGGGAGTCCTTCAACTAGTTTGTGTCGAGCAAGGTTGGTGATGGTTTGAAAGTTTAGATGTGAGAGCGGCGGTTGCCATAGCGAGGGATTTTGTTGATGTTGCCTTAGAAAGTAAGCAAATGGGAGAGAAAGCAACCATGTCTTGCATAGAGATAGTGTAGAGACTAGAATTACCGAGCAGGACATAAGGTCATTTCCTTGTAGATCACGAATGAAACAAGTTTTCTCCACGAAGCAACCTCCAAATCTCCATCACAAAATTGACCTCTTGAGAGTTGTGACCGAGGCCTTCCACATAGTAAACCTGCTATTTCGATGTTCCCATTGACATAATCTCGTAGCCCATGATAGGCTGCGAAGTGATCATTCGAACTGACGGCGATGCCAATGAACTTTGCAATAAAGTTTGATAACGATTTAAGATTGCCTGTCATGTGGGGAACATCCTATCAACAATCCAGAGAATGATCGTATCACTGCATTACACCAGGCGACACGGATGGAATAGAAGTAGATGTGGAACCCGAAATGTTAGAGGGTTCCATAGCGGATATAGTAGATATACACACATCAATAGCTTTAGGTATCCATTTAAATCATAGTGTGTTATATAACCATTTCTGCCATCTATAACTACTCTTTGCTTTAGTCTTAGTGAATTCACTAGGTGGTACTACATTCCTAGGAGGTGGCTGGAGCTACAGGGGGGCAATGATGCGTTTCTTAGAATCTAAAGATGGCGGTCTACCAAGCCTGAGACTTAGAAAGATTAGTAGGCCTAGAGGTATTCCGGTTCTTAGGATTCCTTAAGCGAGAGATGATAGCTTTAGCAACACATTTATCATGACAATCAGAATTCATACTTTTACGACAAATATCACAAGGATGCATTAGGTGAATATCAAAAGTACTTTACGGTTTAGCATTCGTTACATCACTATTTCTATTACATTTGCTAGACGCAATATCTATAGTGGAGCAGCGTGTGTCTTATTGAGTCTAGGGTGTTCTTCTACTTTAGCATTCTTGATTGATCTTTTCTTAGGTAGCAACTTCCTATTCTTCGATTGAGTGCTCTTAGAACGTGAATGCGGACGTTTGGAAAAGGCTCAACTATTCTGTTTGATGAGAAGGAAGCTTACGTTAGCTACTTGTGATTTGGCAGTAGAGATTCTAGGTGCATGAGTACTAAGTGTTACGGGGGGCTAATCTCTTAATGATTGTTGGCGGAAGTTGTTCATACTTTCCTAACATTCCTCTTAACTTGATGATAGTGTGAATCGGATCTTGATTTTGAACAGAACATTTCGGCAAAATGCATAACTTATTTAGTGTGTGCAAGATAATGATCAAGTTCATTTGATGCTTCATCACGAGTCTTTTGAGTAAATCAAATATGACACCATATTCCTTTTAACTTTTACAAGTTCTTGTTCATATTTTGAGATTTGACACTTGAAAGACACGTTTTGATCATCCAGGTGCTCAATTTTAGAATCGAGAAGGTTTTGCACTGGCTGGTTGATTTTGTGTTGAAAAACAAGTTGTTGATCGTGAATATCTTTTTGACACCAATTAAGGCGGCGTTTGCATTTGAAAGTTAGTTTGACAATCGTTTGTTTTCAACTTTAAGGACTCGATCGAAGCACATTATCGGTGTTCTCAACATTTACCACGAAACAACGATATCGGCGAGAGATATTATCAAATGCATATGACAAAGAATTCAATAACACAACATTTTGAACATCCCACGAGATAACATCTTCCAAGAGTCGATCAACATCTTTTCTCAACGTTTTCTTTTTACGTTTAGTATTAGAAATAGATGTTTACGTTTTCTCGAAAGCGTTTTTCATGACCCCAAGTTCCTTATGAAAATCCTTTTCCCAAGCAATTGCACAACTTTTCAAGTTTTTAACATTAGGTAAAAGATTTTTCAGAAAAATGTCTCTTTGTTCTCGCGCCGGAGGCGATTGAAAATGTTCAACTTTGATTTCAGATCGATATTCTATCTCATGTTGTAAAATTTTGAGGTCGGCCATGAAAATGTCAAAATATCGAAGAATTTTTCGATTTTCGGGTTGTGAGTTTACTTCACTAATGGAAGGTAAAGGACCATAAGTTTGTGCAAAGTCGGTTTTGGGATTAACAATAGAAGACTTAGGTGTTTTGATGATAACCCTTGGTGTGTTAGAAGAATCCGTTGGTGTGACAAAAGTGACCGGTTTTGAATAATTAAAAGGTTTGTTGTAAACAACAATTTTTAATTTTGATCGACTCTCGTCTTACGCATCTAATTCCTCTTGGCGATGATATTCAACAACATTCATATGAGAAATTATCAATTTTATATTGTGCCTTTGGAAACTTGAGTTTGGTTTGAATGCTTTTGTTGAAAGCTTAGGTTTGTAATCGGCAAGATTCGGTCCATATCCATTTGGATTTGGTTTTAAAGTAAACTTTTCAATGGCGTGACCGACTTCGCCATGTTTGTAAAATACAGTTTTAAACTCTTTAAGTTTGTTTTGCAAGCCGATGATTTCTTCAAGATGATCATCTATTCGTTTAGTTGAATGCTTTTGTATGAGAGAGCTTGTTTTTGACAATTTAACAATTCAGCCTTAGCTTTTTGATTTTCCAAGGTGAGAGCGTTAATTTGTTTTTTATGTTCATGTTTGATTGTTCTATTTGGACAACAAAGCATTCTTGAGCGGCTAGATCCGCATCTGTCGTTCTAAATAATTTTCGTTTTGATAAGATTTGGCAAAGGCTGCTTCAAAACCGTTTTCACGTTTTCTTGAGTTTTGAAAAAGTTGAGTTGCTTTTGTAAACATTCAAAATCCTTTGTTAACAGTGCATTTTACTTTTCAAGTCTGATTAATTACAACATTCTTCCACTATGGTTTGTTGGTCTTGTATTAAAAGGAGCAAAATCTGGATGAGGCAAAAGTTCGGCGTGTTCAATGTGAGTCACAACATGATCATTACTTAGATCCTCAAGTATAACCACGAAGTCAATTTGATTATCAAGGGAAACCGTTTGGTCATCTTGATCGTCAAATATAACTCGAGGGTCTAGTTGAAAATCGTCGAATGAGATGTGGGCGACTCATTTTGAACATTCGAGCCTTGCGGATTCAGGATGTTGGCGGAGATATGAGATCGAGAGATAAATATGGTTTGTTGGTTACGAGACAAGCCATCGGTGTCACCTGCGGGCTGTGTCACTCATGTGTAGCGCTTGCATATTAGCCATCAACATAACTTGGTACATTGGCACGCAAGTCCTCCATATCATCATCACGAGTCGGCATTTGCCATAAAGCTCTGTTCTTTGTGCGTGAGAGTTCCACGACTTCATCCTTAAGAGCCAAAGAAGAGCCTCTTTGAAATAAGCAGCGCCCAGTCCTTGGCTTTGGGCATGCATTAGCCAGTGTCCCTTCTCATTGCAGTTGTAGCATCGAAGACCATTCAACCCATTTTGAGCATTTCCTGTTCCACCACTTGAGCTCTGTTGTTATTCCTACCCACGGCATTAAACCCTTGACCAGCCCATCGGCGACCATAATCCGCGATTCACGAACTTCAACCGTCCATTGTTCACAACAGCTTGAGTCCGTGTGTTAGATGAGGAGCGAATACGATTGTTGGATTTGTTGGTATAACGGCCAAAAGCATTAGCAATCATCACAAATCCTTGTTGCAATGCTTCGAGCGGATCGGTTTCCTCGATCGCTTCAGCGACATATGCTTGAGCATTGTTGTTGTATGGAACCAATTGATTTTGTTGAGGTTGTTGTTTTGAAGGTGTGTTTGAAGCATTTGGTTGAGTTCTTTGGTTGAGGAGAATAACGATTTTGAGCATATAAGGCAAGTTGTTGTTGATTTTCCGGATGTGTTGGTGGAGCAATTTGAGCACGGAGAATCCTTTCCGGATCAACTTCCTTTTCATGAGGTTTCAAGTAATCGTACAACAATCCGTAGGTAGAATGATGCATGTTCTTAAACGGCGGAGAAAAATGACATACTTCTCCCATTAGGACCAAGACTACTTAGGAACTTAGTATTCCTTTGCAATTCTTGGCATGTGGATGTTGTGTTTATCCAAATCATTGATGATGTCGGAAAATCGGTGATGATAAGACTCTAGTGTCTCTCGAGGTTCAATCATGAAGTGTTCATAAGCCAAGTAAATTTTGGATTCCAAATCTTCTTGATTGAGTACAGATCCTTCCATAAGAAGGCGAATATGATCCCATTTTACTGCGAGTTTTTGAGCATCAACACTACGAAGAATTGGGTTTGGTAATCCTCAAAGGATGTATTCCATGGCAAGCTCATCGACTTCATAGTGTAGAAGTTCTTGAGGATTCAAGATCTGCTTGATAGCAATGTTTGTTTTTTCATCTCTTGGTGGAATGGCATTTGGATCTCCGGGTACAATGATAGTAGGCATCTCAAATGGACCTTCAAAGATAACCTTCTTTAAGAACTTTCCATGTGGCTTCTTTAGATCACAAAACCTAAAGAACCTTATCACCCATTGATCGTAGTTTCTGGGTGAGCATTGGAGGTCTATCAAGTGATCGGCCTCATGAATTGATTGTTGGGTGCTTAAAGCTTCACACATCTTTGCAAACCAAGTGGGTTCCTTCATAGTGTTCCTTGATGGATGTTGATTGAATTCATTTGTGTGCGGTTGAACTTGAGGACTTGGTGGTGGTTGAACCATTTGAGGTTGTGGATTTGCGCACAAGTTGTGGAGTATGATATTGGTTAAATTGTTGTTGATAAATTGCTTGTTGTTGATTCCATTTTTGATGTTGTGGACTTAGTTGTTGTTGTCGTTGAGGATAAGTGTAAGGGAAATAGTTAGAGTATGGTGGTTGTGACATGTTGATAAACTTGTGTTGGTAAAATGGATCTTTGTAGTCGAATGAACCTTTGTTGATGAAGTGTCCTTAGGCGTAGAAAAGACAAGAACCAAGTAGCACTTATGCGTAAAACACCAAAGTTACAGCGTAACAATGAGGAGTTAGCGTGGAAAAACTTTTAGCTTCTGGCGTAAGTAGGATAAAAACTAAAGTTATGCGTGAGACAAAAGTTAGGCGTAGAAAGTTAGGCGTAGGATTACCTTATCGTGTAGACCTAAGTTAGGCGTAAAGTGAATCTTATCGTAGAATTTCTCTGTCGTAAGCTTATCTTCTCGTAATTTTAGGGTTTTGCCCAAATGATCTTTTACACTTCCGCGTGCAAAAGATATCCAAAGTCGGCGTATTTTAGGACTTATCAAGTAAGAAAACACGGAATAAACCGGAAAATGAAGATCAAACCAAGGAAAAATCTTCAGCGTAATTTTAGGGTTTTGATTACGGCGTGGGATTACTCGTAATTTTGATTTTGCCCAAAGTTGTTTCTAAACCAGTTTTGTGTGATGAAATAGCTTCAATAACACCAAAATAACACAAAAGTGTGAAACTTGATGATCAAAGCACTCAAAGCAGGTTATCGTAGAAATACACCACGAATGTTTGAAACAAGTTCAAAACAATGATCCACGCATAAAGTTTGAAACTTTTTGCCGAAAACAAGTATTTAAACACCTTAAAACGTTGAAAGTACAAGAATCTTGGATTAAAAGTGTAAAAATCAAGTTTTTAAAAAGCTAAAGAATCGTTAATCCGAAACCTTGCGTAAGACCCAAAACTAAAACTTCAAAAACAAACGAGTACACCCAACTATTTGGCGATTGATACCCTTTGTTAGGTCACTAGTTTTACAAACACAAGTTATAGAAAGAGATGAAGAGCGGATGAACAAGTAAATCACACACATCACCGTAAATAATAATACTGTTTAGGCAAAGAGTATGAATGAGAGAAAAACTTGAACAACCAACCCTCAAATGAGGTTTTACAAGATTATTTATAGGAAGGAAGCTAGGGCAACACTCCTAGTTCCCATCCTTTCTTATGTGGGCTTGGGCCTAAGCTTATGGGCCTTCTACATAAGCTTGACCTTAAACAAACATAAAGGCCATAATAAAGCTACCTATTACATATGAAATATAAATACTTGAAATACTGTTTAGGAGTGATTCCAACACTATGTTTCTTACCACCACACGAAACGTTAAAACTAAACTTTTGAGATATTAATTATGAACTTTTGGGAGCGATAATGTACTTTTGAAAGTAACGACTTGAATGATCCACGAAAACTACAACACATTACTTTCTATTGATTTCTTTATCATTATGAACAGTATTCTAAGAATATGGTATACGCATTAGGTTTAGCGTCACAACTATTCTATTGTACTCGTCATCGTGCATTCTTTTGGATGCCATGGAGATTAACTTTAGATGCCGATCGTGTCAATAGTGAATAGTGCATTCTTGTAGCAAGGTGAGTTTCACTTTTATCTCACGTTTTAACTATATTGGGGTGAGAATCATGCTACTATTTTTGGACTGTTAAAACTATTATGGATTTGCTTATATGTTTGACTGTTTAGATAGATGTGCGGTAGTTGTTGCCTTAGACTAGGTTGAACCGTTGCCTAGCTAAGAATAGACTTCTACCTCGACCTAGTCAGGGGTTGGCTATTCAAGAGGTTGCCACGACGATCTTTGGACTAGAGTCGCGAGACGTAATCCTGGTTGCGGGATATGGTTATATGGTTGGTGATCCGGGTAGGATCGGTGTGTGCAAACGGTATTTATCTATCTTAGGTCTTGCATAGCAAAAAATCAACTCTTCTGAGGTCCACTATGATTTTATTGGAATTAAACCTATGAACTCACCGGCGTAAAGTGACCTTTTAGCATGTGTTCGGGATTAAAGGCGACAACTCACTATTGGATGGCGCTTGGCAGGGGCATGGTCATGGCGACTCGATGAATAAAGCGGGACGCTTTAATTATCTTTTGGGCCTATTTCCGCACTACTTTCATTAATGTTAATTATCTTTTGAGCCAAGGTTATAGAGAACTCGGTATATTTTCAAAACCTAGACTATAACCACTTTTCGAAAACCTAGCCCTATGACCTGCGTGCACCTTGCGGTGAAGCCTACATTATGACTTGTTTAAGGAGATAGATGATTGAGAACACATTAGACGAATTGATTGATAAGATGATTGATGACGAATTGATTGAAAAGATGATTGATGACGAATTGATTGATAAGCTGATTGATGAGATATTTATGGCTTATTTGATGAACGGTTTGATTAACACTTGATTGAGCGTATGCCCTGTTAGTAGACGATTTAAGTCTGCCTATCTTAGCATTTCACATGCTTATACACCTGATAGCATGTCCTCATGCTTACGCATACCCGCATAAGCATTTCCATTTTCTTATGCCCTATAAGCATGTCCTCATGCTCATACATGCTGAAAACATGTCCTCATGTTTTCGTACCACTATACCTTTCGCGAGTGTGGAGTCCCAAACCTTAAATCTATAACACTTAAGCTTATATTAAGTAGTTGCCACGGATAGTTCAAAACAACGAGAGAAAACTTGGTACGAATATACACAAATACGTGAAATCTATTGGAATGTACTTGGAAGATTAAAGTGAGCAAATGAACACAGAATGTGATAACCAATAATTCAACACTATTTATCAATAATGCTGATACTCTCAAAGTATCGGGGTTCGCATAATTTCTGGCGTAATCTCACTACTTGATTTAAAACTTGCACATTAGTAGTGGTCGTGGAAATGATTTGGGAATATAAAATTGTACTATTATAACTAAGTTCGGGGAACTTCAAGCACGAGGCCTTTTGTCTCCATGAGCGTGAGTTCCACAGTTAAGTTTTGATGAACACGAGTTTAAAACGCGTTAAGGCTAATAAAGCATGTAAACTGGTGTGTTGGTATCGTGTGTGTGTCATGTTCGCGTGTTTTGCATCTTATCATGTTTATGTGCCCTTGATCATAACTAGATGATGGATTATAATGATTTTGATGATGTCGATTGGTGATGGTCTCGTGTCACGATTTTGAGTCAAAACCTTTGTAAACCGTTGTTTTATTCTTTAAAATTTGTCACACAAGTGGTAATTGGTTTTGATTATTAATAATGAGTTCATGTCCGTAAGTGTTATAATGATATGTGAAACCAGTAAGTGTTTTCAGATAATAAATTGGACTAACGTGTGATTATTTGGTTAACGTTGAATCATTGGTATGAATCAGATTTTTGAAATCGGACGACATTTCAATTAACAGCCTTGATTGAATAACAAATTAATTGTGATGTTTTGGGTAATTGGTAAGATATTGACAAACATTAGATTTGATACCCGTTAATTGGTTGTGTTTGGGAATTGAAAGAGTCAATTAGAAGTGTTTAATGGTGTTGGGTATGTTTGACTTTCGGTTTAGATGGCGAGATTGGTATGAGATTGTTTGGAGGATTAATTAGAATTGCGAAAATTATTTATTTTGGATTTAATGGTGTATATGTCAACTTTGCGCTACGTCAGGTGTTATCGTGACTTTCTAGTCTCGACTACCCTGACAACGCCGTAATATGGTCTTTAGTATTTATTTGGGCAATATGATTGTGTAAAAGCCGATAGTCGTGACTCGGACTTGGGAACTCGAAACGAATAATGACTTGAAATTTATATTGAAATTTTTATTGAAATTTATGAGTGAGATGAATAAATTTATATTGAATTTTATATCGATATATATATATATAAATATATATATATATATATATATATATATATATATCTACTAGTAAATAGTACTAGAAAATATAGATGATAAATGGTTTTGTACTAAGCATTCGATAATAAGGCTCACCTTGTTATTCGACATTTTAAAAAAGGAACTAACGTTTAAAAAAAATGTTTTATAATAAATGAGTCATTAAATGTTTCGGGGGCACGTTTATCGAAGGGCGTCATTTATGAATATTTAATGTCATTTATGTGTTGTGCGTGGGTTCTGAGATGACCTAACATTAATAACGTCGATCCACGTGGATGACGGACTTATTAGGTTGACGAACCTAATAGGCCCGCTATGTCGTAGGATAACGTTATTAATGGGCAAATTATCCTTATGACTCGTTAGGATGTGTTTGGTTTTGGGATAATAAGCGACATGAACAAATTGTTGAGTTTATCGAGTTGACGAATTCGATAAGGTCTAACCATTTATTCCGAAACTTATTAAACTATAAAGTTTATCATTTAGACGTCTCATTGTGTCATTATGAGTCGCATTGTGGTTATTTGAGTGCATTCATGGTGTTTGTCGAGTCGATACCACACACACACACACGATGATACCTAACGCTAAGAACTAAATGGAACAACGAGATATTTTTGAGATGAGGAAATGAATACATTTTGGGCATATAACATTGAACTTGGGAATATCTATTAAGAATTGGTTATAAACTGGTTGTGCCTTGCTTAATAAAAATTTATCTAACCTCGATTGAATATAGACTGATCACCTATATTCAGCCAGAGACAGCAGGACATGGACTGATCACCTATGTCCGTCTCAGAGGTGAATTTTACAAATACTGGGGATTGTTATAACCAAATTTGTGTTCGGATTTGAGATTGGTTTTAAGAACGATAAACTTAAGGTGGACTCGCACACTCATATTCGCTAAACATCACGAAAAGCCGCACTCACACACGACACACTGGCATCGTAACACCTTTTGAATCGTAACACCTCTGGCATCGTTATACGTCTCCGTTTTGTGAAATTCTTGTTTGTAACACTTGAGCATAGTTCGCCATGAGTCGGGTGAGACCCGATTGGCACTGTTTTCATCCGAATTGTTTTTCGACATAAGCCTCGTTGATCTATTCGAGCATTTGAAATTGTTTTGAGCTATTTTGGATTTGGTCTGGACTATTTCGGATTTGGTTTTGATTTTGGTTTTTGGATTTTCGACTTTGTGATTTTATCTCGTTCCGAGTTTTAACTCATCATTTAACTTCGAATCATCATTTGGCCTCGAATTATTATTCGGCTCCGTTTTGTTGATAACTTTGTTAAAATCATATTTCGACCTTTAATCGGTATTCAATTTCGAAACATTATCCGGTCGCATTACGATAGTAACCGTATTGGAATTATCATTCCACTGTATTTCGATAGTAATCGTGTTGGAATTATCATTCCACGTCGTTTCAGTAATAACACCGTGGATTTGTCATCTAGCCTCGTTTCGTTGGTAACCCTGTTGCCGACACTTATACCTCAAGCCTAGTCTTGAAACGATTGTTGAGAAAACTTCCGAAACCTCACCATTCACTCGATGTTGATTTTAACGACGTCATCTAGTCGACGTTGCTCATTTCCTGAACCGATAATGTCGTGGTCGACGTTGCTTCGCCAACAGCTTTCAGTTAAGGTAGTACCTTACGTGCCGTTGATGTCGTACCTTATCCTCTATTTAGGTACCTCTATCGATAACGATCTAACGACTTGTTTTAGTGAAGTTGTTCACCGAGGATTATCCTTAGATATTGTTCCGTCGATGTTGACTCTAGCAACATTGAACCCTCAACATTGTTTGTCAACAATAGTCTGCTACGTCACACCACCGGTTATGGTAATACCTACCCTATTTTATTAATATGGTACCTTACACTCCATCGATGCGAAATTCCTTAGTAAACCAACTTAGAGTCGTTAACCTTCGCTCGTATTTAAGAGTTGAATTGATATTGATCGATAGATGAACTTCTTTTGGGAACTAGAACGTTGGAGTTGAATATTGAACCTTTCTGCGTTAAATATTAAGTGCATCAATGAGTCAATCGACTGACTGCGGTTAGTAACCAATACTCTCTATTAGGAGTCGTACTTTTCGTCTCTAACCTAGATATCATGCTAAGTCAACCGACCAATTGCTGGTAGCAATCAACACTTTCTAATAGAGACATACTCTGAACTTCCTAGACTTCTCATATAGTAGAAATTCCGTACTCAACAGAAATTTTGAAACCCTAAGGAGAAACCTGAACCACGTTTTCTAGGACAACCACCTAATCCTCCTCTCATCCTTCGAGAACCACCTGCTATCCTTTCGGTCCTCTTAACCGAACGATAAACTACACCATATATGAAACCTTGGAAGTAGATCCCCACCTTTACCTAAGCGGTTGTTAGTAGTCTTACCAACCTATTCACCTCCCGCTCATCAGTAAAATGGAATGTATGGACGACATTGCTCGTCTCTCCTCATATAGTTATAGCAACACTAGGGAACCCCGCTAACTTCTTTTAAGGAGGTGAGAGGGTACCCAATGCTCTCCCTCCGGTAAAGTGACTTGCTCCAATAAGCTAGACCTCACTTTCGAACCTTAGCTCCTTACCTTCTTTCCACTATGGCACTTCTATTGGAAAAAGGGAAATTTCCTGGATTTGTTTTCCCTATCTGAGATTCGTTTGGTTAGTACACACCTGATCCTCCTCCCTCAACCTTCAACTCATTTCGATACTCTTTAAGGAAGATGTGCGATCGAAAAACCTAAGTTATACAAAACGGACATCTCCACACGTAAAGTAAACCGTGTGCTTTAGGAAATACTGATTTCTATCTTTTCCGGGTTATGGCAATCGCCACACACCCATGTTTCATCTATCACTTCCTAGATCCGAGAGAACCGATATGAATATGCTTGCAGTGTATCATCCCCAGACTAATGGCTGAAGTAGAGAAACCATTCGGACCCTAGTAGAACACGTAGCGTGCCCATCAAGTTTGGCAACGGTTAGGATAGACACCTCTCGTTGGCCAAACTCTCTTATCGACATCTCTCGAGTCTGACAATGGTTAGGATAGACACCTTCCCTTGGCCAACTTCTCATATAACCATACATATCGCTTTAGTACCTCAAAGGCACCGTAAGAGATCCTTCTATGGTCATAAGAGCCAATTCTGATGATTGGGGAGAAATGGAAGTACCCAACTTAGCAACCCTGAACCTATTCGAAATGATACCAAGAAAACCGTTCTAAGTTAAGATGGATATGTAAGTTACTCACAAGCCATTTGGAGCATAGACAACGTAAATCTCTTGAACCCTCCGAGATAACCTAGAATTAAGCTTACGGATTCACCATGAAATTATGTGAAGCAAGTAGTAAAATCCTCGCTAGATTGAGACCAGTAGCTCAGAGCCTTAAGCTACCATCGAGACTCAGTAGAGAGTCCCCAACATTTCGTGTGTAATAGGAAGGAATGACTCACCGATGAGGAAATCGTTATCCCTTTAGGAAATCCTAATCTTTGGACGTTTAAACTTCATTGACCTATCAAAACCATAGATGATGAAACCTAGCAACTTTAGAAAAGTTGCCTCCCCGTCTTCGAAGTTCATAGAAACTCGCAGTAAGATCCTAAGTTCACGTAGGGAACGTGAAGAAAAGCCCTCGTGCTTTTGCATTCACCCCTTCTAGACTTTAACGGATGACTCGAATTGAATCGCGAGGACGCGATTCCTTTTAAGGAGGTGAGGCTGTGACAACTCGTAAATTCCTCGATGCGTCGTAATTGGAGAAACGTCGATTAGAGCGATCGTTTGATTTAATTTGAGATGCGAGTCGTGTTATATATCTTTTTTATTGGAAAAATTATTTTAAAAGCAATGGCGTAACTCCCGTGTCACGAATCCTTCGTTTTCTAGTCAAAACGAGCCCCGAACCTATTATAACGAAAGTTTTACGAAGTTACATCTAGGGTCCTTGTGTTATGTTTCACCTTCACCTTTGTGTTTACTCAAATTGCAACAATGGTCCCTCCAGGGGTATAAATACCCCCACACTCACACTTTCTCTCATTTCCTTCACTTACTTTCTCTCTCTAATAAACACACACACAATTATCACTCCTCTCTCTCTCTAAGTTTTCTGACGATCCCATCTAGGGTTCCGGCGCCGCCACTTTTTCCGGCCAACTTTCGGCCATCTCCTACATCAACACCACCCATCCCATCTTGTAGATCGGGATCTCGTGGTTTTATTTACATAACACACTCGCGTTCAAACTCACACACGCGCCTCAGATCTTAAAACTAAGAATCAGACTATTAATTTTTGTGAGGATTTACGTTTTATTTTGGGGTTCCAAGCTTGGTATACGAGTTGCACTCGTATGGGACACCAACCCACTCATTTCTTCTCTTTTTCCTCTCGGTAAGCCCCAAACGCCCGTTATTAATTTTATTTTGTTTTAAACGAGTTCATATATAACTTGTGTTATGTTTTTCGTGGAGCAAAAACATATAAAACATTTTAAATCTGGTAGTATAGTACCAAAAATATATACATACGAGTTATTTGTGTTACTTTTCATGGACTATTAAAGTAAAAACAAGATTTATGAAATGATAACAAGTCACTCGTGTGGTAAGGTAACGAATACAGGATGGTTGTGAGATTTGGTCTCGATTTGTAGTTGAAAAATCATGTTGATGTGCTCGTATGGTATTAAGAAAAGTTTAGGTGTTTGTTTGGCTGTCTTGGAGGTGTAAACGAGTCGGGAACTCAGTGAGTTAGGAGACTCAGTGAGTCGGAACGATGGACTCATCCGGGTCGAGGTTAACTCGGGTCAGACCCGCCTGAGTATTGTATCGAGTTAATTCTCGTTGCTAACTGTTTGTGAGCATTATTATGTCCGAGCTGAGGTAATTATAGGGTGCGTTAGAATGGTTACCGGGTTAAGCCCAATGGGCTTTAAATTTTGAGTGGTAATACCAAGTGTTTGTTAAATATTAGGTTAAGAACGTGTCTAATAAATACGTGATTTTAAATATCGAACTAAAGTATTTTGAGTTGGTTTGGTTTGTGTCAAGACTTAAATTAAAATAAGATATCGGAATTACTAAAATGGTTGACGGTATAGATCAAATGGTAAACTTATAGTACGGATAATGGCATAGATAATAGAATAATTGGAAATACGCAACAAGTTAATTACATATCAATATTAACCATTAAGGAAACGTTGAACCTGGCGACTCGATATTGTAGCAAGTTAACTACACAATTATACCGGAATAAACAAGGTTAGACTCTAGATATTAATGGACAAGCCATTTATAAAACGACTTTCTATACATTAAGAACTAGTTATGTATTTAATAGGCGATATCGGATATGACATATTCGTTATCACTTATAAGGTTCGATTTCGTTTTATAAATTTGAAGATCATTAGATATACAAGTTATATTTGGTTATAAGATGTACCTTATTAACTATTTGGAATTAACCGAGTACGATATATTAGACTCGGAAATGAGTTTAATATATTCGTTTCGCGATATGCTTACGTATTCCATTTCCAACATTTTAACTAAAAATGAGATATTTATCTATATATTGTCAACAAATACGGTTCTATTTAGTTAAAACCCCTCATTAACTACGATAATAACTTGTATTTTATAAATACAAAATATATTTTATAAACTTGTTGATAACAGTTATAATGATTAGTGTGTTGTACTCTATTAAACGTTTTGGTTTAAATGAGTTAGTATAATTGTTTTTGGCGATAAAACCAAATATTCCGTTTTCACATCTAAGTTGCTATCGAATTATATAACTATATATATATTATTGACTGATATGGTTTAATCTATTATAAACCCTTATTAGATACGATGGTAACTCGTGTTTTATAACATATGTTAACTTTTATAGACTTGTTTGGAAATATTATTTTGATAAAATAGCTTATTAAAGTCGTAATGGTTTGGGAATAAACGAACGTGTCGTTTATAGTACACTATTTACTATACCTTATATGAAGTAATTTCGGGTAAACTTGTATGATTATGAATAACGATTGAGAAACCTTTATTAATTGAGCGATAAATGGAAACTTGTCTTTTATTACTAAACATGTATGTTTGAGGATTATTGGGTAAATTACCAAAACTCACTAATTAACCATTTAATTGTCAATAATAGATGTTGCCATTTCCTAGTCTTGGACTAGCTTGAGTATTGTCGGTACTTCCTGACTTTGTCAATGTCTTTTCCTGTTGGCGTGAGTTATGGTCGGTATGTCTCAACTTTGTCGATGTTTTCTCTTCCTTCGCATGAGTTGTGCGTCGCGTCTATGTTTCTTACCACCACACGAAACGTTAAAACTAAACTTTTGAGATATTAATTATGAACTTTTGGGAACGATAATGTACTTTTGAAAGTAACGACATGAATGATCCACGAAAACTACAACACATTACTTTCTATTGATTTCTTTATTGTATGAACCGTATTCTAAGAATATCGTATACGCATTAGGTTGCGTCACAACTATTCTATTGTACTCGTCGTACATTCTTTTGGACGCCATGGAGATTAACTTTAAATGCCAGTCGTGTCAATAGTGAATAGTGCATTGCTGTGGCAAAGGTGAGTTTCATAGGCCCACTTTTATCTACGTTTTTAACTATATTGGGTGAGAATCATGCTACTGTTTTTGGACTGTTAAAACTATTTGGATTTGCTTATATGCTTGACTGTTTAGATAGATGTGCGGTAGTTGTTGCCTTAAACTAGGTTGAACCGTTGCCTAGCTAAGAATAGACTTCTACCTCGACCTAGTCCGGGGTTGGCAACTGTTCTAGAGGTTGCCACGAAAGTGCTGGACTAGAGTCGCGGGGCCCGAGTAATCCCTGGATGTGGGATATGGTTATATGGTTGGTGATCCGGGTAGGATCGGTGTGTGCAAACGGTATTTATCTATCTTAGGTCTTGCATAGCAAATCAACTCTTACAGGTCCACTATGATTTTATTGGAATTAAACCTATGAACTCACCAGCGTAAGCTGACCTTTTTAGCATGTGTTCTCAGGATTAAGGCGACAACTCACTATTGGATGACGCTTGGCAAGGGGCATGGTCATAGGCGAATCTGATGAATAAACGGGACCGCTTTAATTATCTTTTGGGCCTATTTCCGCACTACTTTCATTAATGTGAATTTAATGTTTTCAATTAATGAATCTTATTCTAAATAAATGGGATAAAAACCATTCTTTGTACCTTATGTTGTGATACCAAGATTGTGGCACCCAAAGGGTCGTATGCTTCCGCTAGACCGTGTTTTCGGGGTGTTACATTCAATACGTGATCGTTTACACATGGAATCGTAGATCTGCAATATGATATGGTTTTGGCACAATGAGTGTATTGGGTTAATCCTAATCTGTTAGAAATAAGTTAGTTAGTTATATGACAGTTATTATTCAAAGGATATACGTGTTGGTTAAGAGGTTCGAATGAACCATCACAACCTTTCACAAACATGCCTTTTCATTATCTATAAATAGGAAGACTTGTAAACATTTAAAGTTGATGACTGATTAAATCAAAAGACAAATTAAATCAAAACACTTGTATTTCATAGTTACAATTCATTTTTCTGTTTCTTGGTATATTGTGACTAAATTAGATGATCCGTCAAAAGGCCAACAATTGGTTTCAGAATAGGTTTGGTTGTTAACCAAATCCTCATATACTAGAAATAAAAATCATTCATTCCTGTTTTGAATCAAAAACCGTATCAATTTTCTTTCGGCCAAGTTTTTGCAAAACTCATTGAACACACAATCAGAAACATCATATTCGTGTGTTTTTTTTCAAACAATTTTATCAAGAGAATCCAATTATCTGTCACCAAGGGATCAATCACTTTGTGATTAGATCAACCAGCATAAAAAAAGGTTCCATCTTGTGTTTTGCAGATTCTGTTTCAAGAACATCAAATCGAAAAAAAACCAATAACCCAGAATCATCATAATCATCAGAAGTTAGGCACGGTTACATAATCCAAAAACCGAAATTCAAAACAGAAACCAGATCCATCGGATAACATAAGTCATCATCAAAGGGCAGTAATCGAATCAATAAAACAAGGGAACGAACACACCTGTTTTTTCGAAGAATCAAGACTTGCAACCTTAATCGAATCATCAACTGATTCAAGTTGTCCATAGAGGCCCAGATTATAATCGGTATTAGGCAAATCCCCAAATCGCAAAACCCTATTTTGCACAAAATCAAAGGGATTTCATCGATTCAAGAAGAACCCACCAATGAAGAAATTAGAGACGGTTACACCGGCCATTCAATCGGTGAATAACCACCAAAGAAAAGGAGAAAGACAAGACGGTCCCAAGAAGAGATGCGTTTGTGTCAAAGAAGAAGAAGCGTAGCAGTTTTCAAAAAAATAAAGCATCACCAGGACCCGAACAAAAGGACATCGGATTATATTAACCCAACGGGTTCCCCAAAAAAAGGGCTAATTGTATAAAAATGTATTTAACTTGCCACCTTTTATAGTTCTGTGTAGCCTACTATTTTTTTTTTTTTTTGCAGTTTTATGTAGCCTACTTTTGAATTCCATCTATTCCGTGTACTCGATGACCTACAAACCTATTGATGTCTACATGGAGCAAGTTACCATACACATCATGTCCAATTTTTTTCCCCTTTTTTTTATGTGTTTATTCCTTTTTTTCAATAAAACAAAACAAACATCTCCTTTCTTCCCCAAACCCCTATCACTTCTTCTTCAACCTTTCTTCCCAATGCATTGAAGTTGGGCTTAACATGAAATGTTTACGACCTTATTCTACCGATAATATATTCACTGCCATATTGTGTACTTGGTATATGGGGGAAGAAAGTAAATGATAGTCATGTTCATTTGATTAATGTTGGCATATAAAAATGATCTATTATATTACTTTATTATACGACATGCTATGAAACTGAGTAATTACCATTTATTGGTGCGCCTAATATACGGGATTTGGGACGGATCAGAATCAAGCTATTCATAGTTCATGGGTCCATTGCCTGTCGGGGCATAATTATAGAATTATGTATTTATCATACGAGTTTTATATCAGTATGTTAATAAGTCTCATATTAAATGTCCACTTTGATTTTTCAAAGTCATTCTTTTTAAACTTTGACCTTAAATATTTTTGTTTGTGTTATACAATACTTGATGCAAAATATATGAATGGATTGTGTTTTAAACATATTTTTAATTGTTATAATTTTCATCAAATATTATACAACACAAACCAAAATATGTAAGGTCAAAGTTGAAAAAAAATACTTCAAAAGTCAAAACAGGACATTTAATATGGGACGGAGGTAGTAGTATAGTTGAAGAAATTGCGTTTACTATTATCATAAATATGACATATACATCCCATGGTCCAATGACAGAACTTGAAACATGGCATAATATTTTGTTCTTTTTTCGGTCCGTATGATGATGCTCAAAATGAAATTAGGCGGTGATGTACCTTTTACAAAGGTTTGTTAAGTTCAACAAGTGACCAAACCATCCATATTCTAAAAATTTGGTATAGTGTATGTTGAAAGTTAGTACTTTTCAACGCTTTTAGAAAAATATAATAACCTACTGCTTATTATATTAAAAGGATAACTTATGGAGTAATTGTTAGTTTTATGGATATAAATTAGTAGACGTGAGTTAGGATCGAACTCGAGACTACGGGATTGCACACTTTACGTATGAGAATTTAAAGTTAAATAATTAAATATAAACGTTGTATTTATTTATTTATTAAACGAAATAACTAACGGACGTTAAGTAATTAATGTACAGGATTAACGGGCGTTAAATGTATTTGGAAAAGGACTAGATTGCAAAGTTTGGGAAGTTTCCGGAATCCATTGGGGATGCCTACCAACGATCGGCCAAGTAGAAAAGGAAACAAAGCCAAACTTGTTCACCAAGTTAGTTGGGTATATATACAAGGCTTAGGGTCTTGATTTTGCATCTCTTGTATTCATTTGCTAAACCCTAAAACAGTTTTTTGTGTGTGTTTTTAAGCTACAAACTGATCGACCAAATCCTCTAGGGGATCGATAATCTCTTTTCCACAAACCAAGTTATTTGGTTTAATAAAACTAGCATTACTTTAATTCGATTTAGTACGTGTGTACAAGAACATAGTAATAACATACTTTTGTTATTATCTTGGATTGAATTACAAAACGGTAAGGGGTAATTCATATAATCCTAACTAAATCAAATTAGGGTTCATCCAATTGCTAGTTTGTGGAATTGATTCTTGTTCGGCTAGAATCAAGAAAAGGTACGCATATTCTTTTATGTTAATTAATTGTTCATTAATAAATCCTATACGCTTCCGCTTGAATACTTTGATGTTTTGTGGTTATTTATTTGAATGTCATGTTATATAATTCCAACAGTGGCATCACGAGTCATTGGTTTTTAATGAGTAATTAATTACATAAACGCGTAATAAAACAAATAATTGTATATTGTTTGATATTATTAGTCTAGGGTTTATGTTTAATTTTTGTTTGGTCGATTTTTTTGTTAATAGGGGCGTACCCTAATTTTTTTTAGGTCGACACATACATAAAATTTTTTAGGGTTTTGAAAATTGTTTGCTAACCTTATTAAAACCTAGAATTAATATATTAGTTACGTGATTAATTCATGAATAATTTGTTATGTGTCATCGAATTTGATATGCGATCTTGTGACTTATTTGTATAATTGTTATGATATCCATGATAATACATGCATGTTTGTCATGGATTAGTTGCTTTGATAATTGTTTAATTGTTGAGACATATTTAATTACGATAAATCTTGAATTGGGAAAGACTCCAATTATTTATATTAATGAATCAATTATGTGCTAATTGATATATTTTAATTATGGGTTTACGCAATCGATTCATCGATGTATGTGGCTCACTTTCTATCGCTTGAGTGAAAGCCCTAATTAATATATACACAAATTTAACCTAGATATTGATTATTAATAGGTTTTATCGAATAAGTTGCATGTGGCTACTTGTTTACACGTATAAATTGTTTATTATGTGCGCATTGTTTTTTAGTTGTTTATTTTTTATTTATTACTTGTTTTGTTTATTATGTTAGACAGTTTTAAGCAAAGGGTAATTTTGAATAGAAAAATAATACGGACTAAACAATGGTGAAATTTGATTTGTTTTGGAAGAGTTAAGTTTTCAATAGTTTAATTGATTGGTGATTTTGGTAAAAATGGTCTGAACGGCTCACCTAATAGAATGAACTATAAAGGGGTTAATTAAGAAGTGCGCACAGTCACACTGAAAGGATGTCTAAGGTTATGCTTTTGCGCTTACCTGGTCCTCTGCCCCCTGTAAGTTCGAATGGAGCTACTTAGTAAGCCATAAAATGTGCAAACTCATCTTAAGGGCGAATTAGTTTTAATTTCATGCGCCCCTTCGGTGGTAATTACCCGAAACACTAAGTGTTTACACTTATGCAAAAGTACGGTATAATGGATGATAATTAACACTAAATTCCTTGATTGGTGAACCCAATACCTCAGTCAAGACTTTGATAATTTGATCTTTATGAATTGGTAATAAATTTTTTTTTATTAAATTTATGCTACAAGATGAATGAATGACATCTTTGTACATATTTAATTTGACCACATAAAATC
>OU343223.1:22119250-22158531 GCA_910596185.1 Chrysanthemum makinoi | reverse complement strand
CCCGCCTTTACCTAAGCGGTTGTTAGTAGTCTTACCAACCTATTCATCTCCCATCAAGAAATGGAATGTATGGACGACATTGCTCGTCTCTCCTCATATAGTTATAGCAACACTAGGGAACCCCGCTAAATTCTTTTAAGGAGGTGAGAGGGTACCCAATCCTCTCCCTCCGGTAAAGTAACTTGCTCCAATAAGCTAGACCTCACTTTCGAACCTTAGCTCCTTACCTTCTTTCTACTATGGCACTTCTATTGGAAAAAGGGAAATTTCCTGGATTTGTTTTCCCTATCTGAGATTCATTTGGTTAGTACACACCTGATCCTCCTCCCTCAACCTTCAACTCATTTCGATACTCTTTAAGGAAGAAGTGCGATCGAAAAACCTAAGTTATACAAAATGGACATCTCCACACGTAAAGGAAACCGTGTGCTTTAGGAAATACTGATTTCTATCTTTTCGGGGTTATGGCAATCGCCACACACCCATGTTTCATCTATCACTTCCTAGAGCCGAGAGAACCGATCTGAATATGCTTGCAGTGTATCATCCCCAGACTAATGGCTGAAGTAGAGAAATCATTCGGACCCTAGTAGAATACGTTGCGTGCCCATCAAGTTTGGCAACGGTTAGGATAGACACCTCTCGTTGGCCAAACTCTCTTATCGACATCTCTCGAGTCTGACAATGGTTAGGATAGACACCTTCCCTTGGCCAACTTCTCATATAACCATACATATCGCTTTAGTACCTCAAAGGCACCATAAGAGATCCTTCTATGGTCATAAGAGCCAATTCTGATGATTGGGGAGAAATGGAAGTACCCAACTTAGCAACCCTGAACCTATTCGAAATGATACCAAGAAAACCGTTCTAAGTTAAGATGGATATGTAAGTTACTCACAAGCCATTTGGAGCATAGACAACGTAAATCTCTTGAACCCTCCGAGATAACCTAGAATTAAGCTTACGGATCCACCATGAAATTATGTGAATCAAGTAGTAAAATCCTCGCTAGATTGAGACCAAGAGCTCAGAGCCTTAAGCTACCATCGAGACTCAAGAGAGAGTCCCCAACATTTCGTGTGTAATAGGAAGGAATGACTCACCGATGAGGAAATCGTTATCCCTTTAGGAAATCCTAATCTTTGGACGTTTAAACTTCATTGACCTATCAAAACCATAGATGATGAAACCTAGCAACTTTAGAAAAGTTGCCTCCCCGTCTTCGAAGTTCATAGAAACTCGCAGTAAGATCCTAAGTTCACGTAGGGAACGTGAAGAAAAGCCCTCGTGCTTTTGCATTCACCCTTTCTAGACTTCAACGGATGACTCGAATTGAATCGCGAGGACGCGATTCCTTTTAAGGAGGTGAGGCTGTGACAACTCGTAAATTCCTCGATGCGTCGTAATTGGAGAAACGTCGATTAGAGCGATCGTTTGATTTAATTTGAGATGCGAGTCGTGTTATATATCTTTTTTATTGGAAAAATTATTTTAAAAGCAATGGCATAACTCCCGTGTCACGAATCCTTCGTTTTCTAGTCAAAACGAGCCCCGAACCTATTATAACGAAAGTTTTACGAAGTTACATCTAGGGTCCTTGTGTTATGTTTCACCTTCACCCTTGTGTTTACTCAAATTGCAACAATGGTCCCTCCAGGGGTATAAATTCCCCCACACTCACACTTTCTCTCATTTCCTTCACTTACTTTCTCTCTCTAATAAACACACACACAATTATCACTCCTCTCTCTCTCTAAGTTTTCCGACGATCCCATCTAGGGTTCCGGCGCCGCCACTTTTTTCGGCCAACTTTCGGCCATCTCCTACATCAACACCACCCATCCCATCTTGTAGATCGGGATCTCGTGGTTTTATTTACATAAAACACTCGCGTTCAAACTCACACACGTGCCTCAGATCTTAAAACTAAGAATCGGACTATTAATTTTTGTGAGGATTTACGTTTTATTTTGGGGTTCCAAGCTTGGTATACGAGTTGCACTCGTATGGGACACCAACCCACTCGTTTCTTCTCTTTTTCCTCTCGGTAAGCCCCAAACGCCCGTTATTAATTTTATTTTGTTTTAAACGAGTTCATATATAACTTGTGTTATGTTTTTCGTGGAGCAAAAACATATAAAACATTTTAAATCTGGTAGTATAGTACCAAAAATATATACATACGAGTTATTTGTGTTACTTTTCATGGACTATTAAAGTAAAAACAAGATTTATGAAATGATAACAAGTCACTCGTGTGGTAAGGTAACGAATACAGGATGGTTGTGAGATTTGGTCTCGATTTGTAGTTGAAAAATCATGTTGATGTGCTCGTATGGTATTAAGAAAAGTTTAGGTGTTTGTTTGGCTGTCTTGGAGGTGTAAACGAGTCGGGAACTCAGTGAGTTAGGAGACTCAGTGAGTCGGAACGATGGACTCATCCGGGTCGAGGTTAACTCGGTCAGACCCCTTTGAGTATTGTATCGAAGTTAATTCGTTGCTAACCGTTTGTGAGCATTATTATATCCGAGCTGAGGTGATTATAGGGTGCGTTAGAATGGTTACCGGGTTAAGCCCAATGGGCTTTAAATTTTGAGTGGTAATACCAAGTGTTTGATAAATATTAGGTTAAGAACGTGTCTAATAAATACGTGATCAAATGGTAAACTTATAGTACGGATAATGGCATAGATAATAGAATAATTGGAAATACGCAACAAGTTAATTACATATCAATATTAACCATTAAGGAAACGTTGAACCTGGCGACTCGATATTGTAGCAAGTTAACTACACAATTATACCGGAATAAACAAGGTTAGACTCTGGATATTAATGGACAAGCCATTTATAAAACGACTTTCTATACATTAAGAACTAGTTATGTATTTAATAGGCGATATCGGATATGACATATACGTTATCACTTATAAGGTTCGATTTCGTTTTATAAATTAGAATATCATTAGATATACAAGTTATATTTGGTTATAAGATGTACCTTATTAACTATTTGGAATTAACCGAGTACAATATATTAGACTCGGAAATGAGTTTAATATATTCGTTTCGCGATATGCTTACGATTCCATTTCCAACATTTTAACTAAAAATGAGATATTTATCTATATATTGTCAACAAATACGGTTCTATTTAGTTAAAACCCCTCATTAACTACGATAATAACTTGTATTTTATAAATACAAAATATATTTTATAAACTTGTTGATAACAGTTATAATGATTAGTGTGTTGTACTCTATTAAACGTTTTGGTTTAAATGAGTTAGTATAATTGTTTTTGGCGATAAAACCAAATATTCCGTTTTCACATCTAAGTTGCTATCGAATTATATAACTATATATATATATATATATATATATATATATATATATATATATATATATATATATATATATATATATATATATATATATATATATATATATTATTGACGGATATGGTTTAATCTATTATAAACCCTTATTAGATACGATGGTAACTCGTGTTTTATAACATATGTTAACTTTTATAGACTTGTTTGGAAATATTATTTTGATAAAATAGCTTATTAAAGTCGTAATGGTTTGGGAATAAACGAACGTGTCGTTTATAGTACACTATTTACTATACCTTATATAAAGTAATTTCGGGTAAACTTGTATGATTATGAATAACGATTGAGCAACCTTTATTAATTGAGCGATAAATGGAAACTTGTCTTTTATTACTAAACATGTGTGTTTGAGGATTGTTGGTTAAATTACCAAAACTCACTAATTAACCATTTAATTGTCAATAATAGATGTTGCCATTTCCTAGTCCTGGACTAGCTTGAGTATTGTCGGTACTTCTTGACTTTGTCAATGTCTTTTCCTGTTGGCGTGAGTTATGGTTGGTATGTCTCAACTTTCTCGATGTTTTCTCTTCCTTCGCGTGAGTTGTGCGTCGCGTCTATGTTTCTTACCACCACACGAAACGTTAAAACTAAACTTTTGAGATATTAATTATGAACTTTTGGGAATGATAATGTACTTTTGAAAGTAACGACATGAATGATCCACGAAAACTACAACACATTACTTTCTATTGATTTCTTTATCGTATGAACCGTATTCTAAGAATATCGTATACGCATTAGGTTGCGTCACAACTATTCTATTGTACTCGTCGTACATTCTTTTGGATGCCATGTAGATTAACTTTAAATGCCAGTCGTGTGAATAGTGAATAGTGCATTGCTGTGGTAAAGGTGAGTTTCATAGGCCCACTTTTATCTACGTTTTTAACTATATTGGGGTGAGAATCATGCTAATGTTTTTGGACTGTTAAAACTATTTGGATTTGCTTATATTGTTGACTGTTTAGATAGATGTGCGGTAGTTGTTGCCTTAGACTAGGTTGAACCGTTGCCTAGCTAAGAATAGACTTCTACCTCGACCTAGTCCGGGGTTGGCAACTGTTCTAGAGGTTGCCACGACAGTGTTGGACTAGAGTCGCGGGGCCCGAGTAATCCCTGGATGTGGGATATGGTTATATGGTTGGTGATCCGGGTAGGATCGGTGTGTGCAAACGGTATTTATCTATCTTAGGTCTTGCATAACAAATCAACTCTTACAGGTCCACTATGATTTTATTGGAATTAAACCTATGAACTCACCAAAAGTGACCTTTTAGCATGTGTTCTCTGGATTAAGGCGACAACTCACTATTGGATGACGCTTGGCAAGGGGCATGGTCATAGGCGAATCTGATGAATAAACGGGCCGCTTTAATTATCTTTTGGGCCTATTTCCGCACTACTTTCATTAATGTGAATTTAATGTTTTCAATTAATGAATCTTATTCTAAATAAATGGGATAAAAACCATTCTTTGTACCTTATGTTGTGATACCAAGATTGTGGCACCCAAGGGCTCGTATGCTTCCGCTAGACCGTTTTCGGGTGTTACATTCAATACGTGATCGTTTACACATGGAATCGTAGATCTGCAATATGATATGGTTTTGGCACAATGAGTGTATTGGGTTAATCCTAATCTGTTAGAAATAATTTAGTTAGTTATATGACACTTATTATTCAAAGGATATACGTGTTGGTTAAGAGGTTCGAATGAACCATCACAACCTTTCACAAACATGCCTTTTCATTATCTATAAATAGGAAGACTTGTAAACATTTAAAGTTGATGACTGATTAAATCAAAAGACAAATTAAATCAAAACACTTGTATTTCATAGTTACAATTCATTTTTCTGTTTCTTGGTATATTGTGACTAAATTAGATGATCCGTCAAAAGGCCAACAATTGGTTTCAGAATAGGTTTGGTTGTTAACCAAATCCTCATATACTAGAAATACAAATCATTCATTCCTGTTTTGAATCAAAAACCGTATCAATTTTTTTCGCCAAGTTTTTTTGCAAAACTCATTGAACACACAATTAGAAACATCATTTTCATGTGCTTCAAATAATTTTATCAAGAGAATCCAATTTCTGTCACCAAGGGATCAATCACTTAGTGATTAGATCAACCAAAGATAAAAAAGGTTCCATCTTGTGTTTTGCAGATTCTGTTTCAAGAACATCAAATCGAAAACCAATAACCCGAATCATCATAATCATCGAAGTTAGGCACGGTTACAAAATCCAAAACCGAAATTCAAAAACAAACCATATCCATCGGATAACATAAGTCATCATCAAAGGCGAATCGAATCAATAAAGCAAGGGAACGAACACACCTGTTTTTTCGAAGAATCAAGACTTGCAACCTTAATCGAATCATCAACTGATTCAAGTTGTCCATAGAGGCCCAGATTATAATCGGTATTAGGCAAATCCCCAAATCGCAAAACCCTATTTCACACAAAATCAAAGGGATTTCATCGGTTCAAGAAGAACCCACCAATGAAGAAATTAGAGACGGTTACACCGGCCATTCAATCGGTGAATAACCACCAAAGAAAAGGAGAAAGACAAGACGGTCCCAAGAAGAGATGTGTTTGTGTCAAAGAAGAAGAAGCGTAGCAGTTTTCAGAAAAATAAAGCATCACCAGGACCCGAACAAAAGGACATCGGATTATATTAACCCAACAGGTTCCCCAAAAAAAGGGCTAATTGTATAAAAATGTATTTAACTTGCCACCTTTTGTAGTTCTGTATTGCCTACTATTTTTTTTGTGCAGTTTTATGTAGCCTACTTTTGAATTCCATCTATTCCGTGTACTCGATGACCTACAAACCTATTGATGTCTACGTGGAGCAAGTTACCATACACATCATGTCCAATTTTTTTTCCCTTTTTTTCAATAAAACAAAACAAACATCTCCTTTCTTCCCCAAACCCCTATCACTTCTTCTTCAACCTTTCTTCCCAATGCATTGAAGTTGGGCTTAACATGAAATGTTTATGACCTTATTCTACCGATAATATATTCACTGCCATATTGTGTACTTGGTATATGGGGGAAGAAAGTAAATGATAGTCATGTTCATTTGATTAATGTTGGCATATAAAAATGATCTATTATATTACTTTATTATACGACATGCTATGAAACTGAGTAATTACCATTTATTGGTGCGCCTAATATACGGGATTTGGGACGGATCAGAATCAAGCTATTCATAGTTCATGGGTCCATTGCCTGTCGTGGCATAATTATAGAATTATGTATTTATCATACGAGTTTTATATCAGTATGTTAATAAGTAGTATAGTTGAAGAAATTGCGTTTACTATTATCATAAATATGACATATACATCCCATGGTCCAATGACAGAACTTGAAACATGGCATAATATTTTGTTCTTTTTTCGGTCCGTATGATGATGCTCAAAATGAAATTAGGCGGTGATGTACCTTTTACAAAGGTTTGTTAAGTTCAACAAGTGACCAAACCATCCATATTCAAAAAATTTGATATAGTGTATGTTGATAGTTAGTACTTTTCAAGGCTTTTACAAAAATATAATAACCTAGTTATTACACTGCTTATTATATTAAAAGGATAACTTATGGAGTAATTGTTAGTTTTATAGATATAAATTAGTAGACGTGAGTTAGGATCGAACTCGAGAATACGGGATTGCACACTTTAGGTATGAGAATTTAAAGTTAAATAATTAAATATAAACGTTGTATTTATTTATTTATTAAACGAAATAACTAACGGACGTTAAGTAATTAATGTACTGGATTAACGGGCGTTAAATGTATTTGGAAAAGGACTAGATTGCAAAGTTTGGGAAGTTTCCGGAATCCATTGGGGATGCCTACCAACGATCGGCCAAGGAGAAAAGGAAACAAAGCCAAACTTGTTCACTAAGTTAGTTGGGTATATATACAAGGCTTAGGGTCTTGATTTTGCATCTCTTGTATTCATTTGCTAAACTCTAAAACAGTTTTTTGTGTGTGTTTTTAAGCTACAAACTGATCGACCAAATCCTCTAGGGGATCGATCATCTCTTTTCCACAAACCAAGTTATTTGGTTTAATAAAACTAGCATTACTTTAATTCGATTTAGTACGTGTGTACAAGAACATAGTAATAACATACTTTTGTTATTATCTTGGATTGAATTACAAAACGGTAAGGGGTAATTCATATAATCCTAACTAAATCAAATTAGGGTTCATCCAATTGCTAGTTTGTGGAATTGATTCTTGTTCGGCTAGAATCAAGTAAAGGTACGCATATTCTTTTATGTTAATTAATTGTTCATTAATAAATCCTATACGCTTCCGCTTGAATACTTTGATGTTTTGTGGTTATTTATTTGAATGTCATGTTATATAATTCCAACAGTGGCATCACGAGTAATTGGTTTTTAATGAGTAATTAATTACATAAACGCGTAATAAAACAAATAATTGTATGTTGTTTGATATTATTAATCTAGGGTTTATGTTTAATTTTTGTTTGGTCGATTTTTTTGTTAATAGGGGCGTACCCTAATTTTTTTTAGGTCGACACATACATAAATTTTTTTAGGGTTTTGAAAATTGTTTGCTAACCTTATTAAAACCTAGAATTAATATATTAGTTACGTGATTAATTCATGAATAATTTGTTATGTGTCATGGAATTTGATATGTGATCTTGTGACTTATTTGTATAATTGTTATGATATCCATGATAATACATGCATGTTTGTCATGGATAAGTTGCTTTGATAATTGTTTAATTGTTGAGACATATTTAATTACGATAAATCTTGAATTGGGGAAGACTCCAATTATATATATTAATGAATCAATTATGTGCTAATTGATATATTTTAATTATGGGTTTACGCAATCGATTCATCGATGTATGTGGCTCACTTTCTATCGCTTGAGTGAAAGCCCTAATTAATATATACATAATTTTAACCTAGATATTGATTATTAATAGGTTTTATCGAATAAGTTGCATGTGGCTACTTGTTTACACGTATAAATTGTTTATTATGTGCGCATTGTTTTTTTAGTTGTTTATTTTTTATTTATTACTTGTTTGTTTATTATGTTAAACAGTTTTAAGCAAAGGGTAATTTAGAATAGAAAAATAATACGGACTAAACAATGGTGAAATTTGATTTGTTTTGGAAGAGTTAAGTTTTCAATAGTTTAATTGATTGGTGATTTTGGTACAAATGGTCTGAACGGCTCACCTAATAGAATGAACTATAAAGGGGTTAATTAAGAAGCGCACACCATACTGAAAGGATGTCTAAGGTTATGCTTTTTTACCGGTCCTCGCCCCTGTAAGTTCGAATGGAGCTACTTAGTAAGCCATAAAATGTGCAAACTCATCTTAAGGGCGAATTAGTTTTAATTCCATGCGCCCCTTCGGTGGTAATTACCCGAAACACTAAGTGTTTACACTTATGCAAAAGTACGGTATAATGGATGATAATTAACTCTAAATTCCTTGATTGGTGAATCCAATACCTCAGTCAAGACTTTGATAATTTGATCTTTATGAATTGGTAATAAATTTTTTTTTATTAAATTTATGCTACAAGATGAATGCATGACATCTTTGTACATATTTAATTTGACCACATAAAATCAAAACTAGTACCCTTATAAATTAAGTTATATGCCATCTGATTAAAAGGAACACTTGAAGTTGCAATTTACGTCATGACAGATTTGGCTAGATTGTAATGGAAATGTAAATCTCTATGTAAAGTCAGACCTTACATGGACATATTTGCAGTTCTTTAAGTTAGACACTTAAGTTGAGTATGAAGTGAGACCTGGACTCAAGGCATGAGATGGGATGAAACATGTTTATATTTGCTATAGTGTTGGAAAATATAAATCCCATAATGATCTAGGAATTGGAAATTGTTTGCCAATTATTGTTCGACAGATTACCCTATTATATGCTTTTGTTACTAGCAGATGAACTGATGTAATAGAACTATGATAATTTGGATCCTAGTTTTCGAGAAAATTCTATGGTTATATGAATATTACCTTGGGTACTTTATTTTCTTGAAATGTTTAATTATCGAAAATACTAAAATTGAATTTTGCTAATTCTTTAAATGTATTAATGCAACATTAAACCGTAAACATAGGTTATTACTGTATTGGTAAATTGATCTACACCTGTAAGGGTTTTTGGTAGAGTCAACCTTACTAAAAGAATAAACCTAGTCCTCTTTCATAAGAAAGAGTGAGATTCAATCCTATTCCTTTTCATGAATGAAGAAAGGTATGATAGGACAAATTAGAATTGTCTAAATTCTAAATACATAACTCGTAAGCAAATTTTAATAGTTAAGAAAATTGCATATTTTCTGAGTTATTAAATTAGAAGCTAGACTAATTACTGTATAATTGGTAAAAGACAAACTAGCATATTTTATCTAGTTGTTTTGTTTTGACCATTTAAAAGTACTACTTACAAATTGTTAGAATAGTAGAACTATTAAGAAAGAAATTGCATGCCCAATTTTTCAAGTTAATAGCATTGATGGATAGTTCATCATCTACATAGTAGAATATACTCTTTAAGTACATAAGTAATTGTTATGTATGGACTTTTTCAAAGGTGTAGGGAAGTAAATAGAACACTATTTTCTTTTACTGGTTAATGAAACACTTTCCATGTTGTCAAATCCAGTGGGAGTGTTTTGTTCTTATTACTGAATAAGGAATTAATATAATGATCTCTAATTCAGTGGGAGTTACAAGCTTTGTCATCTTGGTAGAAACCCAGATTATCTCTAGAATGTCTTAAGATAATTACTTTCCACTTGTAGACACTTATGTTTTCAAGGATAGTCATGTACGTTTCCTTATTAGACAATGAAGTGGTTCTACATCTACTAGTTATGCTAATATCAATGACACAATCATGTTGATCACATAAACAAACATATGTCGTGTTGTTTATCTGCTACATGATGTTGTTCCATGCACAAGTGGGAGAAATCTATATTGTGTGCAAGGGACAACATATAGGTATATGATTTAAAGGATTCTCTTGACTGTAAGGTAAGAGATCAACATTCTAATATAACTTGTAAATATTTGATTCAAGAAACATTTGGTGTTGCAATTTACGTCATGTCAGAACTTGGCGAGATTGCAATAACAAAGTAAATCTCTATGTGAAGTCAGACCTTGCATGGACATATTTGCAGTTTCTAAATTAGACAAGTATTTAGAATATGTGTCAAGATGATAGATATAAGACTACTTCAAATTAAATATTTATTTATTATTAGAATGACATAAATAAATGAAGTAATCTAATACTACTTCAATTTGTTTATTTATGTATTTTGGAATGACATAAATGAAAAATAATGTAGTCCTACATTATTGTGAAGTAAATAAATTAACTTGAAATTACTATTGAAACCAAGAGTTGTGTTCATAATTACTTTAGTTAAACATGTTTATGATTCATTGTAAAGACATAAACATAAAGTCTTTTAAGACTTATAATAAAGTAAGACGTTAACTTGTTATGGTTTTTTAATTAAGACATATACAAGAAGTTATTGAGTTGATCAATGATTTATAACGTATAATGAGATTATAACTGTTTATGTTTTCTAGATGAGACATGGATATGAAGTGACTTGGTTAAAAAGTACTTGTGTTATAAAGCATGTAATTGGCTTGAAAAGTATATTATACCATTAAGTTGACTTAGTTGGTAAATAGGTAAGCCAAAAGGAATATGCTTATCTTATATATTGTTAGATTGTCTTACAATATTAATTCTAATGAATACCACAAGTTGATGGTATGTTTAGTTAGGAAAATCAAACTCTATTTGATTTGTTTTATTCATGATAACCATAACTTCTTTCTTAAAAAGTAACAAGGTTAGAAAATTGAGTATAGATTGAATATACTCAATATGACTTCAACCTAGAAGATTAATAAAACACCATGGAATGTGATGAATCACATTAAGTTTTTAAATTGAAGATTCTGAATTTGTTAAACTACTTATGAATAAGTTATTAACAAACTAAAGTCAGGAATTGTCAACATGTATTTGTAATGTCCCAAAAGGAGAACAATGTTGTTTTGCTCTAATTGCTAAATATATATAGACAGTCTATATATTACAAAAGGCAAGTGGGAGTTTTTTTTTTTTATCTTGAAAGATAAAATTACAAGATACACAATCTTCTAAAACACACTAGTAAATATCATGATAAGGTTAGATATGTCTATGATAGACCTCATGATGATGGAATTTTCATTCATAGATCTGCAAGGATATCTCAGATATTTGATTTATATGCTGAAAAGAACATGAGTAAAGGATTATAGTAAACCTGATAATCATTATGATGGATTACCAAATATTGAATTGGGTAAATTACTCATACTATGAATGTTAAAGATTTTGTCCATAAAGATAATCAATTTTGGAAATTTGGTTTATCTTAATAGTTAGACTAGATAATGAAAATGAGTTTCTTCAAAGAGATAAAAAACTCTAGTGATTTGAATTTCTGTGTAGAAATCATATGGAAAAAATTGTACACATATTTAATGCATGTTTTATGACAAGATTATTAATCATACTTAAGTAGTTAATTGTAATTGAATATTTTTTATAGACACATTAAATATATAAAGATGATAATTGTCATACTTGTTTTCATTAATATGAAATATGACAATGGAATATCAAAACTCTTTCTTGAAAAATTACTTGAGCGAGGACGGTAAGTAATCGAAAGGTTTTTTGAATTCATATAATCTTTGGAAGTGTACGAAGTGCAATAATTCATGAATGGATAAATGCATGCATCTATAAAATTATTCTTATGTTAAATTGTTAAATCCTAGTTTTGATTTATAATTGAAATAAGATAAATTTTAAGTATTCCTGAAAGCTAGTGGGAGTATTATGTTAAGCTTTTAAATCTTATATGTTGTATAACATATAGGAAGTAACATTCCTTGTAAGCTAAATGTTAAGTCTTAGATTGGAATGAAACTTCACTTGTAAGATTTAAAAATTAAAACGTACAACCTTGGAATATATGTTTATTATTAATAAACATGTGCAGTAAAATAAATGATTCTAATAAAACATGATATATCATTTGGGAAATGGGTAAATATCTTTTGACAAGATAGAACATGAATGAAATCTAAGTTTGACCTGTAGATTCATCATGTACATCATGTTGTGTATTAAAATTGTTGTATCATTCTTGAATAAGAAGTGATTTGACAACATTGATATCTAACTAAAAGTTATTAGATAACTTGTGTAATGAATATTCTAAAAGAATTACATCCTCAGCCTGGAAGTGCTCCTAGATTCTATGGATGAACAATATGTCAAAAGTTGTGCAAATTGTCATCAGCTTTAAACTTGAAAGTTAGGAAAGCATCAAACATTACACAATAAGATATTAAAGTTTACGGAGTTTTAATGAGCATATTTTTGTTTGTAAACAATGATGCTGGTTTAATTGAGATGACACTCAATACTAGTCATGGTAGGATTTCATCCTTGTTAATAGCCATGTGAACTAGTTGTGCTAATAAGAGCATAGTTGCATTATACATTAAAAGAATAAGAATACTTTAAAATTTAAAATGTTTGAAAGTTTAAATTATCATAAATTGGTGATAGAGGATGTCACACACTTTATGAATTATTATGTGGATTGGTGAATGCACACATACAAGGACTTTACTAATTGAATTCTTGAAATAAGTATTCTCAAAATTACGATAGATCAAGTTGATTGATTTATGCCTTGTCAACAAGTATGATTGTCATTACTTGATGCATAATTCATCAATTAGAATTTTCATGCATTGATCTATTTGGTATTTGGATAAGGGATGTTAAACAATTGTTATAGTAAATCAAGTACTTAGTATGTTTGATTTTATAATATATTGTATCCTATATTTGCATGTTTAATCCGTGAATAAATTTATTTATTCTAAATCGTCCGTTGTCGATTAATGATATGGGAGTATCATTAAACTAAGACAAATCTGAGAGATGTGGTAGAATATACTTGAAAGTATATTGATGAGAATGCATACCAATTTCAGATGATATTCAATGAATTAAATATAGGACTTATCCCAACTACATAATTTACTTTGTGGATATTGTTATAAGTAAATTATGAATAGTCATCCTCAGACTTGAGATACCAGATAAGTGTCATGAATGTAGTGTACTTCTGTGGAGCAACTTAACGCTATATGTAACTAGACTTGAGATACCAGATAAGTGTCATGAATGTAGTGTACTTCTGTGGAACAACTTAACGCTATATGTAATAAGGGTTGTTTTCAGAAATGTTACAAAGTTTGTGGGTTATTCTCGTAGTCAAGATAGAATTTGTTCCTTCAAATTTATTTGAAGTTTAATACTGCTGGGCCCCTCGTAGGGTTGACAAGATGTTTGCGTGGCCACGCCCAAAGTTCTCCCCTGAATATGTTCAGAAGATTTGGTAATCTTGCTCAATCACTAATAACGAGAAACATAATAGTTGAATAAAGAATGACTTAATTCCATATCTTTATTTAACATGGTATTAGAAACAAAAGGATAATAATAATGAGAAATCATTAAAAGGTTTTCCAGGAGCCTTACTCAAGTTGTACTAGAGGCATCGAAGTGTTGCTAGACGCTAACCGATGTGATCACTCTATTAAGATATATCCAAGTGGGAGCTGTTAGTTTTATGGATATAAATTAGTAGACGTGAGTTAGGATCGAACTCGAGACTACGGGATTGCACACTTTACGTATGAGAATTTAAAGTTAAATAATTAAATATAAACGTTGTATTTATTTATTTATTAAACGAAATAACTAACGGATGTTAAGTAATTAATGTAATGGATTAACGAGCGTTAAATGTATTTGGAAAAGGACTAGATTGCAAAGTTTGGGAAGTTTCCGAAATCCCTTGGGGATGCCTACCAACGATCGGCCAAGGAGAAAAGGAGACAAAGCCAAACTTGTTCACCAAGTTAGTTGGGTATATATACAAGGCTTAGGGTCTTGATTTTGCATCTCTTGTATTCATTAGCTAAACCCTAAAACAGTTTTTGTGTGTGTTTTTAAGCTACAAACTGATCGACCAAATCCTCTAGGGGATCGATCATCTCTTTTCCACAAACCAAGTTATTTGGTTTAATAAAACTAGCACTACTTTAATTCGGTTTAGTACGTGTGTACAAGAACATAGTAATAACATACTTTTGTTATTATCTTGGATTGAATTACAAAACGGTAAGGGGTAATTCATATAATCCTAACTAAATCAAATTAGGGTTCATCAAATTGCTAGTTTGTGGAATTGATTCTTGTTCGGCTAGAATCAAGAAAAGGTACGCATATTCTTTTATGTTAATTAATTGTTCATTAATAAATCCTATACGCTTCCGCTTGAATACTTTGATGTTTTGTGGTTATTTATTTGAATGTCTTGTTATATAATTCCAACAGTAATTAACCTTAGGTTATTCAACTTAGAATATAAAATCTTCAAGGATAGTTTTTGAAAAAATCTAGTCCCCCCATAAGTTATAGATAGCCTGTAAGGCACAAAACAAAGGAGCTCGCCACAAAAAATTTCGAGACACTTAGTGTTAGATATTTCATTTGGAGATTTATACAATATCCTAGAGATATGACAAAAGAAAATGGAGATATTGCAAAGAAAGAAGTAAGTACTACTAGTATACCTTAATTCCAATGTCCGATGCTAAAACCCTCGAATTACTCATTATGGGCTATTCGAATGCAATTCTTTCTCGAAGCTTAATGGTTTATGGGAAATGATAGAGCCACTAGAGACGACTCAAGCTGACAACAAGAAAAATAAGACTACAATCGAATTCCTTTACCAAGCTTTACCCGAAGAACAATTGCTTCAAATAACAAAGCACAAAATCGCGAAAGCCATATGCGATGCTTTGAAGACTAGACACATTGGCGAACAAAGAGTCCAACAAGCAAGATTACAAAAACTCAAATCCGACTTTGAGATATTACATATGAAGACACACGAGACAATCGACACCTTCACCGGAAAAATAACAACACTAGTAAACAAAGCTGCTAGTCTAGGGCATACAATTGAAGATCAAACAATAGTATGAAAAATGTTAAATGATGTACCCGATAGGTATTTGCAAATAGTTGCTTCAATAGAGCAATATTCTGATCTAAGTAAAATGACAATGGAAGAAACAATTGGAAGACTCAAGACATATGAGGAAATAATTAAGTACAAGAATGGTAAACAAATGGACAATCAAGAGAGACTGATGTTCACACGACATGTAAACAGAGGAAAGTATTTTAGAGGATGTGGACGTGGAAAGTATCGATTTTTACAAGGAAAGAACCACGAGAAAATTAAGAAAGAGAGGAAAGATGGAGAAACGTTTCATGGAAACTTCAATTGAAGAAACTTCAAGAAATCAAGCTATGATACTAGCAAATTACAATGTTTCAAATGTAAGAAGATAGGGCATATTGCACATAACTGTCCTCAAAGGACAAAGACAAATGAGCAATCTAATCTTGTTGAAGAAGACTTAGAACCCACCCTATTAATGGCAATATTAGAAAACTCAGATGAAGGGAAACAAGTAAAAGAAGTTGAAGAACAAAAGGTCTCACTACATGAAGAAGATATAGGGTATAAAGAGAAAAATATGGATAATCTATGATACTTAGACAATGGAGCTAGCAACCATATGACTGGAGTGAGAGAACACTTCAAAGAGTTAGATGAGAAGGTCAGTGGAAAAGTAAGATTTGGAGATGGTTCACACATAGAAATCAAAGGAAAAGGTTCAATTTTAATAGAATGTGATGACGAGAAGTGATTTTAGTCATTTTGAGTATAGTATAATTTAACGGAAGTACAGAACTCCCGGGTCGTTCTCCCAACGAGGCGTGAAATGGAACGTCGGAACTTCGTTTAAAGGTCAGGTGATTTGAATGGGATAAAATTATTTTGGGTTTTGGAACTTAAAAATAGAAAACGTAAATAAGAAAGCAAATAAAAAGCATATTAAACAAGTAAAAAGCACTTAATAAACCTAAACTAATCTAAACTTAAAACAACTACTGGATTCTAAAACGCGATATAAAACCTAATTTTGAAATTTTAACCCAAGATGTGAAATTTTAATTTCTAAAAATCCTAAATAATAAAATAAAATTTTAGAAAAAAGTTATATGTTTTTTGACTTTTATTTTATTTATTATGAATTAAAAACTGTTTTAAAGAAAATTAAATATTTAAAATAGTAAATGATTAAGGAAAAATTTGAAACTTTTTGGAAAATTACTTAATATTATTCTAAACCTAGGAAAAATAAGTTGGACCTAAAAGCTATACTAAATAAGTTGTCAAAAAGCGAAACAGAAAATAAGCTAAAAGGGGATTTTGTCTATAAGTAATTAAAAGTGTATTATACAACCTGAAAGACCCATAGGCCATGTTGAGTGTGTGTGGTGTTGAGGTGTTGGAAAGGGGAGATCACATTCGACGGCTGTGACTTTTGAAATTTTATTTTATTTTTGAATTTTTGGTTATAAAAACTTATTAATAAGATAAAATTAAAACACTTTATCAAGAAAAAAACTTTTGAAATCTAAGAATAAGTTGAAAAAACTATTGAGCAGCCGTTTTAAGATAAAAATAGCCAAACACACCTTAATAGCTTTTATGGCTACAACAAGCTATTAATGAGCTATCCTAGGGAGAAATGAACTAAGGCATACTAATACTAGAATCAAAATAAGCTATGAGGACTAAAAAAAAAACAAAACAAAAAATAAGCAGTAAAAGGGAATAAGCAGTTTATGATAAAAACCAAGGTTGTAAAAATCGCTAGGCGCTAGTGAGGCGGTTGGGTAGGGCCTAGTGATTAATCGGGGATTAATCGGATTGGAATTTTTATGCACAAAAATGTAATTTTGGATAATATATTATTTTATATGTATGGGATAAGCGATTGCATCAAAGTTCAAATAATTCAAGTGTTCAAATATAGACAAAATAAATAATTTTCAAAGTTCAAAGTTAAACATAAATATTACTCGGTTTGTTGATCATTTTTAAGCGACCTTTGACCGATTTTGCCCAATTAAAAATTGGTCAACAAAATCGCTTAAAAATCAGACAAAATCACTTAAAAATCGGTCAACAAAATGTAATTTTGGATAATATATTATTTTATATGTATGGGATAAGCGATTCCATCAAAGTTCAAATAATTCAAGTGTTCAAATATAGACAAAATAAATAATTTTCAAAGTTCAAAGTTAAACATAAATATTACTCGGTTTGTTGATCATTTTTAAGCGACCTTTGACCGATTTTGCCCAATTAATCGGTTTGTTGACCGATTTTTAAGTGATTTTGTCTGATTTTTAAGCGATTTTGTTGACCAATTTTTAAGCTCTTTTGTCGGATTAATCCGATTAGTCCGATTTTCTCAAATTAATCGGTTTGTTGACCAATTTTTAAGCGATCTTTGACCAAACCAATTAAATAGGCCGATTATGATAAATCAAGGCGTTTAATGAGCGATCAACGATTATGCGGGGATTAATCGGCCGTCTGGACCGATTTTTACAACAGAGATAAAAACTAAGCTAAGTGAGTGACAAGGGAATGCAAATAGGGGTGGTAACGGGGCGGGGAATGTCGGGGATTGTATTTACCATCCCCATTCCCGTTTTCACTCTCCATCCCCATCCCCGTCCCTATCCCCATCGGGTAATTGCTTTAGATCCCCATCTCCGTCCCCAATGGGGATCGGGATCCCTCGGGGGATTCGGGGATTTTCAATCCTTATGAACTAACATAAAGTTTCCACCAACTCATCGAAAATATAAAGAATTTTAACTAATAAAGTGTTTCATGAAACATACGTACATCGCACATTGTTAGATTCATTACAATTTCAATTGAACTGTAAATCATCCTCAACATTGTAACATCACATATAATATAAAAACAATATGTATCATATGTATCTATTCGGACAAACGAATAAGTAATATGTAGTTGGTGCTTATACTTCTACTTCTAAATTTACTTGATTTTATAAATATCACATATGCATATAAATAAACATGTCGATACTCATATACATATACATATACATATACATAAACATATACATATACATATACATATACATATACATATACATATACAAGTTAATCGAGTATGGATATAACATATAAATTCTAAATACTTATACGTTAAAAAGATTGGAGTCGGGGTCGGGTTCAGGGATTTATGTTATCCCATCCCCCCCATCCCCGTTTCATATTTCGGGATTCCCATCCCCATCCGGTCAACTCGGGATTCCCCACCAAAATCGGGTTTGGGGATCATCCCCATCTAAGACGGATTTTTTGCCATCTCTAGATGCAAAGGAGTTCAATAACCTATCAAAAAGCATATAAGAAGCAAAAATAAGCAAATCCTAATCTATAATATCCTAAAAGCTAAAGGGACTCCAAATTAAGCAAAATGAAATAAGCTAAAGGCCTAGAAAACTTCCTTAAGCTGTTGATGCAACAGCAGCTAAGTTGCCTAAGGGGGGTTTTTCTAGCTTATAATTAAGCAAGAAAATAAGGACAAAAGACCTAGAAAAGCAAAAACAGATAGAGTTAATATATCACAGATCTCACAAAACTAAAAAGGAACTGATATGAGCTTTGTAAAGAGCTTGTGAACAAGTTGGGTCAGGACTGCTATTTATGATCCATGTTAAAAATCTGTCTAAACTAGCTTCTTCTAAGCTAATTTTTAGCTAGCTTTTAAGACCTAAAAGCTAAGCCAAGTGGAAACAGATTAAGAGGGGCAATAAGAGATTTATAAAAAATACTTTTTATACATTCCTGACCCTATAATAAGCTGTGAAAACAGCCTCACAGAAACTGTTTTGGTTTTTTTGAAATTTTTAGAAAAACTTGCAAAATGGACTCAAAACCTATGAATCTTGTTTAAAACATTTATAACTACTAAATAACTACTATTATGACAAATTGGAAACTGAATGAAACTACATTTAAGAACCAAAACACATGAACACATATTTAAATCACTTCTAAACTCTAAATCCGAACACCCTCTTATTTCATCAAAACTGATTTTAAAACAACTTTTACCTGAAACTCTGATGATTTTTAACTGAGAATGACATATTATGACTTAATTACTTATAATAAACAGATTTTTACTACAAAATAAGCTGATATTAAGCTGAGAACTAAATTTGACTTTTATTGACTTTTAGGAAAAGTGAATCTAAACAATAGATAAACTCATATTAAGCTATGGAACAGCTTATTTGAGCTTATAACTAAGTAAAATGCAGATTATTGAAGCAAATTTAACCCTGAAACATCATTATTGAAAACTCAATTTGCATAATATAAAAACAGAAATTGAATGAAATACTTTTATTGAAATGAGAAACTGATTACAAGCTGGAAGTTAAAAGAGAAAGACTTAAATTGAACTTTTAAAAACAATACACAACTAAAATTACCCTACTTCTAACCCTAAACCTAATTCCTAATGAGTATCAACTGTGAGAAGAGGAGACTTTTTATAGCCAAGCTTGGAGCCTTCTGGAAGCTTTGGATGCTTTCCCATCTTCTAATCTCGACCCTTAATTCTTTTCCCATCCAATGTGTGCCTTGAATTGCGTGCCACATAACACTGACCAATAGATGAGCTCCGGATTGCCAAGGTGGCATAAAATGATGTAAGACTTCTGACAAGTCAGCTCAGCTTCTAGAAGGGGTTAAATGAGGTGGGGAGACTTGGTGTGTAAGGGTAAAACGTTGGGGAAGATAAACAGTAAAACGGGTTTTTATTGGCGGGCAAAAGGTTTTTTTTTTTATTGTTTAATAATGTTTGACTATTTGACCAAGAGGGACGGGTTGAGGTAAAAGTAAGGTTGGGTTAGTAATTGTGGTCTTGGGTAGTGTTATGGATTTGGACTTGGGGTTTGTGGTATAATGGATTTATTTTGTAACCGGGTGTAGGATTTAAGGTTTAAAGGGTTAAAAGTTAACGAAAGTTAACTTTGTTTTAGGTTAAGTTAGATAAAGAACTAATTTTGCAATTATAGCAAAGTTAGTTTTAGGGACCATAGGTGTAATTTAGCAAAAGGTAAGGGTGAGTTTGGTAAATTGAGGTTAAAGCTTGATCCAAATAGCAAAATTTCACTCCTCGCACGCTTTCACGCGCTTCCAATCTCGCGGCTTCGGTTTCGGCTTTTTGTTTTTTTCTTGTCCATTTTACATATCCGGTACTGCATTAATGTATAAACACAAAACAATACATATTTGGCATTTAACGGTCGGGCTTTTGGTTTATTTGGTCCGTTTTGATAAAGAAAAAGGTATGTGTTTTCACACATACCAAGAAGCAAAGAATTATATCACATGTATATTAACTTATTGAGCCTTGGACAATTTAATCAAATTGGTTGTAAGGTAGTAATTGAAGACGAAAAATTACGACTTTATGACATGGATAACAAAATCTTCATGAAAGTTACGCGACAAAGAAACCGACTATATAAAGCAAGTCTAAAGATAGGCAAACCGTCACTACTAGCAAATTTAAAAGATAATACATGGTTATGGCACGCGAGACTAGGACATCTCAACTTCGAGTCACTAAGATCAATGGCTCAAAGGGATTTAGTTTATGGAATTGCCATTAAACATATAACACAAATCTGTGATGTTTGTTTAATTGGAAAACATAGTAGAGCGCCATTTCCTAAAAGAGCAAAAGCTAGATCAACTTCACCTTTAGATTTAGTATATGCCATATGGAGATTTATGTGGACCAATGTGACACACGGTAATTTTTCACTTATTATTAAATAATAAATGGTAATTTATTATTACAAAGTATATTCATTAAGCATACATTAGCTTGCTCGAGCATTTTGAGTAGATAACTCATACATTGTAGCATACTGGATAACCATTTGCATAGTAATTTAATTAGAGATTGTGATATTCTTGTCCTGAAATTCTCTTATGATTAAATTTGTTAGACGAGAGGTTATCTCGTTTTCCCATTGAGACCCTAGACACCACGCACGCCGCATCAACACTATGATAAGGGCAAAGTAAACATATGGTAAATCCTCGGAATAGAAAATATTACCAATATTATACCATTTCTAAAACGTATTCATAAGGCCCCAGATAAAAGTAGCAAATTATAATACTTCATTCACGGTATAATATCGTGGGACACACAATTCATAACACAAATTTTAGTTACTTACAACACTTAATAATTAAAATTTACCTCAAGAATTAAAATGTTACAAAATATTTAAGAGAATAAAAACCCTTATCCTATCCATCTACTCTTGTGTTAACCCCCCTATATATTTTTTTTAACGTTTTCTCTTCCCTCTAATCCCCACGCTTCTCTTACAAAGGGATTAACAACAAAATTTCATCTTCCCAAAAAGGTTCTACCTCTTTCCGCTACTCTACCATTCGGCTAGGTCAAAGCACCCAAAGAGGAAGATTGATCAAGATGGAACCTGCAAGAGCCCCTTTCATCCTAACTTTCTTCATACAAGGTATTTTGGTGATTGTTTTGTTGGTTCGCTAACACCCATGCCGCCCCATTCCAATCGAGAATCAGGACATCCAAGAGGTGGTTGTGGGAGCATCATATGTCACTTTCTTCTTTCTATTCTTCCTATGAGGAGTCACTGTAAGGGTTGGGTAGGAGGAAAGAAGGTTTAGCTGAATATGGTATACCACCAAGTTCCAAGAAGGAAAGGGAGGTCAAAGACCATCTACAAGCCTTCTATTTTATCGACTGACCCATGAGAGTCCCTCTCATCCATCATCTCCATCCCTCCTCAAAACACTTCATTTTTGTTTGGTGATTAGCAACCGCTTCGTCAAGTTCATAAAAAGGGTTGAGTTTGGTCAAATTCTTTGCTCTCGAGTTAGCTTTCATCCTTGTCATCTCCATCCCACTTTGATAAGGTTTATCAATTTCCTCTTCTTGTAAATGTTGTCATGCTATGATCCTTAAAAATGAGATGTTAAGTTTTGATAATTTGTATTGATTCATGCTTGTGCATTTCGATTAATTAAGTTGTCATCATCTTTGGTGTGTTAAGCTTGTTGTTTGGCTAATCTATGAAACCCATTTGATACCTTGGTTACGCCAATCAACACCTATGTCGTGATATGTTCTGTCGACATAATCATATGTCAAAGTTGTCAAATCCTATGCCCACAAATGATCTTAATCATGAGTAAACTAATAACTCTAAATTGATGGGGTAATCGGGTGATTAAGACTTAGAACCATTAGTTTGTAGTGATAAATGCATCGCCAATTTGACCTTGACATGGGAAAACTAATGTTGTTATATCACCGCCCTTGTGTCAAATAAGTCGCCTTACGTGAGTCATGTTTGATCCCTATGGTGAGTCGAAAGAAGAAAACCCCATGTGGTTGTCACCACCTGGTATGATCTGTTTTTCTAAAATGGTTACAATGGGTTAACGCGGGTCATGTATGCTTGTTTCCCGGTCGAGAAGTCTCGACTTCACAACCTATGACATGCTATGGACGAGTTGTATCTCGAGTCAAAGCCGCTATGTTAAATTCTCGCGAAAAACAAATGCACTAGCATTAAGTTTCGGAATGTAATATGTCCTCTAAAAACTTGATAATGTAATGTGGCGTTTAATAATTTGTACCAAATCTGTTTCTGTAATACATTGGGCCACAACCCAGATTTGCCTTCCAAGAAAGTTTTCTACACCACATATGGGCTTAAAGCCTCTCGTATATATATAACACTTCGGGCCTAAGCCAAATGTTATATCCATTTATGTCGGGCCACATCCCACCAAGTAAGTGTGCTCGTTTAGCAGTTAGACGGTCGTCAAATAAGACTTGAAATGTATACTCGGAAGTCAAATAAAACTAAACTCATCTCCCGCATATTCATTTTCGCTTTTATGCCGTCATAACATCAAGTGTAAAATTCTTAATGCAAGTCTACCTAAATAGAGAAACAAGTGCTAAAAATACAATTTACTTAACAAGTTCCATATCAAAGTTTTAACATCAATGTGTTCGGGTAGACACATTTATGTCAAGTAAGTTACTAGGCGTGAATTGTAAAAGTTAAGAAACTATTTTTGACAAACAAATAGTGACTAACTATATCATTTTATCATATAATAAATTTGAAAGTCTTCAAATTTAATATGAGTATTTTCTAAAAACAATTAGAAAATAAATCAACTTTGTTCGATTTTGACGATACAATTATGTGTCAACATGAATAAGTATATATACATTCATATACTTACTAGTAAAACATTTTGATTATGTTACTAGCCAATTACGATTTTAATACCATTATAAAAACAATATTAATTAAACCATTTTAAGTAAGTCCTACTTAAAATAATGAACTAAAATATTGCCCTCCTTATCTAGGTCGTGGGTCAGGCCATAACATTCATTGAAATCCCACCTTTGGACTACTTATTGCTAAGGTGAGTTTATAGCCCCTCTTTTATTTGATAAATTGTTTTATACATGTTGGGGTGAGAAAATATGCAAACTTTTTATGGACCCAACTATTGCATGATTAATATTACGTGGTTTAGCCTAAGCCCTTATGTCCCTAGAAATGCCCTCTTTCATGAACCGCCACTGGAAGCGCGAAATGTTATAAATAGATCTATTGAGGGTAACTCCTCCGTTCGGTTGGCCATACTTAGGCCAAGGCGAAACGTATACCATGTCGAATCGAAAGTTGAGGGACAAAACACTCGCATTGGGCCCCATATATTGTATGACTTCATTTAGCATACAGAAACTGCCGTAGTATCGGTTGCATGAACTTAGTGCTAACGTAATAGACTTTCATCCTTATATCATTATATTCGTTGTAATGATTATATGTCTTTGATTATGGTCCATGCTTAATGTTTTATTATAAACCTATGAACTCACCCGCCTTTTAGTGACCTTTTTAGCATATTTTATCGGGTGTTTGATTTGTGATCATGGATTCAAGGCAAGAAGTGGCAATGGTCGTAGTTATCATAAAGAAGTGTTTTAACACATGTTGATGTTTTAATTGGGACCACAAAACTTATGGGATGTGCCATTTTTATTTAAACAATGTTTTTAAACAATTCTATGAAATTAAAACGAAGTATGTATTCCGTTCTTTATTACTTGTGTTATGATCCCCGATTTAGTATCACCCCATGAACCATATGCTTCCGCTAAACCAGATTTGGGGGTGTTACAGATTGGCATCAGATCCTAAGTTATAGAGAACTAGGTACATATAAACCCTAAACTATAACTACTTTTTACCAAAACATCACGCTTACTTAATCGCTGCCACTTGACTTACTTGTCATTTTACTTAGAGTTCATTTAAATAGGATTGCATGTTTCATTTCCTATTTACTAGTTCACTATTCCATATTTATTATGAGTATTTTTCCACATATGCACCGCCTTGTCGCACCATGCCTTCACCGCCACCACACGATGTTCAAGAAAACATCCTACTTGCCTCACTTCACCGCTACTTCTTATATGATTCCACTCATGACCATAGATCCGCACATCCAAGTCAGATAATTAGCTCACCAGCACCGCACTGTTTCATCCATACCCACTCTCATCACTACTCCATCTCCGCCTACTAACCCGCAGTGTAAAGCCCGATGATTGTTAGAGTTCGGATATCGAGTTTATACTCATTCCTACATGCATCGCTTTCCCAGATGACCCATCGGGTCCTACCACCTGTCACTATCATCAAGATCCACCCGAGTCACCACCTCATCAGAGGCTCAGGAGAGCCAGTGACTCCTACTCAGAGGAAGACCCAGAGGAAGACCCAGAGGATGAGTTGGCAGAGTCTATGCCGGTTGAGGGTATTCCTGGACATATTGGTACATATGTAGACATGGATACATGATTGAGCGTGGACAAGGTGAGATTGTTCAGTATCCATGAGTTGGGACAGAAGTTCTAGGATGGCTCGAGGATGAGCGAGGAGATGGATATTGATGTACCGACCGGGTTAGACGAGAGTCGCTTTCTTCGCAGCCAGTGAGGAGGTAACGAGGTTTTGTGGAGAGATGTTAATTGTTTGATCAAGCACTATACCACACGCTGCGAGTCCGGATTACACTTCATCATCCCATCATTCATACCATCCGCTGGACATAGAGCCTTGCTCACTCATCGGTCCGATTGAGACTTTTGTGACAAAGAAGACCGAAAGTGATGCACGCCTGTCGTGATCCACCACTGTCCTCAGATGGTGAGGAATTGACTCTCACCGAGAGGGTACTCATCAAGTTGGACTCCCATGAGGCCTTACTAGGAGTCCATACAGACGCTTAGAGAGTTGAGCCAAGACGCTACAGGCTTACGAGCAGATGTTGAGGCTCTTGATCGCACTACGTGATGTGTTATTTGAGAGCATGAGTTAGAGGCACAAGAGGATTCGTTAGGTTTTAGGTTTGAGCTCGTGAGGTTGTTAGAGAGTCGACATCGCCATGGGCGAGGACAGTCGATGCATGGCACTTGAGGAGTTAGAGCATCTTCGGATTGCCCGGATACGCTAGAGTGAATGGCAGAGGACCTTGTTTGGAGTCCATGTAAGCCTCCCAAATGAGGCGCTATTGAGCGCTTATGCGTAGAGCGCGATCATCCTTAGGTCTTTGTTGTATGTTGTAGTACACTAAACCGAATCATGACAGTTAGTGTTTGATATTTCAAGTATTTCAAAGATGTATTTTGGGAACTTTGTAACCAAAATTTCTATCTATGACAAGCTTGATTTCCTATCCAATTATTATTCCTTCATAACTGCTCATGTGTTCTATCTGTGATGTTTACACTATTATTACGGTACTACCTTGTTTAAAAAGGTTCTATATCTCATCGCCTTCTTAATGCAAAATGCCACCAAAAAGAAGATCAAATAGGACCAACCGTGGTGGAGTCGCTAATGCTCCTATCCCAAATGGGGTCACTGCAATCGAACTACAAACACCGCAATTTCCCAGAAGCGGGTCATACATGATCAAATCACGACGCCTACCTAGGCTATACCTAATCAACCTACCATGAATCAAGCAATGATAGACCAACCGTCAATGAAAGAGTGAATGCGTTAGCAGCGCAAGAATCACCTCACCAAACTGAACCTCAAGACCCAGCCATTCATAGCCGTAGCTGTACCTACCAGACTTTCAAAACCATGACCGGAGGTTTTAGTGGAACCGGGAGCCGTTGGTTTGACTGTGTGGATCGAGAAACTCGAGATCGCGGTTTTGAATCAGAACGTGGAAGAAGAAGCCAAGGTTAAGTAACGATCGCTCACTTTCACGGATGCCGCCTTTGACCGGTGGAACAATTACCAATCGGGTTAGTATTGATGTTTCCTACGCCACGCCATGGGAAAACCAAGGAAATGGTAAGCAAGTACCGCCAGAATGAGATAAAGAAGTCGAGCATGAGTTCTGGAACCAAAGTTCGTGGCACCAACATAAATGCATATAATCGCTTTTAAGAATTGCCTTGCTATGCCCTCAAATGGTTCAAACTAAAACTCGTTGTTGGAAAGATACATCGGGGACCGCCTATCCATCGGGGAAATGTCACCACTTAAGGTCAGCTGATCCTTATGAAACCATCAAGTAGCCAACAAACTCATGACCGTAATCGAGGATGCCTTGGAAAGAGTGGTCTAACAAGAGAATGGGATGACCACTCGGCTACAAACAACAATGGAAATCACAAAGAACAACAAGTGGGAAGCCACAACAACAACCGTAAGAAAAGACAAAATGTTGCTAGAGCTTATGCACTGGACCGGAGAAAGGAAACCGTGACGCTATGACCACCATCATAACCGATGCACACCGCACTGGCAGCGACGGTAGCCAAATGCCACAATTGTTAGAAGATCGGACATTTGACCAGAACCGCAGTCCAAATCTAGGCAACGGTTCAAACAACATGAGCTCAGAACCCGGCTGCTATAACTTGTTTGGTTGTGGTGAAAAGGCATTATAAGAATGAATGTCAAAACCCAAACCAAGGCAATGGGGAAATCAAGGTAACCGGCAACCAAGGAAACCAAGGAAGCCATGGAAATAAAGCGTATTCAGTGGAAATGTTGGACAACAAGATAACCGTGGAAATGGTGGAGGAGCTCGTGGAAGGGTCTATGCAAGGACCAAAGTGGAAGCTCGAGAGGACCCAATGTCGGACGGCAATGCCTCTTTATAATAACCGCATGCATCCATATTGTTTGATACATGAGCCGATAGGAGTTTTGTTTCTAATGCATTTAGTCCACTACTCGATATTTCCCCGATTACTCTAGGCAATGCATACAATGTGGAACTAGCTAACGGTAACATAGAAAGGGTAGATACCATCATAAGAGGTTGCACCTTAAATTTGTTAAACCACCCATTCAACATCGATCTTATGCCAGTAGAATTGGGTAGTTTCGGTTATCATCGATGGAATTGGTTATCAAAATACCATGCCGCCATCATTTAGACGAAGTTTCGTCAATAATGTAGATGAAGTCCTAAATCGTAGAAGAAGATAGTGATATTTCAACCGCCCGGACAGAAGAAGAGAAACCGGAAGAAAACGCCCGAGGACGCGCCCATAGTGAGGGAATTTAAGTCTTTCCGAAGACCCCGCTTCCGCCAGCCCGACAAAGTTGAATTTCAAATCGATTTAGTGCCAGGCGCACTATGGCAAGAGAACCTTATCGATTAGCTCCAACGTAACTACAGAGCTATCAAACCAGTCGGAACTTGCGGAAAAAGGATTCATCGAATCAGTTCTTCACCATGGGGAGCACGGGTTCTATTCGCCAAAAAGAAGGATGGAACTTTCGAATGTACATCGACCACCGCGAGTTGAATAAATCGACCATTAAGAACCGCTACCCACTTTCAAGGATCGACAATTTATTCGATCAACTTCAAGGTCGGTGTTTATTCAAAAATTGACTTAAGGTTCGATACCATCAACTAAGAGTTCGAAGAAGATATTTCTAAGACCGCCTTCGAATCGTTATGGACATTACTAATTTCAAGTCATGCCTTTGTTGACCAACGACCGCCTTGTGTTCATGGACCTCATGAACCGAAAGTGCAAACCATACCGACAAATTTGTAATCGTTTTAATCGATGACATCTTGATTTATTCCAAAAGCGTGAAAGAACACGAGGAACACCTTAGGTTGATCTTGGAATTATTAAAGAAGGAGGAATTGTATGCTAAGTTCTTGAAATGGGAGTTTTGGATATCGACCGTACAATTTCGGGTCACGAATCGAGTTAGAGTATTCATGTAGATTCCGCAAAGATCGAGTCAATAAAGGATTGGGCGACACCCACAACACCTAACAAATACGCCAATTCTTAGGACTCAGAACTACGTAAGGTTTATTAAAGGCTTTCAAAGATAGCTAAGTCTTTAACCAAACTAACCTAAAAATGTCAAGTTTGACTAGGGAGAAAAGAAGAAGAAGCTTTTCAACTCCTAAGGAAAAGTTGGTAGTGCACCTATCTTGGCCTACTCGAGGGTAGTGAAGACTTTGTCGTCTATTGCACGCTTCACACAAAGGTTAAGAGCGGTGTTAATGCAAAGAGAGAAGGTAATAGCATACGCCTCGCCATTGAAAACCCACGAGAAAAATTACACAACCAACTAACTGGAGTTAGGATCGGTTGTGTCCGCACTCGAATTTGGAGACATTATTTTATGGCACAAAGTGTATCGATAAACTGATCACAAAATCCTACAAAGATATTTTGGACCAAAGAATCAACATGAGACAACGCCGATGGTTGGAATTGCTCAAATGACTACGAATCAGCGAATTCGTTACCACCCGTAAAGCAAATGTAGTTGCTGCATGCTCAAGAGAAAAGAGCGACCAAACCCCTTAGAGTCGATCTGGTATGACATCGCCACCTCTTCCATCCAAGATTCTTGAAGCTCAATCGGAAGCACTCAAAGAAGAGAATCGTCAAAATAAGAACCTTTACGGGATGCCAGAAAGTGAAAATGGATTCGTAAAAAGGTCGGATAGAACCTTATGTTTTAAGGATCGAAGTTGGATTCCATGTTACGGAGGAATTCGTGATATCATTATGCACGAATCCCACAAATCTAAATACTCCATACACCCGTGATCCCACAAGATGTATCTAGAAGAAATTAGTGGCCAAACATGAAGGCCGACATTGCAACATATGTTAGCAGCTGTTTAACCCGCTCAAAAGTCAAAGCCAACACCAGAGACCCTCAGTCTACTAGTACAACCCGAAATTCCCGAAAGTGGAAATGGGAACATAACAATGGACTTTATCACCAAGGTACCTAAGACCTCTAATGGCTTTATACTATTTGGGTAATAGTTGATCGCTCTCACCAAGTCACCACTTTTAAACCGCAAAGGAAAATGACGGCATGGACAAACCAGACGACAGACCTGGGAAATCATCAGACGCCATGGAGTCCCAATCTCAATCATCTCGATAGAGATAGCCGCTTTCACCTCAATTCTGAAGTCACTTCAAGATGCTTTAGATCTAACCTTGACATGAGCACCGCTACCATCCTCAAACCGATGGGCAAAGTGAAAGGACCATTCAAATCCTAGAGGATATGCTAAGAGCCTGTGTGATAGATTTTGGAAATGGTTGGGATAAACATTTTCCATTAGCCGAATTCTCTTACAACAATAGCTATCACACAAGCATCAAAGCTGTACCATACGAAGCACTCTACGGGTCGAAAAATTCAGATCGCCTGTGTGTTCCTAAGTCGGAGAAAGCCAACTTATCGTCCAGAGCTAATTCAAGAGACTACCGAGAAGATTTGTGCACCAAAACCTACCGCAAAGACGTGATCGCCAAAAAGAGCTACGGACAAAGATCTAAAGCCACTTGAGTTCCAAGTGGGAGATAAAGTCATGCTAAAAGTCTCGCCATGGAAAGGCGTAATCTTTAAAAACGTGGAAAGTTGAATCCGTTACATTGGACCTTTCAAAATTTTCGAAGAATCGGGCCAGTCACCGACTTAATTACCACAAGAAATCAACTCCGCATAACGGTTTCACGATGCAACTTAAAATGTCTTTTCCGACGAAACCTTGCTATTCCATTGGAAGAAATCCAAATTGATGAAAGATTGAATTTCGTCGAGGAACCCATTAAGATCATGGATCGAGATCAAACGGTTAAAAAAAGCCGCATCCCTATTTTAAGGTCCGCTGGAACTCTCAAAGAGGTCCGAACAATACGCGGGGAATCCAGAAGATGAATTCAAGCCGAAATACCCACATCTTTTCACAACTTCAAATAGTAACTCTAACCGAAACCGAGGACGTTTTCTCTTTAAGGCGGGAGGATGCGACACGGTAATTTTTCACTTATTATTAAATAATGTAGTAATTTATTATTACAAAGCATATTCGCAAGCATACATTAGCTTGTTCGAGCATTTTGAGTCGATAACTCATACATTTAGAAAGACAATCGATATCCATTTGCATCGTGAATTTAATTTAGAGATTGCGATATTCGGTTCCGGAATTATCTTTATGATCAAATTTGTTAGACGAGAGGTCTCGCTTTCCCATTGAGACCGACACCAAGACGCATCGTATTAACTATGATAAGGGCAAAGTAAACATATGGTAAATCCCCTAATAGAAAATATTACCAATATTATACCATTTTAAAACGATTCATATAGGGCGCTCCTCGTATAAAAAGAAATTATAATACTTCATTCACGGTATAATATCGCGGGACACAAAATTCATAATACAAATTTTAGTTACTTACAACACTCAATAATTAAAATTTACCTCAAGAATTAAAATGTTACAAAATATTTAAGAGAATAAAAACCCTTATCCTATCCATCTACTCTTGTGTTAACCGCCCCCCTTCTATATTTTTTATCGTTTTTGCCTTCCCTCTAATCCCCACGTTTCTCTCTTACAAAGGGATAACAACAAAATTTCATCTTCCCAAAAAGGTTCTACCTCTTCCTGCTACTCTACCATTCGCTAGGTCAAAGCACCCAAAGAGGAAGATTGATCAAGATGGAACCCTAAGAGCCCCTTTCATCCTTACTTTTCATACAAGGTATTTTGATGATTGTTTTGTTGGTTCGCTAACACCCACCGCCCATTCCAATCGAGAATCAGGACATCCAAGAGGAGATTGTGGAGCATCATATGTCACTTTATTCTTTCTATTCTTCCTAAGAGCCTGGTGTAAGGGTTAGGGTAGGAGGAAAGAAGGTTTAGCTGAATATGGTATACCACCAAGTTCCAAGAAGGAAAGGGATTTCAAAGACCATCTACAAGCCTTCTATTTTATCGACTCACCCATGAGAGTCCCTCTCATCCATCATCTCCATCCCTCCCTCAAAACACTTCATTTTTGTTTGTGGTGATTAGCAAATCTTGGGTTCGAATCAAGAAGGGTTGGAGTTGGGTCAAATTCTTTGCTCTCGAGTTAGCTTTCATCCTTGTCATCTCCATCCCACTTTGATAAGGTTTATCAATTTCCTCTTTTTGTAAATGTTGTCATGCTATGATCCTTAAAAATGAGATGTTAAGTTTTGATAATTTGTATTGATTCATGCTTGTGAATTTCGATTAATTAAGTTGTCATCATCTTTGGCTTGTTAAGCTTGTTGTTTGGCTAATCTGTGAAACCCATTTGATACCTTGGTTACGCCAATCAACACCTATGTCGTGATATGTTCTATCGACATAATCATATGTCAAAGTTGTCAAATCCTATTCCCACAATAGATCTTAATCATGAGTAAACTAATAACTCTAAATTGATGGGGTAATCGGGTGATTAAGACTTAGAACCATTAGTTTGTAGTGATAAATGCATCGCCAATTTGACCTTGACATGGGAAAACTGATGTTGTTATATCACCCTTTGTGTCTCAAATAAGTCAGCCCACGTTAGTCATGTTTGATCCCTATGGTGAGTCGAAAAGAAGAAAACCCCATCGTGGTTGTCACCACTATGATCTTTTTCTAAAATGGGTTAACGCTAACATGTATGTTGTTTCCTGGCCGAGAAGTCTCGACTTCACAACCTATGACATGCTATGGACGAAGTTGTATCTCGAGTCAAAGCCGCTATGTTAAATTCTCGCTAAAACAAAACAAATGCATAGCATTAAGTTTTGAATGTAATATGTCCTCTAAAAACTTGATTATGTAATGTATGCTTAAAAATTTGTACCAAATCTGCTTCAGAATACATTGGGCCACGTACCGATTGCCTTCCAAGAAAGTTTTCTACACCACATATGGGCGAGCCTTTTCAGATATATATATACCCACTCGGCCTAAGCCCAATGTTATATCCATTTCCGCCACGTCCCACTCAAGGCGAAGTGTTGCCTAGCAGCTTAGATCGGTCACAAATAAGACTCAAATGTATACTCTAAGTCAAATAAAACCAAACTCATCTCCTGATATTCATTTCCTTTCGTTGTATGCCATCATAACATCAAGTGTAAAATTCTTAATGCAAGTCTACCTAAATAGAGAAACAAGTGCTAAAAATACAATTTACTTAACAAGTTCCATATCAAAGTTTTAACGTCAATGTGTTCGGGTAGACACATTTATGTCAAGTAAGTTACTAGGCGTGAATTGTAAAAGTTAAGAAACAATTTTTGACAAACAAATAGTGACTAACTATATCATTTTATCATATAATAAATTTGAAAGTCTTCAAATTTAAAATGAGTATTTTCTAAAAACAATTAGAAAATAAATCAACTTTGTTCGATTTTGACGATATAATTATGTGTCAACATGAATAAGTATATATACATTCATATACTTACTAGTAAAACATTTTGATTATGTTACTAGCCAATTTATTTTAATACCATTATAAAACAATATTAATTGAACCATTTTAAGTAAGTCCTACTTAAAATAATGAACTAAAATATTGCCCTCCTTATCTAGGTCTAGTCGGTGCGCCATAATATTCATTGAAATCTCACCTTTGGACTACTTATTGCTAAGATGAGTTTATAGCCCCTCTTTTATTTGATAAATTGTTTTATACATGTTGGGGTGAGAAAATATGCAAACTTTTTATGGACCGGCTATTGCATGATTAATATTACGTGGTTTAGCCTAAGCCCTTATGTCCCTAGAAATGCCCTCTTTCATGAACCGCCGGGCCTCACGGGAAGCTGAATGTTATAAATAGATCTATTGAGGGTAACTCCTCCGTTCGGTTGGCCATACTTAGGCCAAGGCGAAACGATACCATGTCGGAAAAGTGTTGAGGGACAAAACACTGATTGGGCCCCATAGATTGTATGACTTCATTTAGCATACGAAACCTGCCGTAGTATCGTTGCATGAACTTAGTGCTAACGTAATAGACTTTCATCCATATATCATTATATTCTTGGTAATGATTATATGACTTTGATTATGGTCCATGCTACATCGTTTTATTATAAACCTATGAACTCACCGCTTTTAGTGACCTTTTTAGCATATTTTCTCGTGTGTTTGATTTGTGATCATAGATTCAAGGAAAGAAGTGGCAATGGTCGTAGTTATCCTAAAAGAAGTGTTTTAACACATGTTGATGTTTTAATTGGGACCACAAAACTTATGGGATGTTCCCTTTTTATTTAAACAATGTTTGTAAGACAATGTTTTAAAACAATTCTATGAAATTAAAATGGAGTATGTATTCCGTTCTTTATTACTTGTGTTATTATCCCCGATTTAGTAGCATCCCATCCAGAGAGATGTCGCTAAACAGATTTGGGGTGTTACAACCAATCTCACCACCACACCTTCCGGAAAGAAATACATATTCTTGTTAGTAGATGATTACTCAATATATATGTGGGTGTGTTTGTTAAGTACGAAAGATCACGCTTAATACTTTTAAAGAATACAAGAAGATGATAGAAACTGAGTTTAGGACAACATTTAAGATGTTAAGAACCGATCGTGGATCGTAATTCACATCGAATGAATTCACACAATATTGTAAAGAAAATGGTATAGCACGATAAATTGACCTTATTCACCGCAACAAAATGGAGTAGTTGAAAGAAGAAATAGGACAATTATGTCTACAACACGATGTATGATGAAAGCAACGAACTTGCACAAAAACTTTGTGGCTAAAGTCGTAAACACGCCATATACATCTTAAATAACGTTCCTACAAAAGCATTAGAATACATTACTCCATATGAAGTAATCAAACGAAGAAAGCCAAACTTAGAGAAGCTAAGAGTTTTGGTCTGCATAGCATATGCAAAGATACCATCACAACATTTGACGAAGCTAGATGCTAGAAGTAGTAGAATGGTATACATAGGAAATGAACCAGGATCAAAAGCTTATCGATTATTTGATCCAATAACACAAAAGATATGTGTTAGTAAAGATGTGAAGTTTAAGGAGAATGAAACATGGGATTGGAAGGAATACAGAGCACATTAACGATTTAACCCATGAACCTGACTTCAAAATAGAAAATATTGAAGCCACAAATGAACATCATGATCAAGGAACTCAACCAAGTGAAGATGATAATGAATTCCCAAACAATGATGACGGATATGCATCACCAACAAAAAGTTCTCCCTCACATTATCAAACACCTCACACACCATCAACAAGTTCATCACAAGTAAATTCTCATGTTACACCCAATACCTCAACATAATCAATCTATCAAAGTGATAGTAGTTCAATCTCAACCACAAATTCACATTCACACTTTGATCATATCGCTGAAAGGTTATAGAACATTAAATGACTTATACGAGAACACCGAGGAATTATTATTGGCTGAAGATGAACCCAAGAACTAAAAAGAAGCATCAATCGATCAAAAATGGATTGAAGCAATGAAGGTCGAGTTAGATTCCATCAATAGGAACAACACATGGGAATTCAAAATGGGTTAAAATGGTTTAAAATGGGTATTCAAGACCAAGAAAGATTAGTAGCAGAAGACTCAATACTACTAATAGGTGTTTATGTAGATGATCTAATCATCACTGGTATGCTTTTATATCAAATTTATTCATTATATCGAAGTTTATATCAGGTTCTAGAGTTCCAAAAGATATCATATTCATTCTTTGATGAGTTTTTTATGGTTTGCAAAGGCAACAAACTAAGAATCTCCGGTTAGCTAAAGCCGCATGCACATGTGACAAAAACTCGGGATACGTTTAAAGAAAAGGGTCAAGAGTGACCTATGAGATCGCCTTTCAGTAATACACGTAATGACACCATCATGAATCATTGAATCCATCTTTTGAATTTCTCACTAACTTACTGACTTATATTGTGTAGTCACTGAAACATAATTACATAAAGTTTTCTCGTCATGATTTAGGCTCATTCAGAATCTGGCATTCTTTTAAGAAACGGATGTCATTTCATACCGCGATGCTGATCTTCTAATGCGGGAAGGTAAGTAATTTTTAGAAATGTTTTTACGGCAAGATAACTCTATGATTGTGTTCATTTTAACATGAAACTTTACAACACAGATCATCTTTAATTAAGTGGGAAATTATTATGAGTATGATTCTTGGAGACTAGAAGGTAGTAAAGTGTTCCCGGTTTCAGAGATTAAAGATGGCAGGCGTTAGTTGGTGCTGACTATTGTTAATCTACAAACGCTTTGGCCAAACCAGCCATCGGCGTCATGAAGAAGCGTAAGGAAATGATGACATGTGTAGATGATTATCTAGAGGTACAGTACATTTGATCTTTATTCGGTTTTTGATAGTTTTTTGCTAACTTTTAAAAGATTCGAATACTTTTCTTAGGTTCTTGAAGCTTTGAAACCGACCGATGTTGATGAAAACGAGTAATTGGATTACATTGGAAGGTTCACTAAGGCTATGAATACGTATAGATTGCGATGACCCAACAAGCAAAACCATTGTCTGTTTAAGCCATTTTCCAAATGAGACCCAAGAAGATCTTCACCATACATAGGGCCTCGGTATTGCTTGCATCACCCAATACTATTGCTAAAGATATTGCAACGGAGTATCCATCCCATCACCAAAGATAGAATGAGTGAGTTCGCTTTAGAAAGCGGTAAGTTTTTTCTTAATGAACTCACGCACCCATCTCCATTTTAAGAAAAACCTAACCACATTCTAAATAAACTCTACTCGCCTTCATTTTATCTTTGGTAATGGGATGGATACTCCCGTTAGCAATATCTTTTGCAGGTGATGTAAGCAATACCCGAGGCCTCATGTATAGCCGATCATCTTCGGTCTCATTTGGTAAAGGGCCTAAACAAACAATGGTTTTGCTTGTTGGGTCATAAACACGCTAGTGTCTATACATATTCATAACCTTATTGAGCCTTCCAATGTAATCCAATATCTGGTTTTCATTAACATTGGTCGGTTTTAAAGCTTTAAGAAACTCTTAACATATTAAGTATTAAAATGTTTTTAAAGTTAGCAAAAACTTCAAAAAAACCGCATGAACATCATATGTATTGTACCTCTAGATAAATCAATTGCACGTGTCATCATTTCCTTACACTTCTTCAAGGTGTCAATGGCCGGTATTAGACCAACGCCTGGTAGATAAGACAAGTAGTTACACCCACTTAACATGCAAACTTGTAAACCATCTTTTTCAAACCGCTGAAATACTTTGCTACCTTCTCCTCAAGAATCATATTCATAATAAATCCCCCGTACTCAAAGATGATATATGTGGTAAAGTTGCAGGTTACAATGAACACAATCACATACAGTTATGACGCAAAAAGAAACATTTGTAAACAAAATTACTTACCTTCCCAGATCTGTAGAGGATTAGGTCAGCATCCACAGTGAGAATGACATCCACGTTCTTCTTCAGCAAAAGGAACGCCTAGTGAGGATATCAAAAGATAGATTCAATGATTCATGATGGTGATACACTAAACGCGTCTCATGGTCACTCTTGAACCTTTTCATTTAAATGTATCATCTGAGTTTTTTTTTTTCACCTCTGACATCTGCGCCTCTAGCTAACCAGGGATTCTTGGTTTTGTGCGAACCATTAAAAAAAAACTCATCAAATAATGAAACTGATATCTTTTGGAAGTTACTCTAAGAACGCAATATAAAGAATGAATCTTATAGAAAAGCTCCTCACGTGTACTCAAAGCAAAAAGTTTTATAACAAAATCTGACATGTGTATGTAGTTAATTAAAGGATAAAGCTTTATTGGGTAGAAAACCTTAAAAGTTTATATACTGTGGTCGTGAGTTGTGTGTATGTACTTAAAGCAAAAGAGTTTTTTTAAGAAGTAAAAAAAAAAAATCTTAAAACAAGGGGTGAAAACAAGAATTCAATAACGAAATTAGTACATACAAAGAAAAAGAAACCATACTTTTTGCGATTGGAATATGTGGTCTCCTTGGCAGGTAGCTTCGCACCATAGACGACGTAAGGAGTAAATCCGCAAATTTGTTTGAAATCTGTCGAGAAGAAGAAATTATTATGAGGAATAACAAAAAACAATAAGAGTTAAAATATAAAAGAAAATAAAAAACAATAAAGCTTTTAGCAAATTACGAATACCCGTTTATTTTGATCACGGTCTGACAAATAATAATCGATAGATCGATTAAAGGATCCGGGTGATTTGATTACAAGAATGAAGGATGTGGTGGGTTTATATTTATACATAAAATTTATAAAACTACACCGACTATATTTTTTAACCGACTATATTTGTTAACTTGGGCTTTTGTTAGAACAAACAAATTTAATTACTCTCTCTAATTTGTTTAGTTGGGCCTGTCTAGTAAAATAAATTAAAACTCACCCATTATGATTATGATATCCTAAAACTCGTATTCTGGTGTTATAAATTGGGGTTATAGGGTAATAATAATTTTGGATATTTTCTCGAATCGTGTAAGAGTTCACTTTTCAAGATAAAGTATTTTGACCCTATTGGTGTTTAGGTATACGTAAATCCTTATCGATAATTCAAGGAGAACATTTTATTTCCAGGCATAAGAAACAAAGTAAGACAGAGAGACTTGTGTTTTTTGTATGTTTGGAAAATACCAAATATGTCGTAAATATCAGACAAATTTATAAAGATGACGAAGGTTAATTTCGGTTAAAACAAGGGTCACAACTCTTCATCAACATACATATCAGTTGAGGAGTTGAGAGACTTCACACAACTTAAAGATACTCACAAGATTTTTAACCACTAAATCACCCCTAAGTGGTTTTACTATTAGGTGAAATATTTCTTATTAATTTCCCTAGGTAATACTGTAACACGATTTTATTGCTGATGAAACATGATTTTCTTGTTAACCTAAATCCTTTTTAAAAGTCATTAAATTTAAATGTTCCAAAATTCTAACATAAGAACTTTTTAAAAGTATAAACTGAAACTTGTTGACAAATAGAAAAAAAGTTAAAATCATTATGGGCAGGCCAAAAAATAAAAAGTGTTAAGTGTTGGCCAAATCTTTAGTACGTAACAAGTATATGTCGTGTAAACTGGACTATTGTCGTTCATTCTTATAAAACTCAAGGCCGGGCACATCCATTAACGTTTTGGAATCTTATTAATC
>OU343223.1:22082318-22119150 GCA_910596185.1 Chrysanthemum makinoi | reverse complement strand
AAAACTAGTACCCTTATAAATTAAATTATATGCCATCTGATTAAAAGGAACACTTGAAGTTGCAATTTACGTCATGACAGTACTTGGCTAGATTGTAATGGAAATGTAAATCTCTATGTAAAGTCAGACCTTACATGGACATATTTGCAGTTCTTTAAGTTAGACACTTAAGTTGAGTAGGAAGTGAGACCTGGACTCAAGGCATAAGATGGGATGAAACATGTTTATATTTGCAATAGCGTTGGAAAATATAAATCCCATAATGATCTAGGAATTGGAAATTGTTTGCCAATTATTGTTCGATAGATTACCCTATTATATGCTTTCGTTACTAGCAGATCAACTGATGTAATGGAACTATGATAATTTGGATCCTAGTTTTCGAGAAAATTCTATGGTTATATGAATATTACCTTGGGTACTTTATTTTCTTGAAAAGTTTAATTATCGAAAATACTAAAATTGAATTTTGCTAATTCTTTAAATGTATTAATGCAACATTAAACCGTAAACATAGGTTATTCCTGTATTGGTAAATTGATCTACACCTGTAAGGGTTTTTGGTAGAGTCAACCTTACTAAAAGAATAAACCTAGTCCTCTTTTCATAAGAAAGAGTGAGATTCAATCCTATTCCTTTTCATGAATGAAGAAAGGTATGATAGGACAAATTAGAATTGTCTAAATTCTAAATACATAACTCGTAAGCAAATTTTAATAGTTAAGAAAATTTCATATTTTCTGAGTTATTAAATTAGAAGCTAGACTAATTACTCTATAATTGGTAAAAGACAAACTAGCATATTTTATCTAGTTGTTTTGTTTTGACCATTTAAAAGTACTACTTACAAATTTTTGGAATAGTAGAACTATTAAGAAAGAAATTGCATGCCCAATTTTTCAAGTTAATAGCATTGATGGATAGTTCATCATCTACATAGTAGAATATACTCTTTAAGTACATAAGTAATTGTTATGTATGGACTTTTTCAAATGTGTAGGGAAGTAAATAGAACACTATTTTCTTTTACTGGTTAATGAAACACTTTCCATGTTGTCAAATCCAGTGGGAGTGTTGTGTTCTTATTACTGAATAAGGAATTAATGTAATGATCTCTAATTCAGTGGGAGTTACAAGCTTTGTCATCTTGGTAGAAACCCAGATTATCTCTAGAATGTCTTAAGATAATTACTTTCCACTTGTAGACACTTATGTTTTCAAGGATAGTCATGTACGTTTCCTTATTAGACAATGAAGTGGTTCTACATCTACTAGTTATGCTAATATCAATGACACAATCATATTGATCACATAAACAAACATATGTCGTGATGTTTATCTGCTACATAATGTTGTTCCATGCACAAGTGGGAGAAATCTATATTGTGTGCAAGGGACAACATATAGGTATATGATTTAAAGGATTCTCTTGACTGCAAGGTAAGAGATCAATATTCTAATATAACTTGTAAATATTTGATTCAAGAAACATTTGGTGTTGCAATTTACGTCATGTCAGAACTTGGCGAGATTGCAATAACAAAGTAAATCTCTATGTGAAGTCAAACCTTGCATGGACATATTTGCAGTTTCTAAATTAGACAAGTATTTAGAATATGTGTCAAGATGATAGATATAAGACTACTTCAAATTAAATATTTATTTATTATTAGAATGACATAAATAAATGAAGTAATCTAATACTACTTCAATTTGTTTATTTATGTATTTTGGAATGACATAAATGAAAAATAATGTAGTCCTACATTATTGTGAAGTAAATAAATTAACTTGAAATTACAATTGAAACCAAGAGTTGTGTTCATAATTACTTTAGTTAAACATGTTTATGATTCATTGTAAAGACATAAACATAAAGTCTTTTAAGACTTATAATAAAGTAAGACGTTAACTTGTTATGTTTTTTTAATTAAGACATATACAAGAAGTTATTGAGTTGATCAATGATTTATAACGTATAATGGGATTATAACTGTTTATGTTTTCTAGATGAGACATGGATATGAAGTGACTTGTTTAAAAAGTACTTGTGTTATAAAGCATGTAATTAGTTTAAAAAGTACTTAGTTGGTAAATAGGTAAGCCAAAAGGAATATGCTTATCTTATATATTGTTAGATTGTCTTACAATATTAATTCTAATGAATACCACAAGTTGATGGTATGTTTAGTTAGGAAAATCAAACTCTATTTGATTTGTTTTATTCATGATAACCATAACTTCTTTCTTAAAAAGTAACAAGGTTAGAAAATTGAGTATAGATTGAATATACTCAATATGACTTCAACCTAGAAGATTAATAAAACACCATGGAATGTGATGAATCACATTAAGTTTTTAAATTGAAGATTCTGAATTTGTTAAACTACTTATGAATAAGTTATTAACAAACTAAAGTCAGGAATTGTCAACATGTATTTGTAATGTCCCAAAAGGAGAACAATGTTGTTTTGCTCTAATTGCTAAATATATATAGACAGTCTATATATTACAAAAGGCAAGTGGGAGTTTTTTTTTTATCTTGAAAGATAAAATTACAAGATACATAATCTTCTAAAACACACTAGTAAATATCATGATGAGGTTAGATATGTCTATGATAGACCTCATGATGATGGAATTTTCATTCATAGATCTGCAAGGATATCTCAGATATTTGATTTATATGCTGAAAAGAACATGAGTAACACGATTATAGTAAACCTGATAATCATTATGATGGATTACCAAATATTGAATTGGGTAAATTAGTCATACTATGAATGTTAAAGATGCTGTCCATAAAGATAATCAATTTTTGGAAATTTGGTTTATCTTAATAGTTAGACTAGAGAATGGAAATGAGTTTCTTCAAAGAGATAAAAAACTCTAGTGATTTGAATTTCTGTGTAGAAATCATATGGAAAAAATTGTACACATATTTAATGCATGTTTTATGACAAGATTATTAATCATACTTAAGTAGTTAATTGTAATTGAATATTTTTTATAGACACATTAAATATATAAAGATGATAATTGTCATACTTGTTTTCATTAATATGAAATATGACAATGGAATATCAAAACTCTTTCTTGAAAAATTACTTGGCGAGGGACGGTAAGTAATGAAAGGTTTTTGAATTCATATAATCTTTGGAAGTGTACGAAGTGCAATAATTCATGAATGGATAAATGCATGCATCTATAAAATTATTCTTATGTTAAATTGTTAAATCCTAGTTTTGATTTATAATTGAAATAAGATAAATTTTAAGTATTCCTGAAAGCTAGTGGGAGTATTATGTTAAGCTTTTAAATCTTATATGTTGTATAACATATAGGAAGTAACATTCCTTGTAAGCTAAATGTTAAGTCTTAGATTGGAATGAAACTTCACTTGTAAGATTTAAAAATTAAAACGTACAACCTTGGAATATATGTTTATTATTAATAAACATGTGCAGTAAAATAAATGATTCTAATAAAACATGATATATCATTTGGGAAATGGGTAAATATCTTTTGACAAGATAGAACATGAATGAAATCTAAGTTTGACCTGTAGATTCATCATGTACATCATGTTGTGTATTAAAATTGTTGTATCATTCTTGAATAAGAAGTGATTTGACAACATTGATATCTAACTAAAAGTTATTAGATAACTTGTGTAATGAATATTCTAAAAGAATTACATCCTCAGCCTGGAAGTGCTCCTAGATTCTATGGATGAACAATATGTCAAAAGTTGTGCAAATTGTCATCAGCTTTAAACTTGAAAGTTAGGAAAGCATCAAACATTACACAATAAGATATTAAAGTTTACGGAGTTTTAATGAGCATATTTTTGTTTGTAAACAATGATGCTGGTTTAATTGAGATGACACTCAATACTAGTCATGGTAGGATTTCATCCTTGTTAATAGCCATGTGAACTAGTTGTGCTAATAAGAGCATAGTTGCATTATACATTAAAAGAATAAGAATATTTTAAAATTTAAAATGTTTGAAAGTTTAAATTATCATAAATTGGTGATAGAGGATGTCACACACTTTATGAATTATTATGTGGATTGGTGAATGCACACATACAAGGACTTCACTAATTGAATTCTTGAAATAAGTATTCTCAAAATTACGATAGATCAAGTTGGTTGATTTATGCCTTGTCAACAAGTATGATTGTCATTACTTGAGGCATAATTCATCAATTAGAATTTTCATGCATTGATCTATTTGGTATTTGGATAAGGGATGTTAAACAATTGTTATAGTAAATCAAGTACTTAGTATGTTTGATTTTATAATATATTGTATCCTATATTTGCATGTTTAATCCGTGAATAAATTTATTTATTCTAAATCGTCCGTTGTCAATTAATGATATGGGAGTATCATTAAACTAAGACAAATCTGAGAGATGTGGTAGAATATACTTGAAAGTATATTGATGAGAATGCATACCAATTTCTGATGATATTCAATGAATTAAATATAGGACTTATCCCAACTACATAATTTACTTTGTGGATATTGTTATAAGTAAATTATGAATAGTTATCCTCAGACTTGAGATACCAGATAAGTGTCATGAATGTAGTGTACTTCTGTGGAGCAACTTAACGCTATACGTAACTGGCAGTCATAAGGGTTGTTTTCAGAAATGTTACAAAGTTTGTGGGTTATTCTCGTAGTCAAGATAGAATTTGTTCCTTCAAATTTATTTGAAGTTTAATACTACTGGGCCCCTCGTAGGGTTGACAAGATGTTTGCGTGGCCACGCCCAAAGTTCTCCCCTGAATATGTTCAGAAGATTTGGTAATCTTGCTCAATCACTAATAACGAGAAACAGAATAGTTGAATAAAGAATGACTTAATTCCATATCTTTATTTAACATGGTATTAGAAACAAAAGGATAATAATAATGAGAAATCATTAAAAGGTTTTCCAGGAGCCTTACTCGAGTTGTACTAGAGGCATCGAAGTGTTGCTAGACGCTAACCGATGTGATCACTCTATTAAGACATATCCAAGTGGGAGCTGTTAGTTTTATGGATATAAATTAGTAGACGTGAGTTAGGATCGAACTCGAGACTACGGGGTTGCACACTTTACGTATGAGAATTTAAAGTTAAATAATTAAATATAAACGTTGTATTTATTTATTTATTAAACGAAATAACTAACGGATGTTAAGTAATTAATGTAATGGATTAACGGGCGTTAAATGTATTTGGAAAAGGACTAGATTGCAAAGTTTGGGAAGTTTCCGGAATCCCTTGGGGATGCCTACCAATGATCGGCCAAGGAGAAAAGGAGACAAAGCCAAACTTGTTCACCAAGTTAGTTGGGTATATATACAAGGCTTAGGGTCTTGATTTTGCATCTCTTGTATTCATTAGCTAAACCCTAAAACAGTTTTTTGTGTGTGTTTTTAAGCTACAAACTGATCGACCAAATCCTCTAGGGGATCGATCATCTCTTTTCCACAAACCAAGTTATTTGGTTTAATAAAACTAGCATTACTTTAATTCGGTTTAGTATGTGTGTACAAGAACATAGTAGTAACATACTTTTGTTATTATCTTGGATTGAATTACAAAACGGTAAGGGGTAATTCATATAATCCTAACTAAATCAAATTAGGGTTCATCCAATTGCTAGTTTGTGGAATTGATTCTTGTTCGGCTAGAATCAAGAAAATGTACGCATATTCTTTTATGTTAATTAATTGTTCATTAATAAATCCTATACGATTCCGCTTGAATACTTTGATGTTTTGTGGTTATTTATTTGAATGTCATGTTATATAATTCCAACAGTTATTAACCTTAGGTTATTCAACTTAGAATATAAAATCTTCAAGGATAGTTTTTGAAAAAATCTAGTCCCCCCATAAGTTATAGATAGCGTGTAAGGCACAAAACAAAGGAGCTCGCCACAAAAAATTTCGAGACACTTAGTGTTAGATATTTCATTTGGAGATTTATACAATATCCTAGAGATATGACAAAAGAAAATGGAGATAGTGCAAAGAAAGAAGTAAGTACTACTAGTACACCTTAATTCCAATGTCCGATGCTAAAACCCTCGAATTACTCATTATGGGCTATTCGAATACAATTCATTCTCGAAGCGAATGGTTTATGGGAAATGATAGAGCCACTAGAGACGACTCAAGCTGACAACAAGAAAAATAAGACTACAATCGAATTCCTTTACCAAGCTTTACCCGAAGAACAATTGCTTCAAATAACAAAGCACAAAATCGCGAAAGCCATATGCGATGATTTGAAGACTAGACACATTGGCGAACAAAGAGTCCAACAAGCAAGATTACAAAAACTCAAATCCGACTTTGAGATATTACATATGAAGACACACGAGACAATCGACACCTTCACCGGAAAAATAACAACACTAGTAAACAAAGCTGCTAGTCTAGGGCATACAATTGAAGATCAAACAATAGTACGAAAAATGTTAAATGATGTACCCGATAGGTATTTGCAAATAGTTGCTTCAATAGAGCAATATTCTGATCTAAGTAAAATGACAATGGAAGAAACAATTGGAATACTCAAGACATATGAGGAAATAATTAAGTACAAGAATGGTAAACAAATGGACAATCAAGAGAGACTGATGTTCACACGACATGTAAACAGAGGAAAGTATTTTAGAGGGTGTGGACGTGGAAAGTATAGATTTTTACAAGGAAAGAACCATGAGAAATTTAAGAAAGAGAGGAAAGATGGAGAAACGTTTCATGGAAACTTCAATGGAAGCAACTTCAAGAAATCAAGCTATGATATTAGCAAATTACAATGTTTCAAATGTAAGAAGATATGGCATATTGCACATAACTGTCCTCAAAGGACAAAGACAAATGAGCAATCTAATCTTGTTGAAGAAGACTTAGAACCCACCCTATTAATGGCAATATTAGAAAACTCAGATGAAGGGAAACAAGTAAAAGAAGTTGAAGAACAAAAGGTCTCACTACATGAAGAAGATATAGGGTATAAAGAGAAAAATATGGATAATCTATGATACTTAGACAATGGAGCTAGCAACCATATGACTGGAGTGAGAGAACACTTCAAAGAGTTAGATGAGAAGGTCAGTGGAAAAGTAAGATTTGGAGATGGTTCACACATAGAAATCAAAGGAAAAGGTTCAATTTTAATAGAATGTGATGACGAGAAGTGATTTTAGTCATTTTGAGTATAGTATAATTTAACGGAAGTACAGAACTCCCGGGTCGTTCTCCCAACGAGGCGTGAAATAGAACGTCGGATCTTCGTTTAAAGGTCAGGTGATTTGAATGGGATAAAATTATTTTGGGTTTTGGAACTTAAAAATAGAAAACGTAAATAAGAAAGCAAATAAAAAGCATATTAAACAAGTAAAAAAGCACGAATAAACCTAAACGCAATCTAAACTTAAAAACGCAACTACGGGATTCTAAAAACGCGATATAAAACCTAATTTTGAAATTTTAACCCAAGATGTGAAATTTTAATTTCTAAAAATCCTAAATAATAAAATAAAATTTTAGAAAAAAGTTATATGTTTTTTGACTTTTATTTTATTTATTATGAATTAAAAACTGTTTTAAAGAAAATTAAATATTTAAAATAGTAAATGATTAAGGAAAATTTTGAAACTTTTTGTAAAATTACTTAATATTATTCTAAACCTAGGAAAAATAAGTTGGACCTAAAAGCTATACTAAATAAGTTGTCAAAAAGCGAAACAGAAAATAAGCTAAAAGGGGATTTTGTCTATAAGTAATTAAAAGTGTATTATACAACCTGAAAGACCCTAGGGCGCTACTGTTGAGTGTGTGTGGTGTTGAGGTGTTGGAAAGGGGGAGATCACAGGTTCGACCCTTTGTGACTCCCTTTTTGAAATTTTATTTTATTTTTGAATTTTTGGTTATAAAAACTTATTAATAAGATAAAATTAAAACACTTTACTGAAAAAAAAACTTTTGAAATCTAAGAATAAGCTGAAAAAAAACTATTGAGCAGCCGTTTTAAGATAAAAATAGCCAAACACACCTTAATAGCTTTTATGGCTACAACAAGCTATTAATGAGCTATCCTAGGGAGAAATGAACTAAGGCATACTAATACTAGAATCAAAATAAGCTATGAGGACTAAAAAAAACAAAAACAAAAAATAAGCAGTAAAAGGGAATAAGCAGTTTATGATAAAAACCAAGGTTGTAAAAATCGCTAGGCGCTAGTGAGGCGGTTGGGTAAGGCCTAGCGATTAATCGGTTAGGCGGGGATTAATCGGATTGGAATTTTTATGCACAAAAATGTAATTTTGGATAATATATTATTTTATATGTATGGGATAAGCGATTGCATCAAAGTTCAAATAATTCAAGTGTTCAAATATAGACAAAATAAATAATTTTCAAAGTTCAAAGTCAAACATAAATATTACTCGGTTTGTTGATCATTTTTAAGCGACCTTTGACCGATTTTGCCCAATTAATCGGTTTGTTGACCGATTTTTAAGTGATTTTGTCTGATTTTTAAGCGATTTTGTTGACCAATTTTTAAGCTCTTTTGTCGGATTAATCCGATTAGTCCGATTTTCTCAAATTAATCGGTTTGTTGACCGATTTTTAAGCGATCTTTGACCAAACCAATTAAATAGGCCGATTATGATAAATCAAGGCGTTTAATGAGCGATCAACGATTATGCGGGGATTAATCGGCCGCCTGGACCGATTTTTACAACAGAGATAAAAACTAAGCTAAGTGAGTGACAAGGGAATGCAAATAGGGGTGGTAACGGGGCGGGGAATGTCTGCGATTGTATTTACCATCCCAATTCCCGTTTTCACTCTCCATCCCCATCCCCGTCCCTATCCCCATCGGGTAATTGCTTTACATCCCCATCTCCGTCCCCAATGGGGATCGGGGATCCCCGTGGGGATTCGGGGATTTTCAATCCTTATGAACTAACATAAAGTTTCCACCAACTCATCGAAAATATAAAGAATTTTAACTAATAAAGTGTTTCATGAAACATACGTACATCGCACATTGTTAGATTCATTACAATTTCAATTGAACTGTAAATCATCCTCAACATTGTAACATCACATATAATATAAAAACAATATGTATCATATGTATCTATTCGGACAAACGAATAAGTAATATGTAGTTGGTGCGTATACTTCTAATTCTAAATTTACTTGATTTTATAAATATCACATATGCATATAAATAAACATGTCGATACTGTTGTTCCCCGTTCACTATCGTTAAAAACAGTTTAAGTTTATAAAACAAGTTAATAGTGAACTATGACTGAAATTAACATAAGGAAAACACACTAACTAATTTTCAACATCATATTCTTATTAGAAATAAATCAACAAAGAATACGTTACCCAAGTACTTGCGGAATAGTACTTGGGATTGAAATGACAAAGTTGGGTGACTCCTCTCTAAGCTCGAGGCTAAGTCGAGCACAACTCTTAGAGCTCACTGAGCTATCTCAGGGACTAAGTTGTATTTGGAGGAGTGAAAAGATGGCTTGCGTGTATGTGTGTTTTACAATTCACAAGCTTAATCTTTTCACTCCATCTCTTATGCTATTTATACATGTATGAGTTTTAACTCTTTCCTAAGTGACAAATCGACATCATCTGAGAAGACAAAATACTGATGTATTTTGTCTCTGTTTATAAAGACTATTCTAAGTAAAGGACAAGGCTGCTTTCCATATTTCATGATGACGAGCTTGTAAGTTAGCCATTCAGGGAAAGTTGACTTATGTTGATAAGGACTTCTTTATCAGATTCAAACTTCTCCCGCCTTGTCGCTCTTTCTTGATCTGTTTATCCTTCATCTTCTTCTTGAGTTTGTCTTCATGTAAGTAGTTGGAGAGGAGTCTTAGGGATTCAGTGAGTTATTGTCATCACTCCCTGAATCCATCATCTTCTTCTTGACTCAGTCTTCACCCTTTAAGTTCCGCCTTACTGAGTGGAGAGACTTCTTCTTTGCCTCGTACTGAGTATCCTAAAGATGACTCACTGAGCGGCTATGCACTCAGCTGACGATTGTGTTTAACGGAAGAGTACTTGGGCTATTTTCTATTCAAATCCTAGATTAAGGGGTTTGGGTATTTTACGAACCAACAGTCTCCCCCCTATTTGGATATACAAATAGCCTAAGTGGTTGATCAGTGTAAGTGAGCAAATGGCTTCTTCCTACACTGAATGTACTAATGAATACAATAAGGAACAATGAGTAAATGAATAAAACATACATCATTTATTGATCAGATTACATAGTTCCTATCACTAGTACAAAAGATAAAACAAAATGATGTCAGGTCAGGATGGATTCCCAATGCTTCAAGCTTGACCTTTTGGTGATGAGTGTTTCTCTATCGGGATGGTCTCTTATCTTGGCATTTAGGTCTTGGCAGAACTTGATATTTGCTGGGGATTGGATCTGAGAGGCCACTAGAATATAGCTGATCATTGCAGCTACACCAGCCTGATCAATATCACTCCATCTTTGAAATGCTGGGTTTCCATAGACATCAATGTGAAATAGCCCTCTTTAGGGCTCTTCAATCACTAGATAATTCACAAATTTAACCCCTTTAGGTAGCTCCCTATTACACTCCAGTCCAGGCACTTTAATCTCAGGTTGGAACTCAACTCTCTTCCTTTTGCCGGTGGAAGTTTGTGGTTGAGATCCTTGAGGTGCGATCAAGGCGGTGAATTCCTAGTTGGTGGTGCATCCCTCAGCCTTTCATATCTTTTCTTGAGCATCTTCATCGACTCCTTGACCACCTTATTTTGCTTCTTACCAATGATCGGACCAAGTTCATCAAGTTCAGTGATCCCAAAGTCAATGAATTTTAAGGGATCATGAACCTCAAAGTGTCTTTTGTCATCCCCTCTGTAAACATTCATAGCCAATGGTTTGGTGTTGGGAATAATCTTGACATCAGTGATTTTTTTGGAAGCCTTGGTTGCTCATTGTCAGTTGTATTCCTCAATTCGCTTTTCTGACGAGCTTGAGTTTTCTTTCTCTTTTCTTCATCTTGCTTTCTCATTGCGACCATTTGGCGACTGAGCATCCTTGAACTTTTGTCATGCCTGACCCTTTGGGAGCTTGCTTGCATCTAATCCTATATTCTCAGCTTCTTCAGCGACTACTTTTGCCAGTGCTTCTCTGTTCTTTTTCTCTTCCTCAGCTAGTTTCAATCTTCTTTCTTATTTAGCAAGATGTTTACTCAGCTTTGTTGAGGTGTGGCGGTATTGATGTCGCCGATTTTATAGGGGATCTTCTCAGGCTCGGCGGTCGTCATTATGCCTTTTCCTTTGTCCTGGCCTGAAGAAGATGATGCAACCAAGGGTCGTGTTGTTGTGATAACTGCCGGTGTTGTTGATGATGATGTTGGTGGGATGGATGAGATGGGAGTTCTTGTGTGGTGGTGATGTTGATGTGGAGCTACAGAGGCTGATGATGTTTGCTCCCCAGTGAGAAGAGGAGTTTCTTCACAATATTCTCCCCTCAACTGTTGCCGTAGGCGTCGGTGAGGGAAAGAGTTGGTGTTGATGCTGAGGGGGACGGAGCTGCTTAACCCTTGAAGGCTTGATAAATTTCAGTGATCATTGCCTTCATGTCGAGGTGTCGGTTTGAATACCAGGACTTTGCTTCCAAATTAGCTTGTGAAACTTCAAGAGCGGTCATTACGGGCCCAAGATTCCGGGCCAGAGATGAGGATGCCTGAGCCAAGGTAGCCACCTGCGTATTCAAAGAGTCCATTATAGCTTGTAGAGACTGAGGATGGAAGACCACTGAATATTTGTAGACTTGAGCATATTGAGCGGTTCAGGTGAGGTTTGAGGATTGTTTCAGTGCGCCTCAGTAGCTTCCAAGACTTTAGAGTTGGTTGTTGGGTCTTCTTTGACAAACTCTCTGATTTCATCTATCGTGGTACCTACACCTTGAAGATGCCTGAGGAATTTAGCCATGTTTTCATCCAATCGGTGAATGTTGTCATACATCAGATCTTTGTGCTCATGAACATTTTCATCGAAGCCCTGTACTTCTGCCTTAAGATCAGCGTAGCTTAAGACCTCATATGTTGTTCCCACAATGTTTAGTCACCCCGAGTATAGCTTCCTTGAAGCCACGGTGATCCACTGAGCCAACGCCTTTCGGTGAGGGAAGTACATTGTCAAACTCTTTGAATTCATCGAGCTTGAGGATTGAGAGTATGATCATGTTGGAATGGGGATTGATAAGCTCCTTTGGATCAGTGAGGTTCTTGTTCAGCTTGAACCTCGGCGTCCATTTCTTCTCCGGTGATAAGATTTCATCATCATTCTCAGCGAGCTCATCTTCAGAGAATAATATCCCAGTGACATCAGCAATTGTGAGCAAGTGGTTGGTTATGGGTTCCATATCAGCGGGTGGTTTATATCCCTCTGAGTCTTTGTCCCCAGTGACCCTAAGACAGGTGGGCGTTTCCAGTGCCTTTAGAAGAGTCATGATAGTTGTATCCCTATCAGCGGGTTGTTTGAGTCCCTCTGAGTCTTTGGGAGAGATCAGTGTGCCCTTAGACAAAGGCTTGGATTTGCTAATGTCATCACTGGGCGTTGTGGAAGGCTCCCCTACCGCGGGTTGTATGTTTCACTCTGGATCTTGGGGAGTAGTAGGTGTGACCAAGGGCACTGACTGTGATGTATCGGTGTCCTTCGTTGTCACTGGGGTGATTGTTGCCTGGTCGTGGTGTCTTTTTGTCACGGGCTTTTTGTGCCTCTTAGGCTGTGCTCCTGAAGCCTCAGGGGCCTGAGACTTTGGTATGGTCTTAGTCCCATCACGAGACTTCCCTTTTTCTTTGGGAGCAGGGTTTAGAGACACTGATCCACTTAGATTGTTTACAGCAATCATGTGGGCCGTCAATTCAATGGGAGTGACGAGGGATGGGTTCTTTTGAAAATTTGAAGGGCTCGGGATGCCAGGTAAATTTCCAAATTTTTCATCCTGAGTATAATTTGAACCGAATAACGATTGCAGAGCACAAGAGACAAACCTAGGATACGAAACGTATTTCGTTCTAGTTTTGCTCTGTAGCTTCGTTACGATATCACTGTAAATGATCTCCCCTATGTGACATGACCCCATTCATCAAACAGTATGCCATCATCAACTGAATAGAGTTAACTTGTTCAGTGGATGAGTGGTTCCCGCGCGAGGACCTGAATCACAAAAGTGAAGAGGATCCTCCAAGCCACGGGGAACGAGCTTTTAGTGACTGGGGTCTTGTCCAAAAAGGTTGGATCTAAAACGATTTGTTTTAACCCATCCTTCACGTGGAGGGTTAGGGATGGGCAACATAAACACCTTTGTTATAATCTAACCTGTTGTAGTGCAAAGCGTTTTGAAATCCAGGGTGTATTGTTTCCTCCATTAAGATGAACACGATGAGATACTCCCTAATAGGTCTAAGGTTATTCTCATCAGTAGAAGGTGTCGGGTCAAAGGCTCTAGCTGTAGCCCAAAACTCCCGGAGGTAGTTTGGGTACAACACTGAGGGACAGTTTACAAAGGCCGTTTTGAGTGGGCAGTTGAATAAAAATTTTATAATGTCTTTATAGGTTGGGACATTTTCGGGATATTCAAAATTTCCTATGACATTATTTGTTTTAAATTCAACATTAGTAAGATCCCTACCCACTGAGAAGCAAACTGGAGAGATGGTGTTCTAGCCATTTCCATTAACAAAGATTTTAGGATTTAAAAAATGTTTTGACTAGAACAATCAAAGTATTTAGATCTCTTCAAGTTTGTGATGAAAAACTTTTGTAAATGTTTACAAGAAGAGTTTTTCCAAAAGAGGTTTTGAAGATTTGAGAACACACAAATATTTCTGGATTTTGAGAAAGAATTTTGACAGAGTTTAGTTGCAGAAAAGATTTGTGTGTGTTTGTTTGTGTTTGAAGAGGGTATTGATAGAGTGATAAGAGGGGTGTTTTGTGCACAAATGGGAATGTTAAGAGTTGGTTTTTGAAAGGCGTTTGAATTTCCACATTTAATGCTACCACTCCATTACCCGCAGCAAAATCCCATTTTTCAAGGGAACAGTTGCAGTGTACAGTGCACTTTTGCAGAGATAAAATATCAATTTGATATTTTTGTGAGAGGCATTAAATGCCAAGTGGGATGACTGTAAGACAAAGAGACATATATTCCTTTATTAAATTGGCATAGTTACCAACCTAGGACATTAAAGTAATTGATACTTGGATCATTTAGTTACTTATTCAATGCTCTTTGTCAAGTGTCGGGGACCCTGAATGAGTCTTACTCATTCATGAAGAGGTTTATTATGGGTGTCGGGGAGGATGAACCATTTTATAGAACTTCTGAGATTGGTTTTCAGATACTTGACTTTCAATGTCAAGCATTCCCAATTCAGCTTTCAGTCTCATGAAGGTGGGTTCATCCAAGGGTTTGGTGAAGATATCAGCCAGTTGATATTCAGTAGGGATGAAATGAAGTTCTATGTCTCCTTTCATTATGTGATCCCGATGAAGTGATATCGATATCAATGTGTTTGGTTCTTTGGTGGAGGGCAGGGTTGTTGGAGATTGCAATTGCACTAGTGTTATCACAGAAGATGGGCACCATTTTGTAATGGATGTTGTAGTCACTGAGTTGACTTTTCATCCATAATACATTGGCACAACATCCTGCGAAGCAACTACATATTCAGCTTCAGCCAGGACATAGCCACTGATTGTTGCTTCTTTGCACTCCAATAGACCAGTTTTCCTCCAAGAAATTGACAGGACCCTGAGGTACTTTTTCTGTCCATGTTGCAGCCAGCATAATCAGAATCGGAGTAACCCTTGAGATCAAACACTGAGCATTTTGGATAGTAGAGTCCAAGGCTTGGGGTTCCCTTCAGGTACCTGAGTATTCTCTTGGCTGCAGTGAGGTGAGATTCTTTGGGATTGGACTGATATCTTGCTATTAAGCAGACTGAAAATTGTATGTCTGGTCTAGTAGCGGTTAGATACATCAGTGATCCAACAATCCTTCTGAAATGAGTTTGATTGACTGATTTGCCAGTGAGATCAGGTCCAAGGTTGTTAGGTGGGACCATTGGTGTCTTCACGAGGCACAGTCGGATATCTCATATTTCTTCAAGAGATTTCGGTGTATTTCTCTTGGTGATGGATATTCCTTTATCAGTTTGCTCGATTTGTAGTCCAAGAAAGTATGTAAGTTACCCCATCATGCTCATTTCAAACTTCTTTGTCATTAGTTTTCAAATTGTTTGCAAAGTTTGTAGTTTGTTGAGCCAAAGATGATATCATCAACATACACTTGGACTAGTATCACATCTTGTTGGGTTCTATAGACAAGCGATGTGTTGTCTATCTTTCCTCTGACAAACTTGTTTTGAATCAGGAAGGCTGAGAGAGTTTCATACCATGCCATGGGAGCTTGTTTAAGTCCATAGAGGGCTTTGTCAAGCTTGCAGACATAGTCGGGGAATTCACTACTCTCAAAGCACGGAGGTTCTTGAACATACACATCTTACTTGAGATCACCATTTAAGAATGCACTTTTAACATCCATTTGGTAGACCCTGAAGTTCATGTATGTTGCATATGCAAGGAATATCCTGATGGCTTCCATTCTTGCAACAGGAGCAAATGTCTCATCATAGTCAATGCCTTCTTGTTGACTGTAACCTTTGGCTACCAGTCGGCTTTGTTTTAATGCAGTGCCATTTTCATCGAGTTTTGTTTCGAAAACCCACTTCATTCCTATGACTACTACATCCAGAGGACATTTGATCAAGGTCATGACCTTGTTTTTGTCAAACTGTTGCAGTTCTTCTTGCATAGCCTGAACCCGGCTTGGGTGTTTTAGAGCTTCAGTGACACTTTTGGGTTCTATTTCTGATAGATAATCAGCATATAGACATTCATTGGCTGAAGCTGCAGTTAGACTAGCAGCCATGCTTCTAGTGAGCATGCCCTCAGTGGGTTCACCAATGATGTTTACAAGCTCAATATCCTGAGATCTTGTCCACTTACTTTGTGGTCTAGGATCTGAGTTTGATGAAGTCATTGGAGGTTCAGAATGAGAATGGTTCACGGAGCAACAGATTCATTTTGAGCATCTGTTATGATGTCCGTTACGGTTGGGTTTCATGAATCACAGGATCATGAATAGTTGGTTGGTGTTACCTATCCTGCTAGGGTGATAGATTATCAATGAATTCACTGATTATTGGTTGGGGTAGGTTGTCAGGTAAGACATAATATGAGATATCGGCATCGGCTTGATATGAGGAATTGAATTGATGGTGAACTCATCGGGAGGATATCTTGATGAGTCATCAATTCCTATTTCCTCCACTGAGATGTTGGTGAACCTGATGCTTTTAGCACTTTCATCAAAGGTGACATGAAAGGTTTCCTCAACTTGTTGTCTCCTTGTGTTAAAAACCTGAAGGCTTTGGAGATCAGTGAGTAGCCTAAGAAGTATCCATCATCGGCTTTTGCATCAAACTTGCCTAGATGATCCTTGTGGTTATGAATGAACACAGGACATCCAAATACATGAAAATAGCTGATGTCGAGAAGTCTACCTTTGAAGATCTCATATGGGGTTTTGTTATGTCTTTTGACAATGATTGACCTGTTTTGAGTGTAACAGAAAGTTTTGACTGCTTCAGTCCAGAAATGTTTTGAGAGGGCTGAGCCATTTAACATGGTTCTTGCAGCCTCAATGAGAGTTCTGTTTTTCCTTTCAGCAACCCCATTTTGTTCAGGGGTATAAGGAGATGAGAAATTTTGAGAAATTCCTTTTCATCACGAAACTCTCAAGCTCTTGATTTCGAACTCAATACCATTGTCGGTTCGATTTGTTTGATAGTAATGTCATTCTTGTTTTCAATCTTCCTGATGAATGACATTATTGTATCAGCTGCCTGACTCTTTTGGAAAGAAAGTATACCCAAGTGTATCTTGAGAATTCATCAACAATTACAAGTGTATACTTCTCATGCTTTGGATTGATCTAGGGTGGCGGTCCAAAGAGATCCATGTGTAGGAGGTGAAGGCAACTTTTGATGGAGAAATTTTGTTTGGTTTTGAAAGATGCTCTGTGGTGTTTACCTTTTTCACAGGCAGAGCATGGTTTGTCTTTTGCAAAAACCAGTGATGGTAAGCCAAGGACCTTGTTTTGTTTTGCCAAGTTGTTGAGGTTTTGAAGTTTAAGTGTGAGAGTCTTTTATGCCACAACCAATTGATAGTTTCAGTGGCTTTAGCAAAGAGACACGTTCCATCTTGGGAGAGTGTTGACATGTCAAGTACATAAACATCATCTCTCCTAGGAGCTATCAACACAACTTCCTTGTTGGCATTGAAAATGGTACCTTGTTTATCATTGAATTGTACAATGTATTTAGCATCACATAGTTGACTGACACTGATGAGATTGTATTTGAGACCATTGACATAGGCTATTCTAGAGAAAACTATTCCATTGCAGTTTATTGAACCATAACCTTCAGTGGGACATGATGAGTTATCACCAAATACTACCTTGGGCCCTGGTTCCTTTACATACTTGTGCAGATATTCCTTCACACCAGTCATGCTTCTTGAGCATCCACTGTCTAGATGCCAAATAGGCTCCCTGGCATGTCTCTGCACAAGTAGTAAACTGAATTAGTTTCTCTTAGTGACCCACTTACTAGTGGGCTTGGGTCTCAAGGTCTCTCTGAAATTTGCAATCGACTCATGGTCAGTGGTTGTGTGCACAGTGCTACCACAGGTTTTGCATTTAGAGGCTGAGGATGACTCAGTGACTCTAGGTTGTTTGGAATTTCTCCTTGCTTGAATGACATTGTCATGTTGGGATGTCTCATGAGCTGGATTACCGCATATATCACAGCATGTATTCATGAGACAATCATCCTGATGATGATCATTAAACCCACAAGTGAGGGCGAGAGGAAAAGGTTTTGCTATATTCTTTTGAGCAGCTTTGGAGGATGAAGCATACTTATGACCAACTTTGGTATAGTTTGCTTGACTGACATACTGAAGATGATCTGCTGTCCTGTGATCATCCTTTGCGATCATGCAGAAAAGGATTCGTAGCAGTTGTCGATGGTATGGCTAGTGTAATAACACAGCTCACATTTTTGTTTGTTTTTGGAGGTTGGCTTAGACTTTGAGGAACTGGAGGAAGCTGACTTTGTTTCCTTGATTGGTTCAGGGACCTTTTCAATGGATTCCATTTTTTCATTAAGCTTCCTCACAAGTTCAGGTCATTCTTGAATTTGGTCAGCTTAAGTGGGGACAGAGGATGTTGAAGTCTCAGTAGGAGTAGACTCTTGTTGAGTTTGTTTTGCTTGTCTTTGTAGGATGGTTCTACCAAGTCCAGACCTTTCTTTTGGTGAATGAGGATTGAATTGTAGTGGAGTAAGCTCAGAGCTTGGAGCAGCACCATGAAGAGGTTTCAGTGGTGGAAGCGGTGCTTGAGATTCTGCTTCAGACTCAGAGATGTGTTCAGTACTCCTGGGCACATCAGGGAGTCCAAGCATGCTCTTTAGAGCTTGACTTTCAGGCTCTAGAATCCTTCCGAAATCGAAATTTGGAAGCTTACTCTCAGGATTAACCCGTTCAATCCAATCACTGGAATTGGGATCAGCTAACATATTTGTGATCATGCCACCAGACACAAAAGGCTTAGGAGACTGGTCTTTGTTGAGAGGGTCAGGGAGATGATCTTCACCTATGACTCTCTTCTTGCTCTGGGGGCACCCACGTATCAAAGACCACAGGGATTCTTAGCAGTCCATCTATTAAGAATATCATTTGCCTTTTTAAGTTCATCTTGAAGATCCTGATTTCTTTTAACTAGTTCAATGTTTTGAATTTGCAAAGTGATGACCTCAAGCTTTGCTTGTTTTAAAATAAGCAGTTCATCTCTACACTTATTCAATTCAAAACTTAACTTGTTGTATTTAGAAAAAAGATTCAGTCTTTGTTCTTCTACAAACTTAAGGTCTACATTTAGGTAATTCATGTAAGACTGCCAATCAGAGTCATCATCCATAGAAAGTAAAGTGTTTACCTTCTTCATTGTGATGTTGACCCATTCTCCATTCTTGGCATGATTCTTTCCAACAGCTAGCTTGTCCTCTTCTGAGAGGGCCATCATGTGCTGACATGCACCATTTCATCATCTGATGACACGGCTCTTCATCGGTCGAAGGTCTCAGCAACAAGGCCTTTGTTTTTACCCTGCACAGATTGAACACTTTTGTTGTTTCTGAGGGACTGGCCTCGAGCAATGCAAGCTTAGCTTTAGCTTTCTTATACTTGGCTTCATAATCAATGGTTTTGTTATTATCAGATTTATTTTGAAAAATTGATGAGGTGATACATTTTTGGTTAAAATTTGCTGAAGCCTGAGGACTGATTTGAACCTGATGGTTTATAAGAGGGTTCTGAAATTGTTTTAGAAAAAGTCTTTTGCAAAATGACCCTTTTTGTGACACTTATAGCATTCAGTGTCTTCAGTTGCTTTAGCAGTTGAAAAACCTTTGTTTCTTTTTATAAACCTTCGAGAGTTAGCAAGGAGTGCCCTTTCATGAAATTCAGCATTCAGGTCATTTAGGTACTCCTCACTTGATCTCTCATCAGGCTCATCATCCGAGTTTTCTTGGAAATCTTGAACCACATTGTTGGAAAAGCGGTTGAAATTGGTGATGAGGTGGTGGTCGGGGACTTCTTGACTTCCTGTGACTTCTTTAAGTCAAGGTATCGTCTGTTGATGAGGTTTTCCTCATAGACAAATTTCCCATAAATTTCAGGAAGCTCAAGATTTTGGATATGATTAGCATTCTGAGTCCACGAGAGAAATTTAACCATTTCTCAGGGAGACTGTTGACAAAACCAACATTGATTTCATGTTTGGACAACTTAACACCATCATTTGATAGTTCATTTAAAAGAGTTTTGTACCGGTGTAAGTTTGAGAAAGAGTTTCAGAGTCCTTAGCCCTGAAGGTGTTATACTCAAGTTTCAGGTCCATTATCCTATTTTCCTTGGTATCAGATGGTCCTTCATGACTATGAACTAGGTCATCCCAGGTTTGCTTAGCTGTACTACACTTATACGACTCCATAATATCGTCATGAAGACAAGATATTATGATACTTTTGAGTCTTTGGTCCTGGTTGACCACTCTCCTTTCATCCTGGTCCAGAGCTTCAGGTTTGGGCAACCCTTCAGTCTTTGGGACAAATGGACCTTCATTTATACACTTGATATAATAAGGTTCCATCCAAATCAAATAGCAAAGCATTCGCTTTTTCCATTTGTTGAATTTGCCAACTTCAAGTCTAGGGGCAACAGCTGAATAAGCTCCACCCTTTTTATCGACTAGTTGGGGTACATCAATTTCAGCCATTTAGGATCCTAATTTAAAAACTTTTAGAGCGGCCTAAAAAGCGAGTTTTATAATTAGCCTTGCTCTGATACCACTTGTTGTTCCCCGTTCACTATCGTTAAAAACAGTTTAAGTTTATAAAACAAGTTAATAGTGAACTATGACTGAAATTAACATAAGGAAAACACACTAAGTAATTTTCAACATCATATTCTTATTAGAAATAAATCAACAAAAAATACGTTACCCAAGTACTTGCGGAATAGTACTTGGGATTGAAATGACAAAGTTGGGTGACTCTCTCTAAGCTCAGGCTAAGTCTGAGCACAACTCTTAGAGCTCACTGAGCTATCTCAGGGACTAAGTTGTATTTGGAGGAGTGAAAAGATGGCTTGCGTGTATGTGTGTTTTTACAATTCACAAGCTTAATCTTTTCACTCCATCTCTTATGCTATTTATACATGTATGAGTTTTAACTCTTTCCTAAGTGACAAATCGACATCATACGAAGACAAAATACTGCTGTATTTTGTCTCTGTTTACAAAGACTATTCTAAGTAAAGGACAAGGTTGCTTTCCATATTTCATGATGACACGAGCTTGTAAGTTAGACATTCAGGGAAAGTTGACTTATGTTGATAAGGACTTCTTTATCTGATTCAAACTTCTCCCGCCTTGTCCCGCTCTTTCTTGATCTGTTTATCCTTCAATCTTCTTCTTCAGTTTGTCTTCAGTGTAAGTAGTTGGAGAGGAGTCTTAGGGATTCAGTGAGTTATTGTCATTACTCACTGAATCCATCATCTTCTTCTTGACTCAGTCTTCACCCTTTAAGTTCCGCTTTACTGAGTGGAGAGACTTCTTCTTGCCTCGTCTTGAGTATCCTAAAGATGACTCATGAGGCGGCTATGCACTCAGCGACCTAATTGTGTTTAACGGATGAGTACTTGGGCTATTTTCTATTCAAATCCTAGATTAAGGGGTTTGGGTATTTTTTGAACCCAACAGTCTCCCCATATTTGATATACAAATAGCCTAAGTGGTTGCTCGGTGTAAGTGAGCAAATGGCTTCTTCTTACACCGAATGTACTAATGAATACAATAAGGAACACTGAGTAAATGAATAAAACATACATCATTTATTGATCAGATTACATAGTTCCTATCACTAGTACAAAAGATAAAACAAAATGATGTCAGTCGGATGGATTCCCAATGCTTCAAGCTTGACCGTTTTGGTGATGAGTGTTTCTCTGTCAGGATGGTCTCTTATCTTGGCATTTAGGTCTTGGCAGAACCTCGATATTTGCTGGGGGATTGGATCCGAGAGGCCATTGGAATATAGTGATCATTGCAGCTACACAGCAACTGATCAATATCACTCCATCTTTGAAATCTTTGGGTTTCCATAGACATCAATGTGAAATAGCCCTCTTTGGGCTCTTCAATCACTAGACAATTCACAAATTTAACCCTTCTGGTAGCTCCCTATTACACTCCAGTCCAAGCACTTTAATCTCAGGTTGGAACTCAACTCTCTTCCTTTTGCCAGTGGAAGTTTGTGGTTGAGATCCTTGAGGTGCAAATCAAAGGTGAATTCCTAGTTGGGCTGGTGCATCCTCGGCCTTTCATATCTTTTTTGAGCATCTTCATCGACTCCTTGACCACCTTATTTTGCTTCTTACCAATGATCGGACCAAGTTCATCAAGTTCAGTGATCCCAAAGTCACTGAATTTTAAGGGATCATGAACCTCAAAGTGTCTTTTGTCATCCCTCTGTAAACATTCATAGCCAATGGTATGGTGTTGGGAATAATCTTGACATCTGTGATTTTTAGAAGCCTTCGGTACGCTCATTGTCCATTGTATTCCTCAATTACGCTTTTCCCGAGAGCTTCAGTTTCTTTCTCTTTCTTCATCTTGCTTTCTCATTGCATCCATTTGAGCAGCCTGAGCATCCTTGAACTTTTGTCCTGCCTGACCCTTTGGGAGCTTGCTTGCATCTAATCCCATATTCTCAGCTTCTTCAGCGACTACTAAATAACTACTATTATGACAAATTGGAAACTGAATGAAACTACATTTAAGAACCAAAACACATGAACACATATTTAAACCACTTCTAAACTCTAAATCCGAACACCCTCTTATTTCATCAAAACTGATTTTAAAACAACTTTTACCTGAAACTCTGATGATTTTTAACTGAGAATGACATATTATAACTTAATTACTTATAATAAACAGATTTTTACTACAAAATAAGCTGATATTAAGCTGAGAACTAAATTTGACTTTTATTGACTTTTAGGAAAAGTGAATCTAAACAATAGATAAACTCATATTAAGCTATGGAACAGCTTATTTGAGCTTATAACTAAGTAAAATGCAGATTATTAAAGCAAATTTAACCCTTAAACATCATTATTGAAAACTCAATTTGCATAATATAAAAACAGAAATTGAATGAAATACTTTTATTGAAATGAGAAACTGATTACAAGCTGGAAGTTAAAAGAGAAAGACTTAAATTGAACTTTTAAAAACAATACACAACTAAAATTACCCTACTTCTAACCCTAAACCTAATTCCTAATGAGTATCAACTGTGAGAAGAGGAGACTTTTTATAGCCAAGCTTGGAGCCTTCTGGAAGCTTTGGATGCTTTCCCATCTTCTAATCTCGACCCTTAATTCTTTTCCCATCCAATGTGTGCCTTGGATTGCGTGCCACATAACACTGACCAATAGATGAGCTCCGGATTGCCAAGGTGGCATAAAATGATGTAAGACTTCTGACAAGTCAGCTCAGCTTCTAGAAGGGATTAAATGAGGTGGGGAGACTTGGTGTGTAAGGGTAAAATGTTGGGGAAGATAAACAGTAAAACGGGTTTTTATTGGCGGGCAAAAGGTTTTTTTTTTTATTGTTTAATAATGTTTGACTATTTGACCAAGAGGGACGGGTTGAGGTAAAAGTAAGGTTAGGTTAGTAATTGTGGTCTTTGGTAGTGTTATGGATTTGGACTTGGGGTTTGTGGTATAATGGATTTATTTTGTAACCGGGTGTAGGATTTAAGGTTTAAAGGGTTAAAAGTTAACGAAAGTTAACTTTGTTTTAGGTTAAGTTAGATAAAGAACTAATTTTGCAATTATAGCAAAGTTAGTTTTAGGGACCATAGGTGTAATTTAGCAAAAGGTAAGGGTGAGTTTGGTAAATTGAGGTTAAAGCTTGATCCAAATAGCAAAATTTCACTCCTGGCACCGGCTTTCACGCGCTCTTCCAATCTCGTGCTCGGTTTCGGCTGTTTTGTTTTTTTCTTGTCCATTTTTACATATCCGGTACCTGCACATGTATAAACACAAAAACAATACATATTTGGCATTTAACGGTCAGTTTTTGGTTTATTTGGTCCGGTTTTGATAAAGAAAAGGTATGTGTTTTCACACATACCAAGAAGCAAAGAATTATATCACATGTATATTAACTTATTGAGCCTTGGACAATTTACTGAAATTGGTTGTAAGGTAGTAATTGAAGACGAAAAATTACGACTTTATGACATGGATAACAAAATCTTCATGAAAGTTACGCGACAAAGAAACCGACTATATAAAGCAAGTCTAAAGATAGGCAAACCTGTCTGCCTACTAGCAAATTTAAAAGATAATACATGGTTATGGCAGGCGAGACTAGGACATCTCAACTTCGAGTCACTAAGATCAATGGCTCAAAGGGATTTAGTTCATGGAATACCTGTCATTAAACATATAACACAAATCTGTGATGTTTGTTTAATTGGAAAACATAGTAGAGCGCCATTTCCTAAAAGAGCAAAAGCTAGATCAACTTCACCTTTAGATTTAGTATATGCCATATGGAGATTTATGTGGACCAATGTGACACACGGTAATTTTTCACTTATTATTAAATAATAAATGGTAATTTATTATTACAAAGTATATTCATTAAGCATACATTAGCTTGCCTGAGCATTTTGAGTAGATAACTCATACATTGTAGCATACTGGATAACCATTTGCATAGTAATTTAATTAGAGATTGTGATATTCTTGTCCTGAAATTCTCTTATGATTAAATTTGTTAGACGAGAGGTTATCTCGTTTTCCCATTGAGACCGACACCGCACGCGTACCGACACTATGATAAGGGCAAAGTAAACATATGGTAAATCCTCGGAATAGAAAATATTACCAATATTATACCATTTCAGAAAACGTATTCATAAAGCGTTCCCGTATAAAAAGTAGCAAATTATAATACTTCATTCACGGTATAATATCGTGGGACACACAATTCATAACACAAATTTTAGTTACTTACAACACTTAATAATTAAAATTTACCTCAAGAATTAAAATGTTACAAAATATTTAAGAGAATAAAAACCCTTATCCTATCCATCTACTCTTGTGTTAACCGCCCCCCTTCTATATTTTTTTTAACGTTTTCTGCCTTCCCTATAATCCCCACGTTTCTCTCTTACAAAGGGATAACAACAAAATTTCATCTTCCCAAAAAGGTTCTACCTCTTCCTGCTACTCTACCATTCGGCTAGGTCAAATCACCCAAAGAGGAAGATTGATCAAGATGGAACCTGCAAGAGCCCCTTTCATCCTAACTTTCTTCATACAAGGTATTTTGGTGATTGTTTTTGTTGGGTCTTCGCTAACACCCACGCCGCCCCATTCCAATCGAGAATCAGGACATCCAAGAGGTGGTTGTGGGAGCATCGTATGTCACTTTCTTCTTTCTATTCTTCCTATGAGGAGCCGCCTGGTGTAAGGGTTAGGGGAGGAGGAAAGAAGGTTTAGCTGAATATGGTATACCACCAAGTTCCAAGAAGGAAAGGGAGGTCAAAGACCATCTACAAGCCTTCTATTTTACTGACTCGACCCATGAGAGTCCCTCTCATCCATCATCTCCATCCCTCCCTCAAAACACTTCATTTTTGTTTGTGGTGATTAGCAACTGCTTCGGTTGGGTTCGAATCAAGAAGGGTTGGAGTTTGGTCAAATTATTTGCTCTCGAGTTAGCTTTCATCCTTGTCATCTCCATCCCACTTTGATAAGGTTTATCAATTTCCTCTTCTTGTAAATGTTATCATGCTATGATCCTTAAAAATGAGATGTTAAGTTTTGATAATTTGTATTGATTCATGCTTGTGAATTTCGATTAATTAAGTTGTCATCATCCTTGGCTTGTTAAGCTTGTTGTCTGGCTAATCTATGAAACCCATTTGATACCTTGGTTACGCCAATCAACACCTATGTCGTGATATGTTCTGTCGACATAATCATATGTCAAAGTTGTCAAATCCTATGCCCACAACAGATCTTAATCATGAGTAAACTAATAACTCTAAATTGATGGGGTAATCGGGTGATTAAGACGTAGAACCATTAGTTTGTAGTGATAAATGCATCGCCAATTTGACCTTGACATGGGAAAACTGATGTTGTTATATCACTAGCTCCTTGTGTCTGAAATAAGTCGCCCTTACGTGAGTCATGTTTGATCCCTATGGTGAGTCGAAATGAAGAAAAACCCCACTGTGGTTGTCACCACGGTGGTATGATCTTGTTTTTCTAAAATGGTTACAATGGGTTAACGCGGGTCATGTATGCTTGTTTCCCGGTCGAGAAGTCTCGACTTCACAACCTAGGACATGCTATGGACGAGTTGTATCTTGAGTCAAAGCCGTTTATGTTAAATTCCTGCGTAAAAAACAAATGCACTAGCATTAAGTTTCGGAATGTAATATGTCCTCTAAAAACTTGATAATGTAATGTGGCGTTTAATAATTTGTACCAAATCTGTTTCTGTAATACATTGGGCCACAACCCAGATTTGCCTTCCAAGAAAGTTTTCTACACCACATATGGGCGAAAGCCTTCTCGTATATATATAACACTTCGGGCCTAAGCCCAATGTTATATCCATTTATGTCGGGCCATATCCCACCTGCGTTATAAGTGTGCTCGTCTAGCAGTTAGACGGGTCGTCAAATAAGACTTGAAATGTATACTCGGAAGTCAAATAAAACTAAACTCATCTCCCGCATATTCATTTCCTTTCGTTTTATGCCGTCATAACATCAAGTGTAAAATTCTTAATGCAAGTCTACCTAAATAGAGAAACAAGTGCTAAAAATACAATTTACTTAACAAGTTCCATATCAAAGTTTTAACATCAATGTGTTCGGGTAGACACATTTATGTCAAGTAAGTTACTAGGCGTGAATTGTAAAAGTTAAGAAACTATTTTTGACAAACAAATAGTGACTAACTATATCATTTTATCATATAATCAATTTGAAAGTCTTCAAATTTAATATGAGTATTTTCTAAAAACAATTAGAAAATAAATCAACTTTGTTCGATTTTGACGATACAATTATGTGTCAACATGAATAAGTATACATACATTCATATACTTACTAGTAAAACATTTTGATTATGTTACTAGCCAATTACGATTTTAATACCATTATAAAAACAATATTAATTAAACCATTTTAAGTAAGTCCTACTTAAAATAATGAACTAAAATATTGCCCTCTTTATCTAGGTCGCGTGTCGGTGCAGTTCCATAACATTCATTGAAATCCCACCTTTGGACTACTTATTACTAAGGTGAGTTTATAGCCCCTCTTTTATTTGATAAATTGTTTTATACATGTTGGGGTGAGAAAATACGCAAAACTTTTTTTTATGGACCTGAACTATTGCATGATTAATATTACGTGGTTTAGCCTAAGCCCTTATGTCCCTAGAAATGCCCTCTTTCATGAACCGTCAGTTCCCTGCTGGGAAGCGCAAATGTTATAAATAGATCTGTTGAGGGTAACTCCTCCGTTCGGTTGGCCATACTTAGGCCAAGACGAAACGTATACCATGTCGGAATCGAGTGTTGAGGGACAAAACACTCGCATTGGGCCCCATAGATTGTATGACTTCATTTAGCATACAGAAACTTTCGTAGTATCGGTTGCATGAACTTAGTGCTAACGTAATAGACTTTCATCCTTATATCATTATATTCGTTGTAATGATTATATGTCTTTGATTATGGTCCATGCTTACTGTTTTATTATAAACCTATGAACTCACCAGCTTTTAGCTGACCTTTTTAGCATATTTTATTAGGTGTTTGATTTGTGATAATGGATTCAAGGCAAGAAGTGGCAATGGTCGTAGTTATCCTAAAGAAGTGTTTTAACACATGTTGATGTTTTAATTGGGACCACAAAACTTATGGGATGTGCCATTTTTATTTAAACAATGTTTGTAAGACAATGTTTTTAAACAATTCTATGAAATTAAAACGAAGTATGTATTCTGTTCTTTATTACTTGTGTTATGATCCCCGATTTAGTAGCACCCCATGAACCATATGCTTCCGCTAAACCAGATTTGGAGGTGTTACAGATTGGCATCAGATCCTAAGTTATAGAGAACTAGGTACATATAAACCCTAAACTATAACTACTTTTACAAAAACATCACTTCTGACCGTCAGTTGCCACTTGCCTTACTTGTCATTTTACTTAGAGTTCATTTAAATAGGATTGCATGTTTCATTTCCTATTTACTAGTTCACTATTCCATATTTATTATGAGTATTTTTCCACATATGCACCGTCTTGTCACGGACCATGCCTTCACCTGCCTTTCACCACGATGTTCAAGAAAACATCCTACTTGCTGCTCACTCACCTGCTACTTACCAGATTCCACTCATGACCATAGATCCGTACATCCAAGCTGTATAATTAGCTCAACGCCGGAGACCTGACTGTTTCATCCATACCCACTCTCATCACTACTCCATCGCACTAACCCGCGGTGTAAAGCCCATGATTGTTAGAGTGCACGGATATCGTGGCGATATTCATTCCTACATGCATCAGCTTCCCGATGACCCGACGGGTCCTTCTACCACTCCAGTGTCACTATCATCAGCATCCACCGAGTTACCACCTCATCAGAGGCTCAGGAGAGACAGTGACTCCTACTCAGAGGAAGACCCAGAAGAAGACCCAGAGGATGAGTTGGCAGAGTCTATGCCGGTTGAGGGTATTCCTGGACATATTGGTACATATGTAGACATGGATACGCAGATTGAGCAGAGGGACAGTGTAGAGATTGTTCAGAGTATCCATGAGTTGGGATAGAGTTCTAGGATGGCTCAGAGGATGAGCGAGGGGATGGATATTGATGTACCGACTGGGTTAGGACAGAGAGCTGCTTTTCTTCGCAGCCAGGAGGAGGGTAACGAGGTTTTGTGAAGAGATGTTAATTGTTTGATCAGTACTATACCACACGTTGCGAGTCCGGATTACACTTCATCATCCCCATCATTCATACCATCTGCTTTGGACATAGAGCGTCTTGCTCACTCTACTAGTCCGATTGAGACTTTTGTGACAGCAGACCAGAGTGATGCGGCACACAACCTGTCGAGATCCACGGTGTCCTGAGATGGTGAGGAATTGACTCTCATAGAGGGTACTCATCAAGTTGGACTCCCATGAGGCCTTACTAGGAGTCCATACGCATCAGTTAGAGAGTTGAGCCAAAGCACGCTACAGCTTACGGCAGCATGTTGAGGCTCTTGATCGCACTACAGATGTGTTATTTGAGAGCATAGAGTTAGAGAGGCACGAGAGGATTCGGTTAGGTTTCAGGTTTGAGGCTCAGGTTGAGGTTGTTAGAGAGCTGGACAGCAGATCGCGAGCATTGGGCAGAGGACAGGCCAGGATGCATGGCAGACTTGAGGAGTTAGAGAGGATTCAGTGGATTGCAGGGATCTGCCAGGTGAGTGGCAGGACTTCAGGTTTGGAGTCCATGTAAGCCTCCCAAATGAGGCGCTATTGAGCATTTGCGCGTAGAGCGCGATCATCCTTAGGTCTTTGTTGTATGTTGTAGTACACTAAACTGGATCATGACAGTTAGTGTTTGATATTTCAGCTTGTATTTCAGCTTGTATTTCAGCATGTATTTTGGGAACTTTGTAACCGAAATTTCTATCTATGACAAGCTTGATTTCCTATCCAATTATTATTCCTTCATAATCTGTTCATGTGTTCTATCTGTGATGTTTACACTATTACCTGGTACTACCTTGTTTAAAAAGGTTCTATATCTCATCGCCTTTCTTAATGCAGAAAATGCCACCAAAAAGAAGATCAAATAGGACCAATGCGTGGTGGTGCTAATGCTCTATCCCAGCGAGGGTCACTCGCAATCGAACTACAAACACTGCTACCCCAGCAAGGGTCATACATGATCAAACTGCTGACGCCCCTACTCCAGCTAGGGCTATACCTAATCAACCTACCATGAATCAAGCAATGATAGACCAACTGGTCAATGAAAGAGTGAATCAGCTCTAGCACAAAATCACACCTCTTTGAAACTAGAACCTCAAGACCCCATTCATAGCAGATTGTTTCTACCAGACTTTGAAAAACCATGTGGAGGTTTTAGTGGAACCGGAAGAGCTGTTGGTTTGCCCAGGTGGATCGAGAAACTCGAGCCGTGTTTCAAATTTGTAACTGTGAGAAGAAGCCAAGGTTAAGTCGCATCGTTCACTTTCACGGATCTTTGCCTTGACCGGTGGAACAATTACTTGAAATCCGAAGTATTGATGTTTCCTACGCCATGGGAAAACTTCAAGGAAATAGTGCTTGAAAGTACTGCCTCGTAATGAGATAAAGAAGGGAGCATGAGTTCTGGAACCTCAAAGTTCGGGTACTAACATGGGTGCATATAATGCTTTCAAGAATTGGCCTTGCTATGCCCTGAAATGGTTCAAACTGAAACTCGGTTGTTGGAAAGATACATGGGACCGCCCCATCCATCAAGGGAAATGTCACCACTTCTAAGGCTGCTGATCCTTATGAAACCATCGAAGTAGCCAACAAACTCATGGACCAAGTAATCGAGGATGCCTTGGAAAGAGTGGTCTACAATAAGAGGAAATGGGATGACCACTCTTGAAGCTACAACAACAATGGGAATCACAGCAACAACAGTGGAAGCCACAACAACAACCAGAACAAAAGACAAAATGTTGCTAGAGCTTATTTGGGGCTGGAGAAAGAAACCAATAGGGCTGCACCATAGATGCACCTCACCACAAGGGATGGTGTCTGATCCAAATGCCACAATTGTTAGAAGATCGGACATTTGACCAGGAACTGCAGTCCAAATCTTAGCAACGGTTCAAACAACATGAGCTCGGGACCCAAAGGTGCTATAACTTGCTTGGTTGTGGTGAAAAGGGGCATTATCACTACTACTTATAATGCACAAACGACTCTCTCTCCTATTTAATTTTTGGACTTTCGGACTTGCAAGTAATAAATCATGATGTACAACACATTAAAGCACAAAATTTCAGACTTACAACCACATATGCATAATATACAACACATTGATACAGATATTAAATAAAGAAACTACATTAATGCATCCATTACAGTCCACAAAAGGTGTTTGCGTTTGGGAAAAAGATTTCCGTCCCACGGAAAAAACATGCACATATCAAAAGGTGTTTCGTGTATGATGTGGCTGCTTGTATTTTGGAGGTGTTGCATTTTCATGTGGAGATATAAGGAAGGTGTTGTGTTCGTGTGTTATGGAGTTATAAGGTAAGAGGAAGAAGAAATGGGAGTCGTGTTTGTTGTGGTTTGATAAGAAATAAGCTTATTGATTGATGAGTTAGGTGGTTCTTTGGGTTTGAAACGAAAGGGATGTGGTGACTATGAACAATTAGGGTGATGGGGATTAGGGTAAGTTGTGACTAATATATATCCCTTGTGTTCAAGGTGTTCAATAGTGGGCTGGGCTTTTTAGCCATTTTTTTGTTAAGTGCTCATATTGGATCCGAAATTTTGGACTATTACATGTTTTATTCCGAAATTTTTTTATTCCGAAATTTTGAGTTAAATCACTTTCAAATAAATAGCTTAGATCTTGATTTCTCCCTTATTTTATGTGGATATGAGATATCACAGTTAGTCCATATTTATCTGAATAAAAAAACCCACATTCCTCTCAAGTCATGTGAAAAGAATATGATCGAACTTATAATTTATTTAGTTTTAACAACCATTGTACATAATACTAAAAGGCGTTCAAAAACGGTACAATTTGATGTCGTTTTGATATTGGGTCTTGTTGGACTGACTTTGGAGCTAACACTTTTGGGCTTTGATTGTTTGGTCCAGGTAACCGAGTATAACAATAAGAATGGACTATTAAAAAAAAAAAAAAAAAAAAAAAAAAAAAAAAAAAAACACTAAAACGGTCAACTTTTAGCAATAAAAAATATAACAGTAACAATCATCAAAGGAATAAAGAATACAAATGCATATCATAATCAAACGAAACAGAAAAGCTACAATAAAATATATATATATATATATATATATATATAAAAAAAAAAAAACACATACATACATCGACTACAAATCAGCCTTGCTATAACGCGCGGTATAAATGAAAAAACATTTGCTCGCCACAAAATTAGTCGTTGGGTACCCGCCGCCGCATTGCGCGGGTACCCTGCTAGTAAGAATGAATGTCGAAAACCCAGAAACCAAGGCAATGGGGGAAATCAAGGTAACCGAAGTAACCAAGGAAACCAAGGAAGCCATGGAAATAGTAGAATTCAGGGAAATGTTGGACAACAAGATAACCAGGGAAATGGTGGAGGAGCTCGTGGAAGGGTCTATGCAGTGACCAAAGTGGAAGCTCAGGAGGACCCGAATGTCGTGACGGGTACGTTCCTTATAAATAACCGTTATGCATCCATATTGTTTGATACGGGCGCCGATAGGAGTTTTGTTTCTAATACATTTAGTCCACTACTCGATATTGCCCCGATTACTCTAGGCAATGCATACAATGTGGAACTAGCTAACGGTAACATAGAAAGGGTAGATACCATCATAAGAGGTTGCACCTTAAATCTGTTAAACCACCCATTCAACATCGATCTTATGCGGTAGAATTGGGTAGGTTCGATGTTATCATCGGGATGGAATGGTTATCAAAATACCATGTTGCCATCATTTGTGACGAGAAGCTCGTCCGACTACCCTATCTGCGATGAAGTCCTAACGTAGAAGAAGATAGAAGTGATAGAAGAAGTGCGTCAAGACTACACATCATTTCCTGAACTAAAGCGTTGAAGTGTATTGAGGAAGGATGTCACCTTCCCTAGCACAAGTTCCGGACAGGAAGAAGAGAAACCGGAAGAAAAAAACGTCGGAGGGCGTGCCCATAGTGAGGAATTTCCGAAGTCTTTCACGAAGACTTCCAGGCTTCCGCCAGCCCGACAGGTTGAATTTCAAATCGATTTAGTGCACGTGCCCACATTTTTGTGCCAAGAGAACCTTATCGATTAGCTCCAACAGAACTACAGGAGCTATCAAACCAGTTGTCGGAACTTGCGGAAAAAGGATTCATCAGACCGAGTTCTTCCCCATGGGGAGCACGGGTTCTATTCGTCAAAAAGAAGGATGGAACTTTCAGAATGTACATCGACTACCGTGAGTTGAATAAACTGACCATTAAGAACCGTTACCCACTTTCAAGGATCGACGATTTATTCGATCAACTTCAAGGTTCGAGTGTTTATTCAAAAATTGACTTAAGGTTCGGATACCATCAACTAAGAGTTCGGGAAGAAGATATTCATAAGTCCGCCGGAACTCGTTATGGACATTACGAGTTTCAAGTCATGCCTTTTGGGTTGACCAACGCACCACCGTGTTCATGGACCTCATGAACCGAAATGTGCAAACCATACCTGGAAAAATTTGTAATCGTTTTCATCGATGACATCTTGATTTATTCCAAAAGCGTGAAAGAACACGAGGAACACCTTAGGTTGATCTTGGAATTATTAAAGAAGGAGGAATTGTATGCTAAGTTCTTGAAATGCGAGTTTTGGATATCGACGTACAATTTCGGGTCACGTGTCGACAGTTAGAGTATTCATGTAGATCCCGCAAAGATCGAGTCAATAAAGGATTGGGCGACACCCACAACACCTACTGAAATACGCCAATTCTTAGGACTCGCTGGGAACTACAGAAGGTTTATTAAAGGCTTCTCAAAGATAGCTAAATCTTTAACCAAACTAACCCAGAAAAATGTCAAGTTTGACTAAGGAGAAAAGGAAGAAGAAGCTTTTCAACTCCTTAAGAAAAAGTTGTGTAGTACACCTATCTTGGCCCTACTCGAGGGTAGTGAAGACTTTGTCGTCTATTGCGACGCTTCACACAAAGGGTTAGGAGCGGTGTTAATGCAAAGAGAGAAGGTAATAGCATACGCCTCGCTTTGAAAACCCGAGAAAAATTACACAACTCACGACCTGGAGTTAGGATCGGTTGTGTCCGCACTCAGAATTTGGAGACATTATTTTTATGGCACAAAGTGTATCGTATAAACTGATCACAAAAGCCTACAGCATATTTTGGACCAAAAAGAACTGAACATGAGACAACGCCGATGGTTGGAATTGCTCAGCGACTACGACTGCGAAATTCGTTACCACCCGGGTAAAGCAAATGTAGTTGCTGATGCTCTCAGTAGAAAAGAGCGACCAAAACCCCTTAGAGTCAGATCTTTGGGTATGACAATCAGTTCACCTCTTCCATCCAAGATTCTTGAAGCTCAATCGGAAGCACTCAAAGAAGAGAATCGTCAAAATAAGAACCTTTACGGGATGCCAGAAAGTGAAAATGGATTCGTAAAAAGGTCGGATAGAACCTTATGTTTTAAGGATCGAAGTTGGATTCCATGTTACGGAGGAATTCGTGATATCATTATGCACGAATCCCACAAATCTAAATACTCCATATACCGGGATCCGACAAGATGTATCTAGATCTGAAGAAATTGTACTAGTGGCCAAACATGAAGGCCGACATTGCGACATATGTTGCCAGTGTTTAACCGCTCAAAAGTCAAAGCGAACACCGAGACCCTCAGGTCTACTAGTACAACCCAAAATTCCCGAGTGAAAATGGGAGCATAACAATGGACTTTATCACCAAGGTACCTAAGACCTCTAATGGCTACGATACTATTTGGGTAATAGTTGATCGTCTCACCAAGTCAGCTCACTTTCTACCGATAAAGGAAAATGACGGCATGGACAAACTTGCACGATTGCACCTGAAGGAAATCATCGCACGCCATGGAGTCCCAATCTCAATCATCTCGGATAGAGATAGCCGTTTCACCTCGAATTTCTGGAAGTCACTTCAAGATGCTTTAGGATCTAACCTTGACATGAGCACCGCTTACCATCCTCAAACTGATGGGCAAAGCGAAAGGACCATTCAAATCCTAGAGGATATGCTAAGAGCATGTGTGATAGATTTTGGAAATGGCTGGGATAAACATTTTCCATTAGCCGAATTCTCTTACAACAATAGCTATCACACAAGCATCAAAGCTGTACCATACGAAGCACTCTACGGTCGAAAGTGCAGATCGCCCGTGTGTTGGGCCGAAGTCGTCTCAAGTCAAATTACTGGTCCGGAACTAATTCAAGAGACTACTGAGAAGATTGTGCTAATCAAAACGCTGCAAGCAGCACGTGATCGTCAAAAGAGCTACGCGGACAAAAGACGAAAGCCACTTGAGTTCCAAGTGGGAGATAAAGTCATGCTAAAAGTTTCGCCATGGAAAGGCGTAATCCGTTTTGGAAAACGTGGAAAGTTGAATCCTCGTTACATTGGACCTTTCAAAATTCTGCAAGAATGGGCGGTAGCCTACCGACTCGAATTACCACAAGAAATCAACTCCGTGCATAACGTGTTTCACGTATGCAACTTAAAATGTCTTTCTGACGAAACTCTTGCTATTCCATTGGAAGAAATCCAAATTGATGAAAGATTGAATTTCGTCGAGGAACCCATTGAGATCATGGATCGAGAGATCAAACGGCTTAAACAAAGCCGCATCCCTATTTTTAAGGTCCGTTGGAACTCTCAAAGAGGTCCAGAATACACGTGGGAACGAGAAGATGAATTCAAGCGTAAATACCCACATCTTTTCACAACTTCAGCAAGTAACTCTAACTGAAAACCGAGGACGGTTTTCCTTTTAAAGGCGGGGAGGATGTGACATACGGTAATTTTTCACTTATTATTAAATAATAAATGGTAATTTATTATTACAAAGCATATTCATTAAGCATACATTAGCTTGCCTGAGCATTTTGAGTCGATAACTCATACATTGTAGCATCTTGTATATCCATTTGCATAGTAATTTAATTAGAGATTGTGATATTCGTGTCCTGAAATTCTCTTATGATCAAATTTGTTAGACGAGAGGTTATCTCGTTTTAAAATTGAGACCGACACACTGCACACTTACTATGATAAGGGCAAAGTAAACATATGGTAAATCCCCGGAATAGAAAATATTACCAATATTATACCATTTCAGAAAACGTATTCATAGGGCGTTCCCATATAAAAAGCAGCAAATTATAATACTTCATTCACGGTATAATATCGCAGGACACAAAATTCATAATACAAATTTTAGTTACTTACAACACTCAATAATTAAAATTTACCTCAAGAATTAAAATGTTACAAAATATTTAAGAGAATAAAAACCCTTATCCTATCCATCTACTCTTGTGTTAACCGCCTCCCTATGTCACTTTCTTCTTTCTATTCTTCCTATGAGGAGCCGCCTGGTGTAAGGGTTAGGGTAGGAGGAAAGAAGGTTTAGCTGAATATGGTATACCACCAAGTTCCAAGAAGGAAAGGGAGGTCAAAGACCATCTACAAGCCTTCTATTTTCTTGACCCATGAGAGTCCCTCTCATCCATCATCTCCATCCCTCCCTCAAAACACTTCATTTTTGTTTGTGGTGATTAGCAACGGCTTCGGTTGGGTTCGAATCAAGAAGGGTTGGAGTTGGGTCAAATTCGTTGCTCTCGAGTTAGCTTTCATCCTTGTCATCTCCATCCCACTTTGATAAGGTTTATCAATTTCCTCTTCTTGTAAATGTTGTCATGCTATGAACCTTAAAATGATATGTTAAGTTTTGATAATTTGTATTGATTCATGCTTGTGAATTTCGATTAATTAAGTTGTCATCATCTTTGGTGTGTTAAGCTTGTTGTTTGGAAAATCTGTGAAACCCATTTGATACCTTGGTTACGCCAATCAACACCTATGTCGTGATATGTTCTGTCGACATAATCATATGTCAAAGTTGTCAAATCCTATGCCCACAATAGATCTTAATCATGAGTAAACTAATAACTCTAAATTGATGGG
>OU343223.1:21988847-22082218 GCA_910596185.1 Chrysanthemum makinoi | reverse complement strand
TGAGTGGTAATACCAAGTGTTTGTTAAATATTAGGTTAAGAACGTGTCTAATAAATACGTGACTTAAATAATCGAACTAATGTATTTTGAGTTGGCTTGGTTTGTGTCAAGACATAAATTAAAATAAGATATCGGAATTAACAAAATGGTTGACGTATAGATCAAAATGGTAAACTTATAGTACGGATAATGGCATAGATAATAGACTAATTGGAAATACGCAACAAGTTAATTACATATCAATATTAACCATTAAGGAAACGTTGAACCTGACGGCTCGAAATTGTAGCAAGTTAACTACACAATTATACCGAATAATAGGGTTAGACTCTAGAAATTACTGACGCTTCATTTATAAAACGACTTTCTATACATTAAGAATTAGTTATGTATTTAATAGGCTTTATATCGATATATTATAATGCTATCACTTATAAGGTTCGATTTCGTTTTATAAATTAGAATATCATTTGATATACAAGCTATATTTGGTTATAAGATGTACCTTATTAATTATTTGGAATTAACCGAGTACAATATATTAGACTCGGAAATGAGTTTAATATATTCGGCTAAGCGATATGCTTACGATTCCATTTCCAACATTTTAACTAAAATGAGATGTTTATCTATATATTGTCAACAAATACGTTCTATTTAGTTAAAACCTCATTAACTATTTATAATAACTTGTATTTTATAAATACAAAATATATTTTATAAACTTGTTGATAACAGTTATAATGATTAGTGTGTTGTACTCTATTAAACGTTTTGGTTTAAATGAGTTAGTATAATTGTTTTTGGCTCATAAAACCAAAATATCCTTTCACATCTAAGCCAAGCATCGAATTATATAACTATATATATATTATTGACTGATATGGTTTAATCTATTATAAACCCTTATTAGATACGATGGTAACTCGTGTTTTATAACATATGTTAACTTTTATAGACTTGTTTGGAAATATTATTTTGATAAAATAGCTTATTAAAGTCGTAATGGTTTGGGAATAAACGAACGGTCGCTTATTGTACACTATTTACTATACCTTATATGAAGTAATTTCAGGTAAACTTGTATGATTATGAATAACGATTGAGAAACCTTTATTAATTGAGCCATAAATGGAAACTTGTCTTTTATTACTAAACATGTATGTTTGAGGATTATTGGGTAAATTACCAAAACTCACTAATTAACCATTTAATTGTCAATAATAGATGTTGCCATTTCTAGTCTTGGACTAAGCTTGAGTATTGTCGGTACTTCCTGACTTTCTCAATGTCTTTTCCTGTTGGCGTGAGTTATAGTCGGTATGTCTCAACTTTGTCGATTTTCTCTTCCTTCTTCGCTTGAGTTGCGCTCCGCTATGTTATGTTTACCACCACACCTAAACGCTAAAACTAAACTTTGAGATATAAATATGAACTTTGGGAACGATAATAGACTTTGAAAGTAACGACATGAATGATCCACGAAAACTACAACACATTACTTTCTATTGATTTCTTTATCGTGATGAACTGTATTCTAAGAATATCGTGATAATGATTAGGTTGGCCACAACTATTCTATTGTACTCGCAGTATTCTTTTGGATGCCATGGAGATTAACTTTAGATGCCGTCGCGGTCAATATGAATAGCCATTGCCGTGGGCAATGTGAGTTTCATAGCCCTACTTTTATCTAACGCTTAACTATATTGGGGTGAGAATCATGCTACTATTTTTTGACCTGTTAAAACTATTCATTTGATTTGCTTATATATTTGATGTTTAGATAGATGCGCAGTAGTTTTTGCCTTAGACTAGGTTGAACCGCTGCCTAGCTAAGAATAGACTTCTACCCGACCTAGTCCCGGTTGGCAACTGTTTAGAGGTTGCCACGACAGGCTGGACTAGAGTCGCGGGGGCCCGAGTAATCCCTCGGATGCGGATATGGTTATATGGTTGGTGATCCGGTAGATCGTGTGTGCAAACGGTATTTATCTATCTTAGGTCTTGCATAGAAATCAACTCTTACAGTCCACTATGATTTTATTGAATTAAACCTATGAACTCACAACGAAGTTGACCTTTTAGCATGTGTTTCTCGTGGATTACACAGTGTCACTATTGGATGACGCCGCAAGCTTAAGGCATGGTCATAGGCGACTTTGAAATTAACAAACCTTTAATATCTTTGGTCTTCTTTCATTTCCGACTACTTTCAATGTTAAATCTTTTGAGCCAAGGTTTTAGAGAACTGGGTATATTTTAAAACCTAGACTATAACCACTTTTCAAAACCTAGCCCTATGACCGCTAATGCGCCTACTTTGCACGGTGAAGCCTCGCATATGACTTGTTTAAGGATATAGATGATTGAGAACACATTAGACGAATTGATTGATAAGATGATTGATGACGAATTAATTGATAAGATGATTGATGATGAATTGATTGATGAGATGTTTATGGCTTATTTGATGAACGGTTTGATTGAACACTTGATTGAGCGTGTGCCTTGTTAGTAGACGATTTAAGTCTCTATCTTAGTTTCACATGCTTATACACACACAAATAGCATGTCTTCATGCTACGCATACCCCATAAGCATTTCCATTTGCTTATGCACTCTATAAGCATGTCCTCATCATACATGCAACGTAAAACATGTCTCATGTTTTCGTGCACGACTATACCTTTCACAGAGTGTGGAGTCCCAAACCTTAAATCTATAACACTTAGCTTATATTAAGTAGTTGCCCTGGATAGTTCCAAAACAACAGAGAGAAAACTTGGTACGAATATACACAAATATGTGAAGTCTATTGGAATGTACTTGGAAGATTAAAGTGAGCAAATGAACACAGAATGTGATAACCAATAATTCAACATTATTTATCAATAATGCTGATACTTTCAAAGTATCAGGGTTACGCAATTTCCTGGCGTAATCTCACCACTTGATTTAAAACTTGCACATTAGTAGTGGTCGTGGAAATGATTTGGGAATATAAAGGAATTGGTACTATTATAACTAAGTCAGGGAGCCACAAACGAGGCCTTTTGTCTCGTGAACGTGAGTTCCACAGTTAAGTTTTGATGAACACGAGTCTAAAACACGTTAAGGCTAATAAAGCATGTAAACTAGTGTGTTGGTATCGTGAGTGTGTCATGTTCACGTGTTTTGCATCTTATCATGTTTATGTGCCCTTGATCATAACTAGATGATGGATTATAATGATTTTGATGATGTCGATTGGTGATGGTCTCGTGTCACGATTTTGAGTCGAAACCTTTGTAAACCGTTGTTTTATTCTTTAAAATTTGTCAAACAAGTGGTAATTGGTTTTGATTATTAATAATGAGTTCATGTCCGTAAGTGTTATAATGATATGTGAAACCAGTAAGTGTTTTCAGATAATAAATTGACTAACGCGGTGATTATTGGTTAACGCTGAATCATTGGTATGATTCGATTTTTGAATCGACGACATTTCACCAATGTACCTTGATTGAATAGCAAATTAATTGTGATGTTTTGGGTAATTGGTAAGATATTGACAAACATTAGATTTGATACCCGTTAATTGGTTGTGTTTGGGAATTGAAAGAGTCAATTAGAAGTGTTTAATGGTGTTGGGTATGTTTGACTTTCGGTTTAGATGGCGAGATTGGTATGAGATTGTTTGGAGGATTAATTAGAATTCAGTAAAACTGCTTATTTGGATTTAATAGTGTATATGTCAACTTTGCGCTTTGTCAGGTGTTATCGTAACTTTCTAGTCTCGACTACCCTGACAACGCCGTAATATGGTCTTTAGTATTTATTTGGGCAATATGATTGTGTAAAAGCCGATAGTCGTGGCTCGGACTTGGGAACTCTAAACTAATAATGACTTGAAATTTATATTGAAATTTTTATTGAAATTTATGAGTGAGATGAATAAATTTATATTGAATTTATTTTAAATATATATATATACATACATATATATATATATATATATATATATATATATATATATATATATATATATATATATATATATATATATATATATATACTATAAATAGTACTAGAAAATATAGATGATAAATGGTTTTGTACTAAGCATTCGATAATAAGGCTCACCTTGTTATTCGCCATTTTAAAAAGGGAACTAACGTTTAAAAAAAATATTTTATAATAAATGAGTCATTAAATGTTTCGAGGGCACGTTTATCGAATGGTATCATTTATGAATATTTAATGTCATTTATGTGTTGTGCGTGGGTTACAGATGACCTAACATTAATAACGTCGATCCACGTGGATGACGGACTTATTAGGTTGACGAACCTAATAGGCGCCCGCCATGTAAGGATAACGCTATTAATGGGCAAATTATCCTTATGACTCGTTAGGATGTGTTTGGTTTTGGGATATAAGTTTACATGAACAAATTGTTGAGTTTATCGAAGTTGACATTCGATAAGGTCAACCATTTATTCCGAAACTATTTAAACTATAAAGTTTATCATTTAGACGTCTCATTGTGTCATTATGAGTCGCATTGTGGTTATTTGAGTGCATTCATGGTGTTTGTCGAGTCGATACCACACACACACACACGATGATACCTAACGCTAAGAACTAAATGAAACAACGAGATATTTTTGAGATGAGGAAATGAATACATTTTGGGCATATAACATTGAAGTTGGGAATATATATTAAGAATTGGTTATAAACTGGTTGTGCCTTGCTTAATAAAAATTTATCGAACTTCGATTGAATATAGATGATCACCTATATTCGCCAGAGACAAAGCAGACATGGACTGATCACCTATGTCCGTCTCAGAGGTGAATTTTACAAATATCGGGGATTGTTATAACCAAATTTGTGTTCGGATTTGAGATTGGTTTTAAGAACGATAAACTTAAGGTGGACTCGCACACGCATACTCGCTAAACATCACGAAAAGCCGCACTCACACCATTAATCGGCATCGTAAACACCTTTTGAATCGTAACACCTCCGCATCGTATATCGTCTCGTTTGTGAAATTCTTGTTTGTAACACTTGAGCATAGTTCGCCATGAGTCGGGTGAGACCCGATTGACACCGTTATCCGAATTGTTTTTCGACATAAGCCTCGTTGATCTATTCGAGCATTTGAAATTGTTTTGAGCTATTTTGGATTTGGTCCGACTATTTCGGATTTGGTTTTGATTTTGGTTTTGATTTTCGACTTTGTGATTTTATCTCGTCCGAAGTTTTAACTCATCATTTAACTTGAATCATCATTTGGCCTCGAATTATTATTCGCCCGCTTCGCTGATAACTTTGTTAAAATCATCTTTCGACCTTAATCGGTATTCGATTTCAAACATTATCCGTCGGATTACGATAGTAATCGTATTGGAATTATCATTCCACCGTATTTCGATAGTAATCTTGTTGAATTATCATTCCACGTCGCTTCATAACACCGATTTGTCATCTAGCCCGTTTCATTGGTAACCTCAAGCATCAAACTTATACCTCAAGCCTAGTGTTGAAACGATTGTTGAGAAAACTCCGCCAAACCTCACCATTCACCGATGTTGATTTTAACGACGCCATCTAGTCGACGTTGCTCATTTCCAACCGATAATGTCGGTCGACGTTGCTTGCCAACAGCTTTCGCCAAGGTAGTATCTACGCGCCGCTGATGTCGCAACCTTATCCTCTATTTAGGTACCTCATCGATAACCGATCTAACGACTTGTTTTAGTGAAGTTGTTCATCGAGGATATCCTTAGATATTGTTCCGCCGATGTTGACTCTAGCAAATTGAACCCTCAACATTGTTTGTCAACAATAGTTCATACGCCACACCACCGGTTATGGTAATACCTACCATATTTTATCAATATGGTACCTTACACTCCATCGATGCTAAATTCTTAGTAAACCAACTTAGAGTCGCTAACCTTCACCGTATTTAAGAGTTGAATTGATATTGATCGATAGATGAACTTCTTTTGGGAACTAGAACGTTGGAGTTGAATATTGAACCTTTCTCAAGTAAATATTGAGTGCATCAATGAGTCAATCGACCGATCTGCGTTAGTAACCAATACTCTCAATTAGGAGTCGTACTTTTCGTCTCTAACCTAGATATCATGCTAAGTCAACCCCACCAATTGCTGGTAGCAATCAACACTTTCTAATAGAGACATACTCTGAACTTCCTAGACTTCTCATATAGTAGAAATTCCGTACTCAGCAGAAATTTTGAAACCCTAAGGAGAAACCTGAACCATGTTCTCTAGGACAACCACCTAATCCTCCTCTCATCCTTCGAGAACCACCTGCTATCCTTTCGGTCCTCTTAACCGAACGATAAACTACAACGATAACGAAAACCTGGAAGTAGATCCCCGCCACCTTAAGTGGTTGTTAGTAGTCTTACCAATCTATTCACCTCCCGCCATCAAGAAATGGTATGTATGGATGACATTGCTCGCCTCCTCATATAGTTATAGCAACACCGTGGAACCCCGCTAAATTCTTTTAAGGAGTGGAGGGTACCCAATCATCTTCCTCGGTAAAGTGACTTGCTCCAATGGCTAGTCCTCACTTTCAAACTTTAGCTCCTTACCTTCTTCCACTATGGCACTTCTATTGAAAAAGGGAAATTTCCTGGATCCGTTTCCTATCCGAGATTCATTTGGTTAGTACACACCATCCTCCTCCTCAACCTTCAACTCATTTCGATACTCTTTAAGAAGAAGTCTGATCAAAAACCTAAGTTATACAAAATGGACATCTCCACACGAAGGAAAACCGTGTGCTTTAGGAAATACTGATTTCTATCTTTTATGGGTTATGGCAATCGCCACACACCCATGTTTCATCTATCACTTCCTAGACGGAGAACCGATCAATATGCTTGCGTGTATCATCCCGACTAATGGTCGGTAGAGAAATCATTCGGACCCTAGTAGAATACGCTATGCGCCCATCAAGTTTGGCAACGGTTGGATAGACACCTCGTTGGCCAAACTCTCTTATCGACATCTCTCGAGTCTGACAATGGTTAGGATAGACATCTTCCCTTGGTCAACTTCCCCTATAACCATACATATCGCTTTAGTACCTCAAAGGCACCATAAGAGATCCTTCTATGGTCATAAGAGCCAATTCTGATGATTGGGGAGAAATGGAAGTACCCAACTTAGCAACCCTGAACCTATTCGAAATGATACCAAGAAAACCGTTCTAAGTTAAGATGGATATGTAAGTTACTCACAAGCCATTTGGAGCATAGACAACGTAAATATCTTGAACCCTTCGAGATAACCTAGAATTAAGCTTACGGATCCACCATGAAATTATGTGAAGCAAGTAGTAAACGTGAAAACTTAATCCCCGCTATATCAATCCTTTGGAAAATCCTCGCTAGATTGAGACCAAGAGCTCGAGCCTTAAGCTACCATCGAGACTCAAGAGAGAGTCCCCAACATTCTCGGTGTATAGGAAGGAATGACTCACCGATGAGGAAATCGTTATCCCTTTAGGAAATCCTAATCTTTGGACGTTTAAACTTCGTTGACCTATCAAAACCATAGATGATGAAACCTAGCAACTTTAGAAAAGTTGCCTCCCCGTCTTCGAAGTTCATAGAAACTCGCAGTAAGAAAAGCCCTCGTGCTTTTGCACTCACCCCTTCTAGACTTTAACGGATGACTCGAATTGAATCGCGAGGACGCGATTCCTTTTAAGGAGGTGTGTGACAACTCGTAAATTCCTCGATGCGTCGTAATTGGAGAAACGTCGATTAGAGCGATCGTTTGATTTAATTTGAGATGCGAGTCGTGTTATATATCTTTTTTATAGGAAAAATTATTTTAAAAGCAATGGCGTAACTCCCGTGTCACGAATCCTTCGTTTTCTAGTCAAAACGAGCCCCGAACCTATTATAACAAAATTTTTACGAAGTTACATCTAGGGTCCTTGTATAGATCAAATGGTAAACTTATAGTACGGATAATGGCATAGATAATAGAATAATTGGAAATACGCAACAAGTTAATTACATATCAATATTAACCATTAAGGAAACGTTGAACCTGGCGACTCGATATTGTAGCAAGTTAACTACACAATTATACCGGAATAAACAAGGTTAGACTCTAGATATTAATGGACAAGCCATTTATAAAACGACTTTCTATACATTAAGAACTAGTTATGTATTTAATAGGCGATATCGGATATGACATATACGTTATCACTTATAAGGTTCGATTTCGTTTTATAAATTAGAATATCATTTGATAAACAAGTTATATTTGGTTATAAGATGTACCTTATTAACTATTTGGAATTAACCGAGTACAATATATTAGACTCGGAAATGAGTTTAATATATTCGTTTCACGATATGCTTATGTATTCCATTTCCAACATTTTAACTAAAAATGAGATATTTATCTATATATTGTCAACAAATACGGTTCTATTTAGTTAAAAACCCTCATTAACTACGATAATAACTTGTATTTTATAAATACAAAATATATTTTATAAACTTGTTGATAACAGTTATAATGATTAGTGTGTTGTACTCTATTAAACGTTTTGGTTTAAATGAGTTAGTATAATTGTTTTTGGCGATAAAACCAAATATTCCGTTTTCACATCTAAGTTGCTATCGAATTATATAACTATATATATATTATTGGGATCGATATGGTTTAATCTATTATAAACCCTTATTAGATACGATGGTAACTCGTGTTTTATAACATATGTTAACTTTTATAGACTTGTTTGGAAATATTATTTTGATAAAATAGCTTATTAAAAGTCGAATGTATTTGGGAAAATAAACTAACGGTCGCTTATAGTACACTATTTACTATACCTTATATGAAGTAATTTTGGGTAAACTTGTATGATTATGAATAACGATGAGAAACCTTTATTAATTGGCTGATAAATGGAAACTTGTCTTTTATTACTAAACATGTGTGTTTGAGGATTATTGGGTAAATTACCAAAACTCACTAATTAACCATTTAATTGTCAATAATAGATGTTGCCATTTCCTAGTCTTGGACTAGCTTGAGTATTGCCGGTACTTCCGACTTTCTCAATGTCTTTCCTGTACGGCGAAGTTATGGCTCCGGATGTCTCAACTTTGTCAATGTTTTCTCTTCCTTCGCGTGAGTTGTGCGTCGCGTCTATGTTTCTTACCACCACACGAAACGTTAAAACTAAACTTTTGAGATATTAATTATGAACTTTTGGGAAGGATAATGTACTTTTGAAAGTAAGCCATGAATGATCCACGAAAAACTACAACACATTACTTTCTATTGATTTCTTTATCGTATGAACCGTATTCTAAGAATATCGTATACGCATTAGGTTGCGGCACAACTATTCTATTGTACTCGTCGTACATTCTTTTGGATGCCATGGAGATTAACTTTAGATGCCGTCGTCAATAGTGAATAGTGCACTGGCAGTGGTGAGTTTCATAGCTCTACTTTTATCTACGTTTTAACTATATTGGGGTGAGAATCATGCTACTGCTTTTGGACTGTTAAAACTATTTGGATTTGCTTATATGCTTGACTGTTTAGATAGATGCGCGGTAGTTGTTGCCTTAGACTAGGTTGAACCGCTGCCTAGCTAAGAATAGACTTCTACCTCGACCTAGTCCAGGGTTGGCAACTGTTCTAGGGTTGCTGCACGAAAGTGCCGGACTAGAGTCAGGGGCCCGAGTAATCCCTGGATGTGGATATGGTTATATGGTTGGTGATCCAGTAGGACGCAAGTGCGCAAACGGTATTTATCTATCTTAGGTCTTGCATGTAGCAAATCAACTCTACAGGTCCACTATGATTTTATTGGAATTAAACCTATGAACTCGCCACAATAAGTAGTTTCCTTTTTAGCATGTGTTCTCGGGATTAAGGCGACAACTCACTATTGGATGACGCCATGCGGGCATGGTCATAGGCGAACCGATGAATAAACGGACCTTTTAATTATCTTTTGGGCCTATTTCCGCACTACTTTCATTAATGTGAATTTAATGTTTTCAATTAATGAATCTTATTCTAAATAAACTAATAAAACCATTCTTTGTACCTTTATTGTGATACAAGATTGGGCACCCAAAGGCTGTGATGCTCCGCTTGACCGTGTTTTCGGGTGTTACATTCAATACGTGATCGTTTACACATGGAATCGTAGAGATCGCAATATGATATGGTTTTGGCACAATGAGTGTATTGGGTTAATCCTAATCTGTTAGAAATAATTTAGTTAGTTATATGACACTTATTATTCAAAGGATATACGTGTTGGTTAAGAGGTTCGAATGAACCATCACAACCTTCACAAACATGCCTTTCATTATCTATAAATAATAGGAAGACTTGTAAACATTTAAAGTTGATGACTCCATTAAATCAAAAGACAAATTAAATCAAAACACTTGTATTTCATAGTTACAATTCATTTTTCTGCTTTGGTATATTGTGACTAAATTAGATGATCCTCCAAAAGGCCAACAATTGGTTTCAGAATAGGTTTGGTTGTTAACCAAATCCTCATATACTAGAAATAAAAATCATTCATTCCTGTTTTGAATCAAAATCCGTACAATTTTCTTTTTTCTACCAAGTTTTTGCAAAACTCATTGAACACACAATCAGAAACATCATATTCGTGGTGTTTTTTTCAAACAATTTTATTAAGAGAATCCAATTATCTGTCACCAAGGGATCAATCACTTTGTGATTAGATCAACCAAGATCAAAAAGGTTCCATCTTATGTTTTGCATTCTGTCAAGAACATCAAATCAAAAACCAATAACCCGTAATCATCATAATCATCGAAGTTAGGCCAAGCACATAATCCAAAAACCGAAATTCAAAAAGAAAACCATATCCATCGATAACATAAGTCATCATAAAGGGCAGAATCGAATCAATAAAACAAGTGTTCACACTGTCAAGAATCAAGACTTGCACTTTAACGAATCATCAACTGAAAGTTGTCCATAGAGGCCCATATTATAACCTGGGATAGCAAACCCCAAATCGCGAAAAACCCTATTTTGCACAAAATCAAAGGGATTTCATCGGTTCAAGAAGAACCCACCAATGAAGAAATTAGAGACGGTTACACCGGCCATTCAATCGGTGAATAACCACCAAAGAAAAGGAGAAAGACAAGACGGTCCCAAGAAGAGATGCGTTTGTGTCAAAAGAAGAAGAAGCTAGAAAGGCTGTAAAAATAAAGCATCACCGGGACCCTAACAAAAGGACATCGGATTATATTAACTCAATGTGTTCCAAAAAGGGCTAATTGTATAAAAATGTATTTAACTTGCCACCTTTGTAGTTCCGTAGCCTACTATTTTTATTTTATGTAGCCTACTTTTGAATTCCATCTATTCCGTGTACTCGATGACCTACAAACCTATTGATGTCTACGTGGAGCAAGTTACCATACACATCATATCCAATTTTTTTTCCCTTTTTTATGTGTTTATTCCTTTTTTTCAATAAAACAAAACAAAAATCTCCTTTCTTCCCCGAACCCCTATCACTTCTTCTTCAACCTTTCTTCCCAATGCATTGAAGTTGGGCTTAACATGAAATGTTTATGACCTTATTCTACCGTTAATATATTCACTGCCATATTGTGTACTTGGTATATGGGGGAAGAAAGTAAATGATAGTCATGTTCATTTGATTAATGTTGGCATACAAAAAATGATCTATTATATTACTTTATTATACTACATGCTATGAAACCAGTAATTACCATTTATTGGTGCTACTAATATAATGGATTTGGGACGGATCAGAATCAAGCTATTCATAGTTCATGGGTCCATTGCCTGTCGTGGCATAATTATAGAATTATTTATCATACGAGTTTTATATCAGTATGTGTTGGTTTGTGGGAGTTATAAACACACGTAAACGACTAGAAGTGTGTGAGCCGATGGGGGCACACACGATAAACACACTCAGTATAATGGTCGAACGTAATTTAAACTTGAATTATTTTATTCGTATTATACATGCTACTTGACCCGATCCACTAGTTGGATTCATGGGTGTTCTGGATAGCTAAATGGGTCGAATGTGACAAAATTTGGGCCTCGTGTTCACCGATGCAAGAAGGCGTGAGTTTAATGGGCTTATTGGGTTTTTGACTTGTCGATCAAGTCTAAGGCTTAGAAAAGAGTCGGTTGTTTTATGTATATATACACAACTTTCTCTCATCACATGTACGCATAAATCTACATCCTAATATCCCAAATCATCCTCAACCTCTCAAGCCATAATTCTAGCTCTAACTATCTCATTAAGTCGATTAGATTTGTGTTGGTTTTGATTCCTAACTTGCATCAATAATCTTGGTCCAAGTGTTTGGTATGTGATCTAATGTGGTTTGTTTCCAAGTGATTCCTAGTCGAATTGATTTTGTGCTAAAGATAGGGTTTTTCCTGCTCGTGATCATCTCGGACAAAGGATGGAAGATATCGGATAACTCCATCCGATATTCGGTATAGTGAAAAATGTGTTCTAGGTCGTTTTACAACTAGGACAAAGAAATGCTTATTTGGTTGGTTTCGCTTCGTCAGGAGTATATATATCATGTGAAGACACTTGTTCTTGGTGATTACTGTTCATGCATTATATTCAAGTAGACAAATGTTGTTGGGTTTTAATTAAGTTCTAATTAGCATTATCGAACGTATCGTAATCGGTTTGTTGTGATACTTGAGGTATCTATTTTAGATACTTAAAGGTTTCAGAGGGTTTCTATTCTCGTTACTAAGAGATCAATTGCAAGCAAGGTTAGTCTTCTTTATTCCCTTTTAATTAATTAATAATGTATTAATTATATGTTTATTATTTACGTGTTAACATAATTATGCTAACTAGATCCAATATCCACTGCGACTCAGAGGTTACCGTTAATCGCTTCTAAAATCCCAACAGTGGCATCACGAGTCAACTCGCTTTTATGACATGGGTTACACGCTTATGATATTAATAAACATGTTTTAAAAGGGTTGCATGAAACCTAGTTAGTTATTAAGTTTTATTTTAATTTTGGCACTTACATGCATACTTGTCAATTTTTAATAAATAATAACTAGTCACACACAAATTAAAATTATATTGATAATTAGAATTAATTTGTTAATTAGAATTTAATTTACATGTGAATTATAATTACCTTGTTAATTAAAATTAAATTGTTAATTAAGAATTACATGTTAAATTAAAATTACTTGCTAATTAGAATTAAAAGTTAATTTGTATTTATTAATTGTTAATTAGAATTATTGTAATAATTAGAATTACATATTGATTTAAATACATAAATTGCGTAATTACTTGTTAATTGAGATTGCCATGCTTTTATGTGTTTTTCCTACCACAAGACCCACTCAATTGTTTTTCTGTGATGTATGGGGCGATCTAGTATTGTATCCTAGTGACGGTCTTATGGTTCTCCTGTTTGGGGAAGACTCGCAAGAGAACTCGGAACAATATGTGTTTTATCTTAATGTTTATGCTTATATGTTTGTGATTCCTATATGTGCATTATTACTTGCTTTGACACCTAATTGTATGCAATATGGAATAAAACATATCGTAACCATAACATTAATATTGGTCTTTATTTACACGCCAAAAACCATGCTCATTGTGACCTGCTATTTGATTCGTGGAAAATTGTTTTGTAAAATAAAGTGACCTAATATATGAAACACGTTTTCAAGAATTTAAAACCTAGACGCTATGGACACTGGGATGTAATGGCTCACCCACTAGAACAAACTCAAAAGGGGTTTAAAGAAGTGAGCACAGTCTCACCAAAGGATGTCTAAGGGTATGCTTCTAAGGCCACCGGTCCTCTTCCCCAGGCGTTCATTGGAGCTACCGTGAACCATGATGATCACTACAATGTCATTACCAAAAGTTTTAAAATTAGTGTTACAAAGTTGTTTTGCATGCTTCTTTGTACACGAATTTTACCACATTTATATGTGCATACCTATTTGTTAATATTAAGTCTATGCCACCCAACTATGGACACGCGCACTTGGATTGACTTCTCGGTCGACCTAAGGGCCTTTCCAACCCATGGTAAATTTTCACCGTCGACCTCCTGTTATTTTACACGCTCATACTTGGTCGACTTATATCGAGTTAATGGTCGACTTGATTCCGAGGCATAAGATGAGAACTAAACATGCTTTTTGACATTATTACTTGATACTAATGCCTTAAATGAGTCTCATAAATCAGTGCATTTGCAATTAATGCTCGCCGCTACCTCTTGTCCTATTTTTACACAATCGTCGACCTATGGTAATTAAGTAGGGTTGCAAGATGGATCTTATTCTTAATTAGTAATTAATTGGGTAGTTAATTCTTTTAAGAATGTAATTATCGAAAATACTAGATTTGAACTTTTATGTTCCGAATTGTGTTATTGCAACATAATTCGTAAACAAAATTGGTTTTTCTTTGAAAGACAAACTTAGTCTTTTTTCCTAGTAAGAAGAGTGAGACTTATACCTATCTTTTCTCCTTAGTTGACAAACTAAGATAAGATTCCAAAATTGATAAACTCTTATATGATCTTTCATTACCCTTTTCGTGGTCTAGAGTTAATTGAAAGATAGAATATTTTGTGTAACTGGAAACATTGTGTTTAGAACTACTAAAATAAATAACATCCTGCACTTGTCACGATGTATGAGTTTAAACCGCAAAGAGTAAAGGAATTACTAGCATATGTGCTAGGTAATCCCTTGAACTCTTATTATCTAAAGTGCTAATTACCCTTGGGGCTATGTAGACTATAAAGGAGGAATTGCATGCTAAAGATTCAAGTTAATTGAATAAAAGAATGGCTAGTCCATTGTCTACATAAGTAGAACTTCATATACTCTACTCAATACCTAAGTACATGTTACTCGAGGCAATGAAGAGAATAGGAAAGTATAAAACCGCTATATGCTTTCTACTAGAAATGTAACACTTACAATGTTGACAAATCCAGTTGAGGAGGTTGCATTTTATGACTGAATATCATTCATGTAATGTTGTCAATTTCAGGGGAGCTACGGATTTATTTTGATAGTCACCTATATCATTTCAAACTAGCTTTGAAATAACCCATTACTTCTTCAATATGAAAACCATTGCTTAAAGGAAAATTGCATTTTATTTTATAAGATAACACGTTGCCTCCTCTGCCAAGTGCTTCCTCGAATCTGTTATCTATAGAATAATAATCCACAATTCCTTATTACAAGTTATGGTTCTAAACTACTTATGGTATATATGACATTAATCATTTGAACAATCAATCACGTGTTGTTTGTTTCCATAATATGATGTTGTACCTTACACAAGTGGGAGAAATCTCAAAGTGTGTGCACGGAACAACAATATTATTGGTATCTCTTGACCGCAAGGTAAGGAAACTAATAATTCTACTAGGACTTAAACACGTTAGATGTTTAATGCCCTACTATATGTAAATAAGAATTCTACTGGGACTTAAACACATGAGATGTTTATTGCCCTACTACATTCTAATAATGATTCTACTAGGACTTTAACACGCTAGATGTTTGTTGCCCTACTACATTCAAATGTCATAATATTGTGTATAGATACTTCAACATTAGACTACATGTTTTAGTCAACATAATTATGGTTATATGATAATGATCATAATTCTGAAGTATATAATTAACTTGAAATTACTATAGAACTCAATAGTTTGCGTTCATGATTACTTTTGTTAGTATAATTATACTTACATGTTAAAACATAATTATAAAATCCTTGAATTAACCAATGACTTATAACATAAAGTATACATAGTAAAATTGTTATGTCTTCTAGTTAACACATAAACATAAGGCCTTTGAATTATTCAAAGACTTAATAATGTATTATTGACATGTTCTGTTTTCATGTAAGCACATGAACATATAATACTTGAACAGTTCTGTCTTCTTGTGAACATGTGAACATAAGGTTCTTGTATTGTTCAATGAATATACATTATTGCATGCACTTGGTTCATAAATACTTTATATGCAATTTGGCTTGACCCAATTGACAAGTATTTGGTCCAAAGAGAATTAAGTTATCTAGAACTCATATAGTTTCACAATTCTAATAACTCATAGGATACCACTTCATTATGGTATGCCTAATGTGTTGGATCAAACCTTATTCACATTGTTTGGTTCATGATAGCTTTAATTGCTTTACCTCCAAAACATATCAAGGTTAGAAATTGCGTGTGTCATGGATACACTCAATATAGTTCAAACCTAGAAGGTATTCAAGACAACACATAACTAAAAACCCTAATTCATTAGGGATTTGAGGTTTTGCCACTCAAACTAGTTGAATCATAAACCCTTTTGGATTTTTGATTTTTCTACACTTCCTAGCTTGAAGATTGTAGTTTTGATGTTATTCCTAGCTTGACGAAACACAAAACTATTGCTAGAATTTTTGGTTATAGAGTGATGCTAAATTAGAGTTTTTCTATAAACCCTAATTTGAGTTGTTGGAAGGAATTCCATTATGTCTTGATTTAAGTTCTGAATTTGTTAAAATCTTATGAAGCATTTTATTAACAAAATCTTGAGATGAGAACTTAAAATGTATTTTGTGATTCTCCATAAAGGAACATTTATTGTTGCTTAAATACTTAGTATTTAGAGAATTGTCTCTACTTACAAAAGTAAGGGAGTATATACATATTTCAAAGTTTTTGAGAACAAAATACTTAACCTTCTAAAATGCACTTATTAATGTCATACTAAGGTTAAACATGAAAATGTTGACCGAAGTATAATGATTACTCTCATTCATATATCCAAAAGGATGCCCTATCACTTGAGTGATATTTTTATATCAATGCCGAGGATATAAGTTAGAGATTATTGTAAATCAGCCAACTGCTAAAATATATTATCACATCTTGAATCTGATAAATATTTTAGAACTATGAATGATAAGATGCATTCCTTAAAAGGCAAATCGAGTTTTGAGCTTGATTATTATTTCGCCTAACAGTTAACCTATGAGGTTGGAATGAGTTTCTTTTGAAGAAAGACTCACAAGGACAAATTGTATACATATTAATGCATGGCATTTCATAAGAAGTTTTAATCATACTTAATCAATTGATGTGATTAAATTTTCATATATATACACGCATTAATTATATAAAGATATTTAATTGTCATACATGTGATTTGTATGTTGAATATGACAATTAGATTTTATAACTCTTTCTTTATGATTACCTTTGCAGATGTGTGTAATCAAAAGGGTTATAAATCTTTATTATCTTTATGTAGTATACAAAATTTGAGCAATCCATATTTTGGATTGAATCATGCATCTAAGAGTTGAGATCTTGAATTTAATTACAATATGATTTTGATTAAATTAAGACATCTCTTGAGTACATCTGACATTGAGTGGGAGCATTGTGTTTTTCCTTAAAATTTACATGTTGATGATATCATTCTATTTAAGCTAGATATTGATCCTTAAGCTTGGAATGAAACTTCACTTGGAATTTACGGAATAAAACAAACAACCTTGGAATAAATGTTTATCTCGAATAAACAAATGCGGAAAATAAAGTCTAACACAAATTCAATATATTATTCAAGCAAGTCTTCAATGATATATTTCACTTGAACTAATTTACATGGATGGAAACCTTGTGTTTTTAAACTAAGGGTTTATCATGTATATATTATATTGTGTATAAGACAAGTTGTTGCTTTTGTACAAGAACAAATGAGCTGACAACAACAATATCTAATTGAGAGTGTTTAGATTATTGTTTTATAAATGTTTACGAATTATAAAGCATAGTGTTGTATAAGTACAAATGATGCTAGAGGATTATTTATACTACTTGTAGTAGGATTTTATCATTTATGAAAAATCATAACTAGTTATGATCAACATAGAGCATTGTTGCATTACACATTAATGAATGAGAATACTTTACACTTTTAAACTGTAAAGATGATTGTCGCATGTCGTTCATTTCTAATACCTCATGCAAGGTAAAACGACATCTCCATACTATAATTCTTGCAATAGTATGAGCATATGAGATAAGACACTCATCTAATATTTCAAATCACTCACTATATGTGATATTTGAAATAAGTATTTTTAAAAGTTTACTACCGAGATGACTATTTAGTTTTTCTTGTAAAGAAAGGTTGAAAATGTTGGAAACATTAGGCTTCAACTTACTAAATGAGTCTCATGCATATCTGTTTTAGTATTTGGATAATTGGGATTGATAGACAATTTTTACTTTATGATGAATAAAGATACTTGGTATTTGTTATTCATTCATATAATAATTGTTATCCTATATTTGCATGTTTAATCCTTGAATAATTTTTATTATTCTAAATATGTCCATTGTCGGTTAACAATATGGGAATATTGTTATGATAAGGCAAATGGGAGTGTTGGTTATAATTCTAACGAGAATTCGGATTGTTCCCACCAAACTCATATGTATTCACTAGAGATGCATATGGATTCTCCAACTTTCAAACATTTACTTTTGGATCCTTGTCATAAGTAAAATATTGAAAATGGTTTGTTATCTTCATCCTTAGACTTGAGATACAAGCAAGTTCTGTTATGTGTGGATATGATTTTTGTAAGTATACTAAAACGCTATCTGAACAAGGTAGTTATAAAAGCTATATTTCTGAGTGATGGCGCATCCACAACACTTGTAGAATAAAGGATTTGTTACTCACTTGATATGTGCGAAAGATACCATGGCGCCTCCATTTAATCGATAATTGTCGCCGACCCTGGGGTAATACAAGATGATTCTTGATTACATTTGGTATATCTAATTAAAATCTATAACGAGATTCTAAATGGTTAAACTATATGGAATGATTTGAGATCCATAATCCATGGTTTAACGGTATCTATAACAAAGGATGATTAGAGCAAGACATTGAATGACCATGCTAATGAGAAACTTTTATTTAAACTATTCTCACGCATAACCTTTTAGTTAAAAAAGCTTGTGAGCCGCTTTGCTAGGCGCTTCCTTCGTTAGTTTTGTGTGCCATTCGACACACCAACTCCCAAGGGGGAGCTGTTGGTTTGTGGGAGTTATAAACACACGTAAACGACTAGAAGTGTGGGAGCCGATGGGGGCACACACGATAAACACGAGTATACGTGTCGAACGTAATTTAAACTTGAATTATTTACCCGATATACATGCTACTGACCCGATCCACTCTAAACATTCATGGTCATTCTTGGATAAAATGGTCGAATGTGATGTACCTCAAATGCGTTCACCGACGGCAAGAAGGCGGAAAGTGAATGGGCTTGGTTGGGTTTTTGACTTGTCGATCAAGTCTAAGGCTTAAAAGAGTCTGGTTGTTTTATGTATATATACACAACTCTCTCATCCACATGTACGCATAAATCTACATCCTAATATCCCTAAATCCGATCCTCAACCTCTGCCATAATTCTAGTACTATCTCATTAAGTCGATTAGATTTTTGTGTTGGTTTTGATTCCTAACTTGCATCAATTAATCTTGGTCCAAGTGTTTAGGTATGCATCTACGGTGGTTTGTTTCCAAGTGATTCCTAGTCGAATTGATTTGCAAGCAAAGATAGGGTTTTTCCCTGCTCGATCATCTCGGACAAAAGGATGGAAGATATCGATAACCCATCCGATATTCGTATATGAAAAAAGTGTTCTAGGTCAAGTTTTACTAACTAGATGAACAAGCTTTTTGGTTGGTCGCTTCTGCAAGGAGTATATATATCAAAGGTGAAGACTGTTCTTGGTGATTACTGTTCATGCATTATATTCAAGTAGACAAATGTTGTTGGGTTTTAATTAAGTTCTCGACTAGCATTATCAACGTGATAATGCGTGAATCGGGTTTGTGTGTGATACTCTTCGAGGTATCTATTTTAGATACTTAAAGGTTTCGTGGGTTTCTTATTCAAGCATTAGAGATCAATTGCTGCAAAGGTTAGCCTTCTTTATTCCCTTTTAATTAATTAATAATGTATTAATTATATGTTTATTATTTACGTGTTAACATAATTGCGTTAACTAGATCCAATATCCGCAGTGCACTGTAGAGGTTAATGGTTAACTGCCAAAATCCTTGTACCAATGTCAACTGCTTTTGCTTTATTATGGGTTACACGTTTCTAATATTAATAAACATGTTTTAAAAGGGTTGCATGAAACCTAGTTAGTTATTAAGTTTTATTTTAATTTTGGCACTTACATGCATACTTGTCAATTTTTAATAAATAATAACTAGTCACACACAAATTAAAAATTATATTGATAATTAGAATTAATTTGTTAATTAGAATTTAATTTACATGTGAATTATAATTACCTTGTTAATTAAAAATTAAATTGTTAATTTAGAATTACATGTTAAATTAAAATTACTTGCTAAATTGAATTAAAAGTTAATTTATATTTATTAATTGTTAATTAGAATTATTGTGATAATTAGAATTACATATTGATTTAAATACATAAATTGCGTAATTACTTGTTAATTGAGATTGCCATGCTTTTATGTGTTTTTCCTACCACGACCCACTCAATTGTTTTTCTAAGTGATGTATGGGGCGATCTAGGTATTGTATCCTAGTGACGGTCTTATGGTTCTCCGTTTGGGGAAGACTGCAAGAGAACTCGGAATAATATGTGTTTTATATTAATGTTTATGCTTATATGTTTGTGATTCCTATATGTGCATTATTACTTGCTTTGACACCTAATTGTATGCAATATGGAATAATACATATCGTAACCATAACATTAATATTGGTCTTATTTACACCAAAAATACCATGCTCATCGTGACCTGCTATTTGATTCGTGGAAAATTGTTTTTAAAATAAAGTGACCTAATATATGAAACACGTTTTCAAGAATTTAAAAACTAGACTTATGGACACTGGGATGTACGGTCACCCACTAGAACAAACTCAAAAGGGGGTTTTAAAGAGGTGAGCACGTCTCACTGAAAGGATGTCTAAGGGTATGCTTCGGCGCCACTCGGTCCTCTGCCTTCCTGTATGTTCGATTGAGCTACCGTAACCATGATGATCACTAAAGTGTCATTACCAAAGTTTTTAAAATTAGTGTTACAAAGTTGTTTTGCATGCTTTGCATTACCGACTTTTACCACATTTGTGTGTGCATACCTATTTGTTAATATTAAGTCTATGCCACCCAACTATGGACACGTGCACTTGATTGACTTCTTCCCGTCGAACCAAGGCCTTTCCAACCCATGGTAATTATTTCTCACCGTCGACCTCGGTTATTTTACACGTTCATACTTGGTCGACTTATATCGAAGTTAACCGTCGCACTGACCTCGGTAGGCATAAGATGAGAACTAAACATGCTTTTGACATTATTACTTGATACTAATGCCTTAAAATACCTCATAAATCTAAGAGTTGCATTTTGCAATTAATGCTCGCCGCTACCTTTGTCCTATTTTTTTTACACACGGTCTAACCTATGGTAATTAAGTGGGGTTGCAAGATGGATCTTAGTCTTAATTAGTAATTAATTGGTTAGTTAATTCTTTTAAGAATGTAATTATCGAAAATACTAGATTTGAACTTTTTATGTTCGATTAATTGTGTTATGCAAATATATTCGTAAAACAAATTTGTTTTTCCTTGAAAGACAAACTTAGTCTCTTTTCCTAGTAAGAAGAGTGAGACTTATACCTATCTTTCTCCTTAGTTGACAAACTAAGATTCCAAAATTGATAAACTCTTATATGATCTTTCATTACCCTTTTCGTGGTCTAGAGTTAATTGAAAGATAGAATATTTTGTGTAACTGAAAACATTGTGTTTAGAGCTACTAAAATAAATAACATCCTGCACTTGTCACGATGTATGAGTTTAAACCGAAAAGAGTAAAGGAATTACTAGCATATGTGTAGGTAATCTCCTTGAACTCTTATTATCCTCGAAGTGCTAATTACCCTTGGGGCTATGTGACGATAAAAGGAGGAATTGCATGCTAAAGATTCAAGTTAACTGAATAAAAGAATGGCTAGTCCATTGTCTACATAAGTAGAACTTCATATACTCTACTCAATACCTAAGTACATGTTACCAGAGGCAATTGAAGAGAATAGGAAAAGTATATAAACCGCTATATGCTTTCTACTAGAAATATAACACTTACAATGTTGACAAATCCAAATGAGGTTGCATTTTATGACTGAAATATCATTCATGTAATGTTGTCAATTCTGGGAGCTACGGATTTATTTCTGATAGTCACCTATATCATTTCAAACTAGCTTTGAAATAACCCATTACTTTCCGAATATGAAAAACCATTGCTTAAAGGAAAATTGCATTTTATTTTATAAGATAACACGTTGCCTTGCTGTTTCCTCGAATCAAGTATATCTATAGAATAATAATCCACAATTCCTTATTACAAGTTATGGTTCTAAACTACTTATGGTATATATGACATTAATCATTTGAACAATCAATCACGGTTGTTTGTTTTGTAATATGATGTTGTACCTTGCACAAGTGGGAGAAATCTCAAAGTGTGTGCAAGGAACAACAATATTATTGGTATCTCTTGACCGCAAGGTAAGGAAACTAATAATTCTACTAGGACTTAAACACGTTAGATGTTTAATGCCCTACTATATGTAAATAAGAATTCTACTGGGACTTAAACACATGAGATGTTTATTGCCCTACTACATTCTAATAATGATTCTACTAGACTTTAACACTTAGATGTTTGTTGCCCTACTACATTCAAATGTCATAATATTGGTATAGATACTTCAAATATTAACTACATGTTTTAGTCAACATAATTATGGTTATATGATAATGATCATAATTCTAAAGTATATAATTAACTTGAAATTACTATAGAACTCAATAGTTTGCGTTCATGATTACTTTTGTTAGTATAATTATACTTACATGTTAAAACATAATTATAAAATCCTTGAATTAACCAATGACTTATAACATAAAGTATACATAGTAAAATTGTTATGTCTTCTAGTTAACACATAAAACATAAGGCTGAATTATTCAAAGACTTAATAATGTATTATTGACATGTTCTGTTTTCATGTAAGCACATGAACATATAATACTTGAACAGCCTGTCTTCTTGTGAAACATGTAACATAAGGTTCTTGTCTTGTTCAATGAATATACATTATTGCATGCACTTGGTTCATAAATACTTTATATGCAATTTGGCTTGACCCAATTGACAAGTATTTGGTCCAAAGAGAATTAAGTTATCTACGAATTCTATATAGTTTCACAATTCTAATAACTCATAGGATACCACTTCATTATGGTATGCCTAATGTGTTGGATCAAACCTTATTCATATTGTTTGGTTCATGATAGCTTTAATGCTTTACCTCCAAAACATATCAAGGTTAGAAATTGCGTGTGTCATGGATACACTCAATATAGTTCAAACCTAGAAGGTATTCAAGACAACACATAACTAAAAACCCTAATTCATTAGGGATTTGAGGTTTTGCCACTCAAACTAGTTGAATCATAAACCCTTTTGGATTTTTGATTTTTCTACACTTCTAAATAAGATTGTAGTTTTGGTGCTCTTCCTAGCTTGACGAAACACAAAACTATTGCTAGAATTTTTGGTTATAGAGTGATGCTAAATTAGAGTTTTCTATAAACCCTAATTGAGTTGTTGAAGGAATTCCATTATGTCTTGATTTAAGTTCTGAATTTGTTAAAATCTTTAAGCATTTTATTAACAAAATCTTGAGATGAGAAATAAAATGTATTTTGGATTCTCCATAAAGGACAATTTATTGTTGCTTAAATACTTAGTATTTTGAGAATTGTCTCTACTTACAAAAGTAAGTGGGAGTATACACATATCTCAAAGTTTTTGAGAACAAAATACTTAACTTTCTAAAATGCACTTATTAATGTCATACTAAGGTTAAACATGAAAATGTTGACCGAAGTATAATGATTACTCTATTCATATATCCGAAAGGATTCATCACTTGAGTGATATTTTTATATCAATGCTGAAGGATATTAGTTAGGAGATTATTGTAAATCAATCGCTAAAATATATTATCATCTTGAATCGATAAATATTTTAGAACTATGAATGACGGAGATGCATTCCTTAAAAAGGCAAATCGAGTTTGAGCTTGATTATTATCACCAACAAGTTAACCTATGAGGTGGGAATGAGTTGCTTTTGAAGAAAGACTCACAAGGACAAAATTGTATACATATTAATGCATGGCATTTTATAAGAAGTTTTAATCATACTTAATCAATTTACTGTGATTAAATTTTCTTACATATACACGCATTAATTATATAAAGATATTTAATTGTCATACATGTGATTTGTATGTTGAATATGACAATTAGATTTTATAACTCTTTCTTTATGATTACCTTTTCCGAGGACGGTGTGTAATCAAAAGGGTTATAAATCTTTATTATCTTTTATGTATGTATGTCAATTGAGCAATCCATATTTTTGGATTGGATCATGCATCTAAGAGTCAGATCTTGAATTTAATTATGATTTTGATTAAATTAAGACATCTCTTGAGTACATCTGACATTGAGTGGGAGCATTGTGTTTTTCCTTAAAATTTACATGTTGATGATATCATTCTATTTAAGCTAGATATTGATCCTTAAGCTTGGAGTGAAACTTCACTTGGAATTTACTAATAAAACAAACAACCTTAGAATAAATGTTTATCTGGAATAAACAAATGCGAAAAATAAAGTCTAACACAAATGCAATATATTATTCAAGCAAGTCTTCAATGATATTTCATTGAACTAATTTACATGGATGGAAACCTTATGTTTTTAAACTAAGGGTTTATCATGTATATATTATATTGTGTATAAGACAAGTTGTTGCTTTTGTACAAGAAACAAAATGAGAAATGACAACAATATCTAATTGAGAGTGTTTAGATTATTGTTTTTATAAATGTTTACGATTATAAAGCATATAGTGTTGTATAAGTACAAATGATGCTAGAGGATTATTTATACTACTTGTAGTAGGATTTTATCATTTATGAAAATCATTAACTAGTTATGATCAACATAGAGCATTGTTGCATTACACATTAATGAATAGAATACTACACTTTTAAAACCTGAAGATGATGATTGTCAGATGTCGTTCATTTCTAATACCTCATGCAAGGTAGCATACATCTCCATACTATAATTCTTGCAATAGTATGAGCATATGAGATGACACTCATCTTATATTTCAAATCACTCACTATATGTGATATTTGAAATAAGTATTCGAAAGTTTACCAGCATGACTATTTAGTTTTTATTTTAAAGAAAGGTTGAAAATGTTGGAAACATTAGGCTTCAACTTACTAAATGAGTCTCATGCATATCTGTTTTAGTATTTGGATAATTGGGATTGATAGACAATTTTACTTTATGATGAATAAAGATACTTGGTATTTGTATTCATTCATATAATAATTGTTATCCTATATTTGCATGTTTAATCCTTGAATAATTTATTATTCTAAATATGTCCATTGCCGGTTAACAATATGGGAATATTGTTATGATAAGGCAAATGTGAGTGTTGGTTATAATTCTAACGAATTTGGATTGTTCCCGCCAAACTCATATGTATTCACTAGAGATGCATATTGGATTCTCCAACTTTCAAACATTTACTTTTGGATCCTTGTCATAAGTAAAATATTGAAATGGTTTGTTATCTTCATCCTTAGACTTGATACAAGCAAGTTCATATGTGTGGATATGATTTTTGTAAGTATACTAAAACGCTATCCGAACAAGGTAGTTATAAAAGCTATATTTCTGGAGTGATGGGCAAACATCCACAACACTTGTAGTCAATAAAGGATTTGTTACCCACTTGATATATGTGCAGAAGATACCACAAGCGCCCGCATTTAATCGTATAACGGTCTGGCCTTAATTCTAGGGTAATACAAGATGATTCTTGATTATATTTAGTATATCTGAATTAAAATCTATAACGAGATTCTAAATGGTTAAACTATATAGAATGATTTGAGATCCATAATCCATGGTTTAACGGTATCTATAACAAAGGATGATTAGAGCAAGATTTTGAATGACCATGCTACAGAAATTTCAAAACTATTCTCACGATACACTTTTAGTTAAAAAAGCTTAGGGTGAGCGTTTGCTAGCGTTTCTTCGTTAGTTTTGGTGCCATTCGACACACCAACTCCCAAGGGGAGTCTGTTGGTTTTGTGGAGTTATAAACACATGTAAACGACTAGAAGTGTGTGAGCCGATGGGGGCCACACGATAAAACACGGTATAATGCGGTCGAACGTAATTTAAACTTGAATTATTTACCCGTATTATACATGCTACTTGACCCGATCCACTAGTTGATCTTGTGGTGTTCTTGATAGCTAAATGGGTCAATGATGTACTTGGGCCTCTCGCGGTTCACCGACGCAAGAAGGCGAAAGTGAATGGGCTTGGTTGGGTTTTGACTTGTCGATCAAGTCTAAGGCTTAAAAAGATTTCGGTTGTTTTATGTATATATACACAACTTTCTCTCATCACATGTACGCATAAATCTACATCCTAATATCCCTAAATCATCCTCAACCTCTCACTATAATTCCAAATACTATCTCATTAAGATTCCATTAGATTTTTGTGTTGGTTTTGATCTTAACTTCATCAATTAATCTTGGTCCAAGTGTTTAGTATGTGACGAATGGTGGTTTGTTTTCCAAGTGATTCCTTTAGTCGAATTGATTTGCAAGCAAAGATAGGGTTTTTCCCTGCTCGTGATCATCTCGGACAAGGATGGAAGATATCTGATAACTCCATCCGATATCGTATAGTGAAAAACAAGTTTCTGGCTGTTGTACAGACAAAGAACAAGCTTATTTGGTTGGTTTCTCGTTTTTGGTCGAGTATATATATCAAAGGTGAAGACTTGTTCTGGTGATTACTGTTCATGCATTATATTCAAGTAGACAAATGTTGTTGGATTTTAATTAAGTTCTCGACTAGCATTATCGAACGTGATACGTAATCTAAGTTTTGTGGTGATACTTTCGGAGGTATCTATTTTGATACTTAAAGGTTTCAGAGGGTTTCTTATTTCGCATTAGAGACTCAATTGCCAAGCAAAGTTAGCCTTCTTTATTCCCTTTTAATTAATTAATAATGTATTAATTATATGTTTATTATTTACGTGTTAACATAATTGCTTAATAGATCCAATATCCACAAGCAGTAATTGTGAGGTTAATGGGTTAATCTGCTTCAAAAATCCAAATAAAGATGTTAATAAGTAGTATAGTTGAAGAAATTGCGTTTACTATTATCATAAATATGACATATACATCCCATGGTCCAATGACAGAACTTGAAACATGGCATAATATTTGTTCTTTTTCGTCCGTATGATGATGCTCAAAATGAAATTAGGTTATGATGTACCTTTTACAAAGGTTTGTTAAGTTCAACAAGTGACCAAACCATCCATATTCAAAAAATTTGATATAGTGTATGTTGAAAGTTAGTACTTTTCAAGGCCTTTAGAAAAATATAATAACCTAGTTATTACACTGCTTATTATATTAAAAGGATAACTTATGGAATAATTAACCTTAGGTTATTCAACTTAGAATATAAAATCTTCAAGGATAGTTTTTGAAAAAATCTAGTCCCCCCATAAGTTATAGATAGCCTGTAAGGCACAAAACAAAGGAGCCTCTACAAAATTTCGAGACACTTAGTGTTAGATATTTCATTTGGAGATTTATACAATATCCTAGATATATGACAAAAGAAAATGGAGATAGTGCAAAGAAAGAAGTAAGTACTACTAGTACACCTTAATTCCAATGTCCGATGCTAAATCCCTCGAATTACTCATTATGGGCTATTCGAATGCAAATCATTCTCGAAGCGAATGGTTTATGGGAAATGATAGAGCCACTAGAGACGACTCAAGTTGAAAACAAGAAAAATAAGACTGCAATCGAATTCCTTTGCCAAGCTTTACCCGAAGAACAGTTGCTTCAAATAACAAAGCACAAAATCGCGAAAGCCATATGCGATGCTTTGAAGACTAGACACATTGGCGAACAAAGAGTCCAACAAGCAAGATTACAAAAACTCAAATCCGACTTTGAGATATTACATATGAAGACACACGAGACAATCGACACCTTCACCGGAAAAATAACAACACTAGTAAACAAAGCTGCTAGTCTAGGGCATACAATTGAAGATCAAACAATAATGGAAAAATGTTAAATGATGTACCCGATAGGTATCTGCAAATAGTTGCTTCAATAGAGCAATATTCTGATCTAAGTAAAATGACAATGGAAGAAACAATTGGAATACTCAAGACATATGAGGAAATAATTAAGTACAAGAATGGTAAACAAATGGACAATCAAGAGAGACTGATGTTCACACGACATGTAAACAGAGGAAAGTATTTTAGAGGGATGATGGAAAGTATAGATTTTTACAAGGAAAGAAAACGAGAAATTTAAGAAAGAGAGGAAAGATGGAGAAACGTTTCATGGAAACTTCAATGGAAGCAACTTCAAGAAATCAAGCTATGATACTAGCAAATTACAATGATTCAAATGTAAGAACATAGGGCATATTGCACATAACTTTCCTCAAAGGACAAAGACAAATGAGCAATCTAATCTTGTTGAAGAAGACTTAGAACCTACCCTATTAATGGCAATATTAGAAAACTCAGATGAAGGGAAACAAGTAAAAGAAGTTGAAGAACAAAAGGTCTCACTACATGAAGAAGATATAGGGTATAAAGAGAAAAATATGGATAATCTATGATACTTAGACAATGGAGCTAGCAACCATATGATCGAGTGAGAGAACACTTCAAAGAGTTAGATGAGAAGTCAAGGAAAAGTAAGATCTGGAGATGGTTCACACATAGAAATCAAAGGAAAAGGTTCAATTTTAATAGAATGTGATGACGAGAAGTGATTTCAGTCATTTTGAGTATAGTATAATTTAACGGAAGTACATAACTCCCGGGTCGTTCTCCCAACGAGGCGTGAAATGGAACGTCGGATCTTCGTTTAAAGGTTAGGTGATTTGAATGAGATAAAATTATTTTGGGTTTTGGAACTTAAAAATAGAAAACGTAAATAAGAAAGCAAATAAAAAGCATATTAAACAAGTAAAAAAAGCACGAATAAACCTAAACGCAATCTAAACTTAAAAACGCAACTACGGGATTCTAAAAACGCGATATAAAACCTAATTTTGAAATTTTAACCCAAGATGTGAAATTTTAATTTCTAAAAATCCTAAATAATAAAATAAAATTTTAGAAAAAAGTTATATATTTTTTGACTTTTATTTTATTTATTATGAATTAAAAACTGTTTTAAAGAAAATTAAATATTTAAAATAGTAAATAATTAAGGAAAATTTTGAAACTTTTTGGAAAATTACTTAATATTATTCTAAACCTAGGAAAAATAAGTTGGACCTAAAAGCTATACTAAATAAGTTGTTAAAAAGCGAAACAGAAAATAAGCTAAAAGGGGATTTTGTCTATAAGTAATTAAAAGTGTATTATACAACCTGAAAGACCCTAGGGCGCTACTGTTGAGTGTGTGTGGTGTTGAGGTGTTGGAAAGGGGGAGATCACAGGTTCGACCGCTGTGACTCCCTTTTTGAAATTTTATTTTATTTTTGAATTTTTGGTTATAAAAACTTATTAATAAGATAAAATTAAAACACTTTACTGAAAAAAAAAACTTTTGAAATCTAAGAATATTTCTAAAAAACTATTGAGCAGCCGTTTTAAGATAAAAATAGCCAAACACACCTTAACAGCTTTTATGGCTACAACAAGCTATTAATGAGCTATCCTAGGGAGAAATGAACTAAGGCATACTAAAACTAGAATCAAAATAAGCTATGAGGACTAAAAAACAAAAAATAAATAAAGAAAAGGAATAAGCATTTATGATAAAACCAAGGTTGTAAAATCGCTAGCGCTAGTGGAAGGTTGGGAAGGCCTAGCGATTAATTGGTTAGGCGGGGATTAATCGGATTGGAATTTTTATGCACAAAAATGTAATTTTGGATAATATATTATTTTATATGTATGGGATAAGCGATTGCATCAAAGTTCAAATAATTCAAGTGTTCAAATATAGACAAAATAAATAATTTTCAAAGTTCAAAGTCAAACATAAATATTACTCGGTTTGTTGATCATTTTTAAGCGACCTTTGACCGATTTTGTCCAATTAATCGGTTTGTTGACCGATTTTAAGTGATTTGTCTCGATTTTAAGTTTTTGTTGACCAATTTTGCTCCTTTTGTCGGATTAATCCGATTAGTCCGATTTTCTCCAATTAATCGGTTTGTTGACCGATTTTTAAGCGATCTTTGACCAAACCAAGTAAATAGGCCGATTATGATAAATCAAGGCGTTTAATGAGCGATCAACGATTATATGATTAATCGGTCGGCCGCCTGGACCGATTTTTACAACAGAGATAAAAACTAAGGTAAGTGAGTGACAAGGGGATGCAAATAGGGATGGCAACGGGGCGGGGAATGTCGGGGATTGTATTTACCATCCCCATTCCCGTTTTCACTCTTCATCCCCATCCCCGTCCCTATCCCCATCGGGTAATTGCTTTACATCCCCATCTCCGTCCCCAATGGGGATCGGGGATCCCCGTGGGGATTCGGGGATTTTCAATCCTTATGAACTAACATAAAGTTTCCACCAACTCATCGAAAATATAAAGAATTTTAACTAATAAAGTGTTTCATAAAACGTACGTACATCGCACATTGTTAGATTCATTACAATTTCAATTGAACTGTAAATCATCCTCAACATTGTAACATCACATATAATATAAAAATTATATGTATCATATGTGTCTATTCGGACAAACGAATAAGTAATATGTAGTTGGTGCTTATGCTTCTAATTCTAAATTTACTTGATTTTATAAATATCACATATGCATATAAATAAACATGTCGATACTCATATACATATACATATACATATACATAAACATATACATATACATATACATATACATATACATATACAAGTTAATCGAGTATGGATATAGCATATAAATTCTAAATACTTATACATTAAAAAGATTGGAGTCGGGGTCGGGTTCAGGGATTTATGTTATCCCCATCCCCGCCCCATCCCCGGTTTCATATTTCGGGGATTCCCCATCCTCGTCCCCATCCCCGGTCAACTCGGGGATTCCCCAGTCAAAATCGGGTTTGGGGATCGGGTCCCCATCGGGTACGGATTTTTTTGCCATCTCTAGATGCAAAGGAGTTCAATAACCTATCAAAAAGCATATAAGAAGCAAAAATAAGCAAATCCTAATCTATAATATCCTAAAAGCTAATGGGACTCCAAATTAAGCAAAATGAAATAAGCTAAAGGCCTAGAAAACTTCCTTAAGCTGTTGATGCAACAGCAGCTAAGTTGCCTAAGGGGGGTTTTTCTAGCTTATAATTAAGCAAGAAAATAAGGACAAAAGACCTAGAAAAGCAAAAACAGATAGAGTTTATATATCACAGATCTCATAAAACTAAAAAGGAACTGATATGAGCTTTGTAAAGAGCTTGTGAACAAGTTGGGTCAGGACTGCTATTTATGATCCATGTTAAAAATCTGTCTAAACTAGCTTCTTCTAAGCTAATTTTTAGCTAGCTATTAAGACCTAAAAGCTAAGCCAAGTGGAAACAGATTAAGAGGGGCAATAAGAGATTTATAAAAAATACATTTTATACATTCCTGACCCTATAATAAGCTGTGAAAACAGCCTCACAGAAACTGTTTTGGTTTTTTTGAAATTTTTAGAAAAACTTGCAAAATGGACTCAAAACCTATGAATCTTGTTTAAAACATTTATAACTACTAAATAACTACTATTATGACAAATTGGAAACTGAATGAAACTACATTTAAGAACCAAAACACATGAACACATATTTAAACCACTTCTAAACTCTAAATCCGAACACCCTCTTATTTCATCAAAACTGATTTTAAAACAACTTTTACCTGAAACTCTGATGATTTTTAACTGAGAATGACATATTATGACTTAATTACTTATAATAAACAGATTTTTACTACAAAATAAGCTGATATTAAGATGAGAACTAAATTTGACTTTTATTGACTTTTAGGAAAAGTGAATCTAAACAATAGATAAACTCATATTAAGCTATGGAACAGCTTATTTGAGCTTATAACTAAGTAAAATGCAGATTATTGAAGCAAATTTAACCCTTAAACATCATTATTGAAAACTCAATTTGCATAATATAAAAACAGAAATTGAATGAAATACTTTTATTGAAATGAGAAACTGATTACAAGCTGGAAGTTAAAAGAGAAAGACTTAAATTGAACTTTTAAAAACAATACACAACTAAAATCACCCTACTTCTAACCCTAAACCTAATTCCTAATGAGTATCAACTGTGAGAAGAGGAGACTTTTTATAGCCAAGCTTGGAGCCTTCTGGAAGCTTTGGATGCTTTCCCATCTTCTAATCTCGACCCTTAATTCTTTTCCCATCCAATGTGTGCCTTGGATTGCGTGCCACATAACACTGACCAATAGATGAGCTCCGGATTGCCAAGGTGGCATAAAATGATGTAAGACTTCTGACAAGTCAGCTCAGCTTCTAGAAGGGGTTAAATGAGGTGGGGAGACTTGGTGTGTAAGGGTAAAACGTTGGGGAAGATAAACAGTAAAACGGTTTTATTGCGGGCAAAAGGTTTTTTATTTTTTTATTGTTTAATAATGTTTGACTATTTGACCAAGAGGGACGGGTTGAGGTAAAAGTAAGGTTGGGTTAGTAATTGTGGTCTTGGGTAGTGTTATGGATTTGGACTTGGGGTTTGTGGTATAATGGATTTATTTTGTAACCGGGTGTAGGATTTAAGGTTTAAAGGGTTAAAAGTTAACGAAAGTTAACTTTGTTTTAGGTTAAGTTAGATAAAGAACTAATTTTACAATTATAGCAAAGTTAGTTTTAGGGGCCATAGGTGTAATTTAGCAAAAGGTAAGGGTGAGTTTGGTAAATTGAGGTTAAAGCTTGATCCAAATAGCAAAATTTCATCCCCTTGGCACCGGCCACGCTCTTCCAATCTCGCGTTCTGTTTCGGCTGTTTTGTTTTTTCTTGTCCATTTTACATATCCGTACTGCACATGTATAAACACAAAACAATACATATTTGGCATTTAACGGTCAGTTTTTGGTTTATTTGGTCCGGTTTTGATAAAGAAAAGGTATGTGTTTTCACACATACCAAGAAACAAAAAATTATATCACACGTATATTACATTCCTAGCTTGAAAAGCAACTTATTGAGCCTTGGACAATTTACTGAAATTGGTTGTAAGGTAGTAATTGAAGACGAAAAATTACGACTTTATGACATGGATAACAAAATCTTCTTGAAAGTTACAAGACAAAGAAATCGACTATATAAAGCAAGTCTAAAGATAGGCACACCAACCGGCCTACTATAAAATTTAAAGGATAATACATGGTTATGGCACGCAAGACTAGGACATCTCAATTTCGAGTCACTAAAATCAATGGCTCAAAGGGATTTAGTTCATGGAATACCTGCCATTAAACATACAACACAAATCTGTGATGTTTGTTTAATTGGAAAACATAGTAGAGCGCCATTTCCTAAAAGAGCAAAAGCTAGATCAACTTCACCTTTAGATTTAGTATATGCCATATGGAGATTTATGTGGACCAATGTGACACACGGTAATTTTTCACTTATTATTAAATAATAAATGGTAATTTATTATTACAAAGCAAATTCATTAAGCATACATTAGCTTGCTCGAGCATTTTGAGTAGATAACTCATACATTGTAGCATACCGATAACCATTTGCATAGTAATTTAATTAGAGATTGTGATATTCTTGTCCCGAAATTCTTTATGATTAAATTTGTTAGACGAGAGGTTATCTCGTTTTCCCATTGAGACCGACACGCACGCATTCCAACACTATGATAAGGGCAAAAACATATGGTAAATCCTAATAGAAAATATTACCAATATTATACCATTTCGAAAAACGATTCATAAAGCGTCCCCGTATAAAAAGTAGCAAATTATAATACTTCATTCACGGTATAATATCGCGGGACACACAATTCATAACACAAATTTTAGTTACTTACAACACTTAATAATTAAAATTTACCTCAAGAATTAAAATGTTACAAAATATTTAAGAGAATAAAAACCCTTATCCTATCCATCTACTCTTGTGTTAACCGCCCCCTTCTATAATTTTTAACGTCTGCCTTCCCTCTAATCCCCACGTTTCTCTCTTACAAAGGGATTACAACAAAATTTCATCTTCCCAAAAAGGTTCTACCTCTTCCTGCTACTCTACCATTCGGCTAGGTCAAAGCACCCAAAGAGGAAGATTGATCAAGATGGAACCTGCAAGAGCCCCTTTCATCCTAACTTTCTTCATACAAGGTATTTTGGTGATTGTTTTGTTGGTTCGCAACACCCACGCCGCCCCATTCCAATCGAGAATCAGGACATCCAAGAGGTGGTTGTGGGAGCATCATATGTCACTTTTCTTTCTATTCCTATGAGGAGCCGCCTGGTGTAAGGGTTAGGGTAGGAGGAAAGAAGGTTTAGCTGAATATGGTATACCACCAAGTTCCAAGAAGGAAAGGGAGGTCAAAGACCATCTAAGCCTTCTATTTTATGACTGACCCATGAGAGTCCCTCTCATCCATCATCTCCATCCCTCCCTCAAAACACTTCATTTTTGTTTGTGGTGATTAGCAATCTGCCGTTGGGTTCAATAAAAAGGGTTGGAGTTTGGTCAAATCTTTGCTCTCGAAGTTAGCTTTCATCCTTGTCATCTCCATCCCACTTTGATAAGGTTTATCAATCTTCTTGTAAATGTTGTCATGCTATGATCCTTAAAAATGAGATGTTAAGTTTTGATAATTTGTATTGATTCATGCTTGTGAATTTCGATTAATTAAGTTGTCATCATCCTTGGTGTGTTAAGCTTGTTGTTTGGCTAATCTATGAAACCCATTTGATACCTTGGTTACGCCAATCAACACCTATGTCGATATGTTCTTGTCGAATAATCATATGTCAAAGTTGTCAAATCCTATGCCCACAATAGATCTTAATCATGAGTAAACTAATAACTCTAAATTGATGGGGTAATCGGGTGATTAAGACGTAGAACCATTAGTTTGTAGTGATAAATGCATCGCCAATTTGACCTTGACATGGGAAAACTGATGTTGTTATATCACTAGCTCCTTGTGTCGAAATAACGCCTTACGTGAGTCATGTTTGATCCCTATGGTGAGTCAAATGAAGAAAACCCCACGCGGGTTGTCACCACGGTGGTATGATCTGTTTTTCTAAAATGGTTACAATGGGTTAACGCGGGTCATGTATGCTTGTTTCCCGGTCGAGAAGTCTCGACTTCACAACCTAGGACATGCTATGGACGAGTTGTATCTCGAGTCAAAGCCGTTTATGTTAAATTCCTGCGTCAAAAACAAATGCACTAGCATTAAGTTTCGGAATGTAATATGTCCTCTAAAACTTGATAATGTAATGTGGCGTTTAATAATTTGTACCAAATCTGTTTCTGTAATACATTGGGCCACAACCCAGATTTGCCTTCCAAGAAAGTTTTCTACACCACATATGGGCTTAAAGCCTTCTCGTATATATATAACACTTCGGGCCTAAGCCCAATGTTATATCCATTTATGTCGGGCCACATCCCACTGCGCTATAAGTGTGCTCGTCTAGCGCTTAGATGGTCGTCAAATAAGACTTGAAATGTATACTCGGAAGTCAAATAAAACTAAACTCATCTCCCGCATATTCATTTCCTTTCGTTGTATGCCGTCATAACATCAAGTGTAAAATTCTTAATGCAAGTATACCTAAATAGAGAAACAAGTGCTAAAAATACAATTTACTTAACAAGTTCCATATCAAAGTTTTAACATCAATGTGTTCGGGTAGACACATTTATGTCAAGTAAGTTACTAGGCGTGAATTGTAAAAGTTAAGAAACTATTTTTGACAAACAAATAGTGACTAACTATATCATTTTATCATATAATAAATTTGAAAGTCTTCAAATTTAATATGAGTATTTTCTAAAAACAATTAGAAAATAAATCAACTTTGTTCGATTTTGACGATACAATTATGTGTCAACATGAATAAGTATATATACATTCATATACTTACTAGTAAAACATTTTGATTATGTTACTAGCCAATTACGATTTTAATACCATTATAAAACAATATTAATTGAACCATTTTAAGTAAGTCCTACTTAAAATAATGAACTAAAATATTGCCCTCCTTATCTAGGTCGCGTGTCGGTGCAGTTCCATAATATTCATTGAAATCTCACCTTTGGACTACTTATTGCTAAGATGAGTTTATAGCCCCTCTTTTATTTGATAAATTGTTTTATACATGTTGGGGTGAGAAAATATGAAAAACTTTTTTTATGGACCTGAGCTATTGCATGATTAATATTACGTGGTTTAGCCTAAGCCCTTATGTCCCTAGAAATGCCCCCTTTCATGAACCGTCAGTTCCCTGCTGGGAAGCGCGAATGTTATAAATAGATCTATTGAGGGTAACTCCTCCGTTCGGTTGGCCATACTTAGGCCAAGACGAAACGTATACCATGTCGGAATCGAGTGTTGAGGGACAAAACACTCGCATTGGGCCCCATAGATTGTATGACTTCATTTAGCATACAGAAACTGTCGTAGTATCGGTTGCATGAACTTAGTGCTAACGTAATAGACTTTCATCCTTATATCATTATATTCGTTGTAATGATTATATGTCTTTGATTATGGTCCATGCTTAATGTTTTATTATAAACCTATGAACTCACCAGCTTTTAGTGACCTTTTAGCATATTTTATCAGGTGTTTGATTTGTGATCATGGATTCAAGGCAAGAACTGGCAATGGTCGTAGTTATCCTAAAGAAGTGTTTTAACACATGTTGATGTTTTAATTGGGACCACAAAACTTATGGGATGTGCCATTTTTATTTAAACAATGTTTGTAAGACAATGTTTTTAAACAATTCTATGAAATTAAAACGAAGTATGTATTCCGTTCTTTATTACTTGTGTTATGATCCCTGATTTAGTAGCACCCCATGAACCATATGCTTCCGCTAAACCAGATTTGGGGGTGTTACAGATTGGCATCAGATCCTAAGTTATAGAGAACTAGGTACATATAACCCCTAAACTATAACTACTTTTTACAAAAACATCACGCTACGACCGTCAGTTGCCACTTGCCTTACTTGTCATTTTACTTAGAGTTCATTTAAATAGGATTGCATGTTTCATTTCCTATTTACTAGTTCACTATTCCATATTTATTATGAGTATTTTTCCACATATGCACCGTCTTGTCACAGACCATGCCTTCACCTGCCTTTTACCACGATGTTCAAGAAAACATCCTACTTGCTGCTCACTTACCTGCTACTTACCAGATTCCACTCATGACCATAGATCCGTACATCCAAGCTGTATAATTAGCTCAGCCAGACACTGCACCTGTTTCATCCATACCCACTCTCATCACTACTCCATCTGCCTTACTAACCCGCAGGTGTAAAGCCAGCATGATTGTTAGAGTGCCTGGATATCGTGAGCGATACTCATTCCTACATGCATCAGCTTCCCAGATGACCCGTACGGGTCCTTCTACCACTCCAGTGTCACTATCATCAGCATCCACCGAGTTACCACCTCATCAGAGGCTCAGGAGAGACAGTGACTCCTACTCAGAGGAAGACCCAGATGAAGACCCAGAGGATGAGTTGGCAGAGTCTATGCCGGTTGAGGATATTCCTGGACATATTGGTACATATGTAGACATGGATACGCAGATTGAGCAGATGGACAGTGTAGAGATTGTTCAGAGTATCCATGAGTTGGGACAAAGTTCTAGGATGGCTCAGAGGATGAGCGAGGAGATGGATATTGATGTACCGACTGGGTTAGGACAGAGAGCTGCTTTTCTTCGCAGCCAGGAGGAGGGTAACGAGGTTTTGTGGAGAGATGTTAATTGTTTGATCAGTACTATACCACACGTTGCGAGTCCGGATTACACTTCATCATCCCCATCATTCATACCATCTGCTTTGGACATAGAGCGTCTTGCTCACTCTACTGGTCCGATTGAGACTTTTGTGACAGCAGCACCGAGTGATGCACAGCCTGTGTCAGATCCACCAGTGTCCTCAGATGGTGAGGAATTGACTCTCACCGAGAGGGTACTCATCAAGTTGGACTCCAATAAGGCCTTACTAGGAGTCCATACAGATCAGTTAGAGAGAGTTGAGCCAGCACGCTTACAGGCTTACGAGCAGCATGTTGAGGCTCTTGATCGTACTACAGATGTGTTATTTGAGAGCATAGAGTTAGAGAGGCACGAGAGGATTCGGTTAGGTTTCAGGTTTGAGGCTCAGGTTGAGGTTGTTAGAGAGCTGGATAGCAGATCGCGAGCATTGGGCAGAGGACAGGCCAGGATGCATGGCAGACTTGAGGAGTTAGAGAGCATTCAGTGGATTGCCCGGGATACTGCTAGAGCTGAATGGCAGAGGACTTCAGGTTTGGAGTCCATGTAAGCCTCCCAAATGAGGCGCTATTGAGCATTTGCGCGTAGAGCGCGATCATCCTTAGGTCTTTGTTGTATGTTGTAGTACACTAAACCGAATCATGACAGTTAGTGTTTGATATTTCAGCTTGTATTTCAGCATGTATTTTGGGAACTTTGTAACCAAAATTTCTATCTATGACAAGCTTGATTTCCTATCCAATTATTATTCCTTCATAATCTGTTCATGTGTTCTATCTGTGATGTTTACACTATTACCTGGTACTACCTTGTTTAAAAAGGTTCTATATCTCATCGCCTTTCTTAATGCAGAAAATGCCACCAAAAAGAAGATCAAATAGGACCAACCGTGGTGGAACTGCTAATGCTCCTATCCCAGTGGGGGTCACTCGCAATCGAACTACAAACACTGCTACCCCAGCAAGGGTCATACATGATCAAACTGCTGACGCCCCTACTCCAGCTAGGGCTATACCTAATCAACCTACCATGAATCAAGCGATGATAGACCAACTGGTCAATGAAAGAGTGAATGCAGCTCTAGCAGCAGCAAATCACTCCTCTACTGAAACTAGAACCTCAAGACCAGCCATTCATAGCCGCAGTTGTACCTACCAGGACTTTCGAAAAACCATGACCGGAGGTTTTAGTGGAACCGAAGGAGCTGTTGGTTTGACCAGGTGGATCGAGAAACTCGAGACTGTGTTTTGAATCTGTAACTGTGAAGAAGAAGCCAAGGTTAAGTACGCATCGTTCACTTTCACGGATGCTGCCTTGACCTGGTGGAACAATTACTTGAAATCCGCAAGTATTGATGTTTCCTACGCCACGCCATGGGAAAACTTCAAGGAAATGGTGCTTCGAAAGTACTGCCCTCGTAATGAGATAAAGAAGCTGGAGCATGAGTTCTGGAACCTCAAAGTTCAGGGCACTAACATGGCTGCATATAATCAGCGCTTTCAAGAATTGGCCTTGCTATGCCCTGAAATGGTTCAAACTGAAACTCGGTTGTTGGAAAGATACATCGGGGGACTGCCCATCCATCAAGGGAAATGTCACCACTTCTAAGGCTGCTGATCCTTATGAAACCATCGAAGTAGCCAACAAACTCATGGACCAAGTAATCGAGGATGCCTTGGAAAGAGTGGTCTACAATAAGAGGAAATGGGATGACCACTCTCGAAGCTACAACAACAATGGGAATCACAGCAACAACAGTGGAAGCCACAACAACAACCAGAAGAAAAGACAAAATGTTGCTAGAGCTTATGCAGCTGGGACTGGAGAAAGGAAACCGTACCCAGGGACTGCACCACTGTGCAACCGATGCACACTGCACCACAAGGGACAGTGTACAGTCAAATGCCACAATTGTTAGAAGATCGGACATTTGACCAGGAACTGCAGGTCCAAATCTTAGGCAACGGTTCAAACAACATGAGCTCAGGACCCAAAGGCTGCTATAACTTGCTTGGTTGTGGTGAAAAGGGGCATTATCACTACTACTTATAATGCACAAACGACTCTCTCTCCTATTTAATTTTCAGACTTTCAGACTTGCAAGTAATAAGGCATGATGTACAACACATTAAAGCACAAAATTTCAGACTTACAACCACATATGCATAATATACAACACATTGATACAGATATTAAATAAAGAAACTACATTAATGCATCCATTACAGTCCACAAAAGGTGTTTGCGTTTGGGAAAAGATTTCCAGTCCCACACAGAAAAAACATGCACATATCAAAAGGTGTTTCGTGTATGATGTGGCTGCTTGTATTTTGGAGGTGTTGCATTTTCATGTGGAGATATAAGGAAGGTGTTGTGTTCGTGTGTTATGGAGTTATAAGGTAAGAGGAAGAAGAAATGGGAGTGCGTGTTTCGTTGTGGTTTGATAAGAAATAAGCTTATTGATTGATGAGTTAGGTGGTTGCTGGGTTTGAAACGAAAGGGATGTGGTGACTGCAGACAATTAGGGAGATGGGGATTAGGGTAAGTTGTGACTAATATATATCCCTTGTGTTCAAGGTGTTCAATAGTGGGCTGGGCTTTTTAGCCATTTTTTTGTTAAGTGCTCATATTGGATCCGAAATTTTGGACTATTACATGTTTTATTCCGAAATTTTTTTATTCCGAAATTTTGAGTTAAATCACTTTCAAATAAATAGCTTAGATCTTGATTTCTCCCTTATTTTATGTGGATATGAGATATCACAGTTAGTCCATATTTATCTGAATAAAAAAACCCACATTCCTCTCAAGTCATGTGAAAAGAATATGATCGAACTTATAATTTATTTAGTTTTAACAACCATTGTACATAATACTAAAAGGCGTTCAAAAACGGTACAATTTGATGTCGTTTTGATATTGGGCTGCTGTTGGACAGCTTTGGAGCTAACACTTTTTGGGCTTTGATTGTTTGGTCCAGTAACACTGAGTATAACAATAAGAATGGACTATTAAAAAAAGAAAAAAAAAAACACTAAAACGGTCAACTTTTAGCAATAAAAAATATAACAGTAACAATCATCAAAGGAATAAAGAATACAAATGCATATCATAATCAAACGAAACAGAAAAGCTACAATAAAATATAAATATATATATATAAAAAAAAAAAAAAAAAAAAAACCCACATACATACATCGACTACAAATCAGCATTGCTACAACGCGCGGTATAAATGAAAAAACATTTGCTCTCCACAAAATTAGTCGTCGGGTACCCGCCGCCGCATTGCGCGGGTACCCTGCTAGTAAGAATGAATGTCAAAAACCCAGAAACCAAGGCAATGGGGGAAATCAAGGTAACCGAAGTAACCAAGGAAGCCGTGGAAATAGCAGAATTCAGGGAAATGTTGGACAACAAGATAACCAGGGAAATGGTGGAGGAGCTCGTGGAAGGGTCTATGCAGTGACCAAAGTGGAAGCTCAGGAGGACCCGAATGTCGTGACGGGTACGTTCCTTATAAATAACCGTTATGCATCCATATTGTTTGATACGGGTGCCGATAGGAGTTTTGTTTCTAATGCATTTAGTCCACTACTCGATATTTCCCCGATTACTCTAGGCAATGCATACAATGTGGAACTAGCTAACGGTAACATAGAAAGGGTAGATACCATCATAAGAGGTTGCACCTTAAATTTGTTAAACCACCCATTCAACATCGATCTTATGCCAGTAGAATTGGGTAGGTTCGATGTTATCATCGGGATGGAATGGTTATCAAAATACCATGTTGCCATCATTTGTGACGAGAAGTTCGTCCGACTACCCTATGCAGATGAAGTCCTAACTGTAGAAGAAGATAGAAGTGATAGAAGAAGTGCGTCAAGACTACACATCATTTCCTGAACTAAAGCGTTGAAGTGTATTGAGGAAGGATGTCACCTGTTCCTAGCACAAGTTACCGGACAGGAAGAAGAGAAACCAGAAGAAAAACGTCTGGAGGACGTGCCCATAGTGAGGGAATTTCCAGAAGTCTTCCCAAGGCTTCCGCCAGCCCGAAAGGTTGAATTTCAAATCGATTTAGTGCCTGTGCCGCACCTGTGCCAAGAGAACCTTATCGATTAGCTCCAACAGAACTACAGGAGCTATCAAACCAGTTGTCGGAACTTGCGGAAAAAGGATTCATCAGACCGAGTTCTTCACCATGGGGAGCACGGGTTCTATTCGTCAAAAAGAAGGATGGAACTTTCAGAATGTACATCGACTACCGTGAGTTGAATAAACTGACCATTAAGAACCGTTACCCACTTTCAAGGATCGACAATTTATTCGATTAACTTCAAGGTTCGAGTGTTTATTCAAAAATTGACTTAAGGTTCGGATACCATCAACTAAGAGTTCGGGAAGAAGATATTTCTAAGACCGCCTTCAGAACTCGTTATGGACATTACGAATTTCAAGTCATGCCTTTTGGGTTGACCAACGCACCAGTTGTGTTCATGGACCTCATGAACCGAGTGTGCAAACCATACCTGGACAAATTTGTAATCGTTTTAATCGATGACATCTTGATTTATTCCAAAAGCGTGAAAGAACACGAGGAACACCTTAGGTTGATCTTGGAATTATTAAAGAAGGAGGAATTGTATGCTAAGTTCTTGAAATGGGAGTTTTGGATATCGACTGTACAATTTCTGGGTCACGTAATCGACAGTTAGAGTATTCATGTAGATTCCGCAAAGATCGAGTCAATAAAGGATTGGGCGACACCCACAACACCTACTGAAATACGCCAATTCTTAGGACTCGCTGGGAACTACAGAAGGTTTATTAAAGGCTTCTCAAAGATAGCTAAGTCTTTAACCAAACTAACCCAGAAAAATGTCAAGTTTGACTAGGGAGAAAAGGAAGAAGAAGCTTTTCAACTCCTTAAGGAAAAGTTGTGTAGTGCACCTATCTTGGACCTACTCGAGGGTAGTGAAGACTTTGTCGTCTATTGCGACGCTTCACACAAAGGGTTAAGAGCGGTGTTAATGCAAAGAGAGAAGGTAATAGCATACGCCTCTCGCCAGTTGAAAACCCACGAGAAAAATTACACAACTCACGACCTGGAGTTAGGATCGGTTGTGTCCGCACTCAGAATTTGGAGACATTATTTTTATGGCACAAAGTGTATCGTATAAACTGATCACAAAAGCCTACAGCAAATTTTGGACAAAAAAGAACTGAACATGAGACAACGCCGATGGTTGGAATTGCTCAGCGACTACGACTGCGAAATTCGTTACCACCCGGGTAAAGCAAATGTAGTTGCTGATGCTCTCAGTAGAAAAGAGCGACCAAAACCCCTTAGAGTCAGATCTTTGGGTATGACAATCAGTTCACCTCTTCCATCCAAGATTCTTGAAGCTCAATCGGAAGCACTCAAAGAAGAGAATCGTCAAAATAAGAACCTTTACGGGATGCCAGAAAGTGAAAATGGATTCATAAAAAGGTCGGATAGAACCTTATGTTTTAAGGATCGAAGTTGGATTCCATGTTACGGAGGAATTCGTGAAATCATTATGCACGAATCCCACAAATCTAAATACTCCATACACCCAGGATCCAACAAGATGTATCTAGATCTGAAGAAATTGTACTAGTGGCCAAACATGAAGGCCGACATTGCGACATATGTTAGCCAGCGTTTAACCTGCTCAAAAGTCAAAGCCGAACACCAGAGACCCTCAGGTCTACTAGTACAACCCGAAATTCCCGAGTGGAAATGGGAACATATAACAATGGACTTTATCACTAAGGTACCTAAGACCTCTAATGGCTACGATACTATTTGGGTAATAGTTGATCGTCTCACCAAGTCAGCTCACTTTCTACCGATAAAGGAAAATGACGGCATGGACAAACTTGCACGATTGCACCTGAAGGAAATCATCGTACGCCATGGAGTCCCAATCTCAATCATCTCGGATAGAGATAGCCGTTTCACCTCGAATTTCTGGAAGTCACTTCAAGATGCTTTAGGATCTAACCTTGACATGAGCACCGCTTACCATCCTCAAACTGATGGGCAAAGCGAAAGGACCATTCAAATCCTAGAGGATATGCTAAGAGCATGTATGATAGATTTTGGAAATGGCTGGGATAAACATTTTCCATTAGCCGAATTCTCTTACAACAACAGCTATCACACAAGCATCAAAGCTGTACCATACGAAGCACTCTACGGTCAAAAATTCAGATCGCCCGTGTGTTGGGCTGAAGTCGTAGAAAGCCAACTTACTGGTCCAGAGCTAATTCAAGATACTACTGAGAAGATTGTGCTAATCAAAAACCGCCTGCAAGCAGCACGTGATTGCCAAAAGAGCTACGCGGACAAAAGACGAAAGCCACTTGAGTTCCAAGTGGGAGATAAAGTCATGCTAAAAGTTTCGCCATGGAAAGGCGTAATCCGTTTTGGAAAACGTGGAAAGTTGAATCCTCGTTACATTGGACCTTTCAAAATTCTCGCAAGAATCGGGCCGGTAGCCTACCGACTCGAATTACCACAAGAAATCAACTTCGTGCATAACGTGTTTCACGTATGCAACTTAAAATGTCTTTCTGACGAAACTCTTGCTATTCCATTGGAAGAAATCCAAATTGATGAAAGATTGAATTTCGTCGAGGAACCCATTAAGATCATGGATCGAGAGATCAAATGGCTTAAAAAAAGCCGCATCCCTATTTTTAAGGTCCGTTGGAACTCTCAAAGAGGTCCAGAATACACGTGGGAACGAGAAGATGAATTCAAGCGTAAATACCCACATCTTTTCACAACTTCAGCAAGTAACTCTAACAGAAAACTGAGGACGGTTTTCCTTTTAAGGCAGGGAGGATGTGACACACGGTAATTTTTCACTTATTATTAAATAATAAATGGTAATTTATTATTACAAAGCATATTCATTAAGCATACATTAGCTTGCCGGAGCATTTTGAGTCGATAACTCATACATTGTAGCATACTGTATATCCATTTGCATAGTAATTTAATTAGAGATTGTGATATTCGTGTCCTGAAATTCTCTTATGATCAAATTTGTTAGACGAGAGGTAATCTCGTTTTAAAATTGAGACCGACACCGCACGCGTACCGACACTATGATAAGGGCAAAGTAAACATATGGTAAATCCCAGGAATAGAAAATATTACCAATATTATACCATTTCAGAAAACGTATTCATAGGGCGTTCCCGTATAAAAAGCAGCAAATTATAATACTTCATTCACGGTATAATATCGCGGGACACAAAATTCATAATACAAATTTTAGTTACTTACAACACTCAATAATTAAAATTTACCTCAAGAATTAAAATGTTACAAAATATTTAAGAGAATAAAAACCCTTATCCTATCCATCTACTCTTGTGTTAACCGCCTCCCTTCTATATTTTTTTTATCGTTTTCTGCCTTCCCTCTAATCCCCACGTTTCTCTCTTACAAAGGGATAACAACAAAATTTCATCTTCCCAAAAAGGTTCTACCTCTTCCTGCTACTCTACCATTCGGCTAGGTCAAAGCACCCAAAGAGGAAGATTGATCAAGATGGAACCTGCAAGAGCCCCTTTCATCCTTACTTTCTTCATACAAGGTATTTTGATGATTGTTTTTGTTGGGTCTTCGCTAACACCCACGCCGCCCCATTCCAATCGAGAATCAGGACATCCAAGAGGTGGTTGTGGGAGCATCATATGTCACTTTCTTCTTTCTATTCTTCCTATGAGGAGCCACCGCTGTGTAAGGGTTAGGGTAGGAGGAAAGAAGGTTTAGCTGAATATGGTATACCACCAAGTTCCAAGAAGGAAAGGGAGGTCAAAGACCATCTACAAGCCTTCTATTTTACTGACTCGACCCATGAGAGTCCCTCTCATCCATCATCTCCATCCCTCCCTCAAAACACTTCATTTTTGTTTGTGGTGATTAGCAACGGCTTCGGTTGGGTTCGAATCAAGAAGGGTTGGAGTTGGGTCAAATTCTTTGCTCTCGAGTTAGCTTTCATCCTTGTCATCTCCATCCCACTTTGATAAGGTTTATCAATTTCCTCTTCTTATAAATGTTGTCATGCTATGAACCTTAAAATTAGATGTTAAGTTTTGATAATTTGTATTGATTCATGCTTGTGAATTTCGATTAATTAAGTTGTCATCATCTTTGGTGTGTTAAGCTTGTTGTTTGGCAAATCTGTGAAACCCATTTGATACCTTGGTTACGCCAATCAACACCTATGTCGTGATATGTTCTGTCGACATAATCATATGTCAAAGTTGTCAAATCCTATGCCCACAATAGATCTTAATCATGAGTAAACTAATAACTCTAAATTGATGGGGTAATCTGGTGATTAAGACTTAGAACCATTAGTTTGTAGTGATAAATGCATCGCCAATTTGACCTTGACATGGGAAAACTAATGTTGTTATATCACCAGCGCCTTGTGTTTGAAATAAGTCGCCCTTACGTTAGTCATGTTTGATCCCTATGGTGAGTCGAAAAGAAGAAAAACCCTACTGTGGTTGTCACCACGGTGGTATGATCTTGTTTTTCTAAAATGGTTATAATGGGTTAACGCGGGTCATGTATGCTTGTTTCCCGGTCGAGAAGTCTCGACTTCACAACCTATGACATGCTATGGACGAGTTGTATCTCGAGTCAAAGCCGTTTATGTTAAATTCCTGCGTCAAAAACAAATGCACTAGCATTAAGTTTCGGAATGTAATATGTCCTCTAAAACCTTGATTATGTAATGTGGCGTTTAAAAATTTGTACCAAATCTGTTTCTGTAATACATTGGGCCACAGCCCAGATTTGCCTTCCAAGAAAGTTTTCTAAACCACATATGGGCCAGAGCCTTCTCGTATATATATACCACTTCGGGCCTAAGCCCAATGTTATATCCATTTCTGTCGGGCCACATCCCACCTGCGTTATAAGTGTGCTCGTCTAGCAGTTAGACGGGTCGTCAAATAAGACTCGAAATGTATACTCGGAAGTCAAATAAAACCAAACTCATCTCCCGCATATTCATTTCCTTTCGTTGTATGCCATCATAACATCAAGTGTAAAATTCTTAATGCAAGTCTACCTAAATAGAGAAACAAGTGCTAAAAATATAATTTACTTAACAAGTTCCATATCAAAGTTTTAACGTCAATGTGTTCGGGTAGACACATTTATGTCAAGTAAGTTACTAGGCGTGAATTGTAAAAGTTAAGAAACAATTTTTGACAAACAAATAGTGACTAACTATATCATTTTATCATATAATAAATTTGAAAGTCTTCAAATTTAAAATGAGTATTTTCTGAAAACAATTAGAAAATAAATCAACTTTGTTCGATTTTGACGATATAATTATGTGTCAACATGAATAAGTATATATACATTCATATACTTACTAGTAAAACATTTTGATTATGTTACTAGCCAATTACGATTTTAATACCATTATAAAACAATATTAATTGAACCATTTTAAGTAAGTCCTACTTAAAATAATGAACTAAAATATTGCCCTACTTATCTAGGTCGCGTGTCGGTGCAGTTCCATAATATTCATTGAAATCTCACCTTTGGACTACTTATTGCTAAGATGAGTTTATAGCCCCTCTTTTATTTGATAAATTGTTTTATACATGTTGGGGTGAGAAAATATGAAAAACTTTTTTTATGGACCTGAGCTATTGCATGATTAATATTACGTGGTTTAGCCTAAGCCCTTATGTCCCTAGAAATGCCCCCTTTCATGAACCGTCAGTTCCCTGCTGGGAAGCGCGAATGTTATAAATAGATCTATTGAGGGTAACTCCTCCGATCGGTTGGCCATACTTAGGCCAAGGCGAAACGTATACCATGTCGGAATCGAGTGTTGAGGGACAAAACACTGGCATTGGGCCCCATAGATTGTATGACTTCATTTAGCATACGAAAATGTCGTAGTATCGGTCGCATGAACTTAGTGCTAACGTAATAGACTTTCATCCATATATCATTATATTCGTTGTAATGATTATATGTCTTTGATTATGGTCCATGCTTACTGTTTTATTATAAACCTATGAACTCACCAGCTTTTAGCTGACCTTTTTAGCATATTTTCTCAGGTGTTTGATTTGTGATCATAGATTCAAGGCAAGAAGTGGCAATGGTCGTAGTTATACTAAAAGAAGTGTTTTAACACATGTTGATGTTTTAATTGGGACCACAAAACTTATGGGATGTGCCCTTTTTATTCAAACAATGTTTGTAAGACAATGTTTTAAAACAATTCTATGAAATTAAAATGGAGTATGTATTCCGTTCTTTATTACTTGTGTTATGATCCCCGATTTAGTAGCATCCCATGAACCGTATGCTTCCGCTAAACCAGATTTGGGGGTGTTACAACCAATCTCACCACCGACACCTTCTGGAAAGAAATACATATTCTTGTTAGTAGATGATTACTCAATATATATGTGGGTGTGTTTGTTAAGTACGAAAGATCAGTCGTTTAATACTTTTAAAGAATACAAGAAGATGATAGAAAATGAGTTTAGGACAACATTTAAGATGTTAAGAACTGATCGTGGAGCAGAATTCACATCGAATGAATTCACACAATATTGTAAAGAAAATGGTATAGCACGATAAATTACCGCACCTTATTCACCGCAACAAAATGGAGTAGTTGAAAGAAGAAATAGGACAATTATGTCTACAACAAGATGTATGATGAAAGCAACGAACTTGCCACAAAAATTTTGGGCTAAAGCTGTAAACACCATATACATCTTAAATAGCGTTCCTACAAAAGCATTAGAATACATTACTCCATATGAAGCAATCAAACGAAGAAAGCCAAACTTAGAGAAGCTAAGAGTTTTTGGCTGCATAGCATATGCAAAGATACCATCACAACATTTGTGAAGCTAGATGCTAGAAGTAGTAGAATGGTATACATAGGAAATGAACCAGGATCAAAAGCTTATCGATTATTTGATCCAATAACACAAAAAGATATGTGTTTGTAAAGATGTGAAGTTTAAGGAATACATGAGTGAGCACATTAACGACGAACCCAGATGAACTGACTTCAAAATAGAAAATATTGAAGCCACAAATGAACATCATGATCAAGGAACTCAACCAAGTGAAGATGATAATGAATTCCCAAACAATGATGATGCTGGATATGCATCACCAACAACAAGTTCTCCCTCACATTATCAAACACCTCACACACCATCAACAAGTTCATCACAAGTAAATTCTCATGCTACACCCAATACCTCAACATAATCAATCTATCAAAGTGATAGTAGTTCAATCTCAACCACAAATTCACATTCACACATTGATCATACGCCGTTGAAAGGTTATAGAACATTAAATGACTTATACGAGAACACCGAGGAATTATTATTGGCTGAAGATGAACCCAAGAACTAAAAAGAAGCATCAATCGATCAAAAATGGATTGAAGCAATGAAGGTCGAGTTAGATTCCATCAATAGGAACAACACATGGGAATTCAAAATGGGTTAAAATGGTTTAAAATGGGTATTCAAGACCAAGAAATATTAGTAGCAGAAGACTCAATACTACTAATAGGTGTTTATGTAGATGATCTAATCATCACTGGTATGCTTTTATATCAAATTTATTCATTATACTGAGTTTATATCGCGTTCTAAGAGTAAGTTCCAAAAGATATCATATTCATTCTTTGATGAGTTTTTTATGGTTTGCAAAGGCAACAAACTAAGAATCTCGGTTAGCTAAAGCCGCAGATGCACATGTGACAAAAACTCGAAGGATACGTTTTAAGAGTGACCTATGAGATCGTCTTTTCAGTAATACACGTAATGACACCATCATGAATCATTGAATCCATCTTTTGAATTTCTCACTAACTTACTGACTTATATTGTGTAGTCACTGAAACATAATTACATAAAGTTTTCGGTCGCGGATTACGAGGCTCATCCGCAACTGGCATTCCTCTTTTTGAAAGAACACGTGGATGTCATTCTCACTGCGGATGCTGACCTAATCTTCTACGGATGCGGGAAGGTAAGTAATTTTTTAGAAATGTTTTTTACGGCATAACTCTATGATTGTGTTCATTTTAACATGAAACTTTACAACACAGATCATCTTTAATTAAGTGGGAAATTATTATGAGTATGATTCTTGGAGACTAGAAGGTAGTAAAGTGTTCAGCGGTTTCACAAAAGAGATGGTTTTACAGGCTTGCATGTTAGGTGGGTGTGACTACTTGTCTAATCTACCAAACGTTGGCCTAAAACCAGCCATCGGCGTCATGAAGAAGCGTAAGGAAATGATGACATGTGTAGATGATTATCTAGAGGTACAGTACATTTGATCTTTATGCGGTTTTTGATAGTTTTTGCTAACTTTAAAAGATTGAATACTTTTCTTAGGTTCTTGAAGCTTTGAAACCGACCGATGTTGATGAAAACGAGTAATTGGATTACATTGGAAGGTTCACTAAGGCTATGAATACGTATAGATACCAGCATTTTTATGACCCAACAAGCAAAACCATTGTCTGTTTAAGCCATTTTCCAAATGAGACCCAAGAAGATCTTCAGCCATACATAAGGGCCTCGGTATTGCTTGCTTGCATCACCCAATACTATTGCTAACAGGAGTATCCATCCCATCACCAAAGATAGAATGGAGGTGGGTGAGTGAGTTCGTTTAGAAAGCGGTAAGTTTTTTCTTAATGAACTCACAGACCCATCTCCATTTTAAGAAAAACCTAACGACATTCTAAACAAACTCACCCACTCGCCTTCATTTTATCTTTGGTAATGGGATGGATACTCCCGTTAGCAATATCTTTTGCAGGTGATGTAAGCAATACCCGAGGCCTCGCCAATATGCCCGATCATCTTCGGTCTCATTTGGTAAAAACAAACAATGGTTTTGCTTGTTGGGTCATAAACACGCTAGTGTCTATACATATTCATAACCTTATTGAGCCTTCCAATGTAATCCAATATCTGGTTTTCATTAACATTGGTCGGTTTTAAAGCTTTAAGAAACTCTTAACATATTAAGTATTAAAATGTTTTTAAAGTTAGCAAAAACTTCAAAAAAACCGCATGAACATCATATGTATTGTACCTCTAGATAAATCAATTGCACGTGTCATCATTTCCTTACACTTCTTCAAGGTGTCAATGGCCGGTATTAGACCAACGCCTGGTAGATAAGACAAGTAGTTACACCCACTTAACATGCAAACTTGTAAACCATCTCTTTTCTGAAACCGCGGAATACTTTGCTACCTTCTCGTCTCGAAGAATCATATTCATAATAAATCCCCCGTACTCAAAGATGATATATGTGGTAAAGTTGCAGGTTACAATGAACACAATCACATACAGTTATGACGCAAAAAGAAACATTTGTAAACAAAATTACTTACCTTCCCGCATCTGTAGAGGATTAGGTCAGCATCCACAGTGAGAATGACATCCACGTGTTCTTTCAGCAAAAGGAACGCCTAGTGAGGATATCAAAAGATAGATTCAATGATTCATGATGGTGATACACGAAACGGTCTCATGGTCACTCTTGAACCTTTTCATTTAAATGTATCATCTGAGTTTTTTTTTTTCACCTCTGACATCTGCGCCTCTAGCTAACCAGGGATTCTTTGTTTTGTGCGAACCATTAAAAAAAAACTCATCAAATAATGAAACTGATATCTTTTGGAAGTTACTCTAAGAACGCAATATAAAGAATGAATCTTATAGAAAAGCTCCTCACGTGTACTCAAAGCAAAAAGTTTTATAACAAAATCTGACATGTGTATGTAGTTAATTAAAGGATAAAGCTTTATTGGGTAGAATCAACAAAACCTTAAAAGTTTATATACTGTGGTCGTGAGTCGTGTGTATGTACTTAAAGCAAAAGAGTTTTTTTAAGAAGGAAAAAAAAAAAAAATCTTAAAACAAGGGGGTGAAAACAAGAATTCAATAACGAAATCAGTACATACAAAGAAAAAGAAACCATACTTTTTGCGATTGGAATATGTGGTCTCCTTGGCAGGTAGCTTCGCACCATAGACGACGTAAGGAGTAAATCCGCAAATTTGTTTGAAATCTGTCGAGAAGAAGAAATTATTATGAGGAATAACAAAAAACAATAAGAGTTAAAATATAAAAGAAAATAAAAAACAATAAAGCTTTAGCAAATTACGAATACCCGTTTATTTTGATCACGGTCTGACAAATAATAATCGATAGATGGATTAAAGGATCCGGGTGATTTGATTACAAGAATGAAGGATGTGGTGGGTTTATATTTATACATAAAATTTATAAAACTACACCGACTATATTTTTTAACCGACTATATTTGTTAACTTGGGCCTTTGTTAGAACAAACAAATTTAATTACTCTCTCTAATTTGTTTAGTTGGGCCTGTCTAGTAAAATAAATTAAAACTCACCCATTATGATTATGATATCCGAAACTCGTGACGCGCCTGGTGTTATAAATTGGGGTTATAGGGTAATAATAATTTTGGATATTTTCTCGAATCGTGTAAGAGTTCACTTTTCGTTATAAAGTATTTTGACCCTATTGGTGTTTAGGTATCACGAAATCCTTATCGGGATAATTCAAGGAGAACATTTTATTTCCAGGCATAAGAAACAAAGTAAGACAGAGAGACTTGTGTTTTTTGTATGTTTGGAAAATACCAAATGTGTCTGTTAAATATCAGACAAATTTGGCAGTTATGACGGTTAATTTTGGTTAAAAACAAGGGTCACAACTCTTCATCAACATACATATCAGTTGAGGAGTTGAGAGACTTCACACAACTTAAAGATACTCACAAGATTTTTAACCACTAAATCCCCCCTAAGTGGTTTTACTATTAGGTGAAATATTTCTTATTAATTTCCCCTAGGGGTAATACTGTAACACGATTTTATTGCTGATGAAACATGATTTTCTTGTTAACCTAAATCCTTTTTAAAAGTCATTAAATTTAAATGTTCCAAAATTCTAACATAAGAACTTTTTTCTTTGACTGTGTTCTCGAGTCGGATTAAGGAGGAAAAGAAAATGAAATGGAAGTAAAGTGAAAAGGTTTACTCCCACATTGTGTTCTTGAGTTTTACTTAAGGAGGAAAAGAAAATGAAATGGAAGTAAAGTTAGTATGATTTGTGTGATTTTGGAAGTAAAGTGTTTCCTCCCAAAAGTGGGAGGAAAGGGAAGGAAAGTGTTTACTCCCACTTTACTTCCCTTTTCTTTAATGAAAAAACTCGAGAACACAGCGTAAAAGTATAAACTGAAACTTGGTTGACAAATAGAAAAAAAGTTAAAATCATTAAGGGCAGGTCAAAAAATAAAAAGTGTTCCAAAGTGTTGGACCAAATCTTTAGTACGTAACAAGGATAAGATGTGTCAAGTGTAACCCACTATTGTCGTTCATTCTTATAAAACTCAAGGCCGGGCACATCCATTAACGTTTTGGAAATCTTATTAATCTGACACGGTATCTTCCTTCTTTGTACGTGTTATGTTTTGAATCTATTGATATGGGTTTGCATTTTTGTAAGTTACTGTATAGATGTCAACTTTAAGCTGTATTCGACCCGTATAGGTGATTTATAGTGTAACTGAATTTATAGATTTGGATTTGAGATAATTATAAGTGTACCACCACTCAATGACCTAGTGGTAATGCACTTGACTTTCACTAGGTACGCATTTGGACATGGAAGGCTTGGAAACGGTCACGGGATACCCCGATTAGGCCTACGTATATATGAGTTAATAAAAAAAAAAAAAAAAAAGCTCTACCTCCCGGGTAATCTGAATAGAGAAAACCTAATCCGTTTACCGGTTTATTTGAGGTTATAAGTGACCGTAAAGATGTTATAACTTTATGCTGTATTAAAACTGGTTAGGTGATAAATAGTGTTCGATTCTAATATGAAATTGCCGTTGACAATAAAATCTGAAGTTTGTGTGTATTTGAATAGTTTAATGCTAACAAAAGATATTTGATGGACTAACAGAATCTGAAATAGTAAGCCACATAATGAATGAGTGTTTGGGAGTGCAGTGAGAGAACTATACAGTTTCATTGATCTGTCTCCATTCTTTCCATACACCGTGAACACTGAATTTCATCTTAGCTCCCTTTTGGTGATCCATACTACTTTGTACACTGAATTTCATCTTAGCTCCCTTTTGGTGATCCATACTACTTTGTACGTCCTCCACTGCATCATTGAATTCAGGTACTGGAATGTTCAGTAAGACTGGAAAAGAGTTAACCCAATCATTAGGCCATGTCCATATATCCCCCATCTTGTATCATATCAGCAACTTTGGCGTTCCATTCAAAGTTATTTTTCATTATAAATTCTTTATGAATTATGTTACTTAAAACACCTTCATCCCACCATTTATCATGCCACAGGAAAGTAGTCTTCCCATTCCCAACACTATACACAATATGTTATTTCATTTTCCCTCTTAACACTACAACAATCGGATGGATTTGAAGGAGACTTTTCGCCGGGGACACAAAGTCCCCGGCAGCCATTTCCATGGATTCATGACTTGTTATGAAATTTTCAACGCAGACTTTCCGTGGGGACAAGTCCCCGGAGAAAGGAACTTTGATTTTATTAAACTTTGACGGATAGTCAAGATTCAACGTAAAGTTTCTCCGGGGACCAGTCCCCGCAGAAAGTATTTTCAACTTTTACCAATAATTGGCCAAAGTCAAAAGCGTGTTAATTGTTCGCGGGAAGATTCCTCCAACCTTTTGCCGGGGACATGTCCCGGCAAAACCTATACTTGGTCGTTAAACATGACACGTATACCATAGCACCTATACTCGGTCGTTTAACATGATACGTATACCAATAGCACATATACTTGGTCGTTTAACATGATACGTATACCAATAGCACCTATACTCGCTCGTTTAACATGATACGTATACCAATGCTACTATACTTGGTCGTTAAACATGATACATATACCAATGCTACTATACTTGGTCGTTAAACATGACACGTATACCATAGCACCTATAGTCGGTCGTTAAACATGATACATATACCATAGCACCTATACTCGGTCGTTTAACATGATACGTATACCATAGCACCTATACTTGGTCGTTAACATGATACGTATACCATTGCTACTATACTTGGTCGTTAAACATGACACGTATACCATAGCACCTATAGTCGGTCGTTAAACATGATACGTATACCATAGCACCTATACTCGGTCGTTTAACATGATACGTATACCATAGCACCTATACTTGGTCGTTTAACATGATACGTATACCAATGCTACTATACTTGGTCGTTAAACATGACACGTATACCATAGCACCTATAGTTAGGTCGTTAAACATGAATACGATACCATAGCATCTATACTCGGTCGTTTAACATGAATCACGATACAATAGCACATATACTTGGTTCCAGCCACAACTTGTATTATTATCACTTTTGATCTCAAAAATACTTCTTTCTTTTAATCGTATCACATTAATCCACTTTAAAAACCTGTTTCTGTGTTTCTTATCTTTTTATTTATTTATTTTTTATCTTTTAAAGAAAAGATTAATTTTTTTGAATTAGAAAATTAAATATCTCTATTTTATCATTTTTAATTAATTAAAAGCGAATACCTCGTAAGCGACAATGTATAGAAGCAAATCAGTATACTTGTGAACTTGTGTTTTAGGGTGACCCTTGATGCAACTTACGAGTTTAATATATAGTCATTGCGAGAAAAAATATGTTATGAGTTATAAACGAAAAATGATAAAGGTTTGAAAATTAAACAATATCTAAAATATTAATTTAGTAGTAAATGTTGTTACCATTTTTATCAAGGATATTTTAGTAATCGAGCAATATTTAAGTTTTCGAATTTAAGGATTAACGAGTATGATGTAAATAGATATTACAGATATAAGAGATGCATGTTAGTTGTGTACGCATACGCTTAAAAAGGGAGAGTAAACACATGTCAGTATATGACTTGACCATCACGATAGGTCAAGTTTGACCAACTCATGTTTTTCATTCTATAAAACCTAAGGCCTGTCATACCCTTTTTCGTTTCGATAGTCTTATGTAAAATTCTGTCAAGGTATATTGCTTTCTTATTTTTCCTTGAACTTTTTGTTGTTAATTTGTATCACATTATTTTACTATATAGTTGAATGGTTTGATTTTGGTATGATAGTATTATGAGATTGTCTTAATGTATGCAAATCGATTAAGTTGCTGACATGCATTAATAGATCCAAAGGTGTTTCTTTATGAGATTATAATCTAGTATAAAGATGTGAAATTTATGCTGTAGAACTGTTTGATGCTCACACTGCATGCATAAATATTATGAGACGTGCATGAAGAGTAAACATCAAGTCCTAAAGGGGTGTTGATACAATCTGCTCCATGATCTCCACATTCACTTTGAAAGATTGTTCCTAATTAAAGACTAGGCTAGTGGTTTTTAGTTTTTCGAATATTTAAATGTAAATTGTATTCAGGAATATTGTAAGAACGAAAATGTTTCAAAAGTCTTAGCTTCTTATTCTCATAGTTCTTCTGTGAGAGTGATTAACCATGTCGAATCGATCTTTATCAGATTATAATAAATTAACTGTAAAGATGTGAACTTTATGTGTATTTGATCCATTTAGGCATATCCTTTTGTGTTCGATGCTGATACGATATTATCTGGTGAACTACAAATGTCAGAATTTTTTCGTGTATTTTGATGCTGATATGTTATAGATCTCAACTGTCTTGTGATTCATATTGTTTGATTCTGATTTGAGCTAGTGTAAAACTATGAATATCTGAACATTATTATATATTTGAATCAATAATTGATGCTTCTGATATGTATATAGCTCTCAAGTCAGTGTTTTGTGATTTATATATAGAGGATCTACCTAATGCAAAACATGATATAATGAAGAGATCTTGATGTGGGAAAATGGTCAAGTTCTAGTTTATGGAGTAATATAATTGAATTAATGACTAGAGATATGAATTTCTTGATACAATTGAGACTCTTTTGTTGAAGTTGTGTGTGTATATATATATATATATACATATATATATATATATATATATATATATATTCCGTGTATTCTATCTTATTTGATTTTTATGTTTGGATCTTATAGATGCATATCTTGGTTAAGACACCGAGGGGTAAGACGGCCAGTGTGAAGGTTGAGGGGTCGGACACATTCGACATTGTTAATGCCAAGATCAGAGCCATGAAAGGGATTCTTCCTGCAGATTCTCGTAACTTTCAGTACATCTACAACCTTAACGATGATATGGATCCCACCTGCCGACCTGCTCCATGGGGGTCGTTTAAGTTACTCGTCCGCATACTCACCACCGGAGAGACATTCACTGTCTTTGTTTCAAAGTGCAACACCATCACCGAGTTGAAATACAAGATCGATCAGGAGGAAAATATTATGCCCTACTGTCAAACGCTTTTCTTTACCGGAATTAAGCTTGAGAAAAAAAAGAGTACCCTTGCCGACTACAACATCTGTGGGGAGTCCACCATCGATCTCTTCATTAGCCAGGGTGGAAGGCTGAAGTTATATATCGAGACCCTATCTGGAAAGAAAATCTCTCTGGATGTCTTCATCAGCTACAGAATCAGCAAAGTGAAAACCTTGATTCAAGACAAAGAAGGTATTCCTTCAGAGCGACAGAAGCTGGCCTATGCCGGAGAGCAGCTTGATGACTGCCTTACCCTTAAGGACTACTGTATCCAGAAAACGTCAACCCTCCTCCTCCTTTTGGATGATGATACATCTATTATGAGGGAATGTACGCTGCATTTACATGTCAACAATGTTGCCACTGGAAAGACCATTGATCTAGAAGTGAAAAGCTCCGACACTGTGAACCATTTAAAATCCAAAATTCGAGACAAGGAGGATATTCCTGTGAATCAGCAGATTCTGTTTTTGCCCCAGAAGCAGCTGAAGGATGGCTTTACTTTTGACCAATACTATATTTGGAATGAATCTACCATCCATCTTCTTGTTCAAACAGTCGGTTAGATATCTTTAATTAACTTAAAACCAAGTTATCTACAGTTCTACACAATGAATTTGGAATAACATGGAAGGAGCTGAGAGGTTACTAGTTCTAAAGATTTGGAATAACAAGTTTTCTAGGGTTTATATTTTGTTATCTGTTACTTAAGGAGTTAAGAGGGTCTGATAGGTTAGACTGTATATCAAAACTTTAAGTTCTTTTAAGGTTTATACAATGGGAGAAGCTGGATATTATGAGCATATTGATACTATTGGGTTTAGTTTAGCACCATAAACCCCCTCGGGTACACATTGAAAAATAAAATAAAAACCCCACACACGTTGACAGTTGCATATAAAGTCATCATGTGTAGAATCAACTTTTGTGAATGATGAATTTGAGTAGTTAGTTATGGTTACGATTTCCTAGTGTAGACAGTGTCCGTTTACATGGTTCATGATGGTTACGATTTCCTAGTGTAGTCGGTGTCCATTTACATGGTTCATATCATAGCTCAAGAATGCCGGTCTTTAAAATATATTGAAATAGGCTTAATATACAAAAAAGTTACTAAACTTTCAAAAATATTTGTCCTAAGTCACTAATGTTTATCTTCTGTCATCTAGGTTATTATACTTTACGTAACCGGTTATCTTGGATACCAATAGTGAGACGACCTACTGTTGCCGGTTAAATGCTGACGTGTATACACACCGATGTTTCATTCCTGTCATCTAAGGTACTAAACTTTGCGAAAAATTTGTCATAAGTCACTAATGTTTCATTCCTGTCATCTAAGGTTCTAAACTTTGCGAAAAATTTGTCCTAAGTCACAAATGAAAATTTTGTCCTAAGTCACGAGTTGTGGCACATGTTACTGAACCTTTAAAATTATACGTTTTATACGATTTTATACACCTTTTATACGTTTTATTCATTTCATTCGTTTTTATATACGTTTTGTTTGTTTTTACGTTTTGTCCGTTTTATCGTTTTGGTCAGTTTTGTCCCATTTTCGTCGTTTTTATATGTTTTTATGTTTTCATCCGTTTTTATACATTTTTGTCCGGTTTTATATGGTTTTATACATTATTTATACTTTTTTTTTTCGTTTTCATCCGTTTTATTTTTATTCATCCGTTTTTTTACGTTTTCGCTCGTTTTTTACGTTTTCCCCTATTTTCTTATGTTTCAAACATAAAAAGGGGCCAACGATGAAACATAGAAAAACAGGAAAATAAGAAAAATGGACGAAAACAATAAAGCTGAATCCTCAAACGTATAAACTGATGAAAAAATAAAAACATTATAAAATGTACAAAACCATATGCGGACAAAAACGTCAACTTGGATAAATGGCTATAAAAGCGATAAAACAGGGCGTAAAAATGGGACAAAAAGCGGACGAAAACGTATAAAAACGGACAAAAGCGTTAAAAACAAACAAAAGCACGTATAAAAGCGAATAAAAATGAATTAAAACATATAAAAGGTGTATAAAATCGTATAAAACATAAAATTTTAAAGGTTGTTAACATGTGCCACAACTCGTGACTTAGGATAAATTTTTTATTAGTGACTTAGGACAAATTTTTAGCAAAGTTTAGTACCTTAGATGATTGGTGAAACATTAGTGACTTAAAACAAATTTTTCGCAAAGTTTAGTGACTTGTTTGTATAGGTTTAGTAACGTATGTGCCAAAGCCGGTTACCAATCCTTCGAGTGACTAGGGTGACACTTATAAAAAGGTTTAGTAACATATGTGAAAAACCCGTGAAGTATAGTGACCTAGATGACAGAATACAAACATTAGTGACTTAGGACAAATTTTTTTGAAAGTTTAGTAACATTTTTGTATATTAACCCTATTGAAATATTACTTCTTACAATGACATGTCATGGAGTATATATTGCAATGTGGTGCACGTAAACTAACGTCAGTGTCCGCTTCGAACAATATATTTGCCAACTTAAAGATTTTAAATGCCCACATGGTTCATATCATGGCTCAAGAATGCCGGTCTAATATATATCATGTAAACGGACACTCACTACACTAGAAAATCGTAACCATTGGCATTTATTATCTTTAAGTTGGCAAATATATTGTTCCAAGCGAACGCTGACAATGACGTGTCACGGAGTATATGTTGCAATGTGGTGCATGTAAACTAACGTCGGTGTCCGCTTCGAACAATATATTTGCCAACTTAAAGATTTTAAATGCCCACATGGTTCATGAAGGGAGGCAATCAAAATTATCCCTATAAACCCCCTCGGGTATACAGTGAAAAATAAAATAAAAACCCCACACACGTTGACAGTTGCATATAAAGTCATCATGTGTAGAATCTACTTTTATGAATGATGAATTTGAGTAGTTAGTTATGGTTATGATTTCCTAGTGTAGTGAGTGTCCGTTTACATGGTTCATGATGGTTACGATTTTCTAGTGTAGTCAGTGTCCGTTTACATGGTTCATATCATGGCTCAAGAATGTCGGTCTTTAAAATATATTGAAATGTTACTTCTTACAATGTCGTGTCATGGAGTATATATTGCAATATGGTGCACGTAAACTAACGTCAGTGTCCGCTTCGAACAATATATTTGCCAACTTAAAGATTTTAAATGCCCACATGGTTCATGAAGGGAGGCAATCAAAATTATCCATATAAACCCCCTCGGGTACACAGTGAAAAATAAAATAAAAACCCCACACACGTTGACAGTTGCATATAAAGTCATCATGTGTAGAATCAACTTTTGTGAATGATGAATTTTAGTAGTTAGTTATGGTTACGATTTCCTAGTGTAGTCAGTGTCCGTTTACATGGTTCATGATGGTTACGATTTCCTAGTGTAGTCAGTGTCCGTTTACATGGTTCATATCATGGCTCAAGAATGCCTGTCTTTAAAATATATTGAAATATTACATCTTACAATGACGTGTCATGGAGTATATATTGCAATGTGGTGCACGTAAACTAACGTTAGTGTCCGCTTCGAACAATATATTTGCCAACTTAAAGATTTTAAATGCCCACATGGTTCATATCATGGCTCAAGAATGCCGGTCTAATATATATCATGTAAACGGACACTAACTACACTAGGAAATCGTAACCATTGGCATTTAATATCTTTAAGTTGGCAAATATATTGTTCCAAGCGGACGCTGACAATGACGTGTCACGGAGTATATATTGCAATGTGGTGCACGTAAACTAACGTCAGTGTCCGCTTCGAACAATATATTTGCCAACTTAAAGATTTTAAATGCCCACTTGGTTCATGAAGGGAGGCAATCAAAATTATCCCTATAAACCCCCTCGGGTACACAGTGAAAAATAAAATAAAAACCCCACACACGTTGACAATTGCATATAAAGTCATCATGTGTAGAATCAACTTTTGTGAATGATGAATTTGAGTAGTTAGTTATGGTTACGATTTCCTAGTGTAATGAGTGTCCGTTTACAAGGTTCTGATGCTCTCAGTAGAAAAGAGCGACCAAAACCCCTTAGAGTCAGATCTTTGGGTATGACAATCAGTTCACCTCTTCCATCCAAGATTCTTGAAGCTCAATCGGAAGCACTCAAAGAAGAGAATCGTCAAAATAAGAACCTTTACGGGATGCCAGAAAGTGAAAATGGATTCGTAAAAAGGTCGGATAGAACCTTATGTTTTAAGGATCGAAGTTGGATTCCATGTTACGGAGGAATTCGTGATATCATTATGCATGAATCCCACAAATCTAAATACTCCATACACCCAGGATCCGACAAGATGTATCTAGATCTGAAGAAATTGTACTAGTGGCCAAACATGAAGGCCGACATTGCGACATATGTTAGCCAATGTTTAACCTGCTCAAAAGTCAAAGCCGAACACCAGAGACCCTCAGGTCTACTAGTACAACCCGAAATTCCCGAGTGAAAATGGGAATGCATAACAATGGAGTTTATCACCAAGGTACCTAAGACCTCTAATGGCTACGATACTATTTGGGTAATAGTTGATCGTCTCACCAAGTCAGCTCACTTTCTACCGATAAAGGAAAATGACGGCATGGACAAACTTGCACGATTGCACCTGAAGGAAATCATCGCACGCCATGGAGTCCCAATCTCAATCATCTCGGATAGAGATAGCCGTTTCACCTCGAATTTCTGGAAGTCACTTCAAGATGCTTTAGGATCTAACCTTGACATGAGCACCGCTTACCATCCTCAAACTGATGGGCAAAGCGAAAGGACCATTCAAATCCTAGAGGATATGCAAAGAGCATGTGTGATAGATTTTGGAAATGGCTGGGATAAACATTTTCCATTAGCCGAATTCTCTTACAACAACAGCTATCACACAAGCATCAAAGCTGTACCATACGAAGCACTCTACGGTCGAAAATTCAGATCGCCCATGTGTTGGGCCGAAGTCGGAGAAAGCCAACTTACTGGTCCAGAGCTAATTCAAGAGACTACTGAGAAGATTGTGCTAATCAAAACCGCACAGCAAGCAGACGTGATCGCCAAAAGAGCTACGCGACAAAAGGCGAAAGCCACTTGAGTTCCAAGTGGGAGATAAAGTCATGCTAAAAGTTTCGCCATGGAAAGGCGTAATCCGTTTTGGAAAACGTGGAAAGTTGAATCCTCGTTACATTGGACCTTTCAAAATTCTCAGAAGAATGGGGTAGCCTACCGACTCGAATTACCACAAGAAATCAACTCCGTGCATAACGTGTTTCACGTATGCAACTTAAAATGTCTTTCTGACGAAACTCTTGCTATTCCATTGGAAGAAATCTATCACACATGCTCTTTGCGATCATGGATCGAGAGATCAAATGGCTTAAAAAAAGCCGCATCCCTATTTTTAAGGTCCGTTGGAACTCTCAAAGAGGTCCGGAATACACGTGGGAACGAGAAGATGAATTCAAGCGTAAATACCCACATCTTTTCACAACTTCAGCAAGTAACTCTAACAGAAAACTGAGGACGGTTTTCCTTTTAAGGCGGGGAGGATGTGACACACGGTAATTTTTCACTTATTATTAAATAATAAATGGTAATTTATTATTACAAAGCATATTCATTAAGCATACATTAGCTTGCCGGAGCATTTTGAGTCGATAACTCATACATTGTAGCATACTGTATATCCATTTGCATAGTAATTTAATTAGAGATTGTGATATTCGTGTCCTGAAATTCTCTTATGATCAAATTTGTTAGGCGAGGTTATCTCGTTTTAAAATTGAGACCGACACCGCCGCAGCGTACCGACACTATGATAAGGGCAAAGTAAACATATGGTAAATCCCAGGAATAGAAAATATTACCAATATTATACCATTTCAGAAAACGTATTCATAGGGCGTTCCCAAGATAAAAGCAGCAAATTATAATACTTCATTCACGGTATAATATCGCGGGACACAAAATTCATAATACAAATTTTAGTTACTTACAACACTCAATAATTAAAATTTACCTCAAGAATTAAAATGTTACAAAATATTTAAGAGAATAAAAACCCTAATCCTATCCATCTACTCTTGTGTTAACCGCCTCCCTTCTATATTTTTTTTTATCGTTTTCTGCCTTCCCTCTAATCCCCACGTTTCTCTCTTACAAAGGGATAACAACAAAATTTCATCTTCCCAAAAAGGTTCTACCTCTTCCTGCTACTCTACCATTCGGCTAGGTCAAAGCACCCAAAGAGGAAGATTGATCAAGATGGAACCTGCAAGAGCCCCTTTCATCCTTACTTTCTTCATACAAGGTATTTTGATGATTGTTTTTGTTGGGTCTTCGCTAACACCCACGCCGCCCCATTCCAATCGAGAATCAGGACATCCAAGAGGTGGTTGTGGGAGCATCATATGTCACTTTCTTCTTTCTATTCTTCCTATGAGGAGCCGCCTGGTGTAAGGGTTAGGGTAGGAGGAAAGAAGGTTTAGCTGAATATGGTATACCACCAAGTTCCAAGAAGGAAAGGGAGGTCAAAGACCATCTACAAGCCTTCTATTTTACTGACTCGACCCATGAGAGTCCCTCTCATCCATCATCTCCATCCCTCCCTCAAAACACTTCATTTTTGTTTGTGGTGATTAGCAACGGCTTCGGTTGGGTTCGAATCAAGAAGGGTTGGAGTTGGGTCAAATTCTTTGCTCTCGAGTTAGCTTTCATCCTTGTCATCTCCATCCCACTTTGATAAGGTTTATCAATTTCCTCTTCTTATAAATGTTGTCATGCTATGAACCTTAAAATTAGATGTTAATTTTTGATAATTTGTATTGATTCATGCTTGTGAATTTCGATTAATTAAGTTGTCATCATCTTTGGTGTGTTAAGCTTGTTGTTTGGCAAATCTGTGAAACCCATTTGATACCTTGGTTACGCCAATCAACACCTATGTCGTGATATGTTCTGTCGACATAATCATATGTCAAAGTTGTCAAATCCTATGCCCACAATAGATCTTAATCATGAGTAAACTAATAACTCTAAATTGATGGGGTAATCTGGTGATTAAGACTTAGAACCATTAGTTTGTAGTGATAAATGCATCGCCAATTTGACCTTGACATGGGAAAACTAATGTTGTTATATCACCAGCGCCTTGTGTTTGAAATAAGTCGCCCTTACGTTAGTCATGTTTGATCCCTATGGTGAGTCGAAAAGAAGAAAAACCCTACTGTGGTTGTCACCACGGTGGTATGATCTTGTTTTTCTAAAATGGTTATAATGGGTTAACGCGGGTCATGTATGCTTGTTTCCCGGTCGAGAAGTCTCGACTTCACAACCTATGACATGCTATGGACGAGTTGTATCTCGAGTCAAAGCCGTTTATGTTAAATTCATGCGTCAAAAACAAATGCACTAGCATTAAGTTTCGGAATGTAATATGTCCTCTAAAAACTTGATTATGTAATGTGGCGTTTAAAAATTTGTACCAAATCTGTTTCTGTAATACATTGGGCCACAGCCCAGATTTGCCTTCCAAGAAAGTTTTCTACACCACATATGGGCCAGAGCCTTCTCGTATATATATACCACTTCGGGCCTAAGCCCAATGTTATATCCATTTCTGTCGGGCCACAGCCCACCTGCGTTATAAGTGTGCTCGTCTAGCAGTTAGACAGGCCGTCAAATAAGACTCGAAATGTATACTCGGAAGTCAAATAAAACCAAACTCATCTCCCGCATATTCATTTCCTTTCGTTGTATGCCATCATAACATCAAGTGTAAAATTCTTAATGCAAGTCTACCTAAATAGAGAAACAAGTGCTAAAAATACAATTTACTTAACAAGTTCCATATCAAAGTTTTAACGTCAATGTGTTCGGGTAGACACATTTATGTCAAGTAAGTTACTAGGCGTGAATTGTAAAAGTTAAGAAACAATTTTTGACAAACAAATAGTGACTAACTATATCATTTTATCATATAATAAATTTGAAAGTCTTCAAATTTAAAATGAGTATTTTCTGAAAACAATTAGAAAATAAATCAACTTTGTTCGATTTTGACGATATAATCATGTGTCAACATGAATAAGTATATATACATTCATATACTTACTAGTAAAACATTTTGATTATGTTACTAGCCAATTACGATTTTAATACCATTATAAAACAATATTAATTGAACCATTTTAAGTAAGTCCTACTTAAAATAATGAACTAAAATATTGCCCTCCTTATCTAGGTCGCAGTCGTGTCGGTGGTTCCATAATATTCATTGAAATCTCACCTTTGGACTACTTATTGCTAAGATGAGTTTATAGCCCCTCTTTTATTTGATAAATTGTTTTATACATGTTGGGGTGAGAAAATATGAAAAACTTTTTTTATGGACCTGAGCTATTGCATGATTAATATTACGTGGTTTAGCCTAAGCCCTTATGTCTCTAGAAATGCCCCCTTTCATGAACCGTCAGTTCCCTGCTGGGAAGCGCGAATGTTATAAATAGATCTATTGAGGGTAACTCCTCCGATCGGTTGGCCATACTTAGGCCAAGGCGAAACGTATACCATGTCAGAATCGAGTGTTGAGGGACAAAACACTGGCATTGGGCCCCATAGATTGTATGACTTCATTTAGCATACAGAAACTGTCGTAGTATCGGTTGCATGAACTTAGTGCTAACGTAATAGACTTTCATCCATATATCATTATATTCGTTGTAATGATTATATGTCTTTGATTATGGTCCATGCTTACTGTTTTATTATAAACCTATGAACTCACCAGCTTTTAGCTGACCTTTTTAGCATATTTTCTCAGGTGTTTGATTTGTGATCATAGATTCAAGGCAAGAAGTGGCAATGGTCGTAGTTATACTAAAAGAAGTGTTTTAACACATGTTGATGTTTTAATTGGGACCACAAAACTTATGGGATGTGCCATTTTTATTCAAACAATGTTTGTAAGACAATGTTTTAAAACAATTCTATGAAATTAAAATGGAGTATGTATTCCGTTCTTTATTACTTGTGTTATGATCCCCGATTTAGTAGCATCCCATGAACCGTATGCTTCCGCTAAACCAGATTTGGGGGTGTTACAACCAATCTCACCACCGACACCTTCTGGAAAGAAATATATATTCTTGTTAGTAGATGATTACTCAATATATATGTGGGTGTGTTTGTTAAGTACGAAAGATCAGTCGTTTAATACTTTTAAAGAATACAAGAAGATGATAGAAAATGAGTTTAGGACAACATTTAAGATGTTAAGAACTGATCGTGGAGCAGAATTCACATCGAATGAATTCACACAATATTGTAAAGAAAATGGTATAGCACGATAAATTACCGCACCTTATTCACCGCAACAAAATGGAGTAGTTGAAAGAAGAAATAGGACAATTATGTCTACAACACGATGTATGATGAAAGCAACGAACTTGCCACAAAACTTTTGGGCTAAAGCTGTTAAACACGCCATATACATCTTAAATAGCGTTCCTACAAAAGCATTAGAATACATTACTCCATATGAAGCAATCAAACGAAGAAAGCCAAACTTAGAGAAGCTAAGAGTTTTTGGCTGCATAGCATATGCAAAGATACCATCACAACATTTGACGAAGCTAGATGCTAGAAGTAGTAGAATGGTATACATAGGAAATGAACCAGGATCAAAAGCTTATCGATTATTTGATCCAATAACACAAAAAGATATGTGTTAGTAAAGATGTGAAGTTTAAGGAATACATGATTGAGCACATTAACGACGAACCCAGATGAACTGACTTCAAAATAGAAAATATTGAAGCCACAAATGAACATCATGATCAAGGAACTCAACCAAGTGAAGATGATAATGAATTCCCAAACAATGATGATGCTGGATATGCATCACCAACAACAAGTTCTCCCTCACATTATCAAACACCTCACACACCATCAACAAGTTCATCACAAGTAAATTCTCATGCTACACCCAATACCTCAACATAATCAATCTATCAAAGTGATAGTAGTTCAATCTCAACCACAAATTCACATTCACACATTGATCATACGCCGTTGAAAGGTTATAGAACATTAAATGACTTATACGAGAACACCGAGGAATTATTATTGGCTGAAGATGAACCCAAGAACTAAAAAGAAGCATCAATCGATCAAAAATGGATTGAAGCAATGAAGGTCGAGTTAGATTCCATCAATAGGAACAACACATGGGAATTCAAAATGGGTTAAAATGGTTTAAAATGGGTATTCAAGACCAAGAAATATTAGTAGCAGAAGACTCAATACTACTAATAGGTGTTTATGTAGATGATCTAATCATCACTGGTATGCTTTTATATCAAATTTATTCATTATACTGAGTTTATATCGCGTTCTAAGAGTAAGTTCCAAAAGATATCATATTCATTCTTTGATGAGTTTTTTATGGTTTGCAAAGGCAACAAACTAAGAATCTCCGGTTAGCTAAAGCCGCAGATGCACATGTGACAAAAACTCGAAGGATACGTTTTAAGAGTGACCTATGAGATCGTCTTTTCAGTAATACACGTAATGACACCATCATGAATCATTGAATCCATCTTTTGAATTTCTCACTAACTTACTGACTTATATTGTGTAGTCACTGAAACATAATTACATAAAGTTTTCGGTCGCGGATTACGAGGCTCATCCGCAACTGGCATTCCTCTTTTTGAAAGAACACGTGGATGTCATTCTCACTGCGGATGCTGACCTAATCTTCTACGGATGCGGGAAGGTAAGTAATTTTTTAGAAATGTTTTTTACGGCATAACTCTATGATTGTGTTCATTTTAACATGAAACTTTACAACACAGATCATCTTTAATTAAGTGGGAAATTATTATGAGTATGATTCTTGGAGACTAGAAGGTAGTAAAGTGTTCAGCGGTTTCACAAAAGAGATGGTTTTACAGGCTTGCATGTTAGGTGGGTGTGACTACTTGTCTAATCTACCAAACGTTGGCCTAAAACCAGCCATCGGCGTCATGAAGAAGCGTAAGGAAATGATGACATGTGTAGATGATTATCTAGAGGTACAGTACATTTGATCTTTATACGGTTTTTGATAGTTTTTTGCTAACTTTTAAAAGATTCGAATACTTTTCTTAGGTTCTTGAAGCTTTGAAACCGACCGATGTTGACGAAAACGAGTAATTGGATTACATTGGAAGGTTCACTAAGGCTATGAATACGTATAGATACCAGCGTGTTTATGACCCAACAAGCAAAACCATTGTCTGTTTAAGCCATTTTCCAAATGAGACCCAAGAAGATCTTCAGCCATACATAAAGGCCTCAGGTATTGCTTGCATCACCCAATACTATTGCTAACAGGAGTATCCATCCCATCACCAAAGATAGAATGGAGGTGGGTGAGTGAGTTCGTTTAGAAAGCGGTAAGTTTTTTCTTAATGAACTCACAGACCCATCTCCATTTTAAGAAAAACCTAACCACATTCTAAACAAACTCACCCACTCGCCTTCATTTTATCTTTGGTAATGGGATGGATACTCCCGTTAGCAATATCTTTTGCAGGTGATGTAAGCAATACCCGAGGCCTCATGTACAGCCGATCATCTTCGGTCTCATTTGGTAAAGGGCCTAAACAAACAATGGTTTTGCTTGTTGGGTCATAAACACGCTAGTGTCTATACATATTCATAACCTTATTGAGCCTTCCAATGTAATCCAATATCTGGTTTTCATTAACATTGGTCGGTTTTAAAGCTTTAAGAAACTCTTAACATATTAAGTATTAAAATGTTTTTAAAGTTAGCAAAAACTTCAAAAAAACCGCATGAACATCATATGTATTGTACCTCTAGATAAATCAATTGCACGTGTCATCATTTCCTTACACTTCTTCAAGGTGTCAATGGCCGGTATTAGACCAACGCCTGGTAGATAAGACAAGTAGTTACACCCACTTAACATGCAAACTTGTAAACCATCTCTTTTCTGAAACCGCGGAATACTTTGCTACCTTCTCGTCTCGAAGAATCATATTCATAATAAATCCCCCGTACTCAAAGATGATATATGTGGTAAAGTTGCAGGTTACAATGAACACAATCACATACAGTTATGACGCAAAAAGAAACATTTGTAAACAAAATTACTTACCTTCCCGCATCTGTAGAGGATTAGGTCAGCATCCACAGTGAGAATGACATCCACGTGTTCTTTCAGCAAAAGGAACGCCTAGTGAGGATATCAAAAGATAGATTCAATGATTCATGATGGTGATACACGAAACGGTCTCATGGTCACTCTTGAACCTTTTCATTTAAATGTATCATCTGAGTTTTTTTTTTCACCTCTGACATCTGCGCCTCTAGCTAACCAGGGATTCTTTGTTTTGTGCGAACCATTAAAAAAAAACTCATCAAATAATGAAACTGATATCTTTTGGAAGTTACTCTAAGAACGCAATATAAAGAATGAATCTTATAGAAAAGCTCCTCACGTGTACTCAAAGCAAAAAGTTTTATAACAAAATCTGACATGTGTATGTAGTTAATTAAAGGATAAAGCTTTATTGGGTAGAATCAACAAAACCTTAAAAGTTTATATACTGTGGTCGTGAGTCGTGTGTATGTACTTAAAGCAAAAGAGTTTTTTTAAGAAGGAAAAAAAAAAAAATCTTAAAACAAGGGGGTGAAAACAAGAATTCAATAACGAAATCAGTACATACAAAGAAAAAGAAACCATACTTTTTGCGATTGGAATATGTGGTCTCCTTGGCAGGTAGCTTCGCACCATAGACGACGTAAGGAGTAAATCCGCAAATTTGTTTGAAATCTGTCGAGAAGAAGAAATTATTATGAGGAATAACAAAAAACAATAAGAGTTAAAATATAAAAGAAAATAAAAAACAATAAAGCTTTAGCAAATTACGAATACCCGTTTATTTTGATCACGGTCTGACAAATAATAATCGATAGATGGATTAAAGGATCCGGGTGATTTGATTACAGGAATGAAGGATGTGGTGGGTTTATATTTATACATAAAATTTATAAAACTACACCGACTATATTTTTTAACCGACTATATTTGTTAACTTGGGCTTTTGTTAGAACAAACAAATTTAATTACTCTCTCTAATTTGTTTAGTTGGGCCTGTCTAGTAAAATAAATTAAAACTCACCCATTATGATTATGATATCCGAAACTCGTGACGCGCCTGGTGTTATAAATTGGGGTTATAGGGTAATAATAATTTTGGATATTTTATCGAATCGTGTAAGAGTTCACTTTTCGTTATAAAGTATTTTGACCCTATTGGTGTTTAGGTATCACGAAATCCTTATCGGGATAATTCAAGGAGAACATTTTATTTCCAGGCATAAGAAACAAAGTAAGACAGAGAGACTTGTGTTTTTTGTATGTTTGGAAAATACCAAATATGTCTGTTAAATATCAGACAAATTTGGCAGTTATGACGGTTAATTTCGGTTAAAAACAAGGGTCACAACTCTTCATCAACATACATATCAGTTGAGGAGTTGAGAGACTTCACACAACTTAAAGATACTCACAAGATTTTTAACCACTAAATCCCCCCTAAGTGGTTTTACTATTAGGTGAAATATTTCTTATTAATTTCCCCTAGGGGTAATACTGTAACACGATTTTATTGCTGATGAAACATGATTTTCTTGTTAACCTAAATCCTTTTTAAAAGTCATTAAATTTAAATGTTCCAAAATTCTAACATAAAAACTTTTTTCTTTAAAAGTATAAACTGAAACTTGGTTGACAAATAGAAAAAAAGTTAAAATCATTAAGGGCAGGTCAAAAAATAAAAAGTGTTCCAAAGTGTTGGACCAAATCTTTAGTACGTAACAAGGATAAGATGTGTCAAGTGTAACCGACTATTGTCGTTCATTCTTATAAAACTCAAGGCCGGGCACATCCATTAACGTTTTGGAAATCTTATTAATCTGACACGGTATCTTCCTTCTTTGTACGTGTTATGTTTTGAATCTATTGATATGGGTTTGCATTTTTGTGAGTTACTGTATAGATGTCAACTTTAAGCTGTATTCGACCCGTATAGGTGATTTATAGTGTAACTGAATTTATAGATTTGGATTTGAGATAATTATAAGTGTACCACCACTCAATGACCTAGTGGTAATGCACTTGACTTTCACTAGGTACGCATTTGGACATGGAAGGCTTGGAAACGGTCACGGGATACCCCAATTAGGCCTACGTATATATGAGTTAATAAAAAAAAAAAAAAAAAAAAAGCTCTACCTCCCGGGTAATCTGAATAGAGAAAACCTAATCCGTTTACCGGTTTATTTGAGGTTATAAGTGACCGTAAAGATGTTATAACTTTATGCTGTATTAAAACTGGTTAGGTGATACATAGTGTTCGATTCTAATATGAAATTGCCGTTGACAATAAAATCTGAAGTTTGTGTGTATTTGAATAGTTTAATGCTAACAAAAGATATTTGATGGACTAACAGAATCTGAAATAGTAAGCCACATAATGAATGAGTGTTTGGGAGTGCAGTGAGAGAACTATACAGTTTCATTGATCTGTCTCCATTCTTTCCATACACCGTGAACACTGAATTTCATCTTAGCTCCCTTTTGGTGATCCATACTACTTTGTACACTGAATTTCATCTTAGCTCCCTTTTGGTGATCCATACTACTTTGTACGTCCTCCACTGCATCATTGAATTCAGGTACTGGAATGTTCAGTAAGACTGGAAAAGAGTTAACCCAATCATTAGGCCATGTCCATATATCCCCCATCTTGTATCATATCAGCAACTTTGGCATTCCATTCAAAGTTATTATTCATTATAAATTCTTTATGAATTATGTTACTTAAAACACCTTCATCCCACCATTTATCATGCCACAGGAAAGTAGTCTTCCCATTCCCAACACTATACACAATATGTTATTTCATTTTCCCTCTTAACACTACAACAATCGGATGGACGGGCGAGGAGACTTTCGCCGGGGACACAAAGTCCCCGGCGAAAGCCGCTAAACGACAAAATTGGATCTGACGTGGCACATGGATTCGCTGACTTGTTATGAAATTTTCAACGCAGACTTTCCGCGGGGACAAGTCCCCGGAGAAAGGAACTTTGATTTTTATTAAACTTTGACCGGATAGTCAAGATTCAACGCAAAGTTTCTCCGGGGACCTGTCCCCGCAGAAAGTATTTTCCACTTTAATCAATAATTGGCCAAAGACAAAAGCGTGTTAATTGTTCGCGGGAGATTCCTCCAAACTTTTGCGGGGACATGTCCGGCAAAACCTATACTTGGTCGTTAAACATGACACGTATACCATAGCACCTATACTCGGTCGTTTAACATGATACGTATACCAATAGCACCTATACTTGGTCGTTTAACATGATACGTATACCAATAGCACCTATACTCGCTCGTTTAACATGATACGTATACCAATGCTACTATACTTGGTCGTTAAACTATACTTGGTCGTTAAACATGACACGTATACCATAGCACCTATATTCGATCGTTAAACATGATACGTATACCATAGCACCTATACTCGGTCGTTTAACATGATACGTATACCATAGCACCTATACTTGGTCGTTTAACATGATACGTATACCAATGCTACTATACTTGGTCGTTAAACATGACACGTATACCATAGCACCTATAGTCGGTCGTTAAACATGATATGTATACCATAGCACCTATACTCGGTCGTTTAACATGATACGTATACCATAGCACCTATACTTGGTCGTTTAACATGATATACCAATGCTACTATACTTGGTCGTTAAACATGACACGTATACCATAGCACCTATAGTCGGTCGTTAAACATGATACATATACCATAGCACCTATACTCGGTCGTTTAACATGATACGTATACCAATAGCACATATACTTGGTTCCAGCCACAACTTGTATTAGTATCACTTTTGCCTCCAAGATACTTCTTTCTTTTAATCTTATCACATTAATCCACTTTAAAAACCTGTTTTCTGTGTTTCTTATCTTTTTATTTTTTATTTTTTTATCTTTTAAAGAAAAGATTAATTTTTTTGAATTAGAAAATTAAATATCTCTATTTTATCATTTTTTAATTAATTAAAAGACGAATACCTGCGTAAAGCGGCAATGTATAGAAGCAAATCAGTATACTTGTGAACTTGTGTTTTAGGGTGACCCTTGATGCAACTTACGAGTTTTATATATAGTCATTGCGAGAAAAAATAAGTTATGAGTTATAAACGAAAAATGATAAAGGTTTGAAAATTAAACAATATCTAAAATATTAATTTAGTAGTAAATGTTGTTACCATTTTTATCAAGGATATTTTAGTAATCGAGCAATATTTATGTTTTGGAATTTAAGGATTAACGAGTATGATGTAAATAGATATTACAGATATAAGAGATGCATGTTAGTTGTGTACGCATACGCTTAAAAAGGGAGAGTAAACACATGTCAGTATATGACTTGACCATCACGATAGGTCAAGTTTGACCAACTCATGTTTTTCATTCTATAAAACCTAAGGCCTGTCATACCCTTTTTCGTTTCGATAGTCTTATGTAAAATTCTGTCAAGGTATATTGCTTTCTTATTTTTCCTTGAACTTTTCGTTGTTAATTTGTATCACATTATTTTACTATAGTTGAATGGTTTGATTTTGGTATGATAGTATTATGAGATTGTCTTAATGCATACAAATCGATTAAGTTGCTGACATGCATTAATAGATCCAAAGGTGTTTCTGTATGAGATTATAATCTAGTATAAAGATGTGAAATTTATGCTGTATTAGAACTGTTTGATGCTCACACTGCATGCATAAATATTATGAGACGTACGTGCATGAAGAGTAAACATCGAGTCCTAATCGGGTGTTAATACAATCTGCTCCATGATCTCCACATTCACTTTGAAAGATTGTTCCTAATTAAAGACTAGGCTAGTGGGTTTTAGTTTTTCGATTATTTAAATGTAAATTGTATTCAGGAAATATAGTAAGAACGAAAATGTTTCAAAAGTCTTAGCTTCTTATTCTCATAGTTCTAGTGAGAGTGATTAACCATGTCGAATCGATCTTTATCAGATTATAATAAATTAACTGTAAAGATGTGAACTTTATGTGTATTTGATCCATTTAGGTATATCCTTTTGTGTTCGATGCTGATACGATATTATGGTGAGCTATAAATGTCAGAATATTTTCGTGTATTTTGATGCTGATATGTTATAGATATCAACTGTCTTGTGATTCATAGTGTTTGATTCTGATTTGAGCTAGTATAAAACTATGAATATCTGAACATTGTTATGTATTTGAATCAATAGTTGATGCTTCTGATATGTATATAGCTCTCAAGTCAGTGTTTTGTGATTTATATATAGAGGATTTACCTAATGCAAAACAAGAGATCTTGAAGTGGAAAAATGGTCAAGTTCTAGTTTATGGATTAATTGAATTAATGACTAGGGATATGAATTTCTTGATACAATTGAGACTCTTTTGTTGAAGTTGTGTGTGTGTATATATATATATATATATATGTATATTTGCCGAGTATTCTATCTTATTTGAATTTTATGTTTGGATCTTATAGATGCATATCTTGGTTAAGACAGCGAGGGGTAAGACGGTCAGTGTGAAGGTTGAGGGGTCGGACACATTCGACATTGTTAATGCCAAGATCAGAGCCATGAAAGGGATTCTTCCTGCAGATTCTCGTAACATTCAGTACATCTACAACCTTAACGATGATATGGATCTCACCTGCCGACCTGCTCCATGGGGGTTGTTTAAGTTATTCGTCCGCATACTCACCACTGGAGAGACGTTCACTGTCTTTGTTTCAAAGTGCAACACCATCACTGAGTTGAAATACAAGATCGATCAGGAGGAAAATATTATGCCCTACTGTCAAACGCTTTTCTTTACCGGAATTAAGCTTGAGAACAAAAATAGTACCCTTGCCGACTACAACATCTGTGGGGAGTCCACCATCGATCTCTTCATTAGCCAGGGTGGAAGGCTAAAGTTATTTATCGAGACCCTATCTGGAAAGAAAATCTCTCTGGATGTCTTCATCAGCTACAGAATCAGCAAAGTGAAAACCTTGATTCAAGACAAAGAAGGTATTCCTTCAGAGCGACAGAAGCTGGCCTATGCCGGAGAGCAGCTTGATGACTGCCTTACCCTTAAGGACTATTGTGTCCAGAAAACGTCGACCCTCCTCCTCCTTTTGGATGATGAGACATCCATTATGAGGGAACGTACACTGCATATACATGTCAACAATGTTTCCACTGGAAAGACCATTGATCTAGAAGTGAAAAGCTCTGACACCGTGGACCATTTAAAATCCAAAATTCGAGACAAGGAGGATATTCCTGAGAATCAGCAGATTCTGTTTTTGCCCCAGAAGCAGCTGAAGGATGGCTTTACTTTTGACCAATACTATATTCGGAATGAATCTACCATCCATCTTCTTGTTCAAACAGTTGGTTAGATATGTTAAATTAACATAAAACCAAGTTATCTACAGTTCTAAAGATAAATAGCAAAGTTTTCTAGGGTTTATATTTTGTTATCTGTTACTTAAGGAGTTAAGAGGGTCGTCTGATAGGTTATACTGTATATCAAAACTTAAGTTGTCTTATGGTTTATACAATGGGAGAAGCTGGATATTATGAGCATATAGATACAATTGGGTTTAGTTTTAGAAGTTAAAAAATATTCTCATTTTTTAATCTAAAAGACAAATTAAACTTTCTCTTATTATACATCATACAGCTATTACACATGTCTCATATTTATCTGTCAATAGGAGTGATCATATGAAATTATCAAGGGTCCTCAACTTAGCTTTTTTATGTTGATGTAAATGATACCAAAGGAGAAAGAGTTGCCTTCTCTTTTTCCTTACATGGTTAGATGAATTTTTTAGGAATTATTTGTAAACTTTAGTAGCTTTTTTTTAGGAATTTTCTTGCTTATGCCATAGTGTCATGTGTTAAAGATAAATTAATAAACTCAATTTGCCAAATTTGGATGTGACTTGATTATGAGAGTTTAAATTTATGTGATCTGTAATATTCTTAATCTTTTCGGAATACTTATCTCCAAGCTTATGCCATAGTGTCATGTATTGACAAAACCTCTTGACTAGTTTTATGTGATTTTCAGAATAATCCACGGGTTTCAGATAGATCGATCAAGTATCAATACTCGGTATGGTTTTTATACTTGGAGGTAAGATATGATCATTCATTACTGTTCAAGTTGTTTAACTCATTGGGTTAGCATTTAATAAACTGTATGAACTCTTACTCAATCTTCTTAAGGTAATTAGCTAGGTACACATTGTTATGAGCTGTGACTTAGATTTGTATTATGTGTGTCATATAAATGTTTAACCACCTCTGTCTGGGACTCTGGGGGTACTGTATGTTTAACAACGTGGTGCCAATATAGTTAGTTTTCCAGAAAAATTCAGCGAGCGAGGACTCATCCCTCACTATTGTGTTGTCAAATAGAGAATAGTTAGTTTCTTATAGTGTTTAGTTTTATGAGCTTAACTGGAATAGCTGTTATTATAAGCTTGACAAAGTTTGGGGTTATTGGGGTGGGGAGTACAAGCCCACATGCTCTTTTCTCCTACATATCTATCTCATGCTCTTGATATATTTTTTTGTTTATAAATTCTATATTAAAACTTGCATGATTGCATCATCATCTTAATGATTGTTTTTTATCTTTCAAAGAGGTGACAGAAAGAATGTTGACAAACTAACTTGATAATTTTGAGAATTTCATTATATGTTAGCTACCCTACCCAAAACACCAATTCGTTTCACCCGAGTCATAAAAAGCTAGCTGGATCAGTAATGATATGTTGAATACTTCGTGTGCCACCTCAAATGCCACACAAAGTTGGAGAGAAATGGAATACGTCCGGTCTACGCAACCCAGCCAATATATTAGGGGTGTAGTCGAGGTGAGTCTAAGTCAAACTAGAAATTGACTTGACTACTAAAACTCGGGTTCGAATTGAAACTCGACTCAAAATCTAAATTCAGGTCGAGCAACTCTACTGGAGTTAGATCGAGCCTAGATTAAGCTCAAGCTCAATTAATTATCGTTATATCAAAGTCGACTAGATTCGGTTTGTATGCATATATATATATTACTTATTATGGTTATGATAATTAAGTAATTATATGCATTTAAAAAGGTAAATGTGTGATTTAGCCTAAGCTCGATAATTCATGCGAACCTCACAAATAAAGTATTTTGGAGCTCGAACTCGACTAATTTAAATTGAATTGATTTTCTATAATTTACAAGTCAATCTTGAATACCTCTTGTGCTATATTTAGTCTCATTTACACCTCTAAATCTCCAACTTTCAACTATTTCTTTCTTTAAATGGACAAATGGTCTTTCTCATTGTTCGAGCATGAAGAACTTTGAGCTTTTCTAGAGATGTTAACCAAAGTACGTCTAAACTGCAACCTAGCTTGTCTAACACTCTTGATAAATTCAAAATTTGAAGTTTACATTTCAGCACAAAATGAAATAATAATGACATTAAGGTCTGGTTCTCAAGATCATCTTGTATGACTAGTAGTAACAGTTTCCATTTGCATCTCTTGTTCCATCTCACCTGTTGCTTCATTAATCAACATCATTGTTATATCCCAACGCTCCGAATGCTACAGCCTACAGTTGTAGGCCATGTAATAAATTCTAAATAGTTAATGAAAACTTATGACCTTCAAACATAAAATAGTAATGACATGAGCCAACAACCAATTTCAGTACAAGTTTGTAAAGAAAGAGTATTACAATTAGAGTACTCTTATCACTTATATATGTATATATTCATAATCATGATCATTATTCATCTTAAGCTCTACATAGCATCTTAAAAACACAACAATATGTGCTACGACTGCTACATTATACTATTGCCTGATAAAACTCTTTGGTAACTAAAACATGCGGGTTATGAACTATAGAACCGGAGACTATGAAAATTTGTCATGGGATATTATTATAATTATTTGAACACATGTTAGTCGTTTTTTATTTTTTTATTTTATGGGAATATACGTTAGAGTAAAATATTATGTTCTCCTAGGAAAAGTGACACCATTTGTATCTCGTGTTCTACATTTTCCACAATCTGTATTTTTTATACATATGTATTGAAGTATATAACTCTTAACCTGGAATATATGTTTAGGGACTAATTGTGTCATTGTTGTTTTTGTGTTCTAGGCTTGTATCTATCTTTGGATGCTGTTAGCTGAAGTCTGGAAGTGTGAGGGCTGAAGTTGACATTTATTGAAAGATGGAGTCAAGGCTGGGTCAAGGCTATTTAAGCTGATGGATTGCTAGGGTTTTCATATCCTCTTTCTGCATATTCGCAAACACACAGTTTTACATAGTATTCTCTCTTTTATTCAACCAAAGCTCTGTTGTTTCTGTTCTTGTTATTCATTGTGAGGTTGAGTGTATTGTATGAACTATTGGCAAGTTAGTCGATAGACTTGCACACAGTAGCGATGGCAAGTTGTGGGTTCTTGGTTTGTTATATTGATACTGATTAAGATCAGGATCTTTCTGATCGATTGTGGTTTTGGTTGATTAATAAAGAGATACTTGAATTAAGATTCAAGTTTGGTTTCAGTCTTATTGTGAAATTTTACATGATATCAGAGCCAGGTTTCCTATCTTGCTCTAAAATCGGTTTTCTAAACTTTTAGGGTTTCAAAATGTTTTGGGGATTTTTTGAAATTGATTTGATTAAAACACAATTAATCTTGATTAACTGGTTTCTTTTTACTTTAATTGATCAATCTTACAAGTTCTATTAAAACGCTTAATTTTTCAGAAAATTAGGGTTTCGGATTTTTTGGGGGTTTTGATCTCTGGCTTCGATTGGTGATTGGTTGTTGTGTTCTTGATTGGTTTACTGGTTTTTCCGGTGAATCTTGGTGGCTGTTGGTGTTTTCCCTAAATCTTGAAATTTAGGGTTTGGTGGTTGTGTTTCTGGGTTGATTGAGATCGTGTGGGTTGTGATTCTTGTCTCAAGAATTGTAACCAGGGTTCTTGTTCCGCTGCTTTCTGGATTTTGCGTGCACTGTAACACCTCTCGCACTCTTTATCTATCTTTATTCTTATTTCTTGTTTAGATTGACGGGGAGTAGGAGTTGGGATTGTTTGAGGTGATTGAAATTGTTGTTGGAGTGTTGTTGCTTTTATCTATTTGTGTGTTTGCTTGATCTTGAGTGATCTGCCCTTAACCTACCACCTTGAGTGGCAAGGAAGCCTGGGAACTACCTTCTTGTCCTTTCTTGTATGTTTGCCTGTTTTGTTTTCATTATGTCTATTCATGGTTATACTGATGATGAATATGAGGCTGATGAGCCTCTTACTTTGATTAGCAAATTGGATCTTAGTAATCCTTTGCATTTGCATCCTAATGACTCTGCCACCTTAACTGTTGTGTCTATCAAATTAAAAGGGACCGAGAATTATAATGTGCGGTCTTGTGCAATGTTGTTAGCCTTAGAAGGCAAGAATAAAATTGGTTTTATAGATGGGTCTTGTGGAAGATCTCATGTTGATGAAGTCCTAGGTAGACAATGGGATAGGGTGAATGATGTGGTATTAGGGTGGATTTTAAATTCTATATCAGAAGAATTATTCTTGGATCAAATTTTTTCAAAAAAAGCTTATGATGTGTGGACTGAATTAAAAGAAACATTTGATAGAGTAGATGGTTTAGTTACCTTTAATCTGCATCATAAAATTAACTCTTTATCTCAAAATGGGAGTTCTATTGCTGAGTATTTTAATAAATTGAGCACTTCGTGGAAACAATTTGATGCTTTAATTCAGTTACCTAGATGTACTTGTCATACTGCTGAGGATTTTAAAAAGCATAACCAGTTAATGAAACTTAGGCAATTCTTGATGGGGTTAGATGATTCTTACATGCAAATCAGAAGTAATATTTTATCTAGGGATCCTCTGCCTGATGTTAAAGGGGCTTTTGCTGTTATTTCTAGTGCGGAGTCTCACAGGTCTATGGTAACTGGTTCAGGTGCTGGAACTTCCCAAAGGTCTCAGTCAACTGTGTTCAACTCCAGTGTGCCCAATAGAGGGAACTCTCAGAGGCCTTCTACCTCTGGAGGTTCTTTCAGACCTACTAATGGCCCTAGGAGTAGTGAGAATAGAAGGACTGCTGGTGGTCCTACGTTAGTTTGTGAGCACTGTGGTTTTAATGGTCATACTATGGATAGATGCTTTAAGCTCATTGGTTACCCTGCTGATTTTGGTAAAAATAAAAGAACTGATAATAATAGTCAAGGGGCTCAAAATTTTAATAAAATATTTGTTAACAATAACAATTCGGTTGGCTCTAGTTCTACTTCTGCTTTTTCTGATGAACAGATTTCAAAGCTACTTTCCTTGATTAAAGAAACTTCTATTAATAATGTTGGAAATGGGAAAAATGTTCATGCCAATATGACATGTATTATTTTCAACAAAAGTAAACTCTTTAATAAAAACTTTCACAAGTTTTTCTCTCATAATAGTAAAATGAGGACTGCACTTGTTGCGGCTGGCGTTATTGTTGATTCTGGAGCTAACCAACACTTGGCTTACACTGACAAATTTTTAGTGAATGTTATTGATATTTCCAAACTTGGTATTAAAGTTTCACACCCCAACGGTACTGAAGCTTTAATTACTAAGGTTGGGAACATGATCCTCACTAAACATTTGACTTTGTATGATGTGCTGGTTGTTCCTGAGTATTGTGTCAGTTTGATGTCTGTTCATAAAGTGGCTAGAGATTGCAAATTTGTTATTGCTTTTGATGAAGCTAAGTGTTATGTGTTACTTCAGGATTTGAGGGGGATGAGTGTTCTAGGGATTGGTAGACAAGTGGATGGTTTATACTACTTTGATGGAGATCAAGGTATTGACCTAGGTGCTAAGAATTTTAAGACTGTTTGTGGCTTACCTAAGAAAACATGGCAATGCGAACTTGGTCATCCTTTGACCAAGTGTTGGCAGTACTTAAAGGTGAAATCAATTTTCAAGATAAAAATGAAATTGAGCCTTGTGACACTTGTCAAAAGGCAAAACAAACTAGAGAGCCTTTTCCATTAAGTGATCATAAAACAAAAAACCTTGGTGATCTTGTTCACCTGGATCTTTGAGGTCCTTATAAAATCAAAAGTAAAGAAGGTTACATATATTTTTTAACTGTTGTGGATGATTTCACCAAGGCTGTGAGCGTGTATTTTGTTAGCCTTAATAGTTTTATTAGAAGTGATGGTCATTCACGATTAGGAACTTTGTAACGTGTGTTAGATATCGTGATAGAATAGTCAACGGGCTCGTGGATTGGGCTAAGCTAATTGGGCATTAGTTATGTTAAGCTAGCCTTGTCTAGTTAAGTGAAACCCAAGCCCAATCCAAGTCCATCTCAAGGCCCATGGCCAAGCCTTAGGGCATCATCTCTCTTACTATAAATACCCCTCAAGTATGTCATTTGAGGGGTGTGCTTGAAAGTGTGTGTGTGTGTGTTTCTTTATTGAATATACAACATCTTGTGTTTATCTATTCTCACATCATACACGGATTCTATATCATTCAAGTCACCATCTTTCTATTCTTTTCTTTCTTATTTACGCATAAGTGTTTGGTTTACGTGGTGATACTTGTGTTTGGTTTGCTTGGTAAAGTGATAAGGTTGATATATCTTTGGTCCTAACAATTGGTATCAATCGCCTAACAATGGTTTAGGAGTGTTTGTGTTTGTTTTGAAGGGTTACGCGTAAAAGGCTCTCGTTATACGTTTTTTGTCAAGCTTAAAGCTTTAATTTTTGCACTTTAAAATTCAAGATTCTTGTGGTTTAAGGTTTATTTGGTGCTAAAGTTTCAGTTTTTTGCAAAAGTTCAAGTAGCTTTACGTGTTTTCTTCATTTTAAGCTCGTATTGGTTATGGTCATTTCTACTCATAACTTTTTTAGGCACTTTGGGTGAAAAAGGTCAACATTTTTGGGTTATTCAAGTGTTTTTAAGGCTATCTGGGCAAAAGAAATCATTTGAATCGTTGGAAATTTCTTATGAGTAGAAGTCAAAAGGTCAAAACCCTAGTTTTCTACTCGTAACTTTTTGGTGAAGAATCTTCGTGCTATAACTGTTACTCAGTGCTTCCCTCACTTGGATAAGTGTGTGGAACACTTCGACTTGTGGATATCCCTTACGCTGTGACAGTGTAAAGGATTTTTGGTTCTTAACCATAGTTTACGCATAAGCTAAAAGCTTACGGTAACTCGCATAACTTCAAAATTACACGTAAGGTTTACGAGTAACTTTTTGTCTACGCATAAGCCTAAGGTTCGCTTAAGGTTTCTCGCCTAAGGTTTCTACGCATAAGCTTCCTACATAAGGTTCCTACGCATAAGGTTCTACGCTTAAGGTTTCTACATAAGCTTCCTACACTTAAGATCCTACGCATAAGCACCAGATCCTACGCCTAAGCCTTGTCTATAAACTTCGTGTTTCTACGCTAAGCTCTTCATTTAAAAAAAAATTTTTAAATTTGAGTAAAATTTAAATTTTTGAGGATACTAAACGTTCAATTTTTACGCGAAATTCAAATTTTGGTTTAACTGTGAAAATTTTGGTCAAAATTCAAATTTTTGGGCCTAAATTCAAATTTTCGGGTCAAATTTGGCGTCAAAATTGTCATAACTCAAAATTTTCATACGACCTTAGAATTTATTTTTATAGTGAATTTCAAATTTTGGGCGAAAATTTTTAAGAACCGAGTTTACGAGTACGACTTTCGGAAACACCTCAACTGAGCTTAATCTTCATCAACCACAACTCCTTTATCGTTGAATCGATCCTACATCAACTTTATCAGATCATACCTTCATCAATGGCAACTCAACAAGACATTCATGCAGCCGGTGCCGAAAACCGACCTCCTATGTTGGCAAAAGGTGGTTATCTTCAATGGTCAAGTCGTATGCTCCGTTACATCAAGACTAAACCTAATGGAAAACTCATGATTAACTCCATTCAGAATGGACCATTCAAGCCTCGTCAAATCCAAGATCCTGGAACTCCGACATCCCACCATCTTTTCATACTCAAACTGAATCTGAATACACTCAGAGGATCAAAACAAGTCGATGCAGATGATATGGCTATTCATATTGTCCAACTGGGTTTACCAATAGACATCTTTGCTGCGGTAGACAGTTGTGAAACTGCTTTCGATATGTGGGAACGTGTAAGACGGCTTTGTCATGGAACAGAAATTGGTCAACAAGACATGGAGAACAAGCTGCTAACTGAATGGGAAAAGTTTACTTCCACTCCAGGAGAACCCATTGAATCCTACTATGGAAGGTTCTGCACTTTGATGAATGAGCTAATCAGAAACAAGCTGACACCCAGAACTATCGTTCAAAACATCAAGTTCCTGAATAATCTTCCAGAAGAATGGGGACGATATGTCACTATTGTCAACCAAACAAAAGACTTACATCAGGTGAACTTTGATCAACTGAATGATTTTCTGAAACAAAACCAAGCTGAAGTGAATGAAGTCAGGAAAGAAAGATTGGCAAAGAATCATGATCCATTGGCACTCATTGCAAAGACTCAAACTCCAGTGAATACACAACAACAAGCTTCATCATCTTCCACAAACAACAACTTGCAGCAATACATTCCACAACCACAACAACAATTCTATCCAGAACAACAATACCAGGAACAAGGAATCACTGATCACGAAAATGACCCGAGCGACCTTGCAACATATATACTCTTTCTTGGGTAACGCACTAAAAAGTCGCTATTCCACACCAACTAACAACAACCAAAGGATTTCATCAAACACTCGCAACAGGCAAATTGCACAGCCGGGTGTGAATATGGGTAATCAAGGACAAATGGTTGGAGTTATTGGGAATCAGCAGGGATATGCTACTGGATTTCGTATGGGTAATCAGACGGCTCCGTATCAGGGTAATCAGTTGGGTCAGAATGTTGGAAATCAGATGGGTCAGAATGTTGGGAATAGAGCAGTGGGTAATCAGAATGGGAATGTTGCAGCTCCAGTCGTTGGGAATTATGGAAATGTGAATCAGGGTAATCAGATTAAGTGTTATAACTGTCAAGGAGTGGGTCACATGGCAAGAAACTGTCCCACTAAACCGCACAAGAAGACTGGTGATTTTCTTCGAAAAGCTGCTTTGTTAGCAGATAAGCTAGATGCGGGGTTACAGTTGAGTGCTGAGGAAAATGACTTTTTCGCTATTGTGGATGAATTGGAAGACCTCGAGGAACTCAATGCGAATTCTCTTCATGGCAAATCTGCAGGAAGCTAAGTATGACACTGAGTCAGACTCACCTCCTGTCTATGACGCCAATACAGTATCTGAGGTACCAATCATTGATCCATGCTATAACAATGTCATATTTGATGTGTTTAATCATGACGAACAGCATTCTGTGACGCCAGCACCTACTTATGATACATATATGGACAATCCGAGTTGTAGCAATACTAACTCTGAAACTCCAGATATGGATCCTAATGGAGGCTGTGTGGCACAAAATACTGAGACTGATGAGGAAACGCGTGCTTATTTTGAATCATTAATCCATAAATGTGGCATTGAAATGAGAGAAAGTCAGTAAGGTCAATGCGAAGTTAAGGCCGTGAATGTTAAATTGACCCACTTGAGCTTGAGAGTTACAAAGAGCGCTGAGCCTGTTTCTTACAAACAAAATATCAGAATTAGAAATTGGTTATCGAGATTCTGTTTTAAGAGAACAACAATTGCAAATCAAGTATGACACACTTGATGTGAATCTGAACTTGAAAATAAAATCTTTAAACAAGGAAATTTAAGATTAAATGACCAACTTTCTAAACAAAAGCAATGTATTCTGATCTTGAAAAGAGAAGAAAAGAAGTTGATTACTGATTTTGCAAAACGAGAAGATTCTCTTCTTGATGAAATTCTGGACAAAAATGAAATGATCAAAAAATTGGACAATTTACTTCTTACAACGGGTCATTCCTTTAAACAAACAAATGCTTTCTAATCAAGTAAATCCGATTTTCATACATCTCACAAAATGGCTCTTGGTAACTCACCTCCTTGTTTTCTCAAAGCTCAAAACCAAATTTGTTTGCACAATGGAAAACCATTGCATGAACCCATAATTGTGCATGACTCGCTTGAAACGTTGGAACTATCTGAGGAGAGTAGATCAAAAATGAAACAGAAACATCCAGAAATAAAACCTATTGACTATAACACATGGAACAAACGACATAAGTTTAGAAAAGCACTCTAAAGAGACTAGGAAAGCTGAAACCACCTCCCTTCATAAAAATGTGAATCCTAATGCGTGTGCCTCACCTTCTACAGGACTAGAAAGCACTCTAGGGCAGCAGACTAAAGCTTAAGAGCAATACAAGGAACAATAGAGTCTCGCATGCCTCTAGGAGTAGTAGCTTGAATAAAGAGAAGAAAGTAGAACACCCTAGGAATTTACAGCTTTTGAATAAGAAAGACATTTCATCTGAATGTACTGAACCTATGAAACTTGCTAAGTCTAATGCATGTGTTGAATCTCTTTGTTTAACTTGCAAGAAATCTTTAAATGTTCAAGATGATTGTGTTTCTAAGAATGTGAATGATAAGCTTGTTAAGAAGAACGTCCCAAAAAGTAATTACGCTAAACGAGTAGGAAGACTAGTTGCAAAACTTAGGCTTTACACTACTGACAGGAACCAACGTGTATACTTTAGGGATGATATTTGGAAACCCACAGGTAGAACTTTCACACTCCAGAATGGTACAATGAGTGATAAACCAGAATTCCCTGTAGAAAACCTCTTTGAGTGTGATAAGGATTTTACCTCTAACCCAAAGGAACCAAAATCAAAACGGTTTCCACAATATTCTTTTTCTGTAACTGGCAGGTTATCGAAATTTGTCTTTGGATCGTCGACTCGGGTTGCTCCAAGCACATGACCGGGAATCTGAAGCTGCTGATCAATTTCGTCTGGAAATTCATGGGAACCGTACGTTTTGGAAATGATCATGTAGCAGCTATCATGGGTTATGGAGATCTACCTTTTGGAAATTATTTAATCACTCGGGTTTACTATGTCGAAGGGTTGGGACACAATTTGTTTAGAGGTTGCTTTTAGGAGAAATGCTTGCTTCGTTAGAAACTTGGATGGCACTGATCTCTTAACTGGGAATCGTGATACAAACTTGTATGCTATCGACATCAATCAAATGGCCTCTTCATCACCAATATGTCTTATGACACGTGCATCTGGAACACAGTCCTGGTTGTGGCACAGACGGTTATCCCATCTCAATTTCGACACCATCAACAAAATTGCCAAAGACAACATCGTCAATGGACTTCCAAAGTTCAAATACACCAAGGATCACTTATGTCCATCATGCGAACAAGGAAAAAGCAAAAGAGCATCATATAAACCCAAAACCGTACCTAGTTCGGGCAAGTTGCATATGTTGCACATGGACTTATGTGGCCCAATGAGAGTTGAAAGCATTAATGGGAAAAGTATATTCTTGTCATCGTCGATGATTATTCGAGATATACATGGGTTAAGTTCTGAGATCAAAGACGAAGCACCAGGCATCATCATCACCTTTCTGAAGCGTATTCAAGTACTTCTTCAAACTCCAGTAGGGGTTGTAAGAACAGACAACGGCACAGAATTCACTAATCAGGAGTTAAGAGCTTATTTTGAAGATGTTGGAATCACACATCAGGCATCAGTTGTATGAACTCCACAGCAGAATGGGGTAGTTGAAAGAAGAAATAGAACTCTTGTGGAAGCTGCTCGCACAATGCTAATCTATTCTAGTGCACCGTTATTTCTGGGGGCGATGCTGTTGCCACTACTTGTTTTACTCAGAACCGATCCATAATCCATCCAAGATTCAATAAAACCCCATATGAGCTTGTGAACAACAGAAAACCGGATATCTCTTACTTTCACGTATTTGGCGCTTTGTGCTATCCTACGAATGACAGAGAAGATCTTGGAAACTGAAAGCAAAAGGTGATATTGGAATCTTCATTGGATATTCAGATAATTCGAGGGCATTCAGGGTGTATAACAGGAGAACTAGGAGGATCATGGAGACGATGAATGTGAAGTTTGACGAACTTTCACAAATGGCTTCTGAGAGACTCGCTCTAGAACCCGCACTAAACCGACAGACTTTTGGACACATCAGTTCAGGACTCGTACCTCAAAGAGCTCAATCAACTTCGTTTGACAATCCTAAAGAACAAGAATGGGAGAATTTCTTCGAGTTAATGTTCGATGAATACTATGGTGGAACTTCGACAAATGCATCAAACCATCATTCCGCTGCACCCGCTCAACATCATCCTCCACCACCAACAGAAGATGCATCTACAACGGTCGAAACCAATGCACCAATTCCATCTACATCATCTACATCTACTACAGTTATTGCACCCGTTCTACCAGCAGTTGATGAGCAAAATCAAAACCATAACGATGCAACGTTAGATGACGACTTATTTGAAAACCCGTTTGCTACGGAATCAGCTGAATCTTCTTCAAGCTTACGAGAACCATCTAACTCGCATACGTTTAACCAACGGTATCCTTCTACTCTGAAGTGGACAAAAGACCATCCGATTGAACAAGTTATTGGTGAACCTTCAAGGCCAATTCAGACGAGACGCCAACTTGCCACCGATTGCGACTTATGCATTTACCTTTGCTCAATTAGCAATATAGAGCCAAAGAACATTCGTGAGGCAATGGCAGAACCCGCATGGATAGAAGCGATGCAGGAGGAACTTCTCCAATACCGTCTACATGACTCTTGGAAATGGTTCCAAGACCAATTGACATTCGCGTCATTGATCTCAAATGGTTATGGAAGAACAAACGGGATGAAGAAATGACTGTAATTCGCAACAAAGCTCGTCTTGTGGCCAAAGGATACAGACAAGAGGAAGGGATAGACTTTGAAGAGTCATTCGCGCCGGTAGCTAGACTAGAAGCAGTCAGGATTTTCTTAGCCTATGCCGCTCACAAAAACATCACGGTTTATCAGATGGACATTAAGACCGCGTTCTTGAATGGAACTCTGAAAGAAGAAGTGTACGTGAGTCAGCGAGAAGGCTTCATAGACATGAATCATCCAGACTACGTCTACAAACTCAAAAAGGCAATCTATGGATTGAAACAAGCTCCGAGAGCGTGGTATGACGAACTGTCCTCTTTCCTTATCCAAACCAATTTCACCAAAGGAACAGTTGATCCTACCTTGTTTACACAAAAATGCAAAAACGACATTTTGATTGTTCAGATTTATGTGGACGACATCATCTTTGGGTCCACTAATCCGAATCTTTCAAAACATTTTGAAAATCTCATGAAAAGTAAATTTGAAATGTCCATGATGGGGAACTAAAATTCTTTCTTGGTTTACAAATACATCAATCCCCTCGTGGAATTTTTATAAATCAAGCTAAATACACAACTGAGATTTTGAAAAATCATGGTATGGATAATTGTGACTCGGTCGGAACACCAATGGTAACTTCACCAAAATTGGAGCCGATTTGTTTGGGAAACCTATTGATCCGAAGAAATATCGGAGCATGATTGGTTCTCTCATGTATCTTACTGCTAGTCGACCAGATATTCATTTTGCTGTTTGCTTATTAGCACGGTTTCAGGCAAAGCCTACCGACCTGCACCTCAAAGAGGTTAAACGGATCTTTCGGTACCTGAAGACATCCATTCACATGGGACTTTGGTATCCGAAGGAATCCGGATTTGATCTAATTGCCTTTTCAGATGCAGATCACGCAGGTGATCCAGTTACAGTAAAAAGTACATCAGGAGGAGCACAATTTTTGGTGAAAAGTTAGTAAGCTGGTCTTCAAAGAAACAAGATTGCACTGCACTTTCAACCGCTGAAGCTGAGTATGTGTCTCTATCTGCGTGTTGTGCTCAAGTTCTATGGATGAGAACACAACTCACAGATTATGGCTTTACTTTCGATAAAATACCTATGTGTTGTGACTCGAAAAGTGCCATAGCCATATCATGCAATCCTGTTCATCACTCAAAGACTAAGCATATCCGTGTCCGCTATCACTTCATCAAAGTGTACGTCGAAAATGGTACTGTTGAATTATTCTTCGTGAAGACAGATTACCAACTCGCCGATCTATTAACTAAAGCCCTTCCAAAAGAAAGGTTTGACTATTTAGTTCGACGAATTGGAATGCGAAGCCTAACCCCTGAGGAGTTAGAACGTCTTCTCGAATCTTCTTGAAAATGATTTTTCCAAAAAGCTTCGCTGTAAATATTTTTGAAAAACAAAATACAAAATTTGAAAAACCAACAAAAGCAAAATATAAAAATATAAAATCAAAAATACAAAAACAATAGAAAATCAAAATCCAAAAATATTCTTCTCACGACATGTCTCTCGTATAATCGATATTCTGTACGTTTCTAGAAATGTCATTCAACAATGATACGGGTATGTACAGATGCTTGAGCGAGAGTTCTTTATTGTTTTCTAAAACATGTCGTTTCTCAAAATTTCTTCAAATAATGGCTTTCGTATACTTCATGCGAAAGAAACCGGACTAAATGATGACTTTTGATTATTTTCAAATCAAAACTCGTGCTTTATCGAAAAATGAGTTATGCGCTTCAGTGCACTGTATTTAAAAATGGTGAGAAATCATCATCATCTTGAGCACCTTTTCAAGATTGTTCAAAAAGATTTTCAAAATCTTTCAAAATACTTTGTTCTCAAGATAACTCCCTCTAAAACCCTTTAATTGATTATGCTTTATTAAAAGGGGAGTATAAAACAAAATGTTCCATATTCATGCTTAAATCAAATCCGTTTGTCTCCCCAAAAGATTCTAAATGTTGTTTAATCCGTTGATATCAAAATATCACGTATGCTATTTTTGAGGGAGGGACTGATTAAAATGTGATCAAAAAGTTTAATGATCGTGGTTTGAATCTCAAAATGAGCTCGACTCAGACGGAACCAATGAATTGACGGGAATCAAAGTCAGTAAATGTACCATCTCGAGAACTTTCTATGGACTTGACCAGGACGGGCAATAATTTCAAGCTAGTTCTCTAGTGATGTAAACGTGTCTCGAATCGGTCTTGTTCATTTAAAATCGATCAATTCAAAAAGTGCGAACTCTACCCTCTATGTGCAGATTTCTGTCAAAACTTATAAGCACATGTGAAGGGGTGTTTTGAAAATATAAAACTCTCGGAGTGTTTCAAACATGTTTTCAATCATAAACACTCTGAGATTTTCAAGAAAAATGGTTTTATGGCAACAATAGGACAGTCATGGAGTTATAAGGTGACTAAGGATAGGAAATCCGTCCTATGATCCGCCAGAGCCGGAGGGATCTACCCAAGGACATCACCAATAGTTAGTATTAGAAGTCCTTAGGTATGATTGAAAAAAGGAGTAATGTGAGAAAGGAGAAAGAAGGGGTTGAAGAATTAAAAGAAAAGTAAAAGAAAGGGTGAAATGAAATAGCCCTCCATATTCAACCTTAGGGCAGAAACCGGGTTCAATACATATGCTACTGGTTGTCACTAGATGACACTGGTATTGAAGACAAAGACGTCATGGACCCAGTGACGCACTGCACTAAACCTTCTAGCCACTCAATTCCTCTTAAAAGGATTTGTTTCATTCTCACTGGGAACCCTACATAATCTATTGACTTTCTCTTAGAGATCGTTGGTATTGAAGAAGGAGACCCTCTCCCTAGTCTCCGCTTAGGAAAACCAAAATGCACTAATTGAGTCTAGAGCCACGAGATTCATCAAAAGATCTCATAGGAACACATGACATGACATCGCTTGTTGTTCATCATTAAGGACACAAGTGATATATTCTAGAGTCCTACGCAGATCTTAGCAATCTGCCAGAACATTTATGAGAAGTTTCACATCTGTGATCTTCAGTGATTGAATGGAAACTCTTGCCAGGGTCAACATCAAGCAGCCCTGACAGCAGGTCACTTCGGTAATTCCCGTGGATTACGCTTAGTGTGTCTCAAACGGTCTACAGTCGTGGGGTGATGCTTCGGTGTACCTCAGCGACTCATCTGAACTGTAGATGTACTTCGGTATATCGCGTTATCTCACTTGTGGGACTCCAGTTCAGGAACGGCCTTTGTGAGAATTAGAGACGTGTTTTCACACTATGCTGTTAACACCCTCGAAATTCAAACTTGTAAGTGCCGGAATCCGCTTATTACTAACTGTTTTTATGTTTTCTTCTTATGGAAGCTCCGGAGCGGATGGATCGTGCAGACTCGCCACATGCTCATACCAACAACACATGAAAGTTCTCATCATAATCAAAGGAGATGATTCTTCGTCAATGTCAAAGAATCTACAAAGTTTAAAGACTCGAGAACTACATCATTGGTAACCAAAAGACAAATAGAAGTGTGAGCATGGTGGAGAAATACGTGGAGACACCTAACCAACGAAGTTGACAACGGCAAACAACCACATTATCTGATCACAAAGCATGAAGGAACAAAGAATCAAGACTATTCTATATCTACACACAAAGTTCGAGCTCAAGAAAAGTAAAGACCTAATCAAGTGGAGCATCTTTTGAATGACCACCCCTTAGGGGGAGATTGTTAGCCTTAATAGTTTTATTAGAAGTGATGGTCATTCACGATTAGGAACTTTGTAACGTGTGTTAGATATCGTGATAGAATAGTCAAGGGGCTCGTGGATTGGGCTAAGCTAAATGGTTAAATGTTAAGGTATGCTAAGCCGTGTATAAGCTTAAGCATCCCAAGCCCAATCAAGTCCACGAAGGCCCATGGAAGCCTTTAGGGCATCTAGTCCCTTGGACTATAAATACCCCTCAAATGGTCATTTGAGGGGTGTGCTTGTAAGTGTGTGTGTGTGTGTGTGTTTTCTTTATTGAATATACAACATCTTGTGTTTATCTATTCTCACATCATACACGGATTCTATATCATTCAAGTCACCATCTTTCTATTCTTTTCTTTCTTATTTACGCATAAGTGTTTGGTTTACGTGGTGATACTTGTGTTTGGTTTGCTTGGTAAAGTGATAAGGTTGATATATCTT
>OU343223.1:21974187-21988747 GCA_910596185.1 Chrysanthemum makinoi | reverse complement strand
ATGTGTCCATTTTCTAAGGTGTTCATGCGGTTGTTGTTGTGGAACTGAAGTAGTAGAGTCGATGTCTCCTGATGAAGATGGTTCAGATGATGATTCAGGAGCAAATATGTTTTCAAATGGAGCATCTTCGGGATTTGCAAAGGGATTAACTTCATCTTGTGAATCAGAAGCAATTCCATGATGTACACTAGGTGATTGAAGGTTTGTTGATGAGACTGATTGATCAGCAGTAGGCGCTTCTTGACTTAATGACATTGAGACTGAAGGGTTGACTTCATTCACAGGGATAGGAGCACCCTGATGAGTGTCTAAATACTCATCATTTTTGTACCATTTAAACTGCAAAAATATCTGAAAACACTCAGAAATGTATCAAAATGATAAAAATATCACAAATAAGTGTTTTATGTGTTTTAAATGCAAAAATATCAAAATCTGGTGAAAAAAGTATAAAGTTTGCATAATTGGCAGTTTTAGTCCCCCAAGTTTCAAAAGTTGTCAAAAACAGTCCCTGGTAAATCTAAATAAAGAAAAATGTTATTCAAGGTCCCTGAATTATTCTAACTTGTCAAAAATGGTCCTTGAATAAATCTTTTGTTAAATGGCAGAAAAGGTCTCTAAACTTTCATAAAATGTCAAGTTTGGTCCCTGGAAAATTGAAATTGTCAAAACTGGTCCTTGTACTATGGAAGCTTGTCAATTTTGATCCCTTGTGTGAACTTTGGAAAATGGCAGAAATAGTCCTTCAAGTTTGGAAGAATTACAAATAGGTCCTTATCACTAAACCAAACCCTTGTCAAAAACCTTTTGACCCCTGCCATGTACACCTTTGGACCCCTGTCTTTTCCCTTTTTGAACCCCAAGTCAAACTACCCAAGTTTTCCCTCCCATCTGGTTTTCCCCCACCACTTGCCTGCTCTGCAACTGCTTCTCCTAACACCCATCACCTCACCTTATCACCTTCCACTTCCACCCCCATCATCACTCAACCCACTACAATAAATGCCACCCCCCCTACTAGCTATATCACAGGCACAAGTCAAATGTAGCCTTCCCGCCAAAATGATTAAAACAGCCAATACACTCAAAACTCAACCATTGGTCAAATTGAAAGGTGGGATTTGCTCAGAAGGCCACGTGGAAGGATTTTGGAGCATAAAAGAGGAGGAAGACAGAGAAGCAAAAGAGTAGTTTTAGTTTTAAATTCCTTTGTATGCCGTTTTTCTTAAATTCTCTCAATTAGTACTTTAAAATGTAATCTTCATCTTTTATTGTATTCAAACTAAGCTATTTAGTAATTTTAATCCATTTCAAGTCTTATTTCAAGGTTCCAGTTATAATTCAAAATTTCAAGTTACTGTTGCAAATTTCAGTTTCATTTTCTTATGTGCAAGCTTCTATTAGCTTCTTTTTAAGCACAAACAAGTTTATTCAAGCTTATCATAGCTTTTGATAAGCTTGTGATTCAGTTTCAAGTTATTCTCATGGTTGGTCAACAAAAGTCAAACTTTGGACAACTCTGGTTCAAGCAGTTTGGAATTGGAAATGTGGTTGATGCAGAGTGATTTTGGGTTGGTTTAGACTAGTTTAGCATAGTGGGGGTTCTGATTTTAGCCTGCAATCCAAGCTGACCTATGTGAGTTTGTATTTCACTTGTCATTTTCAATCCATTTTGCATATTGGGCTTGTATGTGTATCTGTGGTTAAGAATGGTTCAAACTTATTTATTTAGTGGTAATTAAAGTATTGAGACTCACTTTGATCAATAATATAAGCTGGTTCAGAGATTAGCTCATTAAAAGTTCAAAACAGTTGGAAAAAGTGGTGTTTGGATTTTGAGGCAAAAATGAGTTAGAAGGCTATGCAGTAGTTAATGTCATTTGCTTCACAGTTCTTTAACCATTTGAAACTCATTTGAGTCAGTTAAGTGTACCTTAGAACCTTAAAAGTCAAAATAATCTTAATTTCTCCCTTAGCAGTCCACTGTTAGGAATTTTTAGTGCAAATCTCATCACATTAGCTTAAAACTTGATAAAACAGCTTAAACTCACCTTAGTATAGCTTATTACAACATAATTAATCCATGGAATTGATTACAAGTTCATCAAAGTCAACATAGCTCATAATTAAAAAGTCAAAATTTCCTTTGAGTCGTTTTTGAATAAAACTTAGATTTTTACTGTGTGTTTAATACTAAGAATTGGCTCATAAGCTTTTAGAATAGTAAAATTTAGTTGCTTAAGAAAATTATAAAAATACTAGGTCAGTTTTAATTAGCTTATAAAGTGCTTAATTCATAGCTTCTTTTAGATACCTTCTCTGATAATTGCCCTGTGCACAGTTTTGGTTCTCTAGTTCATAAGCTCTTAGAGAGCTTATTAGTGATCATTAACTTGTGTAATCTAGCTTTTTGAGAAGCTCACCTAGCTGTCTCAAGGTTCCAAGTCTAGTTTTTCATTTCCTAGCTTATTTAAATAACCTGCTAGTTGTTTTTAGTTCTGTCCATTTCATGAAGTTCAAACCAAACAGTGATTTTCAAACATTTTCATAAGCTCATTAAAAGCTCAACAGTGGTCAAAACAGTGAGAACTTTAGCTTTTCGGAAAGTTCAATTGGTTAGCTTGTTAGTTCTTGCATTTGTTTTCATTTTATAGCTTATTCATGTGCTTAAAAATTAGCTAGAAGTGCCTAGTAAAACCACAGTACCCTGTGTAACCAGTTAGTTAAGTGCTTATTTGTAGTAGATAAGTGCTTATTTCTTAATTATTTTGCTTTTGCAGTTGTTAAATTAGCTTATTATAAGTTTCTAGCTTGTTTTCAATTAACATTTAACTTATTTAGTAGCTTTTAAGTCACTTAGATAAACCCTTGTGCTTATTCATTCTTAAAAAGCTTAAACTGTGACAAAATCTTAGGCTTAATAAGTGCTTATTAGTGGTTTTGAGAAAAAGTTGTAGTTAAAAATAGTGCTCATTTTCTTGTATTTAATAAGTTTGCAAAAAGAAAAATCGAAAAAAAAAATGTTTAGCAAAAAGGGGGTAGGCAGGCTCGAACCTGAGACCTCCCCCTTAGAAGGGTGATAGAGTGTACCTGTATAGCCAGTTGCCCTTGGGACTTGTCTCGTTCAAAACATGCACAATCAAATAGATAACCACCTTTTGTCAGTTTAAGCTTATACGCCTTATTTAGCTTATTTGTAGCTTATTCGAACTAGCTTTTTCCATTTTTGTATTTTTTATAGGATTATATTAGTATAAAGTATTTTACAAAAAAGTTTCAGATTTTTCTAATTAGTTTTAGTATTTTTAAACATTTAATTAGTGTTTTTTAGTAATTAATTCATAATAAAAAATATAAAAGTCAAAAAAATATAAATCTTTTTTCTAAAATTTGCTTTTGTCATATAGTACGTAATAAAATTGCTTTACACTTATAGGACTTTTATTTCATAAATTTTACGTTTTTGCTTGCGCACTCGCGTAATTTTTAGACTTAACGTACGTTTTCATTTTAAATCACGTTTTTAAATAATTTGAGTTTACGTTTTAGTTAAAATAGTTTATTTAAGATATTTTGTTTTATAAAATCATAAAAACATCATTGTAAAAATAGTGATAGCGTTTATTTAATATTTTTTATCTTTTTAATTTTCTTTAATTTGCATTTAAGCCCCTGTAGTTTATGGGCTTTTCCTTAGTTATAATCATATTCAAATCTCTTTTCCCGTTCAAATCTCTCGATCACTACACGTTTGGCTATTCTCGCACAGCTCGTTGGGACTTAACGACCTGGGGAAACACTATACTCTCCTGATCTTCATTGCATTTGTGCTTAAACTGTTTTAAGTTTGTTACGGTCGGCCATTCACAAGTGGCAGGCTTGAGTGATAAAACTTGACGGTTTTGCACGGATCAAATTTTGGCGCCGCTGCTGGGGAGCTGTGCTAATTATCTTACGTTTAGCAGATTAGTGATTTGAATATTCACTCCTTGTTCATACCATCTATATATATCTATATTTTCTTATAAAAATCCAAAAATCCAAAAAGATTCTTCTTATCCCTGTTATCTGTTTGATTCTTTCTCTCGTATCCTCTATAACCGTTTAATTCTTCATCTCTTATCCCTCTTATCCGTTTAATTCTTTATGTCATGGTTTTCGACATGTTCGTGGTGTGGAGGTCCATTTAACGGTGGAAATTGTCGGCGATGTACCAATGTGAGTTTCCGAGACAAATTTGTCGGTAATTCCGATCCCATTTCTAATAATGAAACACCCGATTTTTCCTACCTACCTCCACAGCCCCAATACAAATCCTACTCATGCGAGTTTTGTAGGAATGATTCTCATTACGGTTTTGATTGTCCACCACGGGTCCCGCTTGTCTATGAGCCAAAACCATGTTACAATCAGAACTTTGGTGAAAGTTATTTTCCCAATTATCTCTGTTGTGAGAATTGTGGGGGTCCTCATGCGACTTTTGAATGTCAACCGATGAATCAAAATTTTCACAATTCCAATTCTCCCAGTTTTGACAATTTCCAACCCCCGCAGTATTCCATCATTCATCATCATGATAAAACTATTGGAGAATTACTAGCTGAAGAACGAACGGCTAATCCTAGTAATCAGACTTCCGAGCCTTCACAGCATATCAATGATTACGAGGAGTGTAATCTTCCACAAAGTTCCGAAGAAATACGATTCAAAGAAACTACAAATGAAAAGAATGGTATGTAAGCTTCAGCAGATGAATATAAGAATCCGATATGATGACGATGATGATGAGGATACTATTCAAATGAGGGAATATTATGAGGACGATGAGGAGAGTGTTATTCTTTTGAAAAATATCATTTCTCAACTCCCTCCGTCTATTGCTATCACACCTATCTTACCTATTATTGCTTCCAAAGACTCTCTCATTATGGAGGATGATCATCAAAGACTATTTCGAAACGGAATCATCAAGTGTTGAGGATCTTATCCCAATCCCAAGTGAGTCTGAGGATATATCCGATAGTGATTGTGATTTGCCTTTTTGTGATTCTCTTGACATTTCGAGGTTACTTCGGGATTTTCTCAAATCCTCTTTTTGAATTTAATAATGACTACACTTTTGGGAAAGTAAATCCTCTTTTCGATGAAATGTCGGAGGCCGATACAGAGACCATCACGGAAGTGGTGGAAATTGCTAGCTCGGACCACCCACTGTCCCACCTCTCGTATTCTAACTTATCTCTTCCATCATGTGATGACGATTCTATCCTCACTGATGAGATTCATGATCCAAAAATCATGAATTCCTCTTCTGATAATGAGGAGTTAGTCATGATTTTTATCATGATTTTCTTTCTTTTCTTCACATATGGTGTGGCTTCTTGTTCCCTTTTCTCCTTCGGGAATGAGGACACTATTTTTGATCCCGGCATTTTCATTTATCATTTTTGAGTCGGTTCTATCTATATCTCATCGGTGTGGAACTTTCACGTGCTTCAAATGTTTATCCAAACATCTTGAATGAAAGTCCGATGTAGATTGTCTCTTCCACTTACTTCCCCATGAACCAATGAACTGGGTGAGTCAAGTTGGACACTCGGTAATCAAAAACAGAGCATGCCATATGGTTTTCACCCATATTTCGACTTCTTTCTACTTTCTACCACCCTAGGGGGGGTTGCCCCACATGTGTGTGTATATATATATAAGTTAAAAAAAAAAAAAAAAAATTCTTTCTAAATAATGGCCGTAGTATTTCCCTTTTCGTTTTGTTTCGCATAACAGCCGGTACTTTGAATATTGAGGGCAATATTCATTTCTAAGTGTGGAGGGGAATTCTCACGAATTTTATCATGTAATTATACCGCCTAATTCCCCTATTTTTGGCCAAAATTTTTTTTGGAGTAAGTGTTTTACACTTACTCAATTGGTTATCAGTCCGCCATGTCTAATAAACAAAAGGATTGGCTAATCCAGTAGCAAACGGCTCTTGGTAAGAGATATCTCAAACCGTTGACGGCTTGCAATTTGCCCAAATTGTATGGTATTCACTCACCATATCCTAAAAAGTGAAGAGTTGGCTAGCCCGCAAGTTTATGGCTTGTGGTAAAGGCAGTGGAAAACCATAATTGGTAATCAGCTCACCAAAGATAATACTGATAATTTATCTAAGAGTTGGCAAGTCCATAAGCAAACGGCTTCTGGTAAAGACAAATCAAATCCGTTATATGGTTTATGATTTGCCAATAAATCGATGGTTATTATCAGTACCAAGGTTCTTACTTGAACTGAAACATTTGCTACTTAGAAGTAATGGATTTTGGTAAAGAGATGAAATCCATTAAATTTTCTCAAAACATTGCTAGGGACTAGCAATATCTTAGTGTGGGGATTGATGAGTGTCTAAATACTCATCATTTTTGTACCATTTAAACTGCTAAAACATCTGAAAACACCGAATGTAGCAAAATGATAAAATATCACAAATAAGTGTTTTATGTGTTTTAAATGCAAAATATCAAAATCGGTGAAAACGATAAAGTTGCATAATTGGCAGTTTTAGTCCCCAAGTTTCAAAAGTTGTCAAAAACAACTGGTAAATCTAAATAAAGAAAATGTTATTCAAGGTCCCTGAATTATTCTAACTTGTCAAAAATGGTCCTTGAATAAATCTTTTGTTAAATGGCGGAAAAGGTCTAAACTTTCATAAAATGTCAAGTTTGGTCCTCGGAAATTGAAATTGTCAAAACGGTCCTTATGGAAGCTTGTCAATTTTGATCCCTTGTGTGAACTTTGGAAAATGGCAGAAATAGTCCTTCAAGTTTGGAAGAATTACAAATAGGTCCTTATCACTAAACCAAACCCTTGTCAAAACCTTTCCCCGCCATGTACACCTTTGACCCCTGTCTTTTCCTTTTTGAACCCCAAGTCAAACTACCCAAGTTTTCCTCCCATCTGGTTTTCCCCACCACCACCGCTTGCCAGAACTGCTTTTCCCAACACCCATCACCTCACCTTATCACCTTCCACTTCCACCCCCATCATCACTCAACCCACTACAATAAATGCCACCCCCTACTAGCTATATCACAGGCACAAGTCAAATGTAGCCTTCCCGCCAAAATGATTAAAACGGCCAATACACTCAAAACTCAACCATTGGTCAAATTGAAAGGTGGGATCTGCTTAGAAGGCCACATGGAAGGATTTTGGAGCATAAAAGAGGAGGAAGACAGAGAAGCAAAAGAGTAGTTTTAGTTTTAAAATTCCTTTGTATGTCGTTTTTCTTAAATTCTCTCAATTAGTAGTTTAAAATGTAATCTTCAGATTTTATTGTATTCAAACTAAGCTATTTAGTAATTTTAATCCATTTCAAGTCTTATTTCAAGGTTCCAGTTATAATTCAAAATTTCAAGTTATCATTGCAAATTTCATTTCATTTTCTTATGTGCAAGCTTCTATTAGCTTTTTTTAGCACAAACAAGTTTATTCAAGCTTATCATAGCTTTTGATAAGCTTGTGATTCAGTTTCAAGTTATTCTCATGGTTGGTCAACAAAAGTCAAACTTTGGACAATTCTGGTTCAAGCAGTTTGGAATTGGAAATGTGGTTGATGCAGAGTGATTTTGGGTTGGTTTAGACTAGTTTAGCATAGTGGGGGTTCTGATTTTAGCCTGCAATCCAAGCTGACCTATGTGAGTTTGTATTTCACTTGTCATTTTCAATCTATTTTGCATATTGGGTTTGTATATGTATCTGTGGTTAAGAATGGTTCAAACTTATTTATTTAGTGGTAATTAAAGTATTGAGACTCACTTTGATCAATAATATATAATGGGTTCGATTAGCTCATTAAAAGTTCAAAACAGTTGGAAAAAGTGGTGTTTGGATTTTGAGGCAAAAATGAGTTAGAAGGCTATGCAGTAGTTAATGTCATTTGCTTCACAGTTCTTTAACCATTTGAAACTCATTTGAGTCAGTTAAGTGTACCTTAGAACCTTAAAAGTCAAAATAATCTTAATTTCTCCTTAGCCCCTGTTAGGAATTTTTAGTGCAAATCTCATCACATTAGCTTAAAACTTGATAAAACAGCTTAAACTCACCTTAGTATAGCTTATTACAACATAATTAATCCATGGAATTGATTACAAGTACATCAAAGTCAACATAGCTCATAATTAAAAAGTCAAAATTTCCTTTGAAGTAGTTTTTTAAAACTTAGATTTTTACTGTGTTTAATACTAAGAATGGCTCTAAGCTTTTAGAATAGTAAAATTTAGTTGCTTAAGAAAATTATAAAAATACTAGGTCAGTTTTAATTAGCTTATAAAGTGCTTAATTCATAGCTTCTTTTAGATACCTTCTCTGATAATTGCCCTGTGCACGCTTTGGTTCTCTAGTTCATAAGCTCTTAGAGAGCTTATTAGTGATCATTAACTTGTGTAATCTAGCTTTTTGAGAAGCTCACCTAGCTGTCTCAAGGTTCCAAGTCTAGTTTTTCATTTCCTAGCTTATTTAAATAACCTGCTACTTGTTTTTAGTTCTGTCCATTTCATGAAGTTCAAACCAAACAGTGATTTTCAAACATTTTCATAAGCTCATTAAAAGCTCAACAGTGGTCAAAACAGTGAGAACTTTAGCTTTTTGGAAAGTTCAATTGGTTAGCTTGTTAGTTCTTGCATTTGTTTTCATTTTATAGCTTATTCATGTGCTTAAAAATTAGCTAGAAGTGCCTAGTAAAACCACAAGACTGTAAACCAGAAGTTAAGTGCTTATTTGTAGTAGATAAGTGCTTATTTCTTAATTATTTTGCTTTTGCAGTTGTTAAATTAGCGTATTATAAGTTTCTAGCTTGTTTTCAATTAACATTTAACTTATTTAGTAGCTTTTAAGTCACTTAGATAAACCCTTGTGCTTATTCATTCTTAAAAAGCTTAAACTGTGACAAAATCTTAGGCTTAATAAGTGCTTATTAGTGGTTTTGAGAAAAAGTTGTAGTTAAAATAGTGCTCATTTTCTTGTCTTTAATAAGTTTGCAAAAGAAAAATCGAAAAAAAAATGTTTAGCAAAAGGGGTAGTGCTCGAAACTGAGACCTCCCCTAGAAGGGTGATAGAGTGTACTGGTATAGCCAGTTGCTTAGGACTTGTCTCGTTCAAAACATGCACAATCAAATATATAACCACCTTTTGTCGGTTTAAGCTTATACGCCTTATTTAGCTTATTTGTAGCTTATTCGAACTAGCTTTTTCCATTTTTGTATTGTTTATAGGATTATATTAGTATAAAGTATTTTTACAAAAAGTTTCAGATTTTTCCAATAAGTTTTAGTATTTTTAAACATTTAATTAGTGTTTTTAGTAATTAATTCATAATAAAAAATATAAAAGTCAAAAAATATAAATCTTTTTTCTAAAATTTTATTTTGTCATATAGTACGTAATAAAATTGCCTTTACACTTATAGGACTTTTATTTCATAAATTTTACGTTTTTGCTTGCACTCCAGCGTAATTTTTAGACTTAACGTACGTTTTCATTTTAAATCACGTTTTTAAATAATTTGAGTTTACGTTTTAGTTAAAATAGTTTATTTAAGATATTTTGTTTTATAAAATCATAAAAACATCATTGTGAAAATAGTGATAGCGTTTATTTAATATTTTTTATCTTTTTAATTTTCTTTAATTTGCATTTAAGCCCCTGTAGTTTATGGGCTTTTCCTTAGTTATAATCATATTCAAATCTCTTTTCCTGTTCAAATCTCTCGATCACTACACGTTTATTATTCTACAGTTCGTTGGGACTTAACGCACTGGGAAACACTATACTCTCCTGATCTTCATTGCATTTGTGCTTAAACTGTTTTAAGTTTGTTACGGTCGGCCATTCACAAGTGGCAGGCTTGAGTGATAAAACTTGACGGTTTTGCACGGATCACACCCTCTGTTGATGGAATTGACATTTCATCAGCATTTGGTTCATAGTATTTATCAAACATTGGATCAAACAATTTCTTTAAATCATCTTCAATGGAGGTATATGGAGTTCTTTGGAAATGAGTTTGGTAAGGGATGAAACCAATGGGACTGTTGTGAAGTGCGGTCCAGAATGGATTATACAGGAGCCATTTGACCACTCAGCTCATCGAACGTAACGTGAATTGTTTCCATGATATTTCGGGTTCTCTTGTTGTAGATTCGGTAACCCTTCTTTTTTGGTGCATAACCAACAAAAATACCAATATCTGCCTTTGCTCTTAATTTACCTAATTGACCGCTCATTCGTTGGATAGCACAAAGCACCAAACACATGAAGGTGAGAGATCGTTTTCGTTTATGAACAAGTTCATATGGAGTTTTTCCATGAGAGGTATGTATAAGGGAACGATTTTGGGTGTAATAGCAGTGGAAATGGCTTCAGCCCATAGAAACATTGGAACCTTTAAATAAATTAGCATTGTTATTGCGGCTTCCACAAGAGTTCGATTTAGATCTTTCAACTACACTTCTCATGAGGAGTTCGTGGAACACTTTTTGATGACTGATTCCAACACTTTCATAAAAACATAATTAAGTTTGTTAACCATACATTGTCTGTTCGAACAATTTTGACTGTATTGTTGAGTCGAACCTGAAGCTGTTTGATTAGTTTGATGATGACATCTGGAGTTTCATCCTTTGTCCTCAAAAACTTTACCCAAGTGAATCAGAGGTCATCAACTACTACTAAAATGTATTTTCCCGTTTATGTTTGCACTCTCATTGGTCCCAGACATATCCATATGAAGGGTAGAAGAACTTCCATTACTGAATTTGTGGGTTTTGGTTTGTGGGCATATTTCGCGCTTTTACCCAATTGGCAAGCTGAACAAAGATGATCTTTTTCATATTTTAATCTGGGTAAGCCTCTGACAAGATCCTTTCTAGAAAGGTTATTAATGGTGCCGAAGTTTAAGTGATTGAGATGATGATGCCATAACCATGAGTTTGTTTTAAAAGCCTTTGACAACAAGCAAATTGGAGAAGAATTCATCATGTCTTCGATAGATGAGGTGTATAGGTTGGGAACCACGAGTACCTCTTAATAATTCCACACCATCAAGTTCTCTAATGAAGCAAGTATGTTTTCTAAAGGCCACTTCTAGATAGGAATCACAAAATTGACCAACAGAGAACAAATTATGACCAAGACCTTCCACATAATATACCCTGGAGATTACACTTTTGCCAACTACATAATCACCATAACCCATAATTGCTCCAAAATGGTCGTTCCCGAATCTAACAGTCCTGATGAATTTACTCACGAAGTTCATGAGTGTTAGGAATTAGAAAATTCCTTAGTGAAGTGTCGGTCACCCCAATTGTTATCTAGCTTAAGTTAGCTCGTAGACTTGTCGTTTGTTTCATTATTTAGTATTATTATTAGTTTGTAGCGTAGTTTAGCGTAGTGTAACACCGTGGAAGAAGGACGGGTCTTTACCCACTGTTCCTGATCCAAGGCCGATAGGAGGTCGTATTTCATGGAACTATAAATACCCCTTCCATCCATGGAAGGGGTGGTGCTTTCAATCTAATACTCTACATTTTGTGAAGTAACTCTCTACCAAGAAACCACCCAACTCTCTAACTTTCTCTCTCTAATGGCAAACATGTATTTTGATCTCCCAAGACCACCCGAATCATCAACACAATAAAAATAACGATCCTTCAATTGGTACCAGAGCCAGGTTATTGTGTTATCCTTGATTTGTGTAGTTTTGTATCATGGTTATGTTGGTTTTTGAATCTTGTTGTAAACTGTTTTTGTACTAGTTTGTTGGTTGAAATCTATTCCTCTTATTATCTTAGTCAAAACAGTTTGTAAATGGTTGGTATGGTATTCTCTATTTCTGTCCTTGGTCCAATCTGTTTTTCTGTCGTAACTGCAGTTGATGTTAAATGGTCATATAGTCTGAATTTTCAAGTTCAAAACAGGTCTTAATGATAGTTTTTATGCTGTTTTCTGAGTTCTTCTGGGTTAGTATGAATATGGTCGGAAAAGAGGTCGGAAAACTCATAATTTCTTGCTAGCGAGTTATCATTTAATGATTGCCAGATTCACTGTATCTCTGTAGCGACTTAGATATCGTTGACTTTTTTGAAAGTCAATAGCGACTTGTGACAGAAAAGGGGCAGCGAGTTATCTCAAAATAGCGAATTGTCTTTACAAGTCGCTACGACTTGGCCTAGCGACTTGGTCGTGGCGAGTTAGCCTAGCGACTTGGTCGTGGCGAGTTAGCCTAGCGACTTGGCCGTGGCGAGTTAGCCTAGCGACTTAGTGCTAAAATATTGGCGAGTTGTTTGTGTAAAAATGGTTTAGCAACTTGTGAAAGAAAGGTAAAAGATGTAAAGACCAAAGACCAGTTGAAACATCATCAGTTGAAACATTAGTCCAAGGTGATAAAAGAAACAAATGATAATAAAACTGTAAGACTTATTCGATCCAAAAACATCAACAACCATTGTTTCCTAATCTCATATCAATCAACTCCAAATACATTATCCTATCCTCCATCTTCTCTAGCACTAACAAGACTCGAAACAAAAATGACCATTAAGATCTCAGATTTTTCTATGATGGGTTTAAGACAAATCAAATACCATTTTCAGATCCTTACAACCCAAAAGATTATCATCAGTGATCTTTACTAAAAGACTCAACTCAAGTAAATCAAGATCTCAGCTTAAGTCTACTCATGGCATTCAAGATGCATCAAGATTTTTTAAAAATCTTAACTCACGAAGGACTTTGTCATCATGGATCTTAAACTTTTCATTTATTTATTCGAATGAAAAACAAAGGAATAATAACAAGAATGTTATTTCCTTCATTTAATTCGTTCAAAAACAAAAACACGAGACTAATCACAATTAAAACCTACCGTGCATATCCTTAAAGAAACTTGAAGCCGTGTATTATGTCCAAACCATCCCTGTGGCATAACATATTGAAGCCGTGTCCTTATCTCGTAGCCATCCCTGTGGCGGTAATCACCTCCTAACCATCCCTGTGGCGAGGTATTTGTGTAATGAGATGAATTGTTGATAATTGTTTGAGATGGAGGCGTTTGATTACTGGTTTTGCATAAACAAAAAGGGCGGTTATTTGGTGAAAGTATTTAGGATTTGATAAGTTTTAAGAGGCGGATTATTGTGTGATACTAGGGTTAAGGTGAGGTGAGATTTGGAAGAGGGAGGCGTGGTTTTTCTGAGTTTGTGTTTTAGGGTTACAAATTTTTAGTAATTGTGCTGTTTGTGTGAGTTAAATACCCAATTATTAGGGTATAATAATACCGGTCTCTAATGTGGGCTTTGTGCATTTGGACTTAGTCGTTTGCTATAGACGAGGGAGTTATTCATGGGCCAACCGAATATCATTTTTTTGGTGCTAGATTGTTGTTCTCATGGCTGATTTGGTATTTTGAGTTGATGTTGGGCCTGTTATAACCCGATTGAATTGGACGGATACGGGCCTTATTTGATGTTTGTATAGGATTGTAAGTAATTAGTGGACCCGGTGTTATAAACTTATAATGAATGTGTGTATTGATATGGCTACCCAAGTTTGTATCAAACTAATACAGGTATTATTTATTGATTAAATTTGATTAGTGGTATCTTAGTAAGATTAAATTTACTCGGGAGGGTATATATTCACGGCTTAATTAATCTATTATGAGTTCGAGGTTTTGAATATGGACCGTATCATTTGGTGTAGTATGGACTTAAGTGTCGGTTCAAACGGTTTTCTTGGACTTGGACTGGTGTTACGCTTTGGGTTTATGGACTAAAATGATAACTTGGAATGGATCATGATTGTTTTAGTGAATCATTGTCATTAAAGTGTTCATAGGATGCGAGTTGTAAGTTGATGATGCTATTTGTTTATGAGGTTTGATAATCATTTGATTTGATGATATGAGGTCGATGTGAATTTGGATTTGATGTGAGTTGGTGTGATGCTAAGGTTTGTTGTGTTATGTGATTTAGCACTTTGGCTTCTACGTTTTCATGGAGAATAATGTGTCTCGACTTGAAGTGTTTATTGGAAAATGTTGACTACGGGGTTGTTTGGACGGTATCTCTTATTTGGATTTGAAGTGAGGTTTTCCGGGCGCGTTTACTTATTTCGTCTTCTTTCTTTCTACCCTTCCGCGAAGATGACTTGTTTGGGTGTTTACAGAGGGTGATAAAGGCTTGGCTATTTAATTACGGTTGTGAATCTTTCTCGCTTAACCCACAACGTAGTTATCACTTCGATGTCTCACTCAGTTGAGAATGTCAAGAGGTTTTGTACATCGGGTACACTGTTTCTTTTTCACAAGGATTAGTACAAGTTTAAGTAACAAATCAGGAGAATTTTACTTCATGATCAAGTTTGGCATATTGGGTTTACTTCACCATATGGTCACCATAATAGCCGACATAATTCGTGAATGGTGTGTCTACCAAAGTGTTTGATGTTGTTGATGTTGGATAATGAACCGCTGATGAACCGCTGCATGTTCCCCTAAAACAGA
>OU343223.1:21851871-21974087 GCA_910596185.1 Chrysanthemum makinoi | reverse complement strand
GTAATCTGGTGATTAAGACTTAGAACCATTAGTTTGTAGTGATAAATGCATCGCCAATTTGACCTTGACATGGGAAAACTGATGTTGTTATATCACCAGCGCCTTGTGTCTGAAATAAGTCGCCCTTACGTTAGTCATGTTTGATCCCTATGGTGAGTCGAAAAGAAGAAAAACCCTACTGTGGTTGTCACCACGGTGGTATGATCTTGTTTTTCTAAAATGGTTATAATGGGTTAACGCGGGTCATGTATGCTTGTTTCCCGGTCGAGAAGTCTCGACTTCACAACCTATGACATGCTATGGACGAGTTGTATCTCGAGTCAAAGCCGTTTATGTTAAATTCCTGCGTCAAAAACAAATGCACTAGCATTAAGTTTCGGAATGTAATATGTCCTCTAAAAACTTGATTATGTAATGTGGCGTTTAAAAATTTGTACCAAATCTGTTTCTGTAATACATTGGGCCACAGCCCAGATTTGCCTTCCAAGAAAGTTTTCTACACCACATATGGGCCAGAGCCTTCTCGTATATATATACCACTTCGGGCCTAAGCCCAATGTTATATCCATTTCTGTCGGGCCAAAGCCCACCTGCGTTATAAGTGTGCTCGTCTAGCAGTTAGACGGGTCGTCAAATAAGACTCGAAATGTATACTCGGAAGTCAAATAAAACCAAACTCATCTCCCGCATATTCATTTCCTTTCGTTGTATGCCATCATAACATCAAGTGTAAAATTCTTAATGCAAGTCTACCTAAATAGAGAAACAAGTGCTAAAAATACAATTTACTTAACAAGTTCCATATCAAAGTTTTAACGTCAATGTGTTCAGGTAGACACATTTATGTCAAGTAAGTTACTAGGCGTGAATTGTAAAAGTTAAGAAACAATTTTTGACCAACAAATAGTGACTAACTATATCATTTTATCATATAATAAATTTGAAAGTCTTCAAATTTAAAATGAGTATTTTCTGAAAACAATTAGAAAATAAATCAACTTTGTTCGATTTTGACGATATAATTATGTGTCAACATGAATAAGTATATATACATTCATATACTTACTAGTAAAACATTTTGATTATGTTACTAGCCAATTACGATTTTAATACCATTATAAAACAATATTAATTGAACCATTTTAAGTAAGTCCTACTTAAAATAATGAACTAAAATATTGCCCTCCTTATCTAGGTCGCGTGTCGGTGCAGTTCCATAATATTCATTGAAATCTCACCTTTGGACTACTTATTGCTAAGATGAGTTTATAGCCCCTCTTTTATTTGATAAATTGTTTTATACATGTTGGGGTGAGAAAATATGAAAAACTTTTTTATGGACTGAGCTATTGCATGATTAATATTACGTGGTTTAGCCTAAGCCCTTATGTCCCTAGAAATGCCCCACTTTCATGAACGTCAGGTTCCCTGGGGGAAGCGAATGTTATAAATAGATCTATTGAGGGTAACTCCTCCGATCGGTTGGCCATAATTAGGCCAAGGCGAAACGTATACCATGTCGGAATCGAGTGTTGAGGGACAAAACACTCGCATTGGGCCCCATAGATTGTATGACTTCATTTAGCATACAGAAACTGTCGTAGTATCGGTTGCATGAACTTAGTGCTAACGTAATAGACTTTCATCCATATGTCATTATATTCGTTGTAATGATTATATGTCTTTGATTATGGTCCATGCTTACTGTTTTATTATAAACCTATGAACTCACCGGCTTTTAGCTGACTTTTTTAGCATATTTTCTCAGGTGTTTGATTTGTGATCATAGATTCAAGGAAAGAAGTGGCAATGGTCGTAGTTATCCTAAAAGAAGTGTTTTAACACATGTTGATGTTTTAATTGGGACCACAAAACTTATGGGATGTTCCCTTTTTATTTAAACAATGTTTGTAAGACAATGTTTTAAAACAATTCTATGAAATTAAAATGGAGTATGTATTCCGTTCTTTATTACTTGTGTTATGATCCCCGATTTAGTAGCATCCCATGAACCGTATGCTTCCGCTAAACCAGATTTGGGGGTGTTGCAACCAATCTCACCACCGACACCTTCTAGAAAGAAATACATATTCTTGTAAGTAGATGATTACTCAATATATATGTGGGTGTGTTTCTTAAGTACGAAAGATCAGTTGTTTAATACTTTTAAAGAATACAAGAAGATGATAGAAAATGAGTTTAGGACAACATTTAAGATGTTAAGAACTGATCGTGGAGCAGAATTCACATCGAATGAATTCACACAATATTGTAAAGAAAATGGTATAGCACGATAAATTACCGCACCTTATTCACCGCAACAAAATGGAGTAGTTGAAAGAAGAAATAGGACAATTATGTCTACAACACGATGTATGATGAAAGCAACGAACTTGCCATAAAACTTTTGGGCTAAAGCTGTTAAACACGCCATATACATCTTAAATAGCGTTCCTACAAAAGCATTAGAATACATTACTCCATATGAAGCAATCAAACGAAGAAAGCCAAACTTAGAGAAGCTAAGAGTTTTTGGCTGCATAGCATATGCAAAGATACCATCACAACATTTGACGAAGCTAGATGCTAGAAGTAGTAGAATGGTATACATAGGAAATGAACTAGGATCAAAAGCTTATCGATTATTTGATCCAATAACACAAAAGATATGTGTTAGTAAAGATGTGAAGTTTAAGGAGAATGAAACATGGGATTGGAAGGAATACATGAGTGAGCACATTAACAACGAACCCAGATGAACTGACTTCAAAATAGAAAATATTGAAGCCACAAATGAACATCATGATCAAGGAACTCAACCAAGTGAAGATGATAATGAATTCCCAAACAATGATGATGCTGGATATGCATCACCAACAACAAGTTTTCCCTCACATTATCAAACACCTCACACACCATCAACAAGTTCATCACAAGTAAATTCTCATGTTACACCCAATACCTCAACATAATCAATCTATCAAAGTGATAGTAGTTCAATCTCAACCACAAATTCACATTCACACTTTGATCATACGCCGTTGAAAGGTTATAGAACATTAAATGACTTATACGAGAACACCGAGGAATTATTATTGGCTGAAGATGAACCCAAGAACTAAAAAGAAGCATCAATCGATCAAAAATGGATTGAAGCAATGAAGGTCGAGTTAGATTCCATCAATAGGAACAACACATGGGAATTCAAAATGGGTTAAAATGGTTTAAAATGGGTATTCAAGACCAAGAAAGATTAGTAGCAGAAGACTCAATACTACTAATAGGTGTTTATGTAGATGATCTAATCATCACTGGTATGCTTTTATATCAAATTTATTCATTATACTGAGTTTATATCGCGTTCTAAGAGTAAATTCCAAAAGATATCATATTCATTCTTTGATGAGTTTTTTATGGTTTGCAAAGGCAACAAACCAAGAATCTCCGGTTAGCTAAAGCCGCAGATGCACATGTGACAAAAACTCGAAGGATACGTTTTAAAGAAAAGGGTCAAGAGTGACCTATGAGATCGTCTTTTCAGTAATACACGTAATGACACCATCATGAATCATTGAATCCATCTTTTGAATTTCTCACTAACTTACTCACTTATATTGTGTAGTCACTGAAACATAATTACATAAAGTTTTCGGTCGCGGATTACGAGGCTCATCCGCAACTGGCATTCCTCTTTTTGAAAGAACACGTGGATGTCATTCTCACTGGGATCTGACCTAATCTTCTACGGATGCGGGAAGGTAAGTAATTTTTTAGAAATGTTTTTTACGGCATAACTCTATGATTGTGTTCATTTTAACATGAAACTTTACAACACAGATCATCTTTAATTAAGTGGGAAATTATTATGAGTATGATTCTTGGAGACTAGAAGGTAGTAAAGTGTTCAGCGGTTTCACAAAAGAGATGGTTTTACAGGCTTGCATGTTAGGTGGGTGTGACTACTTGTCTAATCTACCAAACGTTGGCCTAAAACCAGCCATCGGCGTCATGAAGAAGTGTAAGGAAATGATGACATGTGTAGATGATTATCTAGAGGTACAGTACATTTGATCTTTATGCGGTTTTTGATAGTTTTTTGCTAACTTTTAAAAGATTCGAATACTTTTCTTAGGTTCTTGAAGCTTTGAAACCGACCGATGTTGAAAGTGGATTACATTGGAAGGTTCACTAAGGCTATGAATACGTTATAGATACCGTTTTTTTATGACCCAACAAGCAAAACCATTGTCTGTTTAAGCCATTTTCCAAATGAGACCCAAGAAGATCTTCAGCCATACATAAGGGCCTCAGGTATTGCTTGCATCACCCAATACTATTGCTAAAGATATTGCTAACGGGAGTATCCATCCCATCACCAAAGATAGAATGGAGGTGGGTGAGTGAGTTCGTTTAGAAAGCGGTAAGTTTTTTCTTAATGAACTCACAGACCCATCTCCATTTTAAGAAAAACCTAACCACATTCTAAACAAACTCACCCACTCGCCTTCATTTTATCTTTGGTAATGGGATGGATACTCCCGTTAGCAATATCTTTTGCAGGTGATGTAAGCAATACCCGAGGCCTCATGTACAGCCGATCATCTTCGGTCTCATTTGGTAAAGGGCCTAAACAAACAATGGTTTTGCTTGTTGGGTCATAAACACGCTAGTGTCTATACATATTCATAACCTTATTGAGCCTTCCAATGTAATCCAATATCTGGTTTTCATTAACATTGGTCGGTTTTAAAGCTTTAAGAAACTCTTAACATATTAAGTATTAAAATGTTTTTAAAGTTAGCAAAAACTTCAAAAAAACCGCATGAACATCATATGTATTGTACCTCTAGATAAATCAATTGCACGTGTCATCATTTCCTTACACTTCTTCAAGGTGTCAATGGCCGGTATTAGACCAACGCCTGGTAGATAAGACAAGTAGTTACACCCACTTAACATGCAAACTTGTAAACCATCTCTTTTCTGAAACCGCGGAATACTTTGCTACCTTCTCGTCTCGAAGAATCATATTCATAATAAATCCCCCGTACTCAAAGATGATATATGTGGTAAAGTTGCAGGTTACAATGAACACAATCACATACAGTTATGACGCAAAAAGAAACATTTGTAAACAAAATTACTTACCTTCCCGCATATGTAGAGGATTAGGTCAGCATCCACAGTGAGAATGACATCCACGTGTTCTTTCAGCAAAAGGAACGCCTAGTGAGGATATCAAAAGATAGATTCAATGATTCATGATGGTGATACACGAAACGGTCTCATGGTCACTCTTGAACCTTTTCATTTAAATGTATCATCTGAGTTTTTTTTTTTTTCTTGGTTTTGTGCGAACCATTAAAAAAAAACTCATCAAATAATGAAACTGATATCTTTTGGAAGTTACTCTAAGAACGCAATATAAAGAATGAATCTTATAGAAAAGCTCCTCACGTGTACTCAAAGCAAAAAGTTTTATAACAAAATCTGACATGTGTATGTAGTTAATTAAAGGATAAAGCTTTATTGGGTAGAATCAACAAAACCTTAAAAGTTTATAGACTGTGGTCGTGAGTCGTGTGTATGTACTTAAAGCAAAAGAGTTTTTTTAAGAAGTAAAAAAAAAAAAAAAAAAAATCTTAAATCAAGGGGGTGAAAACAAGAATTCAATAACGAAATCAGTACATACAAAGAAAAAGAAACCATACTTTTTGCGATTGGAATATGTGGTCTCCTTGGCAGGTAGCTTCGCACCATAGACGACGTAAGGAGTAAATCCGCAAATTTGTTTGAAATCTGTCGAGAAGAAGAAATTATTATGAGGAATAACAAAAAACAATAAGAGTTAAAATATAAAAGAAAATAAAAAACAATAAAGCTTTAGCAAATTTCGAATACCCGTTTATTTTGATCACGGTCTGACAAATAATAATCGATAGATCGATTAAAGGATCCGGGTGATTTGATTACAAGAATGAAGGATGTGGTGGGTTTATATTTATACATAAAATTTATAAAACTACACCGACTATATTTTTTAACCGACTATATTTGTTAACTTGGGCTTTTGTTAGAACAAACAAATTTAATTACTCTCTCTAATTTGTTTAGTTGGGCCTGTCTAGTAAAATAAATTAAAACTCACCCATTATGATTATGATATCCGAAACTCGTGACGCGCCTGGTGTTATAAATTGGGGTTATAGGGTAATAATAATTTTGGATATTTTCTCGAATCGTGTAAGAGTTCACTTTTCGTTATAAAGTATTTTGACCCTATTGGTGTTTAGGTATCACGAAATCCTTATCGGGATAATTCAAGGAGAACATTTTATTTCCAGGCATAAGAAACAAAGCAAGACAGAGAGACTTGTGTTTTTTGTATGTTTGGAAAATACCGTTAAATATCAGACAAATTTGGCAGTTATGACGGTTAATTTCGGTTAAAAACAAGGGTCACAACTCTTCATCAACATACATATCAGTTGAGGAGTTGAGAGACTTCACACAACTTAAAGATACTCACAAGATTTTTAACCACTAAATCACCCCTAAGTGGTTTTACTATTAGGTGAAATATTTCTTATTAATTTCCCCTAGGGGTAATACTGTAACACAATTTTATTGCTGATGAAACATGATTTTCTTGTTAACCTAAATCCTTTTTAAAAGTCATAAAATTTAAATGCTCCAAAATTCTAACATAAGAACTTTTTTCTTTAAAAGTATAAACTGAAACTTGGTTGACAAATAGAAAAAAAGTTAAAATCATTAAGGGCAGGTCAAAAAATAAAAAGTGTTCCAAAGTGTTGGACCAAATCTTTAGTACGTAACAAGGATAAGATGTGTCAAGTGTAACCGACTATTGTCGTTCATTCTTATAAAACTCAAGGCCGGGCACATCCATTAACGTTTTGGAAATCTTATTAATCTGACACGGTATCTTCCTTCTTTGTACGTGTTATGTTTTGAATCTATTGATATGGGTTTGCATTTTTGTAAGTTACTGTATAGATGTCAACTTTAAGCTGTATTCGACCCGTATAGGTGATTTATAGTGTAACTGAATTTATAGATTTGGATTTGAGATAATTATAAGTGTACCACCACTCAATGACCTAGTGGTAATGCACTTGACTTTCACTAGGTACGCATTTGGACATGGAAGGCTTGGAAACGGTCACGGGATGCCCCGATTAGGCCTACGTATATATGAGTTAATAAAAAAAAAAAAAAAAAAAAAGCTCTACCTCCCGGGTAATCTGAATAGAGAAAACCTAATCCGTTTACCGGTTTATTTGAGGTTATAAGTGACCGTAAAGATGTTATAACTTTATGCTGTATTAAAACTGGTTAGGTGATACATAGTGTTCGATTCTAATATGAAATTGCCGTTGACAATAAAATCTGAAATTTGTGTGTATTTGAATAGTTTAATGCTAACAAAAGATATTTGATGGACTAACAGAATCTGAAATAGTAAGCCACATAATGAATGAGTGTTTGGGAGTGCAGTGAGAGAACTATACAGTTTCATTGATCTGTCTCCATTCTTTCCATACACCGTGAACACTGAATTTCATCTTAGCTCCCTTTTGGTGATCCATACTACTTTGTACACTGAATTTCATCTTAGCTCCCTTTTGGTGATCCATACTACTTTGTACGTCCTCCACTGCATCATTGAATTCAGGTACTGGAATGTTCAGTAAGACTGGAAAAGAGTTAACCCAATCATTAGGCCATGTCCATATATCCCCCATCTTGTATCATATCAGCAACTTTGGCATTCCATTCAAAGTTATTATTCATTATAAATTCTTTATGAATTATGTTACTTAAAACACCTTCATCCCACCATTTACCATGCCACAGGAAAGTAGTCTTCCCATTCCCAACACTATACACAATATGTTATTTCATTTTCCCTCTTAACACTAAAACAATCGGATGGATGAGGCGAGGAGACTTCTGAGGGACACAAAGTCCCGTGGCAAAGCCGCTAAACAACAAAATTGGATCTGGCGTGGCACATGGATTCTGACTTGTTATGAAATTTTCAACGAGACTTTCCGTGGGGACAAGTCCCGGAGAAAGGAACTTTGATTTTATTAAACTTTGACCGATAGTCAAGATTCAACGTAAAGTTTCTCGGGACCAGTCCGAGAAAGTATTTTCAACTTTTACCAATAATTGGCCAAAGTCAAAAGCGTGTTAATTGTTCGCGGGAAGATTCCTCAAACCTTTTGCCGGGACATGTCCCCGGCAAAACCTATACTTGGTCGTAAACATGACACGTGTATACCATAGCACCTATACTCGGTCGTTTAACATGATACGTATACCAATAGCACATATACTTGGTCGTTTAACATGATACGTATACCAATAGCACCTATACTGGCTCGTTTAACATGATACGTATACCAATGCTACTATACTTGGTCGTTAAACATGATACATATACCAATGCTACTATACTTGGTCGTTAAGCGTGACACGATACCATAGCACCTATAGTCGGGTCGTTAAACATGATAAGTATACCATAGCACCTATACTCGGTCGTTTAACATGATACGTATACCATAGCACCTATACTTGGTGTTTAACATGATCATTATACCAATGCTACTATACTTGGTCGTTAAACATGACACGTATACCATAGCACCTATAGTCGGTCGTTAAACATGATACGTATACCATAGCACCTATACTCGGTCGTTTAACATGATACGTATACCATAGCACCTATACTTGGTCGTTTAACATGATACGTATACCAATGCTACTATACTTGGTCGTTAAACATGACACGTATACCATAGCACCTATAGTCGGTCGTTAAACATGATACGTATACCATAGCACCTATACTCGGTCGTTTAACATGATACGTATACCAATAGCACATATACTTGGTTCCAGCCACAACTTGTATTATTATCACTTTTGCCTCCAAGATACTTCTTTCTTTTAATCTTATCACATTAATCCACTTTAAAAACCTGTTTTCTATGTTTCTTATCTTTTTATTTATTTATTTTTTATCTTTTAAAGAAAAGATTAATTTTTTTGAATTAGAAAATTAAATATCTCTATTTTATCATTTTTTAATTAATTAAAAAACGAATACCTGCGTAAAGCGACAATGTATAGAAGCAAATCAGTATACTTGTGAACTTGTGTTTTAGGGTGACCCTTGATGCAACTTACGAGTTTAATATATAGTCATTGCGAGAAAAAATAAGTTATGAGTTATAAACGAAAAATGATAAAGGTTTGAAAATTAAACAATATCTAAAATATTAATTTAGTAGTAAATGTTGTTACCATTTTTATCAAGGATATTTTAGTAATCGAGCAATATTTAAGTTTTCGAATTTAAGGATTAACGAGTATGATGTAAATAGATACTACAGATATAAGAGATGCATGTTAGTTGTGTACGCATACGCTTAAAAAGGGAGAGTAAACACATGTCAGTATATGACTTGACCATCACGATAGGTCAAATTTGGCCAACATATGTTTTTCATTCTATAAAACCTAAGGCCTATCATACCCTTTTTCGTTTCGATAGTCTTATGTAAAATTCTGTCAAGGTATATTGCTTTCTTATTTTTCCTTGAACTTTTTGTTGTTAATTTGTATCACATTATTTTACTATATAGTTGAATGGTTTGATTTTGGTATGATAGTATTATGAGATTGTCTTAATGTATGCAAATCGATTAAGTTGCTGACATGCATTAATAGATCCAAAGGTGTTTCTTTATGAGATTATAATCTAGTATAAAGATGTGAAATTTATGCTGTAGAACTGTTTGATGCTCACACTGCATGCATAAATATTATGAGACGTGCATGAAGAGTAAACATCAAGTCCTAAAGGGGTGTTGATACAATCTGCTCCATGATCTCCACATTCACTTTGAAAGATTGTTCCTAATTAAAGACTAGGCTAGTGGTTTTTAGTTTTTCGAATATTTAAATGTAAATTGTATTCAGGAATATTGTAAGAACGAAAATGTTTCAAAAGTCTTAGCTTCTTATTCTCATAGTTCTTCTGTGAGAGTGATTAACCATGTCGAATCGATCTTTATCAGATTATAATAAATTAACTGTAAAGATGTGAACTTTATGTGTATTTGATCCATTTAGGCATATCCTTTTGTGTTCGATGCTGATACGATATTATATGGTGAACTACAAATGTCAGAATTTTTTCGTGTATTTTGATGCTGATATGTTATAGATCTCAACTGTCTTGTGATTCATATTGTTTGATTCTGATTTGAGCTAGTGTAAAACTATGAATATCTGAACATTATTATATATTTGAATCAATAGTTGATGCTTCTGATATGTATATAGCTCTCAAGTCAGTGTTTTGTGATTTATATATAGAGGATCTACCTAATGCAAAACATGATATAATGAAGAGATCTTGATGTGGGAAAATGGTCAAGTTCTAGTTATTTATGGAGTAATTGAATTAATGACTAGAGATATGAATTTCTTGATACAATTGAGACTCTTTTGTTGAAGTTGTGTGTGTGTATATATATATATTTTCCGTGTATTCTATCTTATTTGATTTTTATGTTTGGATCTTATAGATGCATATCTTGGTTAAGACACCGAGGGGTAAGACGGCCAGTGTGAAGGTTGAGGGGTCGGACAAATTCGACATTGTTAATGCCAAGATCAGAGCCATGAAAGGGATTCTTCCTGCAGATTCTCGTAACATTCAGTACATCTACAACCTTAACGATGATATGGATGCCACGACCTGCTCCATGGGGGTAAATGCGTTTAAGTTACTAGATCCGCATACTCACCACTGGAGAGACATTCACTGTCTTTGTTTCAAAGTGCAACACCATCACCGAGTTGAAATACAAGATCGATCAGGAGGAAAATATTATGCCCTACTGTCAAACGCTTTTCTTGCGAATTAAGCTTGAGAAAAAAAATAGTACCCTTGCCGACTACAACATCTGTGGGGAGTCCACCATCGATCTCTTCATTAGCCAGGGTGGAAGGCTGAAGTTATATATCGAGACCCTATCTGGAAAGAAAATCTCTCTGGATGTCTTCATCAGCTACAGAATCAGCAAAGTGAAAACCTTGATTCAAGACAAAGAAGGTATTCCTTCAGAGCGACAGAAGCTGGCCTATGCCGGAGAGCAGCTTGATGACTGCCTTACCCTTAAGGACTACTGTATCCAGAAAACGTCAACCCTCCTCCTCCTTTTGGATGATGATACATCTATTATGATGGAATGTACGCTGCATTTACATGTCAACAATGTTGCCACTGGAAAGACCATTGATCTAGAAGTGAAACGCTCCGACACTGTGAACCATTTAAAATCCAAAATTCGAGACAAGGAGGATATTCCTGTGAATCAGCAGATTCTGTTTTTGCCCCAGAAGCAGCTGAAGGATGGCTTTACTTTTGACCAATACTATATTTGGAATGAATCTACCATCCATCTTCTTGTTCAAACAGTTGGTTAGATATCTTTAATTAACATAAAACCAAGTTATCTACAGTTCTACACAATGAATTTGGAATAACATGGAAGGAGCTGAGAGGTTACTAGTTCTAAAGATTTGGAATAACAAAGTTTTCTAGGGTTTATATTTTGTTATCTGTTACTTAAGGAGTTAAGAGGGTCTGATAGGTTAGACTGTATATCAAAACTTTAAGTTGTTTTAAGGTTTATACAATGGAAGAAGCTGGATATTATGAGCATATTGATACAATTGGGTTTAGTTTAGCACCATAAACCCCCACGGGTACACATTGAAAAATAAAATAAAAACCCCACACACGTTGACAGTTGCATATAAAGTCATCATGTGTAGAATCAACTTTTGTGAATGATGAATTTGAGTAGTTAGTTATGGTTACGATTTCCTAGTGTAGTCAGTGTCCGTTTACATGGTTCATGATGGTTACGATTTCCTAGTGTAGTCAGTGTCCGTTTACATGGTTCATATCATGGCTCAAGAATGCCGGTCTTTAAAATATATTGAAATATTACTTCTTACAAAGACATGTCATGGAGTATATATTGCAATGTGGTGCACGTAAACTAACGTCAGTGTCCGCTTCGAACAATATATTTGCCAACTTAAAGATTTTAAATGCCCACATGGTTCATATCATGGCTCAAGAATGCCGGTCTAATATATATCATGTAAACGGACACTAACTACACTAGAAAATCGTAACCATTGGCATTTATTATCTTTAAGTTGGCAAATATATTGTTCCGCTTAACGCCGACAATGACGCGGTCACGAGTATATGTTGTAATGTGGTGCACGTAAACTAACGTCGGTGTCCGCTTCGAACAATATATTTGCCCACTTAAAGATTTTAAATGCCCACATGGTTCATGAAGGGAGGCAATCAAAATTATCCCTATAAACCCCCTCGGGTATACAGTGAAAAATAAAATAAAAACCCCACACACGTTGACAGTTGCATATAAAGTCATCATGTGTAGAATCTACTTTTGTGAATGATGAATTTGAGTAGTTAGTTATGGTTACGATTTCCTAGTGTAGTGAGTGTCCGTTTACATGGTTCATGATGGTTACGATTTTCTAGTGTAGTCAGTGTCCGTTTACATGGTTCATATCATGGCTCAAGATTGCCGGTCTTTAAAATATATTGAAATGTTACTTCTTACAATGTCATGTCATGGAGTATATATTGCAATAAGGTGCACGTAAACTAATGTCAGTGTCCGCTTCGAACAATATATTTGCCAACTTAAAGATTTTAAATGCCCACATGGTTCATGAAGGGAGGCAATCAAAATTATCCATATAAACCCCCTCGGGTACACAGTGAAAAATAAAATAAAAACCCACACGTTGCTGAGTTGCTTTATATAAAGTCATCATGTGTAGAATCAACTTTTGTGAATGATGAATTTTAGTAGTTAGTTATGGTTACGATTTCCTAGTGTAGTCGTTGTCCGTTTACATGGTTCATGATGGTTACGATTTCCTAGTGTAGTCAAGATGTCCGCTTTGTAGTTTCATATCATGGCTCAAGAATGCATGTCTTTAAAATATATTGAAATATTACATCTTACAATGACGTGTCATGGAGTATATATTGCAATGTGGTGCACGTAAACTAACGTCAGTGTCCGCTTCGAACAATATATTTGCCAACTTAAAGATTTTAAATGCCCACATGGTTCATATCATGGATCAAGAATGCCGGTCTAATATATATCATGTAAACGGACACTAACTACACTAGGAAATCGTAACCATTGGCATTTAATTTCTTTAAGTTGGCAAATATATTGTTCCAAGCGTGCAATACGACAATGACGTCACGAGTATATATTGCAATGTGGTGCACGTAAACTAACGTCGATGTCCGCCGAACAATATATTTGCCAACTTAAAGATTTTAAATGCCCACTTGGTTCATGAAGGGAGGCAATCAAAATTATCCCTATAAACCCCCTCGGGTACACAGTGAAAAATAAAATAAAAACCCCACACATGTTGACAATTGCATATAAAGTCAACATGTGTAGAATCAACTTTTGTGAATGATGAATTTGAGTAGTTAGTTATGGTTACGATTTCCTAGTGTAATGAGTGTCCGTTTACAAGGTTCATATCATCGCTCAAGAATACCGGTCTTTAAAATATATTGAAATAGTACTTCTTACAATGACGTGTCATGGAGTATATATTGCATTGTGGTGCACGTAAACTAACGTCAATGTCCGCTTCGAACAATATAATTTCCAAATTAAAGATTTTAAATGCCCACATGGTTCATGAAGGGAGGCAATAAAAATCATCCCTATAAACCCCCTCGGGTACACAGTGAAAAATAAAATTAAAACCCCACACACGTTGACAGTTGCATATAAAGTCATCATGTGTAGAATCAACTTTTTTGAATGACGAATTTTAGTAGTTAGTTATGGTTACGATTTCCTAGTGTAGTCAGTGTCCGTCTACATGGTTCATATCATGGCTCAAGAATGCCGGTCTTTAAAATATATTGAAATATTACTTCTTACAATGACGTGTCATGGAGTATATATAGCAATGTGGTGCACGTAAACTAACGTCAGTGTCCGCTTTGAACAATATATTTGCCAACTTAAAGATTTTAAATGCCCACATGGTTCATGGAAGAAGATGGTGGGTTCCGTGAGTGATGACAATAACTCACTGAATCCCGAAACTCCTCACCAACTACTAACACTGAAGAAAAACTAAAGACTGGAGGCTATGAAGACTGAAGAATGAGCGGGACAAGGCGGGATAAGTTTGAATCAGATAAGACGAAGTCCTTATCAGCCAAAGTCAAACTTTACTTAAATCGTTAACTATCAGGCTCAGTGTCATCACAGACAAGAAGATTTTAAATGCCCACATGGTTCATATCATGGCTCAAGAATGACGGTCTAATATATATCATGTAAACGGACACTAACTACACTAGGAAATCGTAACAATTGGCATTTAATATCTTTAAGTTGGCAAATATATAGCGGACGCTGACAATGACGTGTCTTGGAGTATATATTGCAATGTGGTGCACGTAAACTAACGTCAGTGTCCGCTTCGAACAATATATTTTCCAACTTAAAGATTTTAAATGCCCACATGCTTCATGGAGGGAGGCAATCAAAATTAGCACTATAAACCCCCTCGGGTACACCGTGAAAAATAAAGTAAAAACCCCACACACGTTGACAGTTGCATAAAATATGTTGAAATATTACTTTATACAATGATGTGTCACGGAGTATATGTTGCCAACTTAGGGGACGTTTGGTTGGGGGATATTGGGGTATATTGGGGCATTTGCATTTTAATTCCCTTCAAATTATAAATTTTTTATAAACTTTTTTTATAAAGTTTTTTTATAAATATTTTATAACTTTTTAATAAACTTTTTTTATAAAACTTTTATAAGTTTTTTTTAACGTTTTTTATAAATTTTTTATAAACTTTTTTTATTAATTTTTTTTATAAACTTTTAAATAGAATATTTATAAAATTTATATTAAAATAATAAAAAATATTTATAAATTTCTGTCAACCAAACGTGCGAAGGTATTTTAAATTCCGGAATTTTGAATTCTCAAGAATTTAAATTTGCTAGAATTAAAATTCCGGAATTTCAAATTCCCTAACCAAACGCCCCCTTAAAGATTTTAAATGCCGACATGGTTCATATCATGGCTCAAGAATGCCAGTCTAATATATATCATGTAAACGGACACTAACTACACTAGGAAATCGTAACCATTGGCATTTAATATCTTTAAGTATATATTGCAATGTGGTGCACGTAAACTAACGTCAGTGTCCGCTTCGAACAATATATTTGCCAACTTAAAGATTTTAAATGCCCACATTGTTCATTGAGGGAGGCAATCAAAATTAGCACTATAAACCCCCTCGGGTACACTGTGAAAAATAAAGTAAAAACCCCACACACGTTGACAGTTGCATAAAATATTTTGAAATATTACTTCTATAACTGATGATGAAAGTTACTACACTAACTGATGAACCTAGTTTGTATAACTGATGATCAAACACACTAGCAGTAGCTAATGAACATACTTTCTATAGATGATGATCAAACTTACTAGTATATAACTGATGAACCTTAGCTGATGGTCAAACTTACTAGCATATAACGGATGAACCTACTTTCTATAACTGATGATCAAACACACCAGCAGTAATTGATGAACCTACTTTCTATAGCTGATAATCAAACTTACTAGCATATAACTGATGAACCTACTTTTATAGCGATGATCAAACACACAAGCGTGGCGATGAACCTACTTTCTATAATCGATGATCAAACACACAAGCATTAATCGATGAACCTACTTATAACGATGATCAAACACAAGCGATGGCGATGAACCTACTTTCTATAACTGATAACCAAACTTACTAGCATATAATAGATGAACCCACTTTCTATAACTGATGATCAAACACACAAGCGATGGCGATTGAACATACTTTCTATAGCTGATGATCAAACACACAAGAATCGATGAACCTACTTTCTATAGCGATGATGAAAGTTACTACACTAACTGATGAACCTAGTTTGTATAACTGATGATCAAACACACTAGCAGTAACTGATGAACATACTTTCTATAGCTAATGATCAAACTTACTGGCATATAACTGATGAACCTTAGCTGATGATCAAACTTACTAGCATATAACTGATGAACCTACTTTCTATAACTGATGATCAAACACACTAGAAGGTAATTGATGAACCTACTTTCTATAGCTGATGATCAAACTTACTAGCATATAACTGATGAACCTACTTTTATAACTGCAGTAACTGATGAACCTACTTTCTATAACTGATGATCAAACACACAAGCATTAACTGATGAACCTACTTTATATAACTGATGATCAAACACACAAGCAGTAACTGATGAACCTACTTTCTATAAATGATAACCAAACTTACTAGCATATAATCGATGAACCCACTTTCTATAACTGATGATCAAACACACAAGCAGTAACTGATGAACATACTTTCTATAGCTGATGATCAAACACACAAGCAGTAACTGATGAACCTACTTTCTATAACTGATGATGAAAGTTACTACACTAACTGATGAACCTATTTGTATAACTGATGATCAAACACACTAGCAGTAACTGATGAACATACTTTCTATAGCGGATGATCAAAATTACTTTCAAAAAAAACAAAAGCACTAGCAATAATTAAAAAAAGTAAATAAAATAATAAATAAAAATAATAAAAAATAATCTGATAAAAATAATAATAAATAAAAAAAATTAACTAAAAAATTAACTCATAAAAAAAATTCTAATTCTTACTAATTTTCATTTCTTCATTATTTTCTCTTTTTTGTTTCTAAATAATAAAAATGCACAAACTAAAATTAACAAAAAAATTAAATAAAAAAATTAAACATAAATTATAAACCCTAAAAATTAAATAAAAGCAAAATTACCAGTTTGTTTCATCTTTTTCGAGCGTATAATTGACGAAAAATAATTGGAAATAGAAACCCTAAATCAATGAACCCACTTTCAATAACTGATGATCGGTTTTTAGAGAGAGAAATAAGTTAGTGTGTGTGTCAGTGTGTGTGATTTTTCACTCCGGATTTTAAATGAGTTAGTGTTTGTAATGGAGGGAAACTAGTTAGGTGCGGTGATTTTTTGTAAATGTACAAAGTTTGCTTTTTCTTAATTTAGAATCAAAGTTTGAAGTTAAATCTTTACTACCTTATAATGCATTTAGGACATTCCCTAAATAGCAAGGCTTAAAATTCAGACTTTGTAACTTACTTATTATGGAAATATAATGTCTCTTGCTAAATTAATACATACACATGCTAGCTTAAAAGTTAAGTCAATACTTGTAACATTAGTAGTCATTGAATACAAAATTTAAAGTCCCTCCAATATTTTTAAAGCCCACTTTTATGACTTTAAATGTAGGGTCATTTGCATATATATCCTTCCAAAGATGCAAAATTGCATATATATCCTTTGCATGCATAAAAATCATTGTACTATGTGCATCAAAACTTTGTAAAAATGATATATATGGAATTATTCACCTTTGGAGGGATATATATGCAATTCTCCCTTAAATGTATTGATTAGTACAAAAAGGGCATAAAAACCCACAAATAAACACACACAAAAGACCAATCATATCTCACACTCTCTCTCAAAAACGTAAATTTCCATCTTGTGCTAAATAGCAACCGGTGCCACCAACTAAATCTGCCACCATCGCTAACGGCATGTGTCGACATCACCACCCCTTGACATGGTCTAGGTGGCCTTCGCTCGCCAAAACTTTTAGTATAATCGAAAAACATTGCACGCCAAAAAATTTAGTTTCAGGATACCCGTCGCCGCAAGGCGCGGGTACCCTGCTAGTAAAACTAAATAGTTCTATGCTGAGATAGTTTAGGGTCAACTTGAGACGAATACCAATGCTATCCGGATTTTAAATATACTTTTTTATTTGTTTTAGTTTTTGTGGGAAACTTATTATTTATAACATGTCTAGAATACCCTCTCCAACATTTAGTAATTTTACTAAGAGATCATAACAAAAAAAAAGTTTGAAGTTAAAATAAAACTAAATAGTTCTATGCCGAGATAGGTCAGGGTCGATTTAAGACGAACACCAATGGTTTCCGGGTTGTTTTAATTTTTTTTGGGCATTTATTATTTATAACATGTCCAAAAAAAAGCACAAGTTTTGTCTAGAATACCCTGTCCAACATTTGGTAATATTACTAAGAGATTATAACAAAAAAAAAAAAAAAAGTTTGAAGTTAAATAAAACTAAATAGTTCTATCTTTGAGATAGTTTAGGGTAAACTTGAGACGAATACCAATGGTATCCGGATTTTAAATATACTTTTTTTTATTTGTTTTAATTTTTGTGGGAAACTTATTATTTAGAACACGTAAAAAAAAGCACGAGTTTTGTCTAGAACACCGTCTCCAACATTTGGTAATTTTACTAAGAGATTATAACAAAAAAAAAAGAAAAAAAAGAAAAAGAGTTTGAAGTTAAATAAAACTAAATAGCTCTATGCCGAGATAGGTCAGGATCGATTTAAGACGAACACCAATGGTTTCCGGGTTGTTTTAATTTTTTTTGGGTATTTATTATTTATAACATGTCCAGAAAAAAGCACAAGTTTTGTCTAGAATACCCTCTCCAACATTTGGTAATTTTACTAAGAGATTATAACAAAAAAAAAAGTTTGAAGTTAAATAAAACTAAATAGTTCTATGCTGAGATAGTTTAGGGTAAACTTGAGACGAATACCAATGGTATCCGGATTTTAAATATACTTTTTTTTATTTGTTTTAATTTTTGTGGGAAACTTATTATTTATAACATGTCCAAAAAAAGCACAAGTTTTGTCTAGAATACCCTCTCCAATATTTAGTAATTTTACTAAGAGATTATAACAAAAAAAAAATAATTTTTGAAGTTAAAAGAAAAGAAAAAAAAAAAAAAAGTTTGAAGTTAAATAAAACTAAATAGTTCTATCTTTGAGAGAGTTTAGGGTCGATTTAAGACGAAAACCAATGGTATCCGGATTTAAAATATACTTTTTTTTATTTGTTTTAGTTTTTGTGGGAAACTTATTATTTATAACATGTCCTAAAAAAAGCACAAGTTTTGTCTAGAATACCCTCTCCAACATTTAGCGTGATCAGGCTATCCAAGAGACTCTCCCCAATCTTTGGTGTACGCTCAAACGGGTTACAAAGTAGGTAAGCTTTTGCAGTGGGTAAACTGAGTAGGAATACTAGTAATTCTAATGCTCATCACTGGTAAGCAGTTCAGAGAATACTGAAGTATATGAAGAACCGGCTATGTCAAGCTATATCTGGTCAAGACCGGGCTATTTGTTCCGGTTTTTATTTTATTTTTCAATGTGTACCCGAGGGGGTTTATAGTACTAATTTTGATTGCTTCCTGTGGGCATTTAAAATCTTTAAGTTGGCAAATATATTGTTCGAAGCGGACAGTGAAGTTAGTTTACATGCACCACATTGAAATATATACTCCGTGACACGTCATTGTCAGCGTCCGCTTGGAAAAATATATTTGCCAACTTAAAGATATTAAATGCCATTTGTTACGATTTCCTAGTGTAGTTAGTGTCCGTTTACATGATATATATTAGACCGGCATTCTTGAGCCATGATATGAACCATGTGGGCATTTAAAATGTTTAAGTTGGCAAATATATTGTTCGAAACGGACACTGACGTTAGTTTACGTGCACCATATTGCAATATATACTCCATGACACGTCATTGTAAGAAGTAATATTTCAATATATTTTAAAGACTGGCATTCTTGAGCCATGATATGAACCATGTAAACGGACACTGACTACACTAGGAAATCGTAACCATAACTAACTACTCAAATTCATCATTCACAAAAGTGAATTCTACACATGATGACTTCATATGCAACTGTCAACGTGTGTGGGGTTTTTTATTTTATTTTTCAGTGTGTACCCGAGGGCATTTAAAATCTTTAAGTTGGCAAATATATTGTTCGAAGCGGACACTGACGTTAGTTTACGTGCACCACATTGCAATATATACTCCGCGGACAGTCATTGTCGTCGCTTGGAACAATATATTTGCCAACTTAAAGTTATTAAATGCCAATGGTTACGATTTCCTAGTGTAGTTAGTGTCCGTTTACATGATATATATTAGACCGGCATTCTTGAGCCATGTTATGAACCATGTGCGCATTTAAAATCTTTAAGGGGGCGTTTGGTTGGGGAATTTGAATTTCTAGAAAATTTAAATTCTTGAGAATATAAAATCCCGGAATTAAAAATACCTTCGCACGTTTGGTTGACAGAAATTTATAAATATTTTTTATTTTATTAATATAAATTTTATAAATATTATATTTAAAAGTTTATAAAAAAAATTTATAAAAAAAGTTTATAAAAAATTTATAAAAATTTATAAAAATTTTGTCAAATTTTTTATAAAAAGTTATAAAAAAGTTATATAATATTTATAAAAAAAAACTTTATTAAAAAAGTTTATAAAAATTTTATAAAAAGTTTATAAAAAATTTATAATTTGAAGGGAATTAAAATGCAAATGCCCCCAATATACCCCAATATCCCCCAACCAAACGGCCCCTAAGTTGGCAATATATACTCCGTGACACGTCATTGTAAGAAGTAATATTTTAACATATTTTATGCAACTGCCAACGTGTGTGGGGTTTTCACTTTATTTTTCAACGTGTACCCGAGGGGTTTATAGTGCTAATTTTGATTGCCTCCCTCCATGAACCATGTGGGCATTTAAAATCTTTAAGTTGGCAAATATATTGTTCGAAGCGGACACTGACGTTAGTTTACGTGCATCACATTGCAATATATACTCCATGACACGTCATTGCTACTGGTCATGTACGTGTTCTTCATGTTCCTTCTTGTTATCAGTATGTGAATATCTTTATCAAAGGCTTGCCTACTGTTTTGTTTGATGAGTTTTGCTCCAGCTTGAGTGTTCGTTCTTCTCCCGCTTAAACTGATGGGGGCCGGTAGTGGTCATATTGGGCCCAGTTGTTATGTGGTTTCTTATTGTAATTAGTATTGTGCTTAGGGCCATTAGAGAGTATTATTTATACTTAATCTTGTAACACATAATTATCATTGAATACATCGATATTCAATGCGTTGACATAGGGTTGGTTTAAATGTTATATATGAAATATGATTGTTGCGTGTACTCAGGTTGTTTATACGAATTAACAATTTAATGCATTTTTAAGAATATGTACTTGATTGTAATAAAGCACAAAGCTTTTATTTGATATTCATATTTAATGCTAAAAAGATTTTAAAGCCAAAAATTTGGGCAAAAAAAGGAACATATTGAGGACAAATAACCCCCATTGCAACGCGAAATGCGGCGGCCGCCCTAACTCTTTTATTATGTACATCTTGATGGCCGGTCTAGGATTATCGCTATTATGTACATCTTAATGTTATGTAGATTATTTTTTGCGGGCAATTTCGATTTAAGCTAGTTTGGATTACAATAGGCAACTAATACCGTGCAACGATCAATAACGTGAAACAACGATCCGCCGCAAGCCCATCTCATTTTGAACAACAATTAATTAACATTAAATATCTTAAAGGATGCTAGAAAATTTGCAATGAGTACATACACGATAAGATCAGGTTAATAATCCATTCAATTCACCTAGGTTGCCTATCTCTAACATCGCTTGCACCATTTCGTTTACAAATCTTCAAAACATAATATAAAATGGCTTATATTTCAAGGATAATTAGTACGTCGTAGCTTCTATATTCTAAATTTAAACAAAGTAATGGCTAAGATCCATAGCAACAAGGAGATAAGATATTAAAATGATCAAAGAGAACGAACGATGGATACATCTTGTGCTTGTATTCCCTATATATGTTTTGGTGATTTTACATCACCGATATTATTTAAGTGTAATGGATTGACTTAGTTGACCAATGTGTAATTGTGATAAATGTTCAATAAGTGGGGTTGTCTTGGAGTCGCACTTGTATGACAACCATGGTAGGGTCCAAGGGGTGACAGCCCCTGATTGGGGTCGAGCAAAAAACGCACTAGAAAATAAAATTTCCGATATTTTACCCTTTAAATTTAACTATTTTTAGCGGTTATTATAACTGCTTTGGCAGTTATAACGGAATATCGGTTTTGTTGGTCATAGGATATATCATCCATCTGGTTCGGTTTTGTAACATACAAAAACACATTCACGTTTCAAAATCTGAATTTTATCCGATTTAAAATTTCGGTAGAACCATCGAAATATTATAATCTGAATGTGTTTACACGACTTTCAGATTATTGTGATCCAAGTTTCTAACATATGTTGTGTTATGTACATTGAGCATTTATTGGCATGTATTAACATTGTAACTTAATTGGTCTTTTAGCATCAATGGTGTTATATGGTATAATCAATTCTCTCACATTGATAGCCTCCTCATGAAAGCTGTTCTTTAGACATTTTCTTTAGTCAAAGAAGCAATCGTAGATACAGGTACCAAAAAACTCTCTTTCACATAAATAAATAATAGTCATCAATACACATATCTATACCACTACCACCCCCACAATGCAATGTCCACTCAACAATTAAATGGTTGTTTTGGTTTAATTTTGTGTGTTATTTTAGTTTCAAAAATGCAAAGAAAAGTAGGTGGATGGTGGGTTAAAAAATGGGTGGTACTTGTTCCATTCAGATTTTGATTTTTTTGAAGAATAATTACTTTCATGATTTAATTAAAATGTTGTTTACTCTAGGTAGAATCATATATCTCTAAAAATGCAATTAACTTTATTTCGTTTTGATACGTAAACTAAAAAGTGTTCCACTAATGTTACAAACTTGTTCAAAATATTCTAGCATAAACGTTTGTATGACGTATCATACTTTAAAATATGACGCGTGTCACTTTTGTGGGTGTGACACGCCATAAACTATTCATATTAGCACACTTTTTGTAAGTTTGTAACATTTATTGAAACACTTTTTAGTTCACGTAATAAAAAGGTAATTTAAGAAAAGTATGCTGGTACTTAGTGACATAAACCCCATATCTGAATATGCATACCCTAATTATTCTAATTCTTAAAATCTTATAGAAATGATATAGGTGCAACTATTCACTTAGACATAGATATATATACAATTTCTCTTCTGTATAAAAGTACTAGTACTTGATGTTTTGGTTATTTATCTTTCATCAAGTTTTTTTCAAAAGCACTTTTGTCTGCAAGGGAAGAAGAAATAAAAATATTTTCTTGTGTTTTTCCTTTTATGTTTGCATGCAAGATGGGAAAATTAAAAAAGAATTTGTTGTTTTTCTTATGCACTTGGCGAGAAAAAGTAATAACATTAAAAGTTTATAAAAAAAGTTTATAAAAAACTTTATACAAAATTTATAAAAATTTATAAAAAAATTTATAAAAAAAGTTTATAAAAAAGTTATAAAATATTTATAAAAAAAACTTTATAAAAAATTTAAAATTTGAAGGATATTAAAAATCACGAATCACTTAATATCTCTGCGCGACCCTAAGTTGGCAATATATACTCCGTGACACGTCATTGTAAGAGGTAATATTTAACATATTTTATGCAACTGTCAACGTGTGTGCGGTTTTTACTTAATATTTCACGGTGCAGAGGGTTTATAGTGCTTCATGATTGCCTCCCTCCATGAACCATGTGGGCATTTAAAATCTTTAAGTTGGCAAAATATATTTGTTGAAGCGGACAGCGGCGTTAGTTTTTTTACACCACATTGCAATATATACTCATGACCGCGTCAAAGATTTGTAGTCCGTAGAACAATATATTGCCAACTTAAAGATATTAAATAATATGCCAATTGTTACGATTTCCTAGTGTAGTTAGTGTCGTTTACATGATATATATTAGGCAGGCATTCTTGAGCCATGATATGAACCATGGGGCATTTAAAATCTTCTTGTCATTGATAGCACTAACACGATAGTTAACGATTGAGGTAATTTGACTTTGGTGATAAGGACTCGTCTTTATCGATTCAAACTTATCCATGCTTGTCCCTCATTCTTGGTCTTCATAGCCTTAGGTCTTTAGTTTGTTGAGTGTTAGTAGTTGTTTGGTGAGGAGTTTAGGATTGTTGATTTATTTGTAATATTTCTGCTGAAAGCCATCATCTTCTTCCATGAACCATGTGGGCATTTAAAATCTTTAAGTTGGCAAATATATTGTTCAAAGCGGACACTGACGTTAGTTTACGTGCACCACATTGCAATATATACTTAAAGATATTAAATGCCAATAATTCGATTTCTAGTGTAGTTAGTGTCCGTTTACATGATATATATTAGACTGGCATTCTTGAGCCATGATATGAACCATGTCGGCATTTAAAATCTTTAAATGGGCGTTTGGTTGGGGAATTTGAAATTCCAGAATTTTAAATTCTAGAAAATTAAAATTCTTGAGAATTTAAAATTTCGGAATTTAAAATACCTTCGCACGTTTGGTTGACAATAATTTATAAATTTTTTTTATTTTTTTAATATAAATTTTATAAATATTTTATTTAAAAGTTTATAAAAAAAAATTTATAAAAAAAGTTTATAAAAAATCTATAAAAAAATTTATAAAAAACTTATAAAAATTTATAAAAATTTCTAAAAATTTTTATAAAAAAATTTTATAATAAAGTTATAAAATATTTATAAAAAAACTTTATAAAAATCTTATAATTTGAAAGGAATTAAAATGCAAATGCCCCTAATATACCCCAATATCCCCCAACCAAACGGCCCCTAAGTTGGCAATATATACTCCGTGACACGTCATTGTAAGAAGTAATATTTCAACATATTTTATGCAACTGTCAACGTGTGTGGGGTTTTTACTTTATTTTTCACGGTGTACCCGAGGGGGTTTATAGTGCTAATTTTGATTGCCTCCCTCCATGAACCATGTGGGCATTTAAAATCTTTAAGTTGGCAAATATATTGTTCGAAGCGGACACTGACGTTAGTTTACGTGCACCACATTGTAATATATACTCCATGACACGTCATTGTCAGCGTCCGCTAGGAACAATATATTTGCCAACTTAAAGATATTAAATATGCCAATTGTTACGTTTTCCTAGTGTAGTTAGTGTCCGTTTACATGATATATACTAGACCGGCATTCTTGAGCCATGATATGAACCATGTGGGCATTTAAAATCTTCTTGTCAGTGATGACACTTAGCCTAATAGTTAACGATTCAGGTAAAGTTTGACTTTAGCTGATAAGGACTTCGTCTTATCTGATTCAAACTTATCCCGCCTTGTTCCGCTCATTCTTCAGTCTTCATAACCTTCAGTCTTTAGTTTGTCTTCAGTTTTAGTAGTTGGTGAGGAGTTACTCCTTGTGTATTTGATCATCAAATATAGAAAGTATATTCATCAGTTACTGCTTGTGTGTTTGATCATCAGTTATAGAAAGTGGGTTCATTGATTATATGCTAGTAAGTTTGATTATCAATTATAGAAAGTAGGTTCATCAGTTACTGCTTGTGTGTTTGATCATCAATTATAGAAAGTAGGTTCATCAGTTAATGCTTTTGTGTTTGATCATCAGTTATAGAAAGTAGGTTCATCGATTCTGCTTGTGTGTTTGATCATGATTATAAAAGTAGGTTCATCGATTATATGCTAGTAAGTTTGATCATCAGCTATAGAAAGTAGGTTCATCAATTACTGCTAGTGTGTTTGATCATCAGTTATAGAAGTAGGTTCATCAGTTATATGCTAGTAAGTTTGATCATCAGCTAAGGTTCATCAGTTATATGCTAGTAAGTTTGATCATCAGCTATAGAAAGTATGTTCATCAGTTACTGCTAGTGTGTTTGATCATCAGTTATACAAACTAGGTTCATCAATTAGTGTAGTAACTTTCATCATCAGTTATAGAAAGTAGGTTCATCAGTTACTGCTTGTGTGTTTGATCATCAACTATCGAAAGTATGTTCATCAGTTACTGCTTATGTGTTTGAACATCAGTTATAGAAAGTGGGTTCTTCGATTATATGCTAGTAATTTTGGTTATCAGTTATAGAAAGTAGGTTCATCAGTTACTGATTGTGTGTTTGATCATCAGTTATAGAAAGTAGGTTTATCTGTTAATGCTTGTGTGTTTGATCATCAGTTATAGAAAGTAGGTTCATCAGTTACTGTGTGTTTGATCATCAGTTATAAAAGTAGGTTCATCAGTTATATGTTAGTAAGTTTGATCATCAGCTATAGAAAGTAGGTTCATCAATTACTGCTAGTGTGCTTGATCATCAATTATAGAAAGTAGGTTCATCAGTTATATGCTAGTAAGTTTGATCATCAACTAAGGTTCATCAGTTATATGCTAGTAAGTTTGATCTTAAGCTATAGAAAGTAGGTTCATCAGTTAGTGTAGTAAGTTTCATCATCAGTTATAGAAAGTAGGTTCATCAGTTAGTGTAGTAACTTTCATCATCAGTTATAGAAAGTATATTCATCAGTTACTGCTTGTGTGTTTGATCATCAGTTATTGAAAGTGGTTGCATCGATTATATGCTAGTAAGTTTCATCATCAGTTATAGAAAGTAGGTTCATCAGTTACTGCTTGTGTGTTTGATCATCAGTTATAGAAAGTAGGTTCATCAGTTACTGCTTGTGTGTTTGATCATCAGATATAGAAAGTAGGATCATCAGTTAGTGTAGTAAGTTTCATCATCAGTTATAGAAAGTAGGTTCATCAGTTAGTGTAGTAACCTTCATCGTCAGTTGTAGAAAGTATGTTCATCAGTTACTGCTTGTGTGTTTGATCATCAGTTATTGAAAGTGGGTTCATCGATTATATGCTAGTAAGTTTCATCATCAGTTATAGAAAGTAGGTTCATCGATTCTTTGCTTGTGTGTTTGATCATCAGTTATAGAAAGTAGGTTCATCAGTTACTGCTTGTGTGTTTGATCATCAGTTATAAAAGTAGGTTCATCAGTTAGTGTAGTAAGTTTCATCATCAGTTATAGAAAGTAGGTTCATCAGTTAGTGTAGTAACCTTCATCGTAAGTTGTAGAAAGTATGTTCATCAGTTATTGCTTGTGTGTTTGATCATCAGTTATTGAAAGTGGGTTCATCGATTATATGCTAGTAAGTTTCATCATCAGTTATAGAAAGTAGGTTCATCAGTTACTGCTTGTGTGTTTGATCATCAGTTATAAAAGTAGGTGTGCTTGATCATCAGCTATAGAAAGTAGGTTCGTCAGTTAGTGTAATAAGTTTCATCATCAGTTATAGAAAAGTAGGTTCATCAATTACTGTTTGTGTGTTTGATCATCAGTTATAAAAGTAGGTTCACCAGTTATATGCTAGTAAGTTTGATCATCATGATAGAAAGTAGATTCATCAATTACTGCTAGTGTGTTTGATCATCAGTAATAGAAAGTAGATTCATCAATTACTGCTAGTGTGTTTGATCATCAGTAATAGAAAGTAGGTTCATCAGTTACTGCTTGTGTGTTTGATCATCAATAATAGAAAGTAGGTTCATTAGTTACTGAAGTAAGTTTCATCATCAGTTATAGAAAAGTAGGTTCATCAATTACTGCTAGTTTGTTTGATCATCAGTTATAGAAAGTAGGTTCATCAGTTATATGCTAGTAAGTTTGATCATCAGCTATAGAAAGTAGGTTCATCAATTCTTTGCTAGTGTGTTTGATCATCAGTTATAAATAGTAGGTTCATCAGTTACCGCTAGTGAGTTTGGTTATCAGTTATAGAAAGTAGGTTCATCAATTAACTGATGAACTTCTCTTCGTTTTAAACAAACTCCTAGGAAGACAAACGGTTCTTCTTTTGGTAGGTTTGGTGAACCAGAATTAGAGCTTCTCTTCGTTTTAAACAAACCACATGGAAGACAAACGGTTCTACTTTTGGTAGGCTTAGTGAACCAAATTTAGAACTTCTTTTTTATTTGGACATATATATATATATATATATACATACATACATACATACATATATATATATATATATATATATATATATATATTGGTAGTCGTACGTGACACTTTCATTTATGTCACACTTATATATATGTGTCCAAAAGAGAATTTCTAATTTTGGTTTACTAAGCCTACCAACACATTTTCATTTATGTCACGCTAACATATATATATATGTCCAAATGAAAAAGAAGTTATAATTTTGGTTCACCAATCCTACCAAAAAAAGAACCGTAAATATATATACGGTTCTTCTTATGGTTTGTCTGGTGGACCAAAATTAGAACCCCGGGTTCGTTTTAAACAAATCCCAAGGAAGACAGACAGTTCTTCTTTTGGTAGGTTTGGTGAACCAAAATTAGAACTTATCTTCATTTTAAATAAACCCATGGAAGACAAACGGTTCTTCTTTTGGTAGGCTTGGTGAACCAAATTTGGAACATCTTTCTTATTTGGACATATATATATTGGTAGTCATACGTGACACTTTCATTCATGTCACGCTTATATATATATATATGTCCAAATAGAAGATAAGTTCTAATTTTGGTTCACCAAGCCTACCAAAACATTTTCATTTACGGCAGGCTAACATATATATATATATATATATATCCATATGAAAAAGAAGTTCTAATTTTGGTTGCTGATGTGCTACGTGTATACAAGTTTTAAATTTATAAAAGGTGAATTACCAATATTACCAATAACACATACGAGCAAGTATACTCGTCCGTTATAGCAAGATTATGAAGGTAAGTTGGGATCGTTCAGGGGATTTGAGTGAATCTAAGCACAAGTTTGAATCAACAGAGTCTATCCAGAACATATAACAAAGCAAATAGATATAATGAAATTCAGATGATAAAAAACTACACTTGCTTAAACAAGTTTCATATCCTAGATTAATGTGATTGTGTTAACCTCTTAACATGTTGGTTATGATAATTAGTTGGTGTACTAATCTATTGTTCTTACAAGTTAAACCTTCGTCAAGATTTTAGTTCATAAAAACAAGCATTACATTTAACCAATCAATTCAAGATCAATTCAAGTTTCATAAGTCTACTTGCATAAACTTAAACACAAAAACATCCACTTGTTTCATCAAATTGCTTAAGAAATGGTCAATACAAAAGGTAACCGATCATAGACAAAAGGCTACAATTGATTCTCAACAACTAATCTTAAGACCTTTTAGATGTTTCCAACCAATCCAATTTGATAATCAAAAAGTGTTTTTATTACAACCACACCTTAGTTCCTTTGTATAATCAAGAATAATGGGTAAAAACAATCATCCATAGACAAAATGATTATAACTAGTTGAATAACAATAAGTTCTTTCGACCTCTACAATTACTATCAACTAGTCAAACTTGATTAACAAATATCACGATGAAACTTTAGCACAATTGGATCTTAGAATCAACTTGAAATCGAATTAAAACATGTTAACACAATCACTAACTAATCATATGATAATCAACATCATTTAAGCAAGTGTATAAAGAAACTAGCCACTCATGGCAAACATGAACATAAACTCAAAACTTTGAACATTAAAAAACATGATTAAAAGTCTTACAATGCTTGGAATAAGATTACTAATGGTGAAGTAATGATTCCCAAAGTATTGGGGTAGACTTCTTGGTGATTTGGCCTCCAAATGTGGAACTTCTGGAACTCCAAACATTCCTGGACTTCTAAGGACGAATTTGAGAGCTTAAGAGCTTTTTTTATGAGTAGAGAGATTTGTATTGAAGTGTGTGTCTCATATGCTCACAAATGACCTCTATTTATACTAGTTCCAAAGCCTAGGGTATTAATTGCTGAACTTGGCCTCCAAGGAGTAAGGAAGGGACTAGAATACACCAAGAGAAGGACCTAGAATCGTTTGGATGCAAAGGGGAAACTTAGTGATGAAGATTTGGCGATCACTCCTCCAACAGTTGGTTACATGACCAACCGATCCTGTTGGTCTTCTACAACTGGGCCAACCGTTCCGATTGCGGGAGGCGACCGAACGGTTGGTGATGGCAACTTGGAACTATTTGGTCAGTTTCCAACCGATCCGGTTGGATTTCCTGAGTTACGGAAACTTGGTCTTTACTTCTCTTTATCTTGTTGAACTTGGTTCTTCAATCACTATGGTCTTCAAAGGTACTTGAGATACTGATTTGTGCTTGACACCTTCGAAACGGAATCTTCTATTTGTTGAACATTACTTTACTTTTCTTTCCGTTTCCCTACACTTGGTTATAAACACTAGACAAACATCTTTTGATGCGATTAAGCACTGAAATCACGCAATTATAACCAAATAACATATATAAAAGCACACATAACGCTACTAGAAACATGCACAATCTGAGCGTTATCAAATTCCCCCACACTTAAACTTTGCTTGCCCTCAAGCAAATCTAGGAAAAAACATCCACTAGTACAAGATCGTGATTATGAAAAATGTGATGCAAATCAACCAAGTACAAATACGAGATAAGATTCATCAATTATGCTTTATAAAGGTGAAACATCAAGATGTTTGACAATATCCAATGATTTTCTTGCATGATTAACATTTGAAAACACCTCACGAAAAAGGAACGAAATATAATTCACTCAATCACTCATTTTAGTGGAGTAACAAGATAAATCACACTCATTGCTCAGTCATGATTAGATTATTACCATAAGCTTGTACAAGAAACAAAACTCCACTGACGTGGCGTGAGCACCAAGTAAAAACATCTAAAGAGGACTTTTATTTGGGTTATAATGATATGGCTTCGGGTTAAGGGTATGGATAAGGCATGGGAATGTTTATAAAACTGGTGTTAAAATAAAAATAAAATCAAGTCTAATACCCGTGTTGCTAGCTACCAAACAATCCACGAACCAATAAATGATTATAGCTTTAATTTCTTCTTTTCGGCTCTCCACAGCTTTTTGCTTTGCTTTGCCATGACAATTTTTCTTCGATCATAGCACATTGGCTATTATATCCATACTTTCAACACATACATTTTTTTTAACTCACGCCATGGCTCAATCAATCTCACAAGATGTGGTACTCATAATTATTTGAACAATCTTTACTTTCCAGGTGACTAACAACCAACCGTTTAGACATTGATAAGGGTTAGGCTAAGGTTTAAAGTGTAAAATCTTTTTGTATTTTCTGAAGAAGAAAAATGAAAAGGATGGCCCAGAGGGTGTAACTAGGGGTATCTAGTGCTAAAAATGAGCACTACAAATGGGTCCATGTGGGTGGTTAACTAACCGATGTGGCTAGCTAATATATCATTAGATGTAAAATGGAAGGCCATTTGGGTTTTATTCCTAAGGTGCCTCTTTATCACACGAATTCACTTATACCGCACGAATGCGATCTCACTGCGGTCTGGTCATGATTTACAAGTACAAGTTCTAGAATAAATAAAATCACCGGCACACTCATAGCAAAAGATCCAAGCATAAAAGATGTATGCTTTTTATAGAACAGGCTTCAAATCCTCACAATTTTAGTGGAAAGGGTTATAATATGTGCTAGCAAATGTCATCGATCCCATAATGGATTGCAATAGTAATCGGAACACATCTCGGAGTTTCAAATATTACTAGTTTTACCAGTGGTTTGATCCAGTTATTCTAATATATTATCCTAAAAGCGTGAAAACAACTAGATCACAAGGGCAAAAAAAATTTTAAATTTAAGCATGATGATGCAGGTTTTACTGACCAGGTCTTAATATTTATAGTGTCTCGCTATACCTATGGTCTACCCTAATGCACTAACGGGTAGTGTACCCGGTCGTGTGTAGTGTAGTAAATGGTAAAGCCGAGGTCGTCCCAAGAGCTATGTGTGTTGGATTATTACTAAGTCTAATTGTCACAGAATAATAATGGTTTTGATAGGGATTTAATTAATTAAACTACTAATGCAGAATGAAATAAAAGCAGATAAATGGTAAAGGGAAATCAATAGAGGAATAGTGGTGCTAACTTAGTCAATCCTCCTAGCTAGTTATGTCTACGTCTACCTACTTCCAATTACTTCAGGTGGGGTCAAATTCAAGAGGACAACATTTGGTCAATTCGCCCTAACATATCAGCAAAGATGCCACCACAGGAGAAATCAGGCGCACCGTCATAAGTCATGTTGTTCTCGGTCCCCTAAGCCAAGTCATTAAGTACCGCTACATGCTAGATTCTAAATAGTGAGTGCCGGCAGTTAGGAACTTAGACACTACACCCCCGATTCTTAAGTTCATCCAAACGATAGGTGATCAGTTGGTCAAATCGCACAAGTAGAAAGGGTCGTCAGTTGGTCATATATTACCCTTCCCGTCTCAGTCCGCTCACCTAGGGTCAGTTGGTCATATCTCCTAGGCAATTGGCCTCTATCGCCATTCAAAACTACCGAACCAAGGGTAACTACCAAAGAACTATGCATGCATACATTTAAAAATAATTGTATTGAAGTAAAGGTAAACGCAAACAAAACAATTAAGGAATCATAACTAGGCTAGCACCAAAGGGTGCTTAGCCGCTCATATTAATCATGCAAATCAATTCAATATTCAAAGGTACGAAATACATGAATTGAAAGTAAAAGAAATATAAAACGCTAAAGCTTATCGTAATGGTGTGTCTTCTCCCTTGGAAACAACTCTGTATGATTCCCTAGACCTGCCTTGAGCTTTTTCCCACGTTCTCAGAGTGTTGTGTGTGGAATGGGATGATTAGAAATGTTGGAATTTGTGGGGTATTTATAGGCCAGGTCTGGGTTACGGCGTAACCAATAGAGGAGTTCCGCCGTAACCTTCTATTTCCTCGTAAATGCACTAGATGCATTAGTTACGGCGTAACTTTATAAGTGGTTACGCCGTAGTCTTCAATAAACTTGGTTACGTCGTAAGTGATGCAGATGAGTTACGGCGTAAATAACGTGGCGTGGAACCTCTTTCGACCTAATGGAGTTACGTCGTAACCTTTGGGAAGAGTTACGCCGTAACCTCTTGATAAGTTGGACTTCTGGGTCACGCAATAGTTCGGCGTAATGTGAGAGACGAGTTACGCCGTAACTTCTTCAAAATAGGCATACTGTGATAAATCTTTAGTAATGTTTCTATTTCCGCGTCTCTTTAGCTCCAATGCTCGTAATTTACCTGAAAGTGGAAAACAATAGAAAACAAGCGTAAATCCATATAAATGATATAAATAACGAGCATTATCGGGGGAAATTGACACTTAATATTCAGGACTATTTGATGTTATCAAATATCCCCCCACTTGAACTCTTCTTGTCCTCAAGTAGACCTTAATAGATAGATTCCTAAAAAGATATCTCCCAAAATTTGGAAAATATGAGTTTACAAATCCCTTATGCTAGAATAAAACAAAGCCGAACACCTCACGAAGGGGAACAAACACTCAAATCTCTCAACTATTCTAAGTGTCAATTTCGGGGTGATCACTCAATCGCACATCATAGCATGTATTCTATCATAAGCTTGGCGGTTACACAAATCTCCACCACTAGAGTTAAGGGCTAAACAATTCGCGAAGGCAATATGGGTAGACATGACAAAGGTTAAGGGGTGACTCGTCATTACTAACATGTCACGGCGAAGTGGACAAAATCAATGATACATGACCAAATCCATGGCTAAGACACCAAAGATTGCTCGCTGCATCACTTAGACATGCTTCATGACTAAAGGGTAGTATAAGACATGGGATTCAAAATTGGTGTAAAATGAAAAACAAGCAGGTAGTCTAAATCTATAACTGTAACACACCCAAATCTTGATACAGCGGAAGACTTAATCAAGTTTTCGGGGCGTTACTATTGGATTGGTATCGCACACAAGTAAAAATAAAAGATAACCATTTAACCATTTAAAACCAATCCCAAATCAAATATACATTTAATCCGAAGATATAAATTTTAGGACCAAAACATAGTTTAACAAAATGGGTCCCCATTGTTTATTAGAGTCAGAAAATGATCCTTGAACCACGCCTCCATGCCAAGCTTCCACACATCAAGTAATCCAAACATCTCTCAAATACCTGAGAAATTGTTAGGATCCAAATAATATTGTGTTTGATGATTCGGGTGGTCTTGGATGATCAAAATACATGTTTGCCATTTTAGAGAGAGAGTGTTCTTGCTAGAGGTTTACACAAAGGAAAGGTTAGATTGAAATGAAGCACCACCCCTTCCATGGATGGAAGGGGTATTTATAGTTACAAGAAATACGACCTCCTATCGGCCTGTGGATCAGGTATACAGTGGGTAAAGACCCGTCCTTCCTCCACGGTGTTACACTAAGCTAAACTATGCTACAAACTAATAAATAAACTACAAAATACCGTAACTAACGACAAGTCTACGAGCTAACGTAAGCTAGATAACATTTGGGGTGACCGACTCTTCACTATGGAATTTTCTAATTCCTAACAATCTCCCCTAAGGGAGGTCACCCCATGTTTTACATTTTGAATCCTAGCATTCTATTCTTGACTTTGTTCAGCTCATAGACTTCAATTCTTCAAGTTCCGCAATCTTTATTTTGTAGCGATTCTTCAAAGTCCATATTTTGTACTTTTAGTGGAGGCCTTTAAGCGATCCACATCTTTGATGATCTTGAGCTTTCATTGAGATCATCACCAGCAAATATCTCTGGATCACCCTTTTGTTGTGTTGCCATCATGTGAAGTTGTGACTTTCGGACCGACATGCTCACTTTTGAATCATGACATCTTTCCATCGAGTAGCGGAAGTTTTCTTGGTTCATGATATTTGCAGTGCGGCGAAGCATAGTATAAAATATCGAGAACGGGTTATGTAGATATGCACCAGTCATGATTTCTTCAAATTAAGTGTGGATGATGTGAGCATGCGGCTTTGGAATGACTCCTTAATTCATTCATTTGGTACAACCATCCAAATGTACTGCAAACAACAGTTAGCAATAAAACACACGAAAGTGTCTTTGATCACTTTCGTTGAATTGAGGTACACGCCCACGGTTCCCGTTGATCATACAAGTCTACTTTGTGATCGGTAGGATTATGAAGAATCTCCTTGACAGGTTTCGCAATTTGTTCTAGCGTTCTCAAACCGAACATCTCAAAGAAGACAACACGGTGAGTGAACCAGGCGAATTGAGATTCACTATTGATGAAAAATGATTTGAAAAACAATCGCGTATTGCTTAGAAGAAAGAGTTTTGCAATACGACGAAGGTTTTATGAGAAAGATCAATTTTCAATCAAAATACTTTTGTATCGAAAGAGTACACATTCGACGTGCTAGAGAAAAGAAGATTTGCACATCGAACGGTTTTTCCAAAAGCATTTTTCAATCAGAGATACTTTTTGTGTTTGAAAACATAAGTACACATTAGAAAGAAGAAAGATTTGCACATCGAACGGTTTTCCAAAAGTATTCGTCAATTCCTTTCTGGACCAAGGTTGATTCAAGAGTGAATCGCCCCATCGTTTCTATCCAGTTGTCACAAGTTTGATCTTTTGGAAAGATCTCACATGTCACCCACCAAGAGCTTGTTTGATGTTGGCTCTAGAAGGATTTCCATCTTCATCGTGAATACTTTTACATACCACTAAGATGTTCTGGCAATACCACAAGGATAATGCGTAGGACTCTTAATATAAACTTACTTTCCACATTGTGTGAAACAGCAAGTCTTCATTAATTTTGTGTCCTAATGAGATATTGTGGATGATCTCTTGGCTCTAGACTCAATAGTGCACATTTGGTTCCTATGCCGGAGACTAGGGAGAGGGTCTCCTTCTTCAATATCAACTATCTCTAAGAGAAAGTCGATAGATTATGTCGGTTTCCCTTGAGAATGAAACAAGTCCTTTTAAGAGGAACTTGAGTAGCTTGGGAAGGTTAGTGCAGTGCGTCACTGGGTCCATGACGTCTTGTCTTCAATACCAGTGTTACCTTAGTAACCACCAGTAGCATGTGCATTGAACCCGGTTTCTGCCCTAGGGTTGAATTATTAGAGGGCTATTTCTTTTCACCCTTTTTCACATTCATTTCTTTTTCATTCTTCAACCCCTTCATTGCTTACCGAGACTTCATTACTAGAACCTTGTTGGGTTTATTCGATTACTAGCTCGTCTCGGTCCGCACTTTTCCCATTTCTCATTTTCTCCTTTTTTTTCAATATACCTAAGGACTCTACACTATCTAGTGGATCGTCCCTGGGTAGATCCCTTCGGTTCTGGCGGATCGTGGGAACTAATACCTAACCTAAACATCCTTATAACACCATGCATAAAGTAAATTGGTCGGTCTTTTGCTACAGTTCATTTCTTCTTGAAACCAATTGAAAAATCATTTGGAAAAACAATCAAGGTACTTGTGATACGAGATCAAAGCATTTTGTACCTTAATAGTTTTGATCATTTAGAAAACCTCCCCCTCAACATGTGCATATGATTTAGAAAATGTTTAGCACACAGAGGCAAGAGGACTTTGAAATATTTTCTTTGATCAGAATTTTCATAGAAAAAGCCATTTGATTTTCTTTGGTAAATTCTCCCCCTCAATATGTGCATAGGATATTTGAAATCATTTTATCACATAGAGGCAAGAGTTCTTTTGAAGCACATCCACAATCACAAGAGCCATTAAGAAACCATTTTCAAAAACAATTTAATCAAATTAATCAAAAAATTTCAAAAACATATTAGAGTTTGTTTGCTCCCCCTATAAAATTTGAAAAACTCAATCAAGGTACTTTATAAATCACTTTAAAAAGCTTTCGTACCTCGATAGTTTGTTTGCTCCCCCTCAATATGTGCTTCAAGATTCGAAAGCGTTTAGCACATATGAGAGAGCATCCTGCACAATTAAATCAAAACGATCACCTTTTATCAAATTTCATAATTAAATCACAAATTCTCCCCCGATCGAAAATATCAAACCCTTTGAGATTTTGGATCCCAAGTGATTTAATTAGGTTTAGAAAACATGGGAGAAAATGTGGCCTTGTTTAAATACTCATCTGGTTTTTGGATAAATCCTCATCCTCAACATGTGCATTGTGTATTTGAAATCATTTGGCACATGGAGGCAGGAGTGCCTTTAAAGGACTAAAACCAATTCCATTTAAACAGATAAGAGATTTAGATCACTATCTCTCCCCCGATCAAACATTTCAAACCTCTTGAGATTTACGATCCCAATTGATTTAAATTATGTAGAAAATTTTAGGGGAAAGACGTGGCAAGATTTGATTTTGAAAAATGACAGATAGGAACAGATTTAAACATTAAAGATTGTTAGTGTCAGGTATGATTGTTTTAAGAGACCTTTAAGTAAAACAAAACAATTTCACAATCAAACAAGAACAGAAAAAATTTCATTTTGAAAGATCTTGATTCTAAAGAAGAATCATACCATGACATAACATTAAATCTTTAGATCACCACTTAATTCTTGTACAAACCGGAACTTTTATGAAGAAATATCGTTTGAAAATATTTTATATTAAATCACTCTCCCCCTCAATCCATGACAGTAGTCCATGATTGAGTGACTTATGTTTTGATAAAATGACGTCCGGTGATTTTAAAAATTTAGTCCAATTTATTTTCAAAACAATATTTTTCCATTTTCAAAACAATTTAAATTTTTTTTTTCAAAATTGTTTAGAAAAGGTATTCTGCACAAAGATACATTAGTGGTTGAGAAGCTTTTGTTGTTGTTGCTGAGGGTTGGAAGAAAAACCGTCTGCAAATGCAGTGAGACTTCTTACGTTGCATTTTGATGCCAACTGAGGTCAAATTAAGCACAGTTTCTTCAATCACTTAGAAGAAAACCATCTGCTGATGCAGTGAGACCTCTTGCGTTGCATTTATGCCAACTCTCCATTGAAGTCCAATTAAGCTCCGTTTCTTCATTTGTCAACCCAAGATATAGTTACCCTTTCCTTTCGGCATCCAATCATCTTCAATTGTGGGATCTGGATCGGGAACATTCTTATATACCATAATATCTGCATATGTTAGTGGACACAAACAAATATATGGTGGTCGACATCACCCAAACAGTAATCGACTAATAAAAGTCAATCCAACATGTCAATCAATTCATATATGGCATGGGAAAAATGTGTTTATCAAACTCTAATCATCTAATCCTAACAATCATATCCTAGGCACCTAGTCCTTCAACGTAGGTTAACATCATTTTCAATTAAGCATATAGGATAATTAGATAATCTCGTTAGATGATATAGATTTGAAAACATTCTCCCCTCAATCAATGACTCATTTTTTGAAAAATTTTAAAAGCGCAGAAGTCATTGATTGAGTTTGCAATTTTATAAAAACACTGAATCTGATTGTTTTTAAAGCAACTCATTTACCACCATTTTTGAAAACAACAAATATTTTTCTGAAGAATTTTAGACGGAAAAACATTTGTGTAGGAACAGCAGTCCTTCGACATACTTTCCTTAATTTGTTTTTAGGATAAGTGCACGAAATTTTTTGAAAATTGTTTTAGCGTAGCACTTTCCTTTCTTGAAGAACGGGTTGCTATCGGAAATAATAGCAAGCCATGGTTTTAGCGTGGGTCACAGTCTGAAATAACTGCAAGCCATCATTTGAGACATGTTTAGAAAGAAATATTTACACCTCCTGCTCGAACTTCATCTAAAGTCCCGTGCCATTATTGAATGACATTTCTAAGACCGTAGATATTATCGATACCAGAACACATGTCTTGAGAAAACATATTTTTGGTATTTTTCAAATTTTTCTGATTTTTATGGGTTTTTGAAGGTTTTATATTTTTCTATTTTCTTTTTGTTGGTTTTATAATTTTGTATTTTGCTTTTTGAAAAATATTTACAAGGATAGAATAGATGATATAGTTAAAGAAGATGATGATACGAGTACCGAGATAAGGATATCGGCGACGTCATAGAAGATAGAAGTTATCAACTCTTAAACATTCACCACCAAAGCTTCCAGGGCTCTTGAATCGAAGAAAGAAATTGAACCACATGAAAGTGAGACTTTGGCAGCTTCCCCCCAAACCGAAAATCCATGTGATGAGCAGATACGGAGCTCTATTTCAAGCTTGCCTTGGCTAGGTGCACAGAGAAGCACACCATTATCACAAATCCCGCTGCTCCTTTTAAGAACGAAAATCGAGATTCTTCGTTCGGGGTTATATCATCCAATAGAACAGCAACGTATCATCCCACATTTAAATAATCTTCTCAAATTTCCTTTCCACTGAAGTCTGAAACGATCCATTCCAAAAGGTGTCAAGAGAACACTTCCCCCATGTAGTTGAAATGATGCAGTCCGTCTCTTAGTATAATGCTCAAGAACTCTCCCGAATACACTTCATGAGGGGAATGAAGAACACCTTCCCATGTTCACATTTTTCTTCCCTGATGAATGTGTATGAAGCTCAAGAACCCGAAGTACACCAATATCCAAGAACTCTCCCGAATACACATCATAAGGGTAATAAAGAACACCTCCCCTATGTTCACATCTTTCATCCCTGATGAATGTGTATGAAGCTCAAGAATCCGAAGTACACACATTCCCTAAAGAGAGAGCAACCGATAACATTGAAGAAGCAGGCTGAATCACTGATTATCTCTGCGGATGACAATCTCTGCGGATGTCAACTCCGGAATAAGTGATTATATCTCTGAATCACGGATTAAGCCCTCAAGTGAGACAGTGGCCCTCAATGTATGCAATTCTCTCTCCCCTAATAATTGCGATAACATCGAGATCATCACACACCAGTGTACCTCTTTTATCTTCAGAAACTTTCATTTACATCACTTCCCCCACGTCGTTGGAATAAGAATACTAAACGCCTTGATGAGTAAAACCTTGAGTTTCTCTGCGGTCATGACATTTGTTTTCCCGGGATATCTTCAATCACTTAGAAGAATTAAGTTCATCAAGTTTACTCGCCATGAGTCAAACCTTGAGTTTCTCTGCGGTAATAACATTTGTCTTCCCGGGATATCTTCAATTTCTTAGAAGTATTAAGTACATCAAGTTTTACTCGCGTTTAGATGCTTGTCTCCTTCCCCTTTTGGTTTTGATACTTGAGATCAACAACTCTTTGAATGCCCAAATACTTGAAATTTGTTGAGAAGATCGCTTGAAGTCTTTGTGAAAATCAACTCTGAAGACTCTCTCGACTATTTTAATCAACCCATATGTAGACAATTTGAAGTGACCACTGAAGAAGAAAACCCAATATACCATACTTGAAACTGAAGTCAACTTCCCCAAATTTGTATCTTAAGCTTGCACCTAATGATGGAAGAACGGTGTCGAGAATTTATGCTTCAAGAAAATCTCTAAGTACTCACAACTCAAGCAAAGTATGAGACATTAACACCTCTTGCGATTATCCACACCGCATATGCGTGACACTGAGTATAACAAAGTAACTCCTAATAGTGATAGTTAACCAGGTCTTCAACCATCCACCTCGACTGGTGGTAACTAGATAAACCAAGTCTTCAACTCAAATTCTTAAGCCCGAGCAAGTTATCAAATAAGAACACGCCTTTGTGAAAGTCAACTTCAATCTCAAATAAGTGATAAATGATTAACTCCGAAGTAATCAACTTGTGTCAAATGTCCAACACGTGAATAAATGTACAACGGATGTACATTGACCCATTAATGAACCGAACAAATGATTCCTCAACATCAATTCCATCTTCCTTAAAATATTCATATAGAGACTGATCTGGAAGATTCACCAATAATGTCTTCAAGTGGATGAGGTAGTCATTTTCCTTAATGTTCATGTGGTTGATTTACAGAGTGCACAATAATCCGTGAAGATTTGGTAAAGGAATACCAAAGAGCGGATTATTTTTCATGAACAATAATCCGTGAAGATTTGGCAAAGGAATACCAAAGAGCGGATTATTATTCAATAGTGCAACTGGAATATTGCAATAGTCAATAACAACGCCTCCCATAAACCGACAATCTGTTTGATAAATGCCCAGATGAAGAAGAAGTCTTTAGATAATCAAATGCAACTCGTCTTTAGTCTTCTAACATGTAGCGAGAGAATGTAGAACCGATTGTAAACTCGACCTTCTTCAAGATTGTCCGAATGGGGAATAGAGTGTTAACATCTTCAACTCACACCAAAAGGCATCCCACCAAAAAGCATCCCAATTAACTTACATCTTGCAAATCCCCTTAACTAAAATCCCTCCCAATCAAACAAGAACAGAAAGATGTTCATCAAGGAAATCAAATGAATCAGGGCGCAACAAACACACAAGATGGTAACACCAAACTACCCATCACATCAAACAAGAACAGAGATTGTTCGGAATCATCATGTTGATGTATACGTGAAGCATTAACCGGAAGCACTTTGTCGATAAACTCATCAATCCGAGTGAAGATGTCAACCAACGGCTCTTAGAAGAGAAAACAACTCCATGTGAAGATGACCCGATAAGAAGAAGCTCGGTTCTTACATGAGTTTAGAGCCGTATGACCATTTATATTCTCAAATATCAATCAACAATGCAAAAATTCACACTTCTTCTCCCCTCAAGAATTGCATACGGAGATGCCATTCTTGATTAAACAAGTGAACATTATCCAAATGTAGTCTATTCACACTTCTCCCCCATAAAATTAGCACAGGATGTCGCCATCGTCATTATAGTTGAGAAGGTGGAATCAGAAAACAATCAACAGTAGCCGGTTCACTTGATGACTGAAGCGCATGGAAAAAGTATGAAGCATGTTGATGAGAATGGTCATAATAGAAGATTTCTCTTCTTGAAGATAAAGCGCCGACACGCGTACACTTTTTTTTTCTTTAGAGAACGAGGCATGAACTGTTGTGTTCATACGTCATAAGAAGATTTCTCTTCTTTGGAAGATAAGGCGCACTGAAACATACACATTTCTTTTCTTTAGAGTACGAGGCATGAACTGATGTGTTCATACGTCATAATCTCTCTTTTCAACTCTCTTAGCAAAACATGTAATCATCACCATTATCATTCAGTAGGCTCTTTGCAGGTGGCAATGATGGAGATAACCCAATATGATGAATTTGACCCTGAAGTAAACTAACCCGAACTCGTGACTTATACTTGCACATATGTAACAAAGAGCGGTGCCGATTTCCATTAGCATCTCTAAGTACTCTCTAAGTACTCTATACTCTTCATCCAACCAACCATCAAGTAATAGACGTACATCACCTCTTGAAAATCCACAATTGAATGTGACACGGAGCACTACAACGTAACTCCTTAAAGTGATAGTTATTTTGAGATGATAAGAGCCCAATTCCCCCAAGTGGTAAAAAGAACAGGTAAAAGTCACCCAACAATAACTAGATTTCCAAGTCTTTGTTTTTGATAATAAGCTCGAACAAGGTTCATGAAGAATCTTCACCCAACCATCCCCGATACCTTCAGATACTAAGTACACTCGCCCGTGATATTTCACTTCAACCTCAAATAAATAATACTGAATTAACGCCGTTGTCACATCTTCTGAACTGCTCAAATCTAGCCTTCTTTGACATTTAAATGAACTTTGATAATGGTTTAATCCTGACCATGGTTAAAAGCACGTAACCCCGTAAAACCATGTAATAACCAAACTGCCATGAAGACAACCCAAACACATACCCAATTCATGAAGTACACCCTTTTATCCCTTTTTCGAAGTAGAAACCGTAGCACCAACATCAAGAAGATCCAGAATTACACTTTCTCTTCTCCAAGATGGTTCCATCATTACGGGATTTTACAATTCCATGGTTTAAACCGAGAAATAGATTCTTTCGCGGGATTTTAAAAAACCAGGAATAAACTGTAAGATAGCTCCGGAAATGCACTTTACTATTACCAGGATGTTTCCATCGTCACGGGATTTTACAAGTCTAAGATTTAAACCGAGAAATAGATTCTTTCGCGGGATTTTACAAAATCAAGACAAAACCATAAACAATGTCAGATTGAACGTGTTATGACAACTTTAGTTTCGGTGAATATCATGTTTTAGGGGAACATGTAGTGGTTCATTAACGATTCTTTCACCAACATCAACAACCATTAAACACTTTGGTAGACAAACCATTTACGAATTTTGTTGGCTATAATGGTGACCATATGGTGAAGTAAACCCGATATTCCAATCTTGATCATGAAGTAAAATTCCCCAGATTTGTTACTTAAACTTGTACTAATCCTTGTGAAGAAGAAACGGTGTACCCAATGTACAAAACCTCTTGACATTCTCAACCGAGTGAGACACCAAAGTGATAGTTACGTTGTGGGTTAAACGAGAAAGAATCACAACCGTAATTAAATAGCCAAGTCTTTATCACCCTCTATAAACGCCCAAACAAGTCATCTTCGCAGAAGTGTAGAAAGAAAGAAGACGAAATAAGTAAACGTGCCCGGAAAAACCTCACTTCAAATTCAAATAAGAAATACCGTCCAAACAACCAACCCCGTAGTCAACATTTTCCAATAAACACTTCAAGCCGAGACACATTATTCTCCGTGAAAACGTAGAAGCCAAAGTGCTAAATCACATAACACAACAAACCTTAACATCACACCAACTCACATCAAATCCAAATTCACATCGACCTCATATCATCAAATCAAATGATTGTCAAACCTCATAAACAAATAGCATCATCAACTTACAACTCGCATCCTATGAACACTTTAATGACACATGATTCACTTAAAACAATCTGATCCATTCCAAGTTATCATTTTTAGTCCATAAACCCAAAGCAAAACACGAGTCCAAGTCCAGTAAAACCGTTTGAACCGACACTTAAATACTACACCAATGATACAGGTTAAAAACCTCGAACTCATAATAGATTAATTAAGCCGTGAATATATACCCCTCCTGAGTAAATTTAATCTTACTAAGATACCACTAATCAAATTTAATCAATAAATAATACTCAGTATTAGTGTTGATACAAACTTGGGTAGCCATATCAATACACATTCATTATAAGTTTATAACACTCACGACTTACAATCCTATACAAACATCAAATAAGTATCCGGTCCAATTCAATTCGGGTTATAACAGGCCCAACATCAACTCAAAATACCAAATCAGCCATGAGAACAACAATCTAGCACCAAAAAAATGATATTCGGTTGGCCCATGAATAACTCCCTCGTCTATAGCAAACGACTAAGTCCAAATGCACAAAGCCCACATTAGAGACCGGTATTATTATACCCTAATAATTGGGTATTTAACTCACACAAACAGCACAATCCCTAAAAATTTGTAACCCTAAAACACAAACTTAGAAAAACCACGCCCCCCTCTTCCAAATCTCACCTCACCTTAACCCTAGTATCACACAATAATCCGCCTCTTAAAACTTATCAAATCCTAAATACTTTCACCAAATAACCGCCCTTTTTGTTTATGCAAAACCAGTAATCAAACGCCTCCATCTCAAACAATTATCAACAATTCATCTTGATGAGTGTCTAAATACTCATCATTTTTGTACAATCTAAACTGCAAAATCATCTGAAAACACTCAAAAATACATCAAAATGATGAAAATATCACAAATCAGTGTTTTATGTGTTTTAAATGCAAAAAGATCAAAATCAGATGAAAAATGTATCAAGTTTGCAAAATTGGCAGTTTTAGTCCCCTAAGTTTTAAAAGTTGTCAAATCTAGTCCCTGAAAATCAAAATGTGGAATTTTATCATTCAAGGTCCTTGAAATATTCTAAATTTTTAAAAATGGTCCTTGAATGATTCTTTGGTCAAATGGCAGATAAGGTCCCTGAGCTTTGAAAAATTGCAAAAATAGTCCCTGGATATTTTAAAATGGAATTTTATGCAAAAGTTATCCTTGTACTATCAAAGTTTGTCAAGATTGGTCCTTTTGATAATTTGGAAAAAGTTCAGTTTTAGTTCCTCAAGTTTGCAGAATTACAAAAATGGTCCTTATGCTTTATTAATATCAATTGGACCCCTTTTGTATTTAGAACCCCATCCAAAACCAAAAAGAACCCTGCCATATACCACTTGACCCCTGCCAAAAGCCCTGTGACCCCCCATTTTGGACCCCTCTTCTATTAATACCACTCGGTCAAATAAGTCAAATCCTTGACACTGTTTGTCTCCCTCACAGATAACGCGCCAAACCAAAACCAGTCATGGTTTTCCATGATTTACTCCATCTTCCCCCCTTACCTTGTCCCCTCCACCTCCACTAACACCAAAAATCTTTAATTGACTCAAACCAACTCCATTTATTGATCAAACCTGCTATGTGACTTTTGGCGCCAAAATCCACTTGGACGGATATGATGAGTTGGATCAATCCAATAATCTGGAAATGAGTGGGATTGTATCAGAGGTCAACAAGGATTCCAAAAAGGCTATAAAGAGAAGCAAGGAAGCTATGTATCAATCATCTAGTGTAATTTTTATTTTCTTAAGTCGTTTTTTATCATTTTAAGCTTTCTAGTGTAAAACTTATCTTTCAAGTACTGTTTTAATCATTCTCAGTGTATTGTAAATCCTTTTTAATAATCAATTTCAAGCTTTCAGTTTCAATTTCAGTATTTGCAAATTTCAAGTTCAAAATTTCAATATGTTTAGAATGTTGTTATTAGTTGTTGATATGGACTGAGATAACTCATATAAGCTCCTATAAAGCTTTTTCAAGCTTTTAGAAACATTAAAATCCAGTTTAGAAGCAAAAATAGAAAATCACCAAAAATACCAAATAATTAGTGAAAAAATCAAAAATCATTGGAAATGGTGTACACAGCTGGAGCAGGGTGAATTATGGATGGCCTTGGGTTAGTGGCTTAGTGGTAAGCCTTTAGGATTGGTCTTGATCATTGGTTCTGTGATTGCAGTTGGATACCCATTTGTAAGCTTTTTGATCATTTTAGCATTTCACTGTTGTAGTTGTTCATTAGCTTAAATTTCTGTTTCTTTGTGTTAATTAGTCTTAGTTAAGTGTATTTAATCATTAATACCAGTCAGTTGTTCTTTTAAATTTTTAGTTTACAAAGATCTCATCTTGACAGTTAAAAGTGCATCATGGTCATTTCTGAGTTTAATGTTGTTATGGTTGTTGTTTTAGGCTTCATTAGTCCTAATAAGTGATATTATAAGGTCTGCAATCAGTTTTATGGTTTAAATTTGTGAGTTGCTTTGAAAAGTTCCAAAACTGTCACTTAAAGGGTGTTTGGATTTGCATGTTTTAACCATAGTAGGTCTTGTTTGTGTTTATTGTTTGTGCTTGTTCTGTGTCACACTTGATCCTAATATCTCAGTTTGACAAGAAAATCCAATGCTCATAAGCTTAAAAGTCAAAATTATCTTTGATCACACCTAGACAGTTAACTGTTAGGATTTTTGAACACAAATCTCATCAAAGTAGCTTAAAATCTGTTAACTTAGCTTAAATTAGTCTTAATATATCTTAATATTACCTAATCAGTGAGTAGTAGTGATTCAAAGTTTATCTTGGTCAAACTTTTAGTTTTTCTTAAAAAGTCAAAATTTGCATTTGGTAGTTTTTATTAAAAAGATATTTTTAGTGTGAGTTTAATAGTAAGATTTAGCTTAAAATCTTTTGGGGTATTATAGTTTAGTTGCTAAACAAAATTAGAAAAATACTAGTTCTATTTCAATCAGCTTATAAAGTGCTTTTTAACTAGCTTATTTTGAGTACTTGTCGAAAATGGTGCCCAGTGCACAGTTGGGTGGTCCAACTTGATAAGCTCACATAGAGCTTATTAGTTGCTCAAATCTTGTGATTTTTGGTTCTTTGGGTAGCTAACCTAGCCATCTTGAGATCCCAAGCTTAATTTTATATTTTGTAGCTTATTTGCTAGGGCTGCTATCAGCTTAAACTTTGTCCCATTCCATCAGTACATACTGAGTTAATCAGTATACACTGAGTAATCAGTGTTTATGGCCTTTTTCACAAGCTCACCATAAGCTCTCTAGTTGCCCTCAGTGTGTGAGCTTTGGCTTTTTGGATAGTCTACCAGCTAATCTGGTTGACTCAGTCTTTGATTTGAACTTTTGAGCTTATTTACTTAGCTTATTTTAGCCTTTAAAAAGTCCACAGGCCTGTTTGTTTAGTAGAATAGCTAAAGTGCTTATTGTCTTTTTTCTAGCTTATCAGTGTGCTTATCTTTGTCTTTTTGTTTTATTTGAGTAGCATTAGCTTATTTGTAGCTTATTTAACTTTTGTTTTCAGTAAACAAGCTTGTTTGAGCTTATTTCACCAAGAAAAGCTCATAAGCAAATCTGTTGTGATCATAAGCCCACAAACTGCTTATTTGTGATTTGTAAAATTTTTGTGTTCATTAAAGTTTCATATTTTTAGTATTTAAGTAGTTCTCAAAAAGAAAATCCAGAAAAACTTCATTTTTAAAACAGTGATAGTGTTTATTTAATAGGTATTAGCTTTTTTATTTTTCTTTTCATCTTATTAATAAGCAAATCTTGTTTTTATATTTTTCTTAGTTTTCTGTCACCTTAAGTTATTTTTAGAAAAAGTTTCATATTTTTCTCTATCTTTTTAGTATTTATTATAATTTTAAATAGTTAAAAGTATTAAATAATTAGTGATAAATAATTAAAAAGCATAAAAAATATCTTTTCAGTTTTAAAATTAGTTTTATCATATTTTAGATTTTTCCAAGTTGAAATTTCATTTTTCCAGGTTTATTTTATATTTTCTAGAATTTAAGTGTATTTTAAATAGTAATTAATTAGTAATATTTAGATAAAAAGTGTGAAAAATATATTTTTAATTTTAAAATTAGTTTTATAATATTTTAGATTTTTCTGAATCATAATCTTATTTTTCTAGCCTTATTTCATATTTTCTTTTATTTTAGGTTATTTTTAAATAGTTTAAAATAGTTTTTAATTAATAATAATTAATTAAATAGTGGTAAAAATATATTTCTTTTTCTAATAATTTTCTTTTATTTTTAGGATTTCAAAAATTTCATTTTCATATTTTTAGGTTTTTTATTTCTTAAATATCACTTTTTATTTTGTACGTTTACGTAGTTTTTAAACGTACGTTTTACGTTTCTTTTATCTGATTGTTGTGTTTTCCAATTCAGTGTCCAAATACATTCCAATCAATCAGTAGTGTAATAATTCATCAAAACCTTTACTGATCACTATCTTTAGTGATCATTCTATCATCTGAATTAGTGTTTGCACACCATTGAGTCTCCGTGGGACTTAACGACCCGGGAATTCATTCTATTCTCCAGGACTTCATTGTATTTGTGTTTTAAGCAATTTTAAGCTTCTTACGGTTAGCCATTCACAAGTGGCTAGCTTGTGTGAGGTAGCTTGACGGTTTAGCACAGATCAAATTTTGGCGCCGCTGCGGGGGAGGCTTTAGCGTGTGTTAAACCTTTTTCAGACCCATTCTTGCACATATTCCATCTTTTGTAAAAAGTTTTTTGTAAAGTTATCAGAAAATCAAAAAGTTCATTAGCACTTTTCCTAAAGTGTTAAAAACACCAAAAATATTTTCATTCTTTGTTTTTACATCATGTTTTTCAAAAATACAAAAAATATTCCTCTTTACCCTCTTACCCTTTTGATTCTTCATTTCTTACCCTCTAAAACCATTTGATTCTTTCTATGTCTTATCCTCACCCTCTTGGTTGTCAATGGTGTGGTGGTCCTTATAATGGTGGCAATTGCCCCAGTTGTAGCATGGTGGAATCAGGAAACGGTCCGTCTATAACCGGATCCCTATTCCTACCATAACACAACTGATTTATTCCATCGACTACCGCCTGTGAGATTCAGCAGTTTTCTTTGTGAGTACTGTGGTGGTTCACATTCGGTTCGATTGTCAATCGGAAACACGCTTGTCTATGAGCGGTTCCGATAACAATTATGACTACAACACATACCACTCACAGCCACATCATTTTTACTGTTGTGAGTATTGTGGAGGTCCTCACTCTAGCTCGGATTGTCAAACAAGGAATCCATTTCCTTGTAGCAATTACGGCTCTTCGTATCATGACCAACCTCTACAGTACCAGCCTGAGCCACTTCCTCAAAATCTTCTCCTTGATCTTTTGGATTTAGTGAAAGATTTGAAGGAATCTAAACACTCCCAGGATAATCCAAATGAAAAATCCATGGAAGTTTTGTTAGCCGAAGAGCGGATTGCTAAATTAAATTCCCAAATTGCCTTTGAAAAATCTATTAGGGAATCAATTGCAAAAGAAAAAGCGGCCAGATCTAGCTCTCGATTCTGTTTCATTCACGATGACGATGATGATGAAGATATCCTTGATATCCTTCAATTTTATAACGGTTCATCAGTTTCATCAGTTGAAACTCATTCCATGAAAAATCAGGGAGAAAAGACTATGATGGAATTACTAGCAGAAGAACAAATGGAAAGTATAAAACATATGTATGCTAGTCCTTCTAAACTCCCTCAATCTGTTGTTATCACACCCGATATTCCCACTCACTCTCTAAACATGGGGGATGAGCTTCTTGACACTGTTCCTGAAAAGGAATCGGACGAATTTATAAAGTCGAGTGTTGAGGACCTTGTCCCAATCCCGAGAGAGTCACAGGAATTTCGATCATATGTGTGATTCTTCTTTCCCTCTTGAGTGTTCAAATGATCATTTTGAGACTTTCTCCGATTTTAGCGATGATTGTAAATCTTATGGAGACATTGAGTATGTCGAGGCATCACTCCCAGTCGATCCTCTTCTTGAGTAGTTCACCGATGAACTCACTCACATCAGTCCACTTTCATCAGAAAGTGACGATGATCTCTTTGATTTCGAAGCCGATCTTGGAGAAACTAGAAATATCCTATATAATGATTATCCACTCGTTTCTTGTCCCATTTCCGACTCTTCCATTTCTTCTCTCACTCCGGATGAGGAAGATGACAAATTTTGGAAGGAAGTCGATGATTTTCTTAGTGATGAGTCGATTCCAACAAGGATTGACAATACTTACTTTGATTCGGAGGGAGACATCCTCTTTCTTGAAAATCTGTTGATTGAAGAACCGTTTCCTACTCTCCCTCCTGGACATCTTATTGACAATCACCATATAAGCTTCAAGTTTAAGCTTAAAAATGTCAAAAATGGTGATTTGCTTCTTCTCGATGAGGAATGGACTTGCATTGTGATGCATATCTTTATTCCATTCTTCACGGAGGGCGTGGTTGCTCTTTCCCTTTTCTCTTTCGGGAATGACGACACCATCTTTGACCCCGGTATCATCCTTTATAGTTTCTACTATTAACAATGCCGCGGTTGTGTCTCGTCGGTGTGGAACTTTCTGATGTTCATATGTTTATTAACATTGTAAACGAAAGTCCGATCGAGATTGGTTTTCCACGTTGCTTCCCCATGAACCAATGAATGCGGGGTCGAGTCAAGCTAGCGACTCGGGAATCAAAAACAGTAGCACACACCATATGGGTTTTCACCCATATTTCTGTCTTCTTTCTCTGTTCTACCACCCTAGTGTGGGGAGTTGCCCCACATGTTATATATATATATCTATAAAAAAAAAAAAAAATGGCCGTAGTATTTCCCTTTTACGTTCTTTGTTTCGGCATAACCGCCGGTACTTTGAATATTGAGGGCAATATTCATTTCTAAGTGTGGGGGGAATTCTCACGAATTTTATCATTTATTATCCTTCCCCGTTTTTGGCCAAAATTTTTTTGGAATAAGTGTTTTCACTTATTCATCATATGGTAATCATCCATACATGTCTAAAAACAAAAGGATTGGCTAATCCAGGAGCAAACGGCTCTTGGTAAAGATTTCTCAAATCCGTTTACGGCTTGCAATTTGCCCAAAATTGTATGGTATTCAACTCACCATATCCTAAAAGTGAAGAGTTGGCTAGCCCGCAAGTTTATGGCTTGTGGTAAAGGCGGTGGAAAATCCATAATTGGTATTCAGCTCACCAAAGATAATTCTGATAATTTATCTAAGAGTTGGCTAGTCGAGCAAACGGCTTCGGTAAAGACAAATCAAAACCGTTTATAGCTTATGATTTGCTCAAAATCATTTGGTTATCGTTGTACCAAGGTTCTTACTTGAATCAAAACAATTGGCTACTCCAGAAGTGATGGCTTTTGGTAAAGAGTTTTAAAATCCATTAAAGTTCAAATCATTGCTAGGGACTAGCAATATCTCAGTGTGGGGATTGATGAGTGTCTAAATACTCATCATTTTTGTACAATCTAAACTGCAAAATCATCTGAAAACACTCAAAAATACATCAAAATGATGAAAATATCACAAATCAGTGTTTTATGTGTTTTAAATGCAAAAAGATCAAAATCGGATGAAAAATGTATCAAGTTTGCAAAATTGGCAGTTTTAGTCCCCCAAGTTTTAAAAGTTGTCAAATCTAGTCCCTGAAAATCAAAATGTGGAATTTTATCATTCAAGGTCCCTGAAATATTCTAAATTGTTAAAAATGGTCCTTGAATGATTCTTTGGTCAAATGGCAGATAAGGTCCCTGAGCTTTGAAAAATTGCAAAAATAGTCCCTGGATATTTTAAAATGGAATTTTATGCAAAAGTTATCCTTGTACTATCAAAGTTTGTCAAGATTGGTCCTTTTGATAATTTGGAAAAAGTTCAATTTTAGTTCCTCAAGTTTGCAGAATTACAAAAATGGTCCTTATGCTTTATTAATATCAATTGGACCCCTTTTGTATTTAGAACCCCATCCAAAACCAAAAAGAACCCTACCATATACCACTTGACCCCTGCCAAAAGCCCTGTGACCCCCCATTTTGGACCCCTCTTCTATTAATACCACTCGGTCAAAAAAGTCAAATCCTTGACACTGTTTGTCTCCCTCACAGATAACGCGCCAAACCAAAACCAGTCATGGTTTTCCATGATTTACTCCATCTTCCCCCCCTTACCTTGTCCCCTCCACCTCCACTAACACCAAAAATCTTTAATTGACTCAAACCAACTCCATTTATTGATCAAACCTGCTATGTGACTTTTGGCGCCAAAATCCACTTGGACGGATATGATGAGTTGGATCAATCCAATGGCTGGAAATGAGTGGGATTGTATCAGAGGTCAACAAGGATTCCAAAAAGGCTATAAAGAGGAGCAAGGAAGCTATGTATCAACATATCTAGTGTAATTTTTATTTTCTTAGTCGTTTTTTATCATTTTAAGCTTTCTAGTGTAAAACTTATCTTCCAAGTACTGTTTTAATCATTCTCAGTGTATTGTAAATCCTTTTTAATAATCAATTTCAAGCTTTCAGTTTCAATTTCAGTATTTGCAAATTTCAAGTTCAAAATTTCAATATGTTTAGAATGTTGTTATTAGTTGTTGATATGGACTGAGATAACTCATATAAGCTCCTATAAAGCTTTTTCAAGCTTTTAGAAACATTAAAATCCAGTTTAGAAGCAAAAATAGAAAATCACCAAAAATACCAAATAATTAGTGAAAAAATCAAAAATCATTGGAAATGGTGTACACAGCTGGAGCAGGGTGAATTATGGATGTCCTTGGGTTAGTGGCTTAGTGGTAAGCCTTTAGGATTGGTCTTGATCATTGGTTCTGTGATTGCAGTTGGATACCCATTTGTAAGCTTTTTGATCATTTTAGCATTTCACTGTTGTAGTTGTTCATTAGCTTAAATTTCTTTTTCTTTGTGTTAGTTAGTCTTAGTTAAGTGTATTTAATCATTAATACCAGTCAGTTGTTCTTTTAAATTTTTAGTTTACAAAGATCTCATCTTGACAGTTAAAAGTGCATCATGGTCATTTCTGAGTTTAATGTTGTTATGGTTGTTGTTTTAGGCTTCATTAGTTCTAATAAGTGATATTATAAGGTCTGCAATCAGTTTTATGGTTTAAATTTGTGAGTTGCTTTGAAAAGTTCCAAAACTGTCACTTAAAGGGTGTTTGGATTTGCATGTTCTAACCATAGTAGGTCTTGTTTGTGTTTATTGTTTGTGCTTGTTCTGTGTCACACTTGATCCTAATATCTCAGTTTGACAAGAAAATCCAATGCTCATAAGCTTAAAAGTCAAAATTATCTTTGATCACACCTAGACAGTTAACTGTTAGGATTTTTGAACACAAATCTCATCAAAGTAGCTTAAAATCTGTTAACTTAGCTTAAATTAGTCTTAATATAGCTTAATATTACCTAATCAGTGAGTAGTAGTGATTCAAAGTTTATCTTGGTCAAACTTTTAGTTTTTCTTAAAAAGTCAAAATTTGCATTTGGTAGTTTTTTATTAAAAAAGATATTTTTAGTGTGAGTTTAATAGTAAGATTTAGCTTAAAATCTTTTGGGGTATTATAGTTTAGTTGCTAAACAAAATTAGAAAAATACTAGTTCTATTTCAATCAGCTTATAAAGTGCTTTTTAACTAGCTTATTTTGAGTACTTGTCTGAAAATGGTGCCCTGTGCACAGTTGGGTGGTCCAACTTGATAAGCTCACATAGAGCTTATTAGTTGCTCAAATCTTGTGATTTTTGGTTCTTTGGGTAGCTAACCTAGCCATCCTGAGATCCCAAGCTTAATTTTATATTTTGTAGCTTATTTGCTAGGGCTGCTATCAGCTTAAACTTTGTCCCATTCCATCAGTACATACTGAGTTAATCAGTATACACTGAGTAATCAGTGTTTATGGCCTTTTTCACAAGCTCACTATAAGCTCTCTAGTTTCCCTCAGTGTGTGAGCTTTGGCTTTTTGGATAGTCTACCAGCTAATCTGGTTGACTCAGTCTTTGATTTGAACTTTTGAGCTTATTTACTTAGCTTATTTTAGCCTTTAAAAAGTCCACAGGCCTGTTTGTTTAGTAGAATAGCTAAAGTGCTTATTGTCTTTTTTTCTAGCTTATCAGTGTGCTTATCTTTGTCTTTTTGTTTTATTTGAGTAGCATTAGCTTATTTGTAGCTTATTTAACTTTTGTTTTCAGTTAACAAGCTTGTTTGAGCTTATTTCACCAAGAAAAGCTCATAAGCAAATCTGTTGTGATCATAAGCCCACAAATAGCTTATTTTTTATTTGTAAAATTTTTGTGTTCATTAAAGTTTCATATTTTTAGTATTTAAGTAGTTCTCAAAAAGAAAATCCAGAAAAACTTCATTTTTAAAACAGTGATAGTGTTTATTTAATAGGTTTTAGCTTTTTGATTTTTCTTTTCATCTTATTAATAAGCAAATCTTGTTTTTATATTTTTCTTAGTTTTCTGTCACCTTAAGTTATTTTTAGAAAAAGTTTCATATTTTTCTCTATCTTTTTAGTATTTATTATAATTTTAAATAGTTAAAAGTATTAAATAATTAGTGATAAATAATTAAAAAGCATAAAAAATATCTTTTCAGTTTTAAAATTAGTTTTATCATATTTTAGATTTTTCCAAGTTGAAATTTCATTTTTCCAGGTTTATTTTATATTTTCTAGAATTTAAGTGTATTTTAAATAGTAATTAATTAGTAATAATTAGATAAAAAGTGTGAAAAATATATTTTTAATTTTAAAATTAGTTTTATAATATTTTAGATTTTTCGGAATCATAATCTTATTTTTCTAGCCTTATTTCATATTTTCTTTTATTTTAGGTTATTTTTAAATAGTTTAAAATAGTTTTTAATTAATAATAATTAATTAAATAGTGGTAAAAATAATTTTCTTTTTCTAATAATTTTCTTTTATTTTTAGGATTTCAAAAATGTCATTTTCATATTTTTAGGTTTTTTATTTCTTAAATATCACTTTTTATTTTGTACGTTTACGTAGTTTTTAAACGTACGTTTTACGTTTCTTTTATCTGATTGTTGTGTTTTCCAATTCTGTGTCCAAATACATTCCAATCAATCAGTAGTGTAATAATTCATCAAAACCTTTACTGATCACTATCCTTAGTGATCATTCTATCATCTGAATTAGTGTTTGCACACCATTGAGTCTCCGTGGGACTTAACGACCCGGGAATTCATTCTATTCTCCAGGACTTCATTGTATTTGTGTTTTAAGCAGTTTTAAGCTTCTTACGGTTAGCCATTCACAAGTGGCTAGCTTGTGTGAGGTAGCTTGACGGTTTAGCACAGATCACATCTCATTACACAAATACCTCGCCACAGGGATGGTTAGGAGGTCATTACCGCCACAGGGATGGTCGAGATCTTGATAAGGCTTCGAAATAAATCAAGGGTCGAAGGTAAGTATTAAACCGTTATTAGCTTTATTATACACGAACCAATGAAAGACAAATTAACATCCATTGTTCAATTTATTTTCATGGTTCGTATAATCATTCGAAGCTCATCATTGTTATAAATCTTTCTTTATGATTTCAAATAAACAAGTGAGCTTATACATAAAATAATGAATCAGTGATGAAGTTTGATCAACTTGGAAAAATCTTCAAGGAGATAGTATGACCGGTTGACACAACTCTGAGATTCATTCTTGTTTTGTTTCTGTTTGAGTCATTGATATGAATGAGAGTTGAGTTTTTTTTGGTTTTGGATTGAATCATATGGGCTGATTCATATCAAATCGATTTATTTTGGACAAGGACGGATGATGGTGTTGCAACTGAAGTCATTTGATGTGTTGTTTTTGTTGGTATAAGTGGTCGTATGGTCTAAGTCATCTCATTCTTCATTTCTGTACTTAGTATTATCAAACAAGTCGCTACAATGCAATACAGTCAAGTCGCTAGGTCTTGTTATTCAAAGCAAATCGCTAGCAGATTAGTGTCAAGTCGATATGTTAAAACCAAGTCGCTACCCATTATTTTTCAAAGTAAGTCGCTAGCTACTTTTTCCAAAGCAAGTCGCTATGATTTGTTAAGTAACAAGTCGCTAGGTTAAAGATTTTTTCCCAAGTCGCTAGCACAAGTTGCTACGACTTGTAAAGATAAGTCGCTAGGTCTGAAAATACCAAGTCGCTACATATCAGTCAAGTAGCTACACAAGTCGCTACTTAGCAACTGGTAAGTCGCTACGATGAGTAAGTACTCATGGATAAGTCGCTATAAAGACTTTTAGCATTTCCGATGAGTTTTCCAGTTATATTCAAAGGAACCCAGAAAGAGTGACAAGAAACTGCATCTTTTACCCGTTTGACCACTCAGTTTTGACCTCGTATAAACTGACTAGAGAAAACCAAGAAAAGAAAGGCAGCAAAAGGACATCTTTTATACCCGTTTTGACCATTAGTATATGACCAGATAATAAACCCAGATGAGTAATATAAAGATGCATCTTTTGACCCATATTGACCTAAAAAACATGACCAAGTCGCTATTAAGAAATATTACCACAAGTCGCTAGAAAGAATCACGTTAAGAACAGTTTCAACATAAAACTTTAACCAAAGCAGTTTAACTAGACCACCAAGATATACCAGCAGATTCATGACCAAAAACAGTCTTTATAACATCCTAAAACCAGTCAACAAAATCATAACCGTATAAACCACATACGAATCACAAAAAAACAAACAATATAACCATGATGTGAAACCACACAAATCAACACAACACAAAAACCTTGGCTCTTGATACCAATTGTTAGGATCCAAATAATATTGTGTTTGATGATTCGGGTGGTCTTGGATGATCAAAATACATGTTTGCCATTTTAGAGAGAGAAAGTAGAGAGAGAGAGTGTTCTTGCTAGAGGTTTACACAAATGAAAGGTTAGATTGAAATGAAGCACCACCCCTTCTATGGATGGAAGGGGTATTTATAGTTACAAGAAATACGACCTCCTATCGGCCTGTGGATCAGGTATACAGTGGGTAAAGACCCGTCCTTCCTCCACGGTGTTACACTAAGCTAAACTACGCTACAAACTAATAAATAAACTACTAAATACTGTAACTAACGACAAGTCCACGAGCTAACGTAAGCTAGATAACATTTGGGGTGACCGACTCTTCACTATGGAATTTTCTAATTCCTAACAGAAATCATGCTAAAAGGTCAGCTTACGCTGGTGAGTTCATAGGTTTAAGTTCAACAAAATCATAGTGGACCATTAAGAGTTGATTTGCTATGCAAGACCTAAGATAGATAAATACCGTTTTCACACCGATCCATGCCGGATCACCAATCATAACACACGTCCCGCATCCGGGGACAACTCGAGCTCGCGACTCTAGTCCAGCACTGTCGTGGAAAAATCTAGAACAATTGCCAACCCCGGACTAGGTCGATGTAGAAGTCTATTCTTAGTTAGGCACGGCTAACCTAAACTAAGGCAACAACTACCACACATCTATCTAAACAGTCAAGCATATAAGCAAATCCAAAATAGTTTTCACGGTCCAAAAACAACACAGCATGATTCTCACCCCAAAATAGTTCAAAACGTAGTTAAAACGTATATAAAGTAGGGCTATGAAACTCACCTCAAGCAATCAACGCACAATCAAAGCACAAATATCACTAGCAGAAGATAACAGAATTCACAGCACAGCAACTATCGACTCGGCACAACCTATTAATGTAGACCAACTTTAATACACATATTCCTCAAAATCAATGTTATATACCCCAATATATTCCATTTCTTTATTTCCAAAAACGTCTCGTTTCACCATTAATCCTAGTGTTTGGTATCCTCATGTGGGTATATCGACTCAATATGATGCCATGAATGCACTCAAACAACCAATATATAACTCAATGCGACACAATGAGACCTCTAAACGATAAACTCTATAGTTCAATAAGTTTCGGAATAAATAGTAGACCTTATCGAATTCGTCAACTCGATAAACTCATTCATTTATTCGTTTCGCTTATTATCCCATAAATCAATCGTATCCTAAAGAGTCATAAGGATAAGTCACCCATTAATAGGGTTACCCAACGTACCTAGCGGGCCCTTATTAGATTCGTCAACCTAATAAGTCCGCTACCCACGTGGATCAACACTATTAATGCTAGGTTATCCGTAACCCATGCACACATAACGCAAATAAATAATTACTTATCCAATATTAAATGTCCACATTTGACATTTATTGATAAACGTGTACTCGAAATCATAATTACTTATTTATTACAAAACCTTTCTAATTTAGTCGTTAGTTTCCGTTCAAAACTAGTAAATAACAAGATAAATCTTTTTATTGATATTTTTGGTACAAAAGCCCATTATTATTTACATTTCATAGTTTTATTATCATTTTCATGTATAATACATATTTCGTCAAATCCCATTATTAGTTTCATAACGTTATTCGTTTCGAGTCCACAAGCACGAGTCATAACTTCTCGGCTTTTAATCAATCAATTGTCCAAATTATACTAAAGTCCATGTTACGGCTTTGTCGGAGTCAACTATTGACTAAAAAGTCAAAGTGACGCCGACGTAGCTCAAAGTCACAATATATATATCAAGTCCATAATTAAAAGTCATAACGTCGCAATTCAATCCCAAACCAACTCAAAACAATCTCGCCAACCAATCAATCAACCAATTATACTCGAAACCAATGTTATGACCCTAATGGTCATGACACGGTCGCGATCAAGACCACGTGAACAAAACAAGCTTCTAAAAGCTTTTCGGCTCTACCCGTCTCATCCAAACCTCAACTAAACCAATCAATAAGCTACCAAATCGACCCGACTCGGACCCAAGACCCAAGTAGGTCTCGTACGCTCCTCATAAGCCACGTACGAGCCTAAGGTGGCTCATCCACTATTCCAAATCCATCCAAACACAACCAAATCAATTCTACAACACTCAAATCCAATCATTCAAGCTCCAAACACTAACTAAACACAAAACCCATCAACTATCATTAACCAATAACATGCAACTAAACCCTAAAATGCAAAACCCATCAAATTAATGCACCACACATGTACCAAACACTAATTACTTGTTTATTTCAACACTAATTAGCTTTAATTTCATGTTCCACCCAAAAGCCCCAAAAATTGTTCATGGGTCGAAACCCTAGAATTCAATTCGTAGCTTTTTATAGCCTAATCAAGCTCAATAAATGTTCCCTTTACCTTATCTAATCACCAATTGCAAAAGCCCTTTGAAATCTTTTGAAACCCTAAAAGTACGAATTTTAATTCTTGAATTTGGAGGTGTTAATGGTGTCCAAATTGAGTGTATGATATATGGTTGGAAAGAGGAGAAAGAGATCTTTCTTTTGGTGGTGGAGGTGGTGGTGGACGCGCCTTGGTGGCGGCGGTGGTGGCCGGAATATGGCCGGCGGCCACTTAGTGGTGGTTTAGGGTTTTTAGTGAGAGAAAACTAGAGAGATAAAGTAGTGTGTGTTTTCTAGAGAGAGAAATGAAAGGTGGAAGTGAGGCTTGAGTGTGGTATTTATATTCATGAGGTAGGGATCTCAAAATAAATAAAAAGGAGGGGGGGTGCCGGCTACAACTAAAAAGGGAGGGTTCGGGTTGTAACTTTTCGTATCTAACTCGTTTACCCATTCCCGAGCTCACATATTATCCCCCGAGTGTCCCACTACATTTATTTAACTTTCCAACATCGTTACTTACGTTTTTCCACGAGTTTTGACTATTTATTTGTCAATTTTCGAGTTACGGTCTAAAAGTTACAATAACTCTTGTTTTAGGCTTTTCTAGTGCCGAATCGAATCGTGCCTACCAAATAGAGTTAAAACTCATACGTTAACTCATTTAATAATGAAATAAACCGTAAAAACTAATCGACGATATAAAATCAAGTCACGGTTTATAAAATAGTGTTAAAGGCAAAACTCCGTTTAATTTAACGTAATGCGGTTACCTAAAATAGACTCCCTAAATTTCCAGTTGTCACAGCCTCACAGCCTCAGTAGAAACCCGTCCCGGGTTTCACTCCGAGTTGCTTGGTGTCATAAACAGTTTAGGATACTTCCTACGGAAAACGTCCTCACGTTCCCAAGTGAACTCCGGTCCATGCCGGGAGTTCCAACAAACCTTAACAATCGGAATACGGCTATTCTTCAGCCTCTTAATCTCACGATCCATAATCCCAATCGGTTCCTCAACAAAATTCAATTTCTCATCAATACGAATATCTCTTAAGGCACAACTATGTTTTCTTCCGAAAGACATTTCTTAAGATTACTAACATGAAAGACATTGTGTACACTACTCAGTTCCGATGGTAGCTCCAAGCAGTATGCTACCGGTCCGATTCTTTCCATGATTGGAAAGGGACCAATATATCGGGGATTGAGTTTTCCACGTTTTCCAAAACGAATCACTCCTTTCCAAGGAGAAATTTTCAACATAACACGATCTCCAACCTAAAATTCTAAAGGTTTACGTCTCTTATCGGCATAACTCTTTTGGCTATCACTAGCGGTTTGCAACCGATTACAAATCTGAACTATCTTCTCAATGGTTTCTAGGACAAGTTCGGGACCTGTAAGTTGACTTTCGCCAACTTCAGCCCAACAAATAGGAGAACGACATTTTCGGCCATACAGTGCCTCAAATACAGCGGCCTTAATACTAGAGTGATAACTATTGTTATAGGAAAATTCGGCCAATGGGAGATGTCTCTCCCAGCCTTTGCCGAAATCAATAACACATGCTCTAAGCATATCCTCTAAAGTCTGAATAGTTCTCTCGCTTTGACCATCGGTCTGTGGATGGTAAGCAGTACTCATATCCAAATTCGTTCCTAAAGCTGTTTGTAATGATCTCCAAAAGTGGGATGTAAAAAGACTATCCCTATCAGAAATAATAGATATCGGTACTCCATGACGCGATACTATCTCCTTAAGATACACTCGAGCAAGCTTATCAAGACTATCGGTTTCACTAATAGCTAAGAAGTGAGCAGACTTTGTTAAACGATCAACTATTACCCAGATAGCGTCATTGCCGCTAACTGTTCTCGGTAATTTAGTGATAAAGTCCATGGTTATTCGCTCCCATTTCCATTCTGGGAGTTCGGGTTGAACTAAAAGTCCTGATGGTTTCTAATGTTCGGCCTTAACTTTAGAACAAGTCAGGCACCTACTAACATACTGAGCTATCTCGGCTTTCATATTGGGCCACCAATAAAGTTTCTTAAGATCTTGATACATCTTATCGGCTCCGGGATGAATAGAGTACTTTGATTTATGCGACTCGTGCATAATCAACTCACGGATTCCACCATGAAATGGTATCCAACTTCTGTCTCTGAAGCATAATGTTCCATCGGAACGCTTCAAGAAGCCGTTTTCATTTTCTACCATTCCATGAAGATTCTCATAAGGACGGTTCTCTTTCGTCAATGCCTCTGCTTGGGAGACTAAAATCTGGGATGGTAAGGGCGAAACAATGATTATTCTTAAAGATCTAACGAGTAGGGGTGGAATGTCCTCCTTACGACTAAGTGCATCAGCCACAACATTAGCCTTACTAGGATGATAACGAATCTCACAGTCATAATCACTAAGCAATTCTAACCAACGACGTTGTCTCATGTTCAGTTCCTTCTGATCTAAGATATGCTTCAAACTCTTATGGTTGGTAAATACTACACACTCGGTTCCATACAAGTAATGTCTCCAAATCCTAAGAGCAAACACTACAGCACCTAACTCAAGGTCATGGGTGGTGTAGTTTTCTCATGCTTCTTAAGTTGTCGGGATGCATAAGCAATCACCTTCTCACGCTGCATCAAAACAGCACCTAAGCCTTTATGCGAAGCGTCGCAGTACACGACAAAATCTTCACTTCCTTCAGGCAAAGCTAGGATGGGCGCACTACACAACTTCTCCTTCAGAAGTTGGAATGCTTCTTCTTCCTTTTCTCCCCATTCATATTTAACATCCTTCTGTGTTAATTTGGTCAGCGGTTTAGCTATCTTGGAAAATCCCTCAATGAATCTCCTATAATAGCCTGCTAAACCTAGAAACTGTCGGATTTGTGATGGGTTCTTAGGAGCTGCCCATTCCTTAATGGCCTTAATCTTAGCTGGGTCAACATGAACACCTCGACTATCTATCACATGGCCTAAAAATTGCACGGACAGAATCCAAAGTTCACACTTAGAGAATTTGGCATACAACTTCTCCTCTCTTAGCAATCCTAAAATGAGCCTCAAATGCTCTTCGTGCTCCTCGCTACTCTTAGAGTATATCAAGATGTCGTCTATGAATACTATCACAAACTTATCTAGGTACGGCTTACACACTAGGTTCATGAGATCCATGAAAACCGCTGGCGCGTTGGTCAAACCAAACGACATCACTTGGAATTCATAGTGTCCATAACGAGTCCTAAACGCAGTCTTAGGGATATCCTCTTCTCGAACTCTAAGCTGGTGGTAACCAGATCGTAAATCGATCTTAGAAAACACACTAGCTCCTTGGAGTTGGTCGAATAGATCATCTATTCTAGGTAACGAATATCGGTTCTTCACGGTCAACTTATTCAATTCCCTATAATCAATACACATCCTAAACGATCCATCCTTCTTCTTCACAAACAACACTGGTGCTCCCCACGGCGACGAACTTGGTCGAATGAATCCCTTCTCGACAATTCACCAACTGTTTAGACAGTTCCTCCAATTCTCTTAGAGCAAGTCGATAAGGTTCCCGGGCTACGGTGCCGCACCGGTATCAACTCTATTTGAAATTCTACTTGTCGAACAGGTGGAATCCTGGCGGTCGTCGGGAAACACATCTGAAATTCTCTAACGACGGGTACATCGTTGAGGTTTCTTTCACTCTTCTCCTATCTTTTCTTTTCAGAAATTTGAGCCAAGAAAAGACAACCTCCTCTATCGATGTACTTCTGGGCCTTAATACAAGAGATGATGCTCAACCAGGAAGGACTTCCATAGTCGCTCCGATCTCCTAGTATGCTCAGAACCTTTCCGCCATACGGTAAACGCACAACCTTCTCATCACAGATGATGTGTGCACCGTTCTTCGATAACCAGTCCATTCCGATAATGACGTCGAAACTTCCTAAGGTAACTGGCAACAGATCTATACTAAACGGGAGGTCTAGGAAACTTAAGGTACAACCTCGAACTACGGTGTCTATCTTCTCTCTATTCCCATTTGCTAATTCCACATCGTAACTAAACCCTAGAGGTGTTTGGGAGATTCCTAGTAATGGCATAAAATTGGTGGACACGAAACTCATATCCGAACCAGTATCAAACAGTATGGAAGCATAGCGGTTATTGAGAAGGAACGTGCACCGTAACTACGTTAGAGTCCTCACCAGCTTCCTTCCCAATAGCGTAAACACGCGTTGTTCCCATGTCTCTCTGCTGATTCCTAGTACCATGGTTTCCCTGGTTTCCTACAACCTCATGCTTCACAGGGTTTAAGCCATTACCTCCTACACCTCGGTTAGCAATTCCTCCTACATTACCGGGATTTTCTCTCATCCACGGCTCTCGGCACTCATTCCTTAAGTGTCCCTTCTTTCCACATCCAAAACAGGTGACAGTGGCCTTCCAGTCCGTTCCCTGTGCAGTTTGAGCTGCAGCAAGTGGTCGAGACCTACAGTCTTTTGCCATATGTCCTACCTTAGAGCACTTCCAACACACATTCGGGCATGGTCCATGGTGGTGTCGGTTACAACAACCACACACGGGTTTACTACCTTCATAATCATTCCTACCTCCTTTTCCTATGGCGAACACCCTGGCTGATTCTTTCCGTTTGTTGCCATTTCCTTTAGAAACTTCGTTCCTCTTCCTCTTATCACTCCTATCACTCTTACTCTTACTTCCTACTTCTAGCACATATGAGTCCATCAAACTCTGAGCCACAGCAATTGCCTCTTGCAAATTGACTAGTTTGGCAGCGATGACATCATTTCGAGTAGCCAAAGGTAATCCATCAGTATACCTTTCAATCTTAAGTTCTTCGGTACGAACCATCTCAGGGCAAAGCAAGGATAACTCTTGGAAACGACGAGTATAAGTCGCCATGTCAGTACCCTTAACTTTGTGGTTCTAGAACTCACTCTCTAACTTCTTAACTTCATTCCTAGGACAGTAAGTCTTAATCAGGAGAGCCTTAAACTGAGTCCAAGTCATACTATAAGCTACATCAATTCCTACTGCTCTGTGGTAGTTATTCCATCAGGTCAACGCCTCGTCCTTCAAGGTAAATGTTGCATACTTAACCTTACAATCCTCCTCACAATTACTCACAGCAAACACAGATTTAGTTTTCTCTAACCACCTAGTTAGGTAAACTACTCCCTCAGTTCCTCCAAAATCTATGGGACCACAGAATTGGAACTCCTTATAGGTACAACCTAGAGTTCGATTCAGCACTGGGGTTCCACTAGAAGTGTTAGAAATATTAGCCTCAGCTAGCAGTTCAGCGACACGCTGCGACACTAGCTGGTCAATGTGGGCTGGGTTCACGAGTGGAGGGTTTTGTGGAATAGGACCATTCTCAGCATGGTTGTTCACATTCGGGTTCTCTACAGCTGGGTTATCAGTGTTCGGGTTCTCAACATGTGGTGCAGTCGGGGTCGGACGACGACCACGACGACTAGGGGCAACAACAGCAGCAGGAGCTGCTCGGTTGTTCCTAAGCAAGTTTCGTCTTGTTGCCACCATTCTGGAGGCAAGAAGAACAGTTTCATAAGCTCACAATTCACGCCCTAAAATAGAGCTGGGTTCCAAGGGTCACTCAATAACGCCTGAATACATAATCAAGGCCAATAGGGATAACGCTATACCAGATCGAAACAATCAACTACCGCATCATAACTAAAGATTCATGTCCCCATAACCATAACTCATAAGTTTTCAAAAGTGGGAATACATGGAAGGATTCGAAGAAATCAAAAATGATCCTAACAACGATAACTATAAACAACTAGGATTATCCTACATCTCGAACTAAGTACTACTTAGTTTCAAGATGGTACAAAACCATGAATCTCATACTATCTAGCCACGTCTACGAGCACTCCTAAATGATCTCCAAACATCATCCATCACTCTCCATAGTGATAGAATCCCCAAACGCTGAGAGTCGCAATCCTTCCTAAGATTCACGACCTCCTTCTCCAAACCATCAACCTTGCGCTGAAGCGCTTGGTCTGCCTCCAAGGCTGTCAAGCACTCTGTATGCCGGTCTCCAACCTGCTCAAAGAGTCCCGACATACCTTCTCTTAAGGCCATCGACCTCTTCCCTATCTTAGTCAAATCTATTCTCAAATCCTCTACACCAGTCCTCGTCACTCCATCTAATCGATCTGACAACCTATTGAGACTAATATTCTGGGATATAATCCTCCTCCAGATCTGACCCGTACCTCTATACTCCTCGGGCTCAGAAGCAATCTCCGATCCTAATGGGCTACCTATCTCAGGTGAGTAAGGTGGTGAATTGATGTCTAAAGGCTGTCCAGGGGACTCAGGGTCAGGCAAAGGAGAACCTGGTCCATGAGAATGTGCAGGACTCTGCAAAGGAGGAGTACTGTTAGGAATTGGAAATTCCATATTAAAGTGTCGGTCACCCCAATTATGGTCTAGCATATTTTAGCTCGTAGACTTGTAGTTATTTACGTTATTTAGTAGTTTATTAGTTAGTGTGTAGCGTAGATTAGTTTAGTGTTACACCGTAGAGGAAGGACGGGTCTTTACCCACTGTATACCTGATCCACAGGCCGATAGGAGGTCGTGTATTTTGTAACTATAAATACCCCTTCCATCCATGGAAAGGGTGGAGCTTTTAATCAAACCTTTCAATATTTTGTTCTACAAGTCTCTACCAAGAAACTCCCTCTCTCTCTACTTTCTCTCTCTAATGGATAACATGTATTTTGATCATCCAAGACCACCCGAATCATCAACACAATAATATATCGATCCTACAATTGGTACCAGAGCCAAGGTTATTGTGTTTTGATGATTTATTGCGGTTTTGTATAGTGTCATGGCTGTTTTGTACTAATGTTTTGATTGGAAAACGTTTTTTTAGAAGTATTGTGGTAAAACTGTTTTGTACAAGTTTTTGTATCTAATATTGGTCAAAATGTCATATGTTTTCTACTGGCTCAATCTGTATTGTGTTAATGTTGGTTCAATCTGTCTTGTGTTAGTGTTGGTTGGTCAAAATGTCATAAGTTTTTGGTTCAATATTGGTTCAATATGTCATGTGCTCTTTTCTGTACCAAATACTGAATGTGTCATGTTGAGTGGTCAAAAAGGGTCATTTGGTAATATTAACATGGTCTTTTTTTGGTCTTACAAGTGGTCATATGGTCAGATTTACGTAGTCAAAATGGATGCATCTTTATGCTTTTTCTGGGTTTGTTTGATGATTGTCGGAAAATGGTTTGAAATGCTTGCTGGCGAGTTGTCCTTTAAATATGTCCAGTTTCACTGTATCGCGATGCGACTTGTGCCAATATTTAGCAACTTGATGAACCCAAAAACAGACCTGGAGACTTGTCTTTACAAGTCGTCTAGATTAAGTATTCTTGTTAGCAAGTTGTTACTTGCTTGTTCTTTATGGCGAGTTGGTGACTATTTAGTCACCAGCTATTGCAACTTGTAACGACTTGCTAATGTGTCCTGATACATTGAACCTTATTTTTAGCGACTTGATGACCCCAAAGCGAGTTGCTTTTGAGCGACTTGCTATGCTAGCGACTTGCTATGCTAGCGACTTGGCTCATGACTCAGTAGCGACTTGGTGACAGAAATGAAGAAGAAGATGAGAAGAAGTATAGACCACGGCAACAACCAAAATACCAAAAACTTATAAGACCTCTGTAATTACTTCATTAGTTCAACATCATCACAACAAGAAGACTTATGTTTACACCACACATCATAAGTCCATCAATGAAAATGAAATTAAAAACATATCCAACTCATCGACAACATCCAACAATCACCTTACATATCAAAAAATCCATTCACTACTTAAACAATCACAAATAATGTGTATTTGAACTTCTTTGATTATTTTCGAACTTGTTTAAGGCCTAGATAAAAGCTATACAGATTTTCAACTCCCTTAGGTTCGGGTAATTAATTCAAGTTTCAAATCTACACAAACTACATGCTCTCGGTACATCATTGCCAACCCCTTATTTGTTTCGAAACATATAATAATCAAACGATAAATCTCATAAATCATTCGTGTTTGGTGAGTTATATATCTCAAGACCATTGAAAAGGGCCCTCAACACGTTGTGTTCTTCACAGATCGAAAACCAAAATTAAAATCAAATACCTCATTGACCTCGGTTACACTTTCAATATATTCTCAAGAACATCCGGACTTTTGGAGGTCCTTATATCGAAAGTGAAAATCCTCATTGATCTAGGTTTGTTATAAGTTATCCGAAAATAAAGAAATTAGGAAATAATAAATTAGTTATTCCTCACTTCTTTGTTTCGTTAATTAAAATTACAACAATCGTTAAATAACCTACCTTGAGTCATTGAGCTTGAACTCGTAGCCTTCTCTAACATGAAACCATACATGTGGCTTAATTCGTTGAAACCATGTTCTCACCTCAAGCCATCCCTGTGGCGAGGTCATCTTTATTATTAATGGTGCTCACGTTCGTTTGCTTTGGTCATATTTGTTATACGTTTTGATAAAGGGATTATTGGTGAAAGTGGCGGACTGGTTTGAGATTATTTGGGATTGACTAATGGTGATTAGGGGAGATGTTGAAGCTGAGTTCTTGTTGTTGAAAGAATATTAGAGGGCGGATTTTGGTATGATGTGAATGGATTTAGGGTTTGAGGGAGATTTGATCTGAGATGGGGGCGTAAGTTTATTAGTGATATTAGGGTATGGTGTGTGAAGTAAGAGTTATATATACTCCTAAGTTTTAGGGTTGTAATTGTTGGATTATGTAGTTAGACTTTATCTCATGGGCCGAGTATGAAACGAAGGCAGTGTCTGAATGGACTGTATGGGCTATTGTTAGATGGGCTGTAATCAACAGTATATTGGGTCTCATGTTTTTCCTTGGCTCGTGTATCTTAACAAATCAAATTGGCCACTAATGTTGATATCACATATTTTAAAATGTTAGCACGTGTTCATGGGTATTTACAAATTTAAATTGTTGATATTTCACAAAAGTCTCATTTGAAATTTGTATGTTTAATGACTACAAGAGCGTTGATACTGAAGAGACTTAGACTTTATGTGATTTGGATGATATGTTATTTGAACAGATGCGCTTTTGTTGATAATTATTTGTGATTATGGACTTCGAATTGATGAGTTTTAATGATGAGATTTGTTGAAGGATTTGTCGATAAGATTTGGGGTGATGATGAGATTTGATGTGTTATGTTGATTGGTACTCTGGTTTATGCATCTTCACGATGGTTATTTTGTCTCGGCTTAAATTGGTTATTGAACAGAGTTGACTACGGGGTTGTTTATACGGTGTTTCATATTTGGATTTGAAGTGAGGTTTTTCGGGCACGTTTACTTATTTCGTCTTCTTTCTTCCTACCCTTCCGCGAAGATGACTTGTTCGGGCATTTATAGAGTGTGATAAAGACTTGGGCATTTAATTACGGTTGTGATTCTTTCTCGCTTAATCCACAACGTAATTATCACTTCGGTGGCTCACTCAGTTGAGAATGTCAAGAGGTTTTGTACATTGGGTACACCGTTTCTTCTTCACAAGGATTAGTACAAGTTTAAGTAACAAATCAGGGGATTTTCACTTCATGATCAAGTTTGGCATATCGGGTTTACTTCTCTATGTGGTCACTACAATAGCCGAAAGAATGCGTGAATGATGTGTTTACCAAAGTGTTGATTGGATGGTTGATGTTGTTGGATTTTGAACCGCTGCATGTTCCCCTAAAACAGACATTCACCGAAACCAAAGTTGTCATATCACATTCAAGCTGACATTGTTTACGGTTTTGTCTTGATTTTGTAAAATCCCGCGAAAGAATCTATTTCTCGGTTTAAATCATAGATTTGTAAAATCCCGTAACAATGGAAACATCCTGGTAATAGTAAAGTGCATTTCCGGATCTATCTTGCGGTTTATTCTTGGTTTTGTAAAATCCCGCGAAAGAAATTTTTCTCGGTTTAAACCATAGAATTGTAAAATCCCGTGATGATGGAACCATCCTGGAGAAAGGAAAGTGTATTTCTGGATCTTATCTGATGCTGGTGTTACGGTTTCTGCTTCAAAGAAGGGATAAAAGGGTGTATTTTATGAATTGGATGTGTGTTTGGATTATTGTCATGGCAGTTTGGTTATTACATGGTTTTACGGGGTTACGTGCTTTTTACCATGGTCAGGATGAAACCATTATCATAGTTCACTTAAAACATCAAAGGAGGCTAGATTTGTGCTTTTAACCAAAAAATGTGACAACGGAGTTAATTCACTATTATTTATTTGAGGTTGAAGTGAAATATCACGGGCGAGTGTACTTAGTATCTGAAGGTATCGGGGATGGATGGATGAAGATTCTTCAAGATCCTTGTTCGAGCTTATTATCAAACACGAAGACTTGGAAATCTAGTTATTTTTGGGTGACTTTTACCTTTTCTTTTACCACTTGGGGGAATTGGGCTTATACCACTACAAAATAACTATCACTTTAAGGTGTTACGTTGTAGTGCTCAGTGTCACATTAAATTATGGATTTTCAAGAGGTAATGTACGTCTTATACTTGATGGTTGGTTGGTTGAAGAGTATAGAGTACATAGAGAGTACTTAGAGATGCTAATGGAAATTGGCACCGCCCTTTGTTACATATGTGCAAGTTTAAGTCACGAGTTCGGGGTAGTTTACTTCAGGGTCAAATTCTTCATATTGGGTTTTCTCCATCAGCTGTCACTACAAAGAGCCTACTGAATGATAATGGTGATGATTACATGTTTTGCCAAGAGATGATGAAAAGAGAGAGATTATGATGTCTGTTCACATCAGTTCAGGCCTCGTTCTCCAAAGAAAAGAAAAGTGTACGCTTCAGTGCGCTTTATCTTCTGAAGAAGAGAAATCTTCTTATTATGACCATTCTCATCAACATGCTTCATACTTTTTCCATGCGCTTCAGTCATCAAGTGAACCGGGCTACTGTTGATTGTTTTCTGATTCCACTTTCTCAACTATAATGACGATAGCGACATCCTGTGCTAATTTTGCGGGGGAGAAGTGTGAATAGACTACATTTGGATGATGTTCACTTGTTTAATCAAGAATGGCATCTTCATATACAATTCTTGAGCGGGAGAAGAAGTGTGATAATTCTGCATGGTTGATTGATTTATGAGAATATATGGTCATACGGCTCCTAACTCATGTAAGAACCGAGCTTCTTCTTATCGGTTCATCTTCACATGGAGTTGTTCTTCTAAGAGCCGTTGGTTGACATCTTCACTCGGATTGATGAGCTTATCGACAAAGTGCTTCCGGTTAATGCTTCACGTATACATCAACATGATGATTCTGAACAATCTCTCTGTTCTTGTTTGATGTAATTGGTAGTTTGGTGTTACCATCTTGTGTGTTCGTTGCGGCCTGATTGCTGATTTCCTTGATGAACATCTTTCTGTTCTTGTTTGATTGGGAGGGATTTTAGTTAAGGGGATTTGCAAGATGTAAGTTAATTGGGATGCTTTTTGGTGTAAGTTGAAGATGTTAACTATCTATTCCCCATTTGCACAATCTTGAAGAAGGTCGAGTCTACAGTCGGTTCTACATTTTCTGCTACATGTTAGAAGACTAAAGACGAGTTGCATTTGATTGTCCAAAGACTTCTTCTTAATCTGGGCTGTTATCAAACAAATTGTCAGTTTAGGGGAGAGCACTAATTGGGGGAGAGTGAAATGTCGAATTTAATCCTCAATTAGACTTGCTCACATTCTACTTCAGCAAGTTGATTCTCACAAAGACTTCAAGCGATCTTCTCAACAGATTTCAAGTATTTGGGCTTATAATGTTTTGCTGATTCTGAAGTGTAAAAACCAGCAAGGGGGAAGGAGACTCACATATAAACACAAAGCGAGTAAACTTGATAAACTTAATACTTCTAAGTAACTGAAGATATCTCGGGAAGACAAATGTTATTACCGCAGAGAAACTCAAGGTTTAACTCATGGCGAGTAAACTTGATGAGCTTAATACTTCCAAGTGATTGAAGATATCCTGGGAAAACAAATGTCATGACCGCAGAGAAACTCAAGGTTTTACTCATCAAGGCTTTTAGTGTTATTATTCCAACGACGTGGGGGAAGTGATGTAAATGAAAGTTTCTGAAGATAAAAGAGGTACACTGGTGTGTGATGATCTCGATGTTTTTGCAATCATCAGGGGAGAGAGAATTGTGTACATTGGGGGCGCTCAACTGTCTCACTTGAGGGCTTAATCAGTGATTCAGAGATATAATCACTTATTCCGGAGTTGACATCCGCAGAGATTTTCATCCGCAGAGATAATCAGTGATTCGGCCTGCTTCTTCAATGTTATCGGTTGTTCTCTCTTTGGGGAATGTGTGTACTTCGGGTCCTTGAGCTTCATACACGATCATCAGGGAAGAAAGCCATTGTTTACCACAAACATTGGGGAGGTGTTTTCCTTCCAGGCTTGATGTGTATTCGGGAGAGTTCTTGGATATTGGTGTACTTCGGGTTCTTGAGCTTAATACACGTTCATCAGGGAAGAAAAATGTGAACATGGGAAGGTGTTCTTCATTCCCCTCATGAAGTGTATTCGGGAGAGTTCTTGAGCATTATACAATGAGACTGACTGCATCAATTCAACTACTTGGGGGAATTGTTCTCTTTACACCTTTTGGAATGGATTGTTTCAGACTTCAGTGGAAAGGAAATTTGAGAAGTTTATTTAAATGTGGGATGATACATTGTTGTTGTTCTATTGGATGATATAGCCTCGAACGAAGAATCACGGTGATTATTCTTAAAAGGAGCAGCTGGGTTTATGATAATGGTGTGCTTTTTTGTGCACCTGGCTAAAGCAAGCTTGAAATAGAGCTTCGAATCTGCTCAACATAAGGAATTTCGGTTTGGGGGGAAGCTGCCAAAGTCTCACTTTCAGATGGTTCAATTTCTCTCATTCAGGAGCCTCGAAAGCTTTGGTGGTGGAAGTTTAAGAGATGACGAATTCTATCTTCTACGACGTGCTGCTTGATATCCTTATCTCGGTACTCGTATCATCATCTTCTTAAACTATATCATCTCTTCTTTCCTTGTATATATTTATCAAAAACAAAATACAAAATTAGAAAACCAACAAAACAAAATAGAAAAATATAAAATCAACAAAAACCCATAAAAATCTGAAAATTTCAAAAATACCAAAAATATGTTTTCTCAAGACATGTCTTCTGGTATCGATAACATCTGCGGTCTTAGAAATGTCATTCAATAATGGCACGGGACCATAGATGAAGTTCGAGCAGAAGGTGTAAATATTTCTTTTCCAAACATGTCACAAACTATGGCTTACAGTTACGTCAGACTGTAACCCGCGCTTAAAACAATGGCTTGCTATTATTTCAGATAGCAACCCGTTTTTCAAAGAAGGAAAGTGCTACGCTTACACGATTTTCAAATATTTCGTGCACTTATCCTAAAACAAAACAAGGAAAGCATGTCGTCAAAAGGACTGCTGTTCCTACACAAATGTTTTTTTTCGTCTAAAATTCTTCAGAAAAATATTTGTTGTTTTCCAAAAATGGTGGTAAAATGAGTTGCGTTAACAACAATCAGTTTCAGAGTTCTTATTAAAAATTGAAAACTCAATCAATGACTTCAGCGCTCTTAAACTTTTCAGAAAATGAGTCATTGATTGAGGGGGAGAATGTTTTCAAATCTATATCATCTAACGGGCTTTTTTAATTATCCTAATATGCTTAATTGAAAATGATGTTAACCTACGTGGAAGGACTAGGTGCCCAGGATATGATTGTTAGGATTAGATGATTAGAGTTTGATAAACACATTATTCCCATGCCATATATGAATTGATTGATATGTTGGATTGACTTTTATTAGTCGATTGCTGTTTGGGTGATGTCGACCATACATCTGTATGTGTGTTCACTAACGTATGCAGGTATCTTGGTATAAGAATGTTCCCGATCCGGATCCCACATAATATGATGTTTGGATGCCGAAAGGAAAGGGTAACTAGATCTTGGGTTGACAAATGAAGAAACGGAGCTTAATTGGACTTCTATGGAGAGTTGGCATAAATACAACGTAAGAGGTCTCACTGCATCAGCAGATGGTTTTCTTCTAAGTGATTGAAGAAACGGAGCTTAATTTGACCTAAGTTGGCATTAAAATGCAACGTAAGAAGTCTCACTACATTAGCAGACGGTTTTTCTTCCAAGCCCTACAGTAACAACATCAACAGAAGCAGCTCAACCACCTAACGCTTCTTTGTGCAGGATACCATTTTTAAACAATTTTGAATAATTTGATTAAATTGTTTTGAAAATGGAAAATATTGTTTTGAAAGTTAATTGGACTTAATTTTGGAAATCACCGGACTTCATTTTATCAAAACATAATTCACTCAATCATCGACTACTGTCGTGGATTGAGGGGGAGAGTGATTTAAAATAAAATATTTTCAAACGATATTTCTTCACAAAAGTTCCGTGTTGTACGTTAATAAGTGGTGATCTAAAGATTTAATGTTATGTCATGGTATGATTTTCTTTTAAACTCAAAGATCTTACAAAATGAAATTTTTTCTGTTCTTGTTTGATTGTGAAATTGTTTTATTTTAATTAAAGATCTCTTAAAAACTATCATACCTGACACTAACAATCTTTAATGTTTAAAATTGATCCGTATCAATCATTTTTCAAAATTAAATCAAGCCACGTCTTTCCCCAAAATCTTTTAAATGTATTAAATCACTTGGGATCTAAAATCTCAAAGGGTTTGATATTTTTGATCGGGGGAGAATTTGTGATTTAATAATGAAATTTGATAAAAGGTGATCGTTTTGATTCAGTTGTGCAGGCTGCTCTCTCATATGTGCTAAACGCTTTCGAATCTTAAAGCACATATTGAGGGGCAGCATTTTAAAGGAAAATAAACTATCGAGGTACAAAAGCTTTTATGTTTTAACATAAAGTACCTTGATTGAGTTTTCAAATGGTTTTCTTAATGGTTTTTGTGATCGTGGATGTGTTTCAAAAGAACTCTTTCCTCTATGTGATAAAATGATTTCAAATATCCTATGCACATATTGAGGGGGAGAATTTACCAAAGAAATTCAAATGGCTTTTTCTAAGGAAATTGTGATCAAGAAATTATTTCAAAGAAATTATTTCAAAGAACTCTTGCCTCCATGTGCCAAACAATTTCAATATCATATGCACATGTTGAGGGGGAGCATTTCTAAAATGATCAAAACTATTAAGGTACAAAATGCTTTGATCTCGTATCACAAGTACCTTGATTGTTTTTCCAAATGATTTTTCGATTGGTTTCATGAAGGAAAGAACAATACCAAAAGACCGACCAATTTACTTTATGCATGGTGTTATAAGGATGGTTAGGTTAGGTATTCATTCCCACGATCCCGCCAGAGCCGGAGGGATCTACCCAGGGATAATCCACTAGATAGTGTAAAGTCCTTAGGTATATTGAAAAAAGGAGAAAAATGAGAATATGGGAAGAGTGCCGACTGAGACAGAGCTAGTACTGGAATAAACCCAACAAGGTTCTAGTAATGAAGTCTCGGTAAGCACTGAAGGGGTTGAAGAATGAAAAAGAAATTAATGTGAAAAGGGTGAAAAGAAATAGCCCTCCAATAATTCAACCTTAGGGCAGAAACCGGGTTCAATTCATATGCTACTGGTGGTTACTAAGGTAACGCCGGTATTGAAGACAAGACGTCATGGACCCAGTGACGCACTGCACTAAAATTCCCAAGCTACTCAAGTTCCTCTTAAAAGGGCTTGTTTCATTATCAAGGGGAACCGACATAATATATCGACTTTCTCTTAGAGATTGTTGATATTGAAGAAGGAGACCCTCTCCCTAGTCTCCGGCATAGGAACCAAATGTGCACGATTGAGTCTAGAGCCAAGAGATCATCCACAATATCTCATTAGGACACTAAATTCTTGAAGACTTGTTGTTTCACACAATGTGGAAAGTAAGAATATATTAAGAGTCCTACGCATTATCCTTGTGGTATTGCCAGAACATCCGAGTGATATGTTAAATATATTCACAATGAAGATGGAAAGCCTTCTAAAGACAACATCAAATAAGCTCTTGGTGGGTGACATGTGAGATCTTTCATAAGATCAAGCTTGTGACAACTGGATAGAAACGATGGGGCGATTCACTCTTGAATCAACCTTGGTCCAGGAATGGAATTGACGAACACTTTTGGAAAAACCGTTCGATGTGCAAACCTTCTTTTCTCTAGCACGTAGAATGTGTATTCATTTCAAATTCAAAAAGTATCTCTGATTGAAAAAATACTTTTGGAAAAACCGTTCGATGTGCAAATCTTCTTTTCTCTAGCACATCGAATGTGTACTCTTTTCAAATATAAAAAGTATTTTGATTGAAAATTGATCTTTCTCATAAAACCTTCGTCGTATTGCAAAACTCTTTCTTCAAGCAATACGCGATTGTTTTTCAAATCATTTTTCATCAATCAGTGAATCTCAATTAGCTGGTTCACTCACTCCGTGTTGTCTTCTTTGAGACGTTCCGGTTTGAGAACGGCTAGAACAATGTGAAACCCTGTCAGGAGATTCTTTGGAATCATACCTCGATCACGTGCTTTGTACTGATCAACGGGAAACCGTGGACCGTGTACCTCAATTCAACGAAAGTGATCAAAGACACTTTCGTGTGTTTTATTGCTAACTGTTGTTTGCGGGTACATTTGGACGGTTGCGGTGATCGAATTGAGGAGTCAATACAAAGCCGCATGCTCACAACATCCACACTTAATTGAAGAAATCATGACTGGTGCATATCTACATAACCTGGCTCTGATATTTCTATACTATGCTTCTGCTACGCTGCTGCAAATATCATGAATCAGTAAAGCTTCCGCTACTTTGATGGAAAGATGTCATGATTCAAAAGTGTGAGCATGTCGGTCCAAAAGTCACAACATCACATGATGGCAACACAATAAAGGGTGATCCAGAGATTTACTGTGGCTGATGATCTTAATGAAAGCTCGAAGATCATCAAAGATGTGGATCAGTTCAAAGACCTCCACTTAAAGTACAAATCTATGTGGACTTTGAAGAATCGCTACACAAGCACAAAGAATGCGGAATTTGAAGAATTGAAGTCTACGAGCTTGGAACTAAAGACAAAGATAGAATGCTAGGATGCAAAATGTATTTCATGGGGTGACCTCCCTTAGGGGGAGATTGTTAGGAATTGGAAATTCCATATTAAAGTGTCGGTCACCCCAATTATGGTCTATCATATTTTAGCTCGTAGACTTGTAGTTGTTTACGTTATTTAGTAGTTTATTAGTTAGTGTGTAGCGTAGATTAGTTTAGTGTTACACCGTGGAGGAAGGACGGGTCTTTACCCACTATATACCTGATCCACAGGCCGATAGGAGGTCGTGTATTTTGTAACTATAAATACCCCTTCCATCCATGGAAGGGGTGGAGCTTTTAATCTAACCTTTCAATATTTTGTTCTACAAGTCTCTACCAAGAAACTCCCTCTCTCTCTACTTTCTCTCTCTAATGGATAACATGTATTTTGATCATCCAAGACCACCCGAATCATCAACACAATAATATATCGATCCTACAAGTACCCTCTTCTGGGATATCCTCATCATCCTCCTCCTGAGGATCCTCATCCTCATCAACATACTGCTCCTCAATCTCATCCTCCTCCTCGACCTCATGCTCCTCCTCGCCCTCATCCATAGGGGAAGATTCCATGAGTCGGAGTCTCTGTGCAGGTAAATCCTGAGGTGGTACCCTAGGAGATCTAGGCCTCTTAAGACATGGTGATGCTGCTAAACGGATAGGTGATGATGGTGGTCGCACGGACATGCGGGCAGTGCTATAAGTAAGCCTAGGAGTCTGTGCTCTCGCTAAAACCTGATGTAAAGTGAGCTGCCTAGACGAGCTAGGGCGATCTGATGATGAACTAGAGTGACGGGCAATCTCATAAGGATCACCCTGCGCAACCGTCATGAGAGTCAATGCTGGCGAACTAGCAACAGCAAGGACTTCCTCAGACACATCAAAAGCTAGTGAAGGCATAGTCTGTGACAACGGCATAGGGTAGGTATAAGTGTTCGAAACAACTAGTTTTAATAAGCGCAACAACTTAACCAAAACACATATCACATAATGTAAGCTTTAAAAGTAGAGGTACCGCATTACTCAAAACATGCCTTTAAATAAAACACACAAGTTCCATTCCATCACATAATCCCATATCAAATCAATCGAGTTCAAAACTCCCAAAATCACAATATACCGTTTTCTCAAATCAAATTCCGCAATATCTCGATAATCACATCTCATTTTCCCAAAACCAATAATCATGTCTCATTTCCAAAACCAATAATCGTATCTCCCAATAATAACGTTTCCATAATCAGTTCACAATATCCCATAACATATCATCTCATAATTCAAATCATAATTCATACCATAATCAAATAAGAAGCTTCAGCTTGGCAAGCGGGCGTGCGTCGGTCGAGGATCAATTTTTCTTAAAAGCGGTTATAGTTTAAGGTTTATAAAATACCTAATTCTCTATAACCTTGAGCTCTGATACCAATCTGTAACACCTCCAAAATCTCGGTACAGCGGAAGACTTAATCAAGTTTTCGGGGCGTTACTATTGGATTGGTATCGCACACAAGTAAAAATAAAAGATAATCATTTAACCATTTAAAACCAATCCCAAATCAAATATTCAAACATTTAATCCGAAGATATAAATTTTAGGCCCAAAACATAGTTGAACAAAATAGGTCCCCATTGTTTATCAGAGTCAGAAAATGATCCTTGAACCACGCCTCCATGCCAAGCTTCCACACATCAAGTAATCCAAACATCTCTCAAATACCTGAGAAATCATGCTAAAAGGTCAGCTTACGCTGGTGAGTTCATAGGTTTAAGTTCAACAAAATCATAGTGGACCATTAAGAGTTGATTTGCTATGCAAGACCTAAGATAGATAAACACCGTTTTCACACCGATCCATGCCGGATCACCAATCATAACACACGTCCCGCATCCAGGGACAACTCGAGCTCGCGACTCTAGTCCAGCACTGTCGTGGAAAAATCTAGAACAATTGCCAACCCGGACTAGGTCGATGTAGAAGTCTATTCTTAGTTAGGCACGGCTAACCTAAACTAAGGCAACAACTACCACACATCTATCTAAACAGTCAAGCATATAAGCAAATCCAAAATAGTTTTCACGGTCCAAAAACAACACAGCATGATTCTCACCCCAAAATAGTTCAAAACGTAGTTAAAACGTATATAAAGTAGGGCTATGAAACTCACCTCAAGCAATCAACGCACAATCAAAGCACAAATATCACTAGCAGAAGATAACAGAATTCACAGCACAGCAACTATCGACTCGGCACAACCTATTAATGTAGACCAACTTTAATACACATATTCCTCAAAATCAATGTTATATACCCCAATATATTCCATTTCTTTATTTCCAAAAACGTCTCGTTTCACCATTAATCCTAGTGTTTGGTATCCTCATGTGGGTATATCGACTCAATATGATGCCATGAATGCACTCAAACAACCAATATATAACTCAATGCGACACAATGAGACCTCTAAACGATAAACTCTATAGTTCAATAAGTTTCGGAATAAATAGTAGACCTTATCGAATTCGTCAACTCGATAAACTCATTCATTTATTCGTTTCGCTTATTATCCCATAAATCAATCGTATCCTAAAGAGTCATAAGGATAAGTCACCCATTAATAGGGTTACCCAACGTACCTAGCGGGCCCTTATTAGATTCGTCAACCTAATAAGTCCGCTACCCACGTGGATCAACACTATTAATGCTAGGTTATCCGTAACCCATGCACACATAACGCAAATAAATAATTACTTATCCAATATTAAATGTCCACATTTGACATTTATTGATAAACGTGTACTCGAAATCATAATTACTAATTTATTTCAAAACCTTTCCAATTTAGTCGTTAGTTTCCGTTCAAAACTAGTAAATAACAAGATAAATCTTGTTATTGATATTTTTGGTACAAAAGCCCATTATTATTTACATTTCATAGTTTTATTATCATTTTCATGTATAATATATATTTCATCAAATCCCATTATTAGTTTCATAACGTTATTCGTTTCGAGTCGACAAGCACGAGTCATAACTTCTCAGCTTTTAATCAATCAATTGTCCAAATTATACTAAAGTCCATGTTACGGCTTTGTCGGAGTCAACTATTGACTAAAAAGTCAAAGTGACGCCGGCGTAGCTCAAAGTCACAATATATATATCAAGTCCATAATTAAAAGTCATAACATCGCAATTCAATCCCAAACCAACTCAAAACAATCTCGCCAACCAATCAATCAACCAATTATACTCGAAACCAATGTTATGACCCTAATGGTCATGACACGGTCGCGGTCAAGACCACGTGAACCAAACAAGCTTCTAAAAGCTTTTCGGCTCCACGCGTCTCATCCAAACCTCAACTAAACCAATCAATAAGCTACCAAATCGACCCGACTCGGACCCAAGACCCAAGTAGGTCTCGTTCGCTCCTCATGAGCCACGTACGAGCCCAAGGTGGCTCTTCCACTATTCCAAATCCATCCAAACACAACCAAATCAATTCTACAACACTCAAATCCAATCATTCAAGCTCCAAACACTAACTAAACACAAAACCCATCAACTATCATTAACCAATAACATGCAACTAAACCCTAAAATGCAAAACCCATCAAATTAATGCACCACACATGTACCAAACACTAATTACTTGTTTATTTCAACACTAATTAGCTTTAATTTCATGTTCCACCCAAAAGCCCCAAAAATTGTTCATGGGTCGAAACCCTAGAATTCAATTCGTGGCTTTCTATAGCCTAATCAAGCTCAATACATGTTCCCTTTACCTTATCTAATCACCAATTGCAAAAGCCCTTTGAAATCTTTTGAAACCCTAAAAGTACGAATTTTAATTCTTGAATTTGGAGGTGTTAAAGGTGTCCAAATTGAGTGTATGATATATGGTTGGAAAGAGGAGAAACAGATCTTTCTTTTGGTGGTGGAGGTGGTGGTGGACGCGCCTTGGTGGCGGCGGTGGCGGCCGGAATATGGTCGGCGGCCACTTAGTGGTGGTTTAGGGTTTTTAGTGAGAGAAAACTAGAGAGATAAAGTAGTGTGTGTGTTTTCTAGAGAGAGAAATGAAAGGTGGAAGTAAGGCTTGAGTGTGGTATTTATATTCATGAGCTAGGTATCTCAAAATAAATAAAAAGGAGGGGGGTGCCGGTTACAACTAAAAAGGGAGGGTTCGGGTTGTAACTTTTCGTATCTAACTCGTTTACCCATTCCCGAGCTCACATATCGTCCTCCGAGTGTCCAACTACATTTATTTAACTTTCCAATATCGTTACTTACATTTTTCCACGAGTTTTGACAATTTATTTGTCAATTTTCGAGTAACGGTCTAAAAGTTACAATAACTCTTGTTTTAGGCTTTTCTAGTGCCGAATCGAATAGTGCCTACCAAATAGAGTTAAAACTCATACGTTAACTCATTTAATAATGAAATAAACCGTAAAAACCAATCGACGATATAAAATCAAGTCACGGTTTATAAAATAGTGTTAAAGGCCAAACTCCGTTTAATTTAACGTAATGCGGTTACCTAAAATAGACTCCCTAAATTGCCAGTTGTCACAATAACCAAGTCATCACCACTTACCATCTGTCCAAAGTTCAAGCTTAGAAGTCTAGAGACCGGATCATGAAATGCAGGGTAGATGTGTCATTAGAGGACGTCGTGATGGGCACACTACCTTTTCTTCTTCTGTTGGCATAACTACCAACTCTAATCTTCAAATGTGACCGAGGTGGCCTCCTCGATACTAATCAATAAAGCTCATACAATAGTGCTTATAACATCGCACTTTACAATATCATAACTCAATCAAATTTTATTTTATTTTATTTTTTTATTTATTTTTTTTTCAACATAACATAATAACATAACATCCCCCCACTTGAGATGAACAATGGGAATTGGGGGGTCTTCAATGATCTTCATAAATGTCGGCGATGAAAGCGTGATTTCCAAACCTTTACTCGAACCTTGAACTTAGGCAAATGATGACTTCCCAATCACAAATAAAGACTACAGGGTAGGCTAAGGTATATAGGTGTAACGAAACAATATATTGGGTTGATAAAATGAAAAGAATGGCTCAGAAGGGTGTATCTAGGGGTATCTTGCACTAAAGGGGAGTGCAACAAAAGGGTTTCACATGGGGGTCGAAAAGTCAAGGTGACTAATCGATAGACTCACAATGGTAGGCTGTTTAGGTGATAATCCTATAATATTGCCTTCTAAAACTGAAAAGTCCAAATACATCGAGCTAACTCAACATACCTCGTATATGGTCTCGAAATGATGCAAAGGCCAAGTTCTAAAGTTTACAAGCTACCGGCACACTCATAATTTGGTGGATTTGGGGTAAAATATTGGAAACAGATAAGGCTAATCTCACCATGTAATGTCAAGGGTTGTATGTGCTCGGCTAAGGTCTAATCTAGTTAGGTTCGGAAAAACATGTCAAAATTTTAAAAATGGCATAATTTTTTAAAATAAACTAGAAAAATGAGGGCGAAATAAAGTTTAAGAGATAATTCTACTCCCGTCCCCCCACTTGAATTGTACAAAGTCCCTTTTGTACTAGGCATTAAAATAAAGGTGAAGAGAAAGGTAGAATTAGAGCGAGAACTTCCCTGAAATTTGCTCCAAAAAGAAGAAGGCCCACGAGAAAGAACCGTGCCTTCGTTTAAGCGTCATGAACAAACTTCAATCCCTGAAATCACAATACCGAAAAGCATAATTCTAAAAAGAAAAAAAAATAAAATGAAAAACAAACCTAACTCACTTTCGTAGGAATCACAGTTGCATTTGGCGAATGCAACAAGCCTTTTAAACCACTTGGTGTCCCAAGTGGACGAGTGAAGTCTCGTGAGGGTTTACAGGGAACACACCCACAAAGTTCATTTAAAAACTAATACAAGGTTACTGTGTTTTAAAATGAAAGAATTAAAGCGAGGAGAGTTACGTCCGTAACTCCTATGAGGAGTTACCCGTGAACTGGCAAAACCCGTATGAGTGTAGGCGAGTAGTTACGGCGTAACCACTGAGATGGTATTACGCCGTAATTGGTATGCGTCAAGAATTGCTGCTAAAATGTTGGTTACTGCGTAATCACCAAGATGAGTTACGCCTTAACTCTGTGAGATCGCAACTGCAGCAATTAGTTCCTCGTCTCCTGCAATAATGGTTAGAAAACACAAAACCCAACAGAAAGGAAATAAAAAACAAAAGAAAGGGATAATTCGGGTTGTCTCCCGAAAGAGCACTTTTCTTTATTAACGAGTCTTTAAGTTAGACTTAGAGCCGCGGGGCTCCTATGGGGGTCTTTGGACATCCCCGACTTCTTCCATGTCTTTCATTGAATAAGGCTGGTCCCAAACATGCGGTGAAACATAACGAGTCATGGAGTATCTTTTTTGTAGAAAATTAGCTCGTGCCCATTCGAAATGAAACCTAGCCTCTTCTTCCTCATCAATTTGAACATACCCAAACTTTACTCGTAACCAATTTTCAAATGAGATCCCCCTGTATCCTACATTGCTCCTCTTATCTTCGTCAAAACATGCCCATTCCTTGCGTTTGAGCCATTTAGGTTCAGGGTATTTTCCTCCATCGCAAATCTTGCGATTGGGGTTACATGTAGGCCATGCCAAGGTGTATTCATCGTGCATCATAACTGGTTCACAGAAATGAATGGTCCAGTTAATGTCGGAGAACCATTCGCAAAAAGCACTATGCTCTTGTAACCACTTTTTTCTGATATCTTCTTCTTTTTCCCAGCACCACCAAACTTTTGCAGCTTCTTTAATCATCCAAATGAGATACTCCCCTCCTCCATTACATCCTTTTGGAAAGTGGAACATGGGGAAATATTACTCGGTCCCTTCGGTAAAGGAACACAACATGAACTCTTCCTTTACAACGTAACTGGGAACAGAAAACGGGATCTCTTCCTCATCATCTTCATTGTCACTGGATTCGGACTCCTGCAAATGGCTAAAAGATGAAGGTGGAAACCTATCGGAGTCATCTAATTCTATCTTTGGTGGTTCCTTGGTAACAATTTTGTCTGGCTCAAGGCTCAAGGTTTTATCCAATTTAAACTCCACTATATCTCCATAGACTCCACCGTAACGTGCCAATGTGTCAAGCAATGGTTTACCAAGAATCAAATGCTCCTTTTTGTCTTTCACATTATCGACTACCACAAATTCGGGGGCTGAGGTAAATTTATCGACCTTTACGCACATACCACCTGTAATACCTAAAGGGGTAATCTTAGTTTCAGTACCTGAATCAATCACGATATCTGTTTCCCAAAGGTGGATTATCCTCAGTATTAAAAATATGGATAGAGGCATGATGTTTACACAAGACCCAAAATCTACTACCCCCAAAATATCAATTTTACTAGCAGAACAGGAATGATTACCCCGCTTGCACTAACATCTTAACCGAGAATAAACTTGATCCTAACCTGGATATGCCTTCCGGAGCATGGTTACGCCGGAACTCAGGGAAGTAGTTACGGTGTAACTCTTCCTGTTGGTCAGTATTCGCGACATCCAATATGTCGATTGAAGAAATACATTCCTCAATCACTTCCTGAGAATCATTGGTGAAAACAGCATTGCATTCCTCCTTGCGCTTGGCTTCATTAAGTTCAATTCCATCAATCTCAGCACTGAGTTTTTCGATCATTACTCCAAGATTTTTTAGGGTTTTGTCGTGCCGGGAAAGATTCTTATTTGTGTTTTCCTGGAAACCCTTTAACCAAATATCTTGTTCTTTTTGTTTCTGAGCCGAAGTCTCCAGGAACTTATTAATTGTTTCTTCAAGACTGGGCTTTCTTTCTCCATAAGGCCCACGGTTGTAATTTCCACAATAACCATTACTATTTCGATTATCACCGTAAAATGGTCGATTTTCTCCATACTTAGCTTCTTCAGTATCCTCTTCGTCCATATGAGGACAATTCTTCGTAAGATGTCCTCCTCCACAGCTTTCACAACCCACTTGGATGGCATGAACAGTTTCTCGACCTTGACATATCTCGACTGAGACTTTCAATTTTACTAGCGATTTCTGCAATTCAGTCGAAACTTCCGCCTTGGTTTCTTTTACTTCCACCGTCGTGCCATTTTTGAGAGTGGTCCACCATTTTTTGAATGGCTTCAATTGCAGTAGTAGGAGTCATGTTCGGGATAGGTCCTTGATAGTCCAGCATCTATCTTGTAGTTACATTTATTCCTTTGTAGAAAATATTGACCTTCTGCTGGTTATTTAGATCATTGGTAGGACATTTATAAAGAAGATCATTGTATCTGTCCCAAGCTTGATACAGAGTTTCGTCGTCTTCTTGTTTGAAATTATGGATCTCCAAAAGTTGATTTGAAATCTTTGATGGCGGGCAATATCTTTGAATAAAGTGTTTCTTTAGTAGCGCCCAAGTATTAAGCGCACGGCGGCAATCTTTCGATCCATCTTCGGATGCTCCAGGTAAGAGTCATTGGGAATACCCTAAGCATGACAGCATCATGAGACACTCCCGGAATGTTGAAAAGGCTAGCGATGTATAGGACATTTTCAACGTGCTCATATGCGTCTTCGTCCATGTTTCCTGAAAAAGGGTTAGCGTGAAGCTCCCTCATAAATTGGTTTTAAATTTCGAAACGAACATCCGCTCCGATTGCCGGTCTTACGAGACCCGACCCTTGATCTTCTCTAGTCAACGCCAAGTATTCCTCAAGAGTGAGGTCATCGATGTTAACAACTTCCATGGTACCTGAAAACTTGAAATATGATCGTGAGAAAAGTTTAAAAATGAAATGAAAGACTTAATATTAATCCTAATATAACTCGGCAAATGCCAAAAACTTGATGCAGGTTTTAGTGACCAGGTCTTAATATTTATAGTGTCTCGCTATACCTATGGTCTACCCTAATGCACTAACGGGCAGTGTACCCCGTCGTGTGTAGTGTAGTAAATGGTAAAGCCGAGGTCGTCCCAAGAGCTATGTGTGTTGGATTATTACTAAGTCTAATTATCACAGAATAATAATGGTTTTGATAGGGATTTAATTAATTAAACTACTAACGCAGAATGAAATAAAAGCAGATAAATGGTAAAGGGAAATCAATAGAGGAATAGTAGTGCTAACCTAGTCAATCCTCCTAGCTAGTTATGTCTACGTCTACCTACTTCCAATTACTTTAGGTGGGGTCAAATTCAAGAGGACAACATTTGGTCAATTCGCCCTAACCTATCAGCAAAGATGCCACCACAGGAGAAATCAAAGACCGTCATAAGTCATGTTGTTCCTGGTCCCCTAAGCCAAGTCATTAAGTACCGCTACAAGGTAGATTCTAAATAGTGAGTGCCCGGCCGTTAGGAACTTAGACACTACACCCCCCAATTCTTAAGTTCATGCAAATAATAAGTGATCAGTTGGTCAAATCGCACAAGTAGAAAGGGTCGTCAGTTGGTCATATCCTACCCTTCCAGTCTCAGTCCGCTCACCTAGGGTCAGTTGGTCATATCTCCTAGGCAATTGGCCTCTATCGCCATTCAAAACTACCGAACCAAGGGTGACTACCAAAGAACTATGCATGCATACACTTAGAAATAATTGTACGGAAGTAAAGGTAAACGCAAACAAAACAATTAAGGAATCATAACTAGGCTAGCACCAAAGGGTGCTTAGCCGCTCATATTAATCATGCAAATCAATTCAATATTCAAATGTACGAAATACATGAATTGAAAGTAAAAGAAATATAAAGTGCTAAAGCTTATCGTAATGGTGTGACTTCTCCCTTGGAAACAGCTCCGTATGCTTCCCTAGACCTGCCTTGAGCTTTTTCCCACGTTCTCAGAGTGTTGTGTGTGGAATGGGATGTTTAGAAATGCTGGAATTTGTGGGGTATTTATAGGCAAGGTCTGGGTTACGGCGTAACCAATAGAGGAGTTACGCCGTAACCTTCTATTTCTTCGTAAATGCACTAGATTTGCTAGTTACGGCGTAACCTTATAAGTGGTTACGCCGTAGTATTCAATAAACTCGGTTACGTCGTAAGTGATGCAGCAGTTACGGCGTAAATAACATCGGCGTGGAACCTCTTTTGACCTAATGGAGTTACGTCGTAACCTTTGGGAAGATTTACGCCGTAACCTCTTGATAAGTTGGACTTTTGGGTCACGCAATAGTTACGGCGTAATGTGAGAGGCGAGTTATGCCGTAACTTCTTCAAAATAGGCATACTGTGATAAATCTTTAGTAATGTTTCCATTTCCGCGTCTCTTTAGCTCCAATGCTCGTAATTTACCTGAAAGTGGAAATTAATGGAAAACAAGCGTAAATCCATATAAATGATATAAATAACGAGCATTATCGGGGGAAATTGACACTTAATATTCAGGACTATTTGATGTTATCACATGAAAACTCTAATTTTTCCTATGCAACCCCCCCCCCCCCCCCCCCACACTTAAGTTAGACATTGTCCTCAATGCGAAAAACGAACTTCAAAGTATAGAAATAGGGAAAATAGAGATGAAACCAGATATTCCAATGAGTTTATCAGCTTAAAATTTTTCTTCATTCCTAGCGTCCACTGGAGAAATCATTACCTGCACAAAATCTTATAAACAAATAAAAGGTTTTATTAAAAGGTGGAACCCCCCCCCCTCCCAACACTTAAGTTCAACCAAAGGTTTAAACTTTGGGGAGTGACCACAGAAAATCAAGTCTGAAACACACGGGTTGCCTCCCGAGAAGCGCTTGTTTTATTACCGAGTCATCACCTGACTCAATCTTCCCAATTCACTTGGCCACGAAAGCTTTCCTTGAACATTTTGAAAAGTTCGGGATATACATGAATTCTTCACCAAGAGCTTCAATATTGTCCTGCATCGAACTCAACAGATGGTTTCCAAGGAACAATTTGTGGGATTCTTCCTGGAAAAGGTGCTATAAAGGTGATTGTTTCGAATTCATTTTCAGGGGAAACTGTTGCAACTGAAACTTCATTCATTTGCTCCTTGTCATAATATAACTTGATTCGAACCATCTTGGTTGTAATTTAGGAGCTTTGAATTTGAATTTCATGTTGAAAAGCAGAACTTTATCTCCGGCTTTGAATTCTTTTCGAACTCTTAGCTTTTTGTCGTGATAAGCTTTTGTTCTAGCTTTACACAGTTTGGAATTTTCATAAGCTCGGAGTCTTAATTCATCGAGTTCATGCAATTGCAGGAATCTCTTTTCTCCAGCTATTTTGAGAGCGGTGTTACAGTTTCTGAGAGCCCAGTAAGCACAATTGTTCAACTTCGAACGACAAATGACAAGTCTTCCCATACAGAGTCTCTGTAGGAGTTGTGCCAATTGGAGTTTTATAAGCCATATGAACCGCCCACGAGCAGCATCGTCAAGTTTTTTGCCCACACCAAGGATTGTCCTTCATCTGTTTTTCGAGTATTCTTTTGAGAGATCTGTTGGTGTTTTCAACTTGCCCACTGGTTTGTGGATGATAGGCACCGCGAATCGATGATGAACTCCATATCTTTTCATGGTTTTCTCCATTTGCTGGTTATAGAAATGGGTTCCTCGATCGCTTATCAAGGCCTTGGGAATTCCATAACGAGTTTAAAAGCTTTTGAGGAAATTAACATCACATTAATTTGAGCATCGTTCGTTGGAAAAGCTTCAGCTTCTGCCCATTTGGACACATAATCTATAGCAACGAGAATGTATTTGAATTTGTGAGATTTAGGAAAAGGTCCCATGAAATCAATTCCCCAAATATTGAATATTTCACACACTTGGATGCTTGTCAATGGCATTTCATCTCTTCGTGAAAGATTGGTGGTTCTTTGGCAAGCGTCACAATCTTGAACAAGTGTATGTGCTTCTTTGAATATTGTTGGCCAATAGAATCCAAAGATCAAAAACTTTTTATAGCTGTGGTGGAAGGACCATAATGTCCCCCAGTTGGGCCATGATGACATTCGCCAAGAATCTACACGGTTTCGGAACCGTAAACACATCTTGAGGATCATTCCAGCCAGACACATTTTGAAAAGATATGGCTCTTCCCAAAATAGTATTTCGTTCAAAAGAATTTGCTTCTTTGAGCATGAGTTAAACCTTTTCTCGAGAATTCCTCCAAATGGATAGTTTGCAAAATCAAAAACCAAGGATCGTTAGTTTCATCGATGGTCATTAGAGTTTCATCGGGAAAGTAATCATCGATTTCTTCTTCTTTTAACTCCTCAAGATTGGGTTTTCGGCGAGATAAATGATCAACAGATTTTCTCGCTCCTTTCTTATCTTTGATTTCATGTCAAATTCTTGAGTAGCAAAATCCATCGAATAAGACGCGGTTTAGCATCTTGTTTGGTGAAGTGATATTTGAGTGTTGAATGATCGGAAAACGCTTTTTTGTGAGCACGAGGTAGGATCGAATTTGTCGAATGCGAAAACGACGCCGATAATTTTTTCGGGTGACGGTATAATTTTGCTAAGCACTATTTAGTGTCTTGCTAGCAAAATATATAGGCCGAAAGTGTTTTCCTTCACGTTGGCCTAAGACGGCTCCAACAAAAGAAAATCGCTTATGTCGCACATAAGCTCGAAGGGTAGTGACCAATTAGGTGAAACCATGATCGGAGCACTAGTTAATTGAGATTTCAATGTTTCAAAAGCTTTTATGCAATCAACATTGAAGTCAAAGATAGGTTCTTTCTCAAGAAGTTTTGTCATCGGACGAGATATTTTTGAAAAATCTTTGATGAATCACCGGTAAAACCAAGATGTCCTAAAACTTCTAACGGCTTTGACGTTAGTAGGTGGTGGAAGTTTCGAGATAACATCGACTTTTGCTTTGTCTACTTCCATTCCTGCATTGGAGATTTTGTGGCCACACAATTCCTTCGAAGAACCATGAAGTGACATTTTTCCCGATTAAGGACAAGATGTGCGGCTTAGCATCTTTCGAGCATTTTATCAAGCTTAGACAGACAAGCTTCAAATGAGTCTCCGAAGATCCGAAAAGTCATCCATGAAAACTTCCATGGAGGTTTCTAGCATGTCTTAGAATATGGCGATCATACACCTTTGAAAAGTCGCAGGTGCATTGCAAAGACCAAGGCATACGATATGAGGTTCCAAAAGGACAAGTGAAGGTGGTCTTTTTCTTGATCGTTAGGGATCGATTGGAATTTGGAAATATCCGAAAATCCGTCGAGGAAACAAAGAATTTATTTCCCTAGTCTTTCAAGCATTTGATCCATGAACTGGGAGTGGAAAATGATCTTTTTTCTCGTGGCTTTGTTTAATTTCCGAGGTCAATACAAACGCTGGCACCCAAGGATGTTCTAGTTGGAACTAGTTCATTTCGTTCATTAGTCACAACCGTCCTTCCTCCTTTCTTGGGGACACAGTGAACAGGACTTACCCAAGGGCTATCCTCTATTGGGTAAATGATACCAAAGATCGAAGTTTTATGATTTCATTTTTAACAACTTTTTTCATGTTGGGATTGAGTCGACGTTGACGTTCTATCACAAGTTTAATCCCTTCTTCAAAATTGATTTTGTGTTTGCAGAAATTAGGACTAATTCTTGGGATGTCGGATGTTTTCCAAGCGAAAGCTTGTTTGTGATTTTGAGGACGAAATTAAACTTTCTTTTCACCTCAGTCCTCGAGCAATGAAGATATGACTACTGGAAGAAGTGAGTTTTCCTCCAGATAAGCATATTCAAGATGATCAGGGAGAGGTTTGAGTTCGAGATCTGTGGGTGGTTCTTCGATAGAGGATTTAATTCGCATCTCGTCATTGAAAGTTATTTCTTCAAAGTTTTCCTCTTCCTCCATTTCTTCTTCCGAGTTATCTCCTTCGAACTCTACTTTCATGAAATCATCAAACTCTTTGTCAAAGTCTGTTTCATTGATTTTTTCGTAGTAGTCATGAATGGGTCGGATTCGTTAAGTAATGCGTCCAATTCTTCGCCGCTGACTTCATCAATAACATCGATGTTAAAACAAGTGTCATCACCGGAATGCGGTAGCGACGCTTTATCGATTAGGAAAGTGATTCGATCTTCTCCAACTCCAAGGTTGAGTTCTTTTCCTTTCACTTTGATGATTGCATCGCCGGTATTTAGGAAAGGTCTTCCTAAGATGAGTGGAACTTTACTATCTTCTTCCATTTCTAAGATTACAAAGTCCACGGGAAAAATGAATTTACCGACTTGAACAAGCATATTCTCAAGCAATACCCATGATATTGATAAGAATGATTTGCTAATCGAATGCTCATTTTTGTTGGTTTTAGGCTGTTGTTGCGCCAAGATCGGCTAAAGCATCGCATTTAATATTATTCCCGAAAGTACATGGAATAAGAAAGCTCCCAGGATCTCCGAGCTTTGGTGGGATCTTGTTTTTGGACAATAAGCAGCATTCTTCGTTGAGGAAAGTAGGCGATATTTGCTCTAGTTTCTTTTTTTGTTATTACAGTTCTTTCAAGAATTTCCCGTAATTGGGCATTCCGGCTAAGACATCAAAGAGAGGAACATTGAGTCTAACCTCTTTGATTATTTCAATGAACTTATTATAACGCTTTCCATTTTTTTCTTTCTTCGGGCATTGAGGATAAGGAATTTTTGGTGTATACCATGACGGATTGGGTGGTTTTCTTTTTGGTGGTTTGAGTTGTGTTTGGTTCCTCAGCTTCATCCTCACTATCATTGGTGATAGGAGTATTTTCATTCGGATTAGGTGGTAGATCGCACGAGAGACCACTTCTTGTGAAGACAAAGATTGATATGCTCATTTCTTGTTTGTGGTGGACCTGCACGCCTTATCATTTGATGGTTTTGGGTTGGATTGGGTGTTACTTTGGCAATGCACCGTGATGGTCGAGAGGAATGTTGGTCGAAAGTTCCGCCAAACTTGTTTTCAAGATCTTGGATAGATGCTTGATCATTTTTCTGTCCTTGCTCAACTTTGTCTTTGAGATTGAAAAATTGATTTTTGATAAAATCATTTGCATTTTGAGCACCACGAATTCTCTCATGGTTTTCTCGAATTCAGTTTCTTGCATCTTTTTGCTGGGGTTTTGTGGTGGTGGATTGTCACCTGTGGTTGAGAATCACAGTTGTCATCCCTTGGTCGGTGGTCTTGCCAATTTCCAGAATTTCGACCGTAATAGTTACTACGATATCCTCCTCCACGGTATCCTCCTCATGGGCGTAATTGCTTCTCCTTCGTTCGGTCCACCCATAGGCTTATCGTCGCACTCGGACGATGGATGATTTCCTCCACAATTGTTGCATCCGCCTCGCCTTCCTTCATTTCATCCTTGATATCTTTGTATATTGAGTCGATTTTTGAGGTTAAGGCTTCCATCTTCTCCATGAGTTTTGAGGTATTGGTGTTTTCGACAAAAAGCAACATTTTAAGAGGTTTAGTTTTGGAATCTTGGGACCAATCGAGTTTGAGAAGTACTCGATCTTCGAGCAATTGGTGTGCATCGTTAGGAGTCTTATAGAGAAAAATTCTCCAAGATCAGGAGGCCTTGAGAGATTTCATTTAGTCCATGGTAAAAGATTTGGATAATGGTTCCTTTGGATAGTCCATGTCCATGACAACTACGAAGCAAATCTTTCATTCGAAGCCAAGCTTCGACGACTGATTCATTTGGATTTTGTGTGAAAGCACGAATTTCTCCTGATAACGCTACACGCGTCGTTCGGGGTCAAAGGAACTTCCTTTTCGTCGAGCAAGTTTTTCAACACCCTAGGCAGTGAACCTAATCGTTGTAGTGTAGTAATTAGGTAAGCCACGGTATTAATATCGCTCTCTAGGGGAATAGGAATGCTAGTAAGAAGTTACTACGCTAAGGTTGGGGTTGAGGAAGATTATTTTTTATCTTTTTATGTTTTTAGGAAATTGAAAGGTACTAATCTCGGGGTTTGGATTTGGGGGTTGGTATTGCTACCGATTACTCTACTTATCTAATTATCTAATCTAAGGTGTATGTAGTCTATGTCTAATTATTGTGTGTCAGATGATAGTTTAAAGATATGTTTACTTAGGTTTTACTACTCCTTAATTATCTCCTATTGGTGGTTGAATTGTCACGCCCTTATTCTTAGATGCGTTGTGTGTCTAAAGTCGTAGGGTATGCTTATGTTCCCTAACTCTTTGAACTTACCAAAGGGTCTCGTCTACAAAACCCACTAGGATAATAAACTCTTACTCTAAGGCACTCTTTGGATGGTGTAGCTTACAACTACTCAAGGAGCTATATTCTAAGGTTCACAAAGATTTAATCAAGCATTAGGTACACAACGAATGACCTATCGCATTACTAGATCATTAATCAACTAAGATAAGAGACAACCAATCAATATTCAATAATTAAGTTTCATATTCCCTAAGCAAACACACAAGTAAATTAGCCGACATGGAGAACATGCAAGCATACACACAAATAATCAAAGACATAATTAAATTAATGAAGTAAAACACTTATCTTGATGTAAGATAGGGTTTGGAACCCTAAAATACTATACAAGACAGCCTTGGTTCGGTTTAGGTTTTTTACTCCAAAAGACTACACACAAATACTGAAAAATTCGGATTCTATATATAAGATTACATATGCGACGGCGTCACCTTATGTTTTGTGACGCCGTCGGTCCGCCATTAGGTTTCGTCTTGGCCATGTTAGACTTGCGACGGCGTCACCTTGTGCTTGCGACGCCGTCCTCTTCAAATTTTCTCGACGCCGTCCCGATTGAATCTAGGCCGCCCGAAGGCGACGGCCTTCTTTTTATAACTTGACGTCTTCACTTGAAAATAAGAGTTTTGGCTTATGTCCCGTCACAAAATCCTCCGACGGCGTCACAGATAAGCAGTGACGCCGCCACCTTGTATTTTCGCACTGGAGTGTCTTGATTCTTGACTTTGGCCATTTTCTTTCAGATATCCGCCCTTTTCGCCCAAATAAGTGCCATTACAGCAATTTGCCTTCAAGAGACCTAAAAGGTGAAAAGGAACGATATTAAGTAATAACGGATACAAAAGTGATCAAATAAGGGCTTAAACGACCCCTCAAAAAGGTACCTTTTAAAACTTTTTAAACGACCTCTCGGGTGTATATGAAATATAACAAGTTGGAAATGGAAGATAAACACTCATTAACCGGTCCTAGTACATAGATTACCATAGGCTTGAGAATAGATCAAACCTCCATCGCTTTGGTGTAAGCACCTAGAAAAGACTATCAAAGAGGTCTTTAAAGGGTTGTAACGTTAGGCTTACGGTAGGGAAACAAAGGGTTTGGTGGGATAGGCTTTTTAGTGGTGGCAAGTCAAAAATCTCTATGTTAAATGCATACGAAGAATGGCGTTGCTAAGCCAAGACTCGACACTCTAGATTTTAGCTAACTGAAACAAACAGACATAAATTTAAAGGATAGATATAGGATGGTAGCCCGTTTTTTTAACACTCTATTTTTTATTTTTTATTTTTTTCTCTTTTTCTCTTTTTTTTCGATTTTTTTTTTCCATACACTTTTACTCTACCATCCTCTACGGTAACATCAAAATGATAGGGATTTATAGGCACATCCCTACACTTGAGTTTTTATTACTCTAACACTAATTTGACCCGAATTGAAAAGATCAAAACACTTGGGGTACATTATTACGCAAACAAAGGAATTTGAATTTAACGTTCCCTTCCCGTTATTTCATAAACTTTAACTTTTCCCATGAGTCCCAATCGTCCCAAAACGTGTACAAAGGATATGACTCGACTTAGCAACTCATGCAAGCAACCTGATAATTGAACTAAGGGTTTAGGGTGATAACAATAATGCACTAAAAGTGAGTGCATACGGGGTAGGCTAAGGCGATTTGGGTGTATATTTGGGGGTGATGTGTAAACAATGCTCTTCATTGATATTCCGAAAACCGAAACATCACGAGAACCGCGAAAAGGATAGGCTCTGAGGGGTTAACTAGGGGTATCGTGTACTAAAGATGAGTACAACGCAAAGGGTGGGGGGGAATTACTCAACCGATGTGGAAGAAGTAATTATATTACGGGTATCAAACAAGGGTTATCCTAATGACTCTTATCATTTAGTTATTCCTAACTACACAAGTGTAGTCTTACTAGCGATCTCTGAATGCATCACAAAACAAGTTCTAGAATCTAATATACTACCGTTCACACTCTAAGCATTAAAGATGAATGCTTTAATTCCTACTAATCTAAGGGCGATCCTCACATTTTGGGTGGAATTTAGGTGGTAAAGGGTTTTGTGCTAGTCATGCAACTTCCTATCCGTGAGACGCTTTTGTTAAAACTAATGGCCCACTCCTATATGTCATGAAAAATTAAAATTTGGTGCCAAAATTACCCTAACCGACATTTTCTCATGGTTTATTACACAAATACAATTGGACAAAGCAAATAATCAAGGATAAGCATAGTTTCAAAGTTCCCGTTTTATTTTCCCTCCTACACTTAAACTGAACATTGTCCCCAATGTTCCCGAAAGTATCAAAGTTATGATAATGGAAGGTAATTAAAAACGAAAGAAACTAATACTCCCTGATTAGCTCGGTAGGATCCATGTAAAGTAGTGGTTAAATCTTTTCCAAGAAGAATTTATGCGTGAAAAGCTCCTTCCAATCTTATGTAACTTCTTCTTGATAAATTAAACCGGCACATTTGAAGAAAACAAACGAAACCTTCGCGTAAAATCGGCGGTAACAATATATATAAGACTCGATTTAAACTAGGATATAATGCTTGTGGAATGGATGTTTACGAATTTCCGAAAATTAAGACTGAAAATTCCAAAAATTTATAAGTAGCTCGAAAACGAGAAAAAGTAACTGATGTTTTTACTCCTTCCTGACGCCGTCAGTTGCAATCTCCGACCGTCAGTTATCCTCGACAAAAACTGGTCTCGATTTTCTCGAAAAAATTTGGAAAATTTACATCTTTAGAATCGGAAAAATTTCTCAAAACATCCATTATGACTCGATACAAGCATTTGACTCGAACAAACACACATATATATTTTTTAATTAATTGTTATTCTCATGTTTACGTTTCTTTTGAAAACGTGTGTAATCCTCCCTACACTTATCTCTTATGTAAAATACCTTTGTATGCAATTAAGACGAGGTTAAAAACAAAATAAAGCATTTTTACAAATTTAAACATGAGAATAAACAATCAATAAAACACATATGACACTAACAAGCAAACAATTAAGCATGGGTTGCCTCCCACGAAGCGCTTTTCTTTATTTAAGAGTCTTGTAGCTAGACTCGTAGTCGCGTTCCTCACGTTGCCTCGCAAGACGCCACGCTGCTCATACTTAAGCAATTCCAACGCTCTTTCATTCTTTTTGTAATCATCTCCTAATTCAAGGCATTTTTTGTAATATCTTAGTTTTTCATATGGGTACCTAAGTCCACTTTGCTTATCCCTTTCACTAAGCAATGGAATAGGGGTCAATCTATTACAAGCCTCAATGTCCTTATGTTTAAACCTAGGATGAGCGCGTGGCATTTGGTAGATAAAATCTTCAACTTCATCAGAGAATGTAATTAGACCATCAATCATCTGTTCATTCAACCTAGTCAATTTTTTGAAAGGTTTTCCAAAAATTACTTGAGTGAGGTCCTTATCAATAAATTCTCCTAAGTCTTCTAAGACCATGAACTCTACCAAATAAGCAAAACTTCCAACAAACACATGCAAATGAGTGACCGCTTCAACAACATTGTTCTCTTGATAAGTTAACTCATTGATCTTGATTTTATTGTGTAGGTCCCTTGAGATTAAGTTTAATGGCAAGAATGAATTCAAGTAAGCATCGAACCCTTCTAATCCTATCTTGCAAGGGAATTGCATGTTAAAGGGCCCATCCTTCTCAATTCTACACCTAGGGTCAAAACATTGGGAGGGCTCTTCCTCTATTTTAGAACTAACTTCATTGATGACCTCCCCGCTATCAAGTGCTTCACCATACTCAAATTCCTCATCGGAATCTGAGTCATAGAAAGGACTTTGCTGTTGCCAATTTATCTCATTATGCCCTAGGTGATTTCAAAAGTGTGAACGGGTGAGGGTTTTGTGGATTTGCTCTCAATTTCGGGATTGGGAAAGGGTAGGGTGAAGAATCTTCTGGAAGATAACGTATCATGGTGAGTGATGGTTTTACGAACAAAGGTCACGAAGGGATAGACTAAGAGAAAGCTAAGAAAATGAAAAAAATTTACTTGATAGGAATCAAGCAAAGAAACCTAACGAGTTGGACTACTAACTAGCTATTCTATTCCCCGGCAGCGGCGCCAAAACTTGATAACGCTACACGCGTCGTTCGGGTCAAAGGAACTTCCTTTTCGTCGAGCAAGTTTTTCAACACCTAGGCAGTGAACCTAATCGTTGTAGTGTAGTAATTAGGGTAAGCCGCGGGTATTAATATCATTCTCTAGGGGAATAGGAATGCTAGTAAGAAGTTACTACGCTAAGGTTGGGGTTGAGGAAGATTATTTTTTATCTTTTTATGTTTTTAGGAAATTGAAAGGTACGAATCTCGGGGTTGGTATTGCTACCGATTACTCTACTTATCTAATTATCTAATCTAAGGTGTATGTAGTCTATGTCTAATTATTATGTGCTCGTATGATAGTTTAAAGATGTGTTTACTTAGGTTTTACTACTCCTTAATTATCTCCTATTGGTGGTTGAATTGTCACGTCCTTATTCTTAGATGCGTTGTGTGTCTAAAGTCGTAGGGTATGCTTATGTTCCCTAACTCTTTGAACTTACCAAAGGGTCTCGCTCACAAAACCAACTAGGGATAATAAACTCTTACTCTAAGGCACTCTTTGGATGGTTTAGCTTACAACTACTCAAGGAGCTATATTCTAAGGTTCACAAAGATTTAATCAAGCATTAAGTACACAACGAATGACCTATCGCATTACTAGATCATTAATCAACTAAGATAAGAGACAACCAATCAATATTCAATAATTAAGTTTCATATTCCCTAAGCAAACACACAAGTAAATTAGCCGGACATGGAGAGCATGCAAGCATACACACAAATAATCAAAGACATAATTGAATTAATGAAGTAAAACACTTATCTTGATGTAAGATAGGGTTTGGAACCCTAAAATACTGTATAAGACAGCCTTGGTTCGGTTTAGGTTTTTACTCCAAAAGACTACACACAACATACAAAAATTCGGATTCTATATATATAAGATTACATATGCGATGGCGTCACCTTATGTTTTGTGACGCTGGTTCCGCCACATTAGGGTTTCATTCCCACGTTATACTTGGCGACACGGCCAGCCTTGTGCTTGCACGACGTCCCTTTCAGCTTCTGACGCCGTCCGATTGAATCTAGGCCGCCCTCGACGGCGACGGCCTTCTTTTATAACTTGACGTCGCCACTTGAAAATAAGAGTTTTGGCTTCGTCCGCGTCACAAAATCCTCCGACGGCGTCAAGAGATAAGCAGTGACGCAGTCACCTTGTATTTTCAGCAGCTGGAGTGTCTCGATTCTTGACTTTGGCTATTTTCTTCGTATATCCGCGCCTTTTCGTCCAAATAAGTGCCATTACAGCAATTTGCCTTCAAGAGACCTAAAAGGTGAAAAGGAACGATATTAAGTAATAACGGATACAAAAGTGATCAAATAAGGGCTTAAACGACCCCTCAAAAAGGTACCTTTTAAAACCTTATCATCTCCCATTAATCGATCAAACATGGCAGGTGGAAAGAATCGGCTTACAAAAGCTTGCCTCATCTCCTCCCAAGTGTTGATAATTCCTGGGGTTAATTCATTGTACCATACTTTAGCATCTCATGAAAGTGATGATGGAAAAAGCTTGAGTTTGATGGCATTGACACGGTGTCGCCATAACGAACATGCCGCAAATTTGGATGAATTCGGCAATGCTTATGCGGATCGGCACGCATCGACCATCGAATTGACGGTCTTTGATCATAGAAAGGTGATGACCCTTCACGGTGAAGTTGTCACCAAGGTTGACAAAGAACAATAGCACTTCCTACTGGTGCTACTACCGTTGGTTCCCCACATGGGTTGATCGCCCCCATGGGAAAGGTAAATTGGTGAAAGGGTTGTAAACAACTTTGGCTTCTACGAGGTTATCAAATTGTGGGTTTGGTACTCTTGGTACACGATTTTCCAATGGTATGAAAAGTGTTCTTCTTCTTCTTCTTCGAATCAAACGTTCGGGGTTGGTAAGAGGTGTAATTGGTTCTATTCCCGCAGCACGAGTGTTCATACAATGCCCTAGAGCATCCAGGCAATATCTAAACACACGGACAAACAATGAAAACAGTTTTCCTGAGACAGATGGGGTAACCGGATCGGTTGCCAGTTGCGACCGATCGGTTAGATCAGGTTGATGTGGTTAAAAACGTAACCGGTTCGGTTGAATGGCAACCAGATCCGGTTGAAGTTTTTGAGAGAAAAATTTGGGGTGAATCGACTGATGGGGATTCAAAACTTCAAACACAATCAAATCCTAGCCGGCAGTGTGCCAAAACTTGATGTGTTGGTTGTGTACAAGTTTTAAATTTATAAAAGGTGAATTACCAATATTACCAATAACACATACGAGCAAGTATACTCATCCGTTATAGCAAGATTATGAAGGTAAGTTGATCGCTCAGGGATTTGAGTGAATCTAAGCACAAGTTCAATCAACAGAGTCTATCCAGAACATATAACAAAGCAAATAGATATAATGAAATTCAGATGATTAAAAACTACACTTGCTTAAACTAGTTTCATACCCTAGATTAATGTGATTGTGTTAACCTCTTAACATGTTGGTTATGATAATTAGTTGGTGTACTAATCTATTGTTCTTACAAGTTAAACCTTCGTCAAGATTTTAGTTCATAAAAACAAGCATTACGTTTAACCAATCAATTCAAGATCAATTCAAGTTTGATAAGTCTACTTGCATAAACTTAAACACAAAAACATCCACTTGTTTCATCAAATTGCTTAAGAAATGGTCAATACAAAAGGTAACCGATCATAGACAAAAGGCTACAATTGATTCTCAACAACTAATCTTACGACCTTTTAGATGTTTCCAACCAATCCAATTTGATAATCAAAAAGTGTTTTTATTACAACCACACCTTAGTTCCTTTGTATAATCAAGAATAATGGGTAAAAACAATCATCCATAGACAAAATGATTATAACTAGTTGAATAACAATAAGTTCTTTCGACCTCTACAATTACTATCAACTAGTCAAACTTGATTAACAAATATCACTATGAAACTTTTGCACAATTGGATCTTAGAATCAACTTGAAATCGAATTAAAACATGTTAACACAATCACTAACTAATCATATGATAATCAACATCATTTAAGCAAGTGTATAAAGAAACTAGCCAATCATAGCAAACATGAACATAAACTCAAAACTTTGAACATTAGAAAACATGATTAAAAGTCTTACAATGCTTGGATTAAGATTACTAATGGTGAAGTAATGATTCCCAAAGTATTGGGGTAGACTTCTTGGTGATTTGGCCTCCAAATGTGGAACTTCTGGAACTCCAAACTTTCCTGGACTTCTAAGGACGAATTTGAGAGCTTAAGAGCTTTTTTGATGAGCAGAGAGATTTGTATTGAAGTGTGTGTCTCATATGCTCACAAATGACCTCTATTTATACTAGTTCCAAAGCCTAGGGTATTAATTGCTGAACTTGGCCTCCAAGGAGTAAGGAAGGGACTAGAATACACCAAGAGAAGGACCTAGAATCGTTTGGATGCAAAGGGGAAACTTAGTGATGAAGATTTAGCAGATACAACTCCTCTAACTGGATCGGTTACATGACCAACCGATCCGGTTGGTCTTCTACAATTGGGCCAACCGTTCCGGTTGCGGGAGGCGACCGAACGGTTGGTGATGGAAACTTGGCACTATTTGGTCAGTTTCCAATCGATCCGGTTGCACTCGTAACCGATCCGGTTGGATTTCCTGAGTTACGGAACCTTGGTCTTTACTTCTCTTTATCTTGTAGAACTTGGTTCTTCAATCACTATGGTCTTCAAAGGTACTTGAGATACTGATTTGTGCTTGACCTCGCTTCACCGGAAACGAATCTTCTATTTGTTGAACATTACTTTACTTTTCCTTCCGTTTCCCTACACTTGGTTATAAGCACTAGACAAACATCTTTTGATGCGATTAAGCACTGAAATCACGCAATTATAACCACATAACATATATAAAAGCACACATAACGCTACTAGAAACATGCACAATCTGAGCGTTATCAGTTCCCTAATCCTACCAAAAGAAGAACGGTTATTATATATACGGTACTTCTTATGGTTTGTTTGGTGGACCAAAATTAGAACCCCGGGTTCGTTTTAAAGAAATCCCAAGGAAGACAAATAGTTCTTCTTTTGGTAGGTTTGGTGAACAAAAATTAGAACTTCTCTTCGTTTTAAACAAACCCGATGAAAAAGAACTTTTTTTTGGATATATATATATATATATATATATATATGTGTGTGTGTGTTAGCGTGTCTGGTGGACCAAAATTAGAACCCCGGTTAAACAAACTAGAACTTCTCTTTGGGTAGACAATTCTAATTTTGGTTCACCAGGCCTTACAATAAACACTTGTTATGGGTACTCAATTGGAGTGTGACGTCAACTCCCAAATTCAAAATACTCGTAATAATGACTTCTGCGACTATTCTTAAATAGCTCGGTACTCAAAGCTTCCCTACTACAGAGCTCGGTACTTTAACTCACACTTTCATTTATGTCACGCTTATATATATATATATTTATATATATATATATATATATATATATATATATATATATATATATATGTCCAAATAGAAGAGAAGTTCTAATTTTGGTTTACCAAGCCTACCAAAAAAAATTCATTTATGTCACGCTAACATATATTTATATATGTCCAAATGAAAAAGAAGTTGTGATTGTGGTTCACCAATCCTACCAAAAGAAGAACCGTATTTATATATACAGTTCTTCGTATGGTTTGTCTGGAGGACCAAACTTAGAACCCCGAGTTCGTTTTAAACAAACCCCAAGGAAGACAAACGTTTCTTGTTTTGGTAGGCTTGGTGAACCAAAAATAGAACTTCTTTTTTATTTAGACATATATATATGTCGAATTTACAAAAAAACGTGACATAAAACGACCTAAAGCGTGAGTTAAAATACTTGTTAGTCGTAAGTGACATTTTCATTTATGTCAGGATATGCCCAAATAAAAAAGAAGTTCTAATTTTGGTTCACCAGTGGTAGGTTTGGTGAACCAGAATTAGAGCTTCTCTTCGTTTTAAACAAACCACGTGGAAGACAAATGGTTCTTCTTTTGGTAGGCTTGGTGAACCAAATGTAGCACTTCTTTTTTATTTGGACATATATATATTGGTAGTTGTGCGTGACACTTTCATTTATGTGACGCTTATATATATATATGTCCACATAGAAGAGAAGTTCTAATTTTGGTTTACCAAGCTTACCAAAACATTTTCATTTATGTCACGCTAACATATATATATATATGTCCAAATGAAAAAGAAGTTAGAACTGGGTAGTTTGGTTCTAGAACTCAGCACCAGCATGGCAACAAACTGATTCTAAGGTCGTTTATGTTTTTTTGTTGGGTTATGATATTTTGTGTATATGTGTGTATTAGAATTTTGTAAAATGCTCTCTTTGAGAGTTACTATGTCTTAAGAAATTATGTTGTACACTAGTTCCGTCCCTAATTTTACGGAGCTGTGCATAATTCAATTTAACAACAAAAATGAGGTCTACAATAGAAGGTAAACAATTGTGTAAAGAAATTAAATGAGAAACAAATATTTTTAAAATGCTTCTGCTAGCATTTTACGATGCAAATTCTTGAACCAAATACTTGTAGTCACTTTTATAGATTATATATACATATCGTATAAATATTTTGAGACCCTTATAATCTGGAGGCTCTGTGCGACTGCATACCTCACTCACCTTCATATACGGCTGTGCAAAATGGCGGATATTATGTTTTACCTTCATTCACAAATATTCATGTATTGTGAGTTGTGACACTCTTACTTACTGATATCCATCTTAAGAAATAAGCCTTGTGTCAAAGAAAAGTCAACAGTCAAATCCTTGTGTTACCAACAAAAATAAATCACTAGCAAGCCTCCAACTCTTGACATCAACCATCAAAGCTTGCGCAGTTAACAAGACAAATCAGTTATAATTGATTGTGTATCAGTTTCTAGGTATTAGATGTAAAAAAATTTAAGTTTATTTTGAGTCAAAAACGATGACACAAACACCTAAAATTCGAGCATCTCTGATATGTTTGAAAATTTTCAAGTCATATTAACACATTACTCTAATGATAATAACTTTAACCAACTCTCAACTTATTCTTATCACTTACAAGCAATAGGCTAGCAATATCGACCCCTTACTCAACTAAGTCATCTTCAACCAATTTTCGACATTTTTCCAATCTCACATAAAAGGTTTTCTGAGTTAAAATTAGAATAATACTTTTTAAGAAGGAAAAAAATACTTTGAATTACTTTTTAAGAAACAAAAGATTTTCAAATTTCTTAACCAAGTGCCGAGATTAATAAGTAAACGTAATAAAATTTATTGCCAACAACTACGAGATTTTTCACTATATAATCAACCAATGTATAAAGGGTTGTTTTTATTAAAGTTTATGGCCAACACCAACCATAGTACAAGGAGTTATTTCATTGAAAATTCACTTCCCAACATGTCAGCTATGTTACCTTCTAGTTCTTTTACAACTCCAATAAGGGTGGTGGTCGACTCTAGTATGGGATGCATGCTCCATACCGAGCGGTTTGTGTGTTGCTTCGAATTCGGTTTGGAGCGGCATGAACGAAGGGAACACCAATTCGGCAAACTTCCCCGAATCGACATGGGCCAATATATGAACGTTGGAGGCATTAAATGGGTAAAATAGATCCGTTTGAGGCATTTAAAACAAAATTTAAATCCCTTTTTTTTCTCCCTATTTAAATTCAATACATCTCTTATTTTTTTCAAACAATATCATTTGTATTTCACAAACAAAATGTATTCATCTTCATCTTCATCTTCTTCATCCGATGAAGAGTTAGATTTTTTATCCGACTCTTCATCAGACATATTTTCTACCGGTTCTACCATAGAAACCTATTTAGCCGCGTGCGATAGCATTGAAGACACGGCTAGCTCTACCCGAAGATATGTTACCCGTTATCGTGAAAAGGCGCTAGAAACTCTAATGAATGACTATTTTGTAGAAGAAAACCCAAAGTTTCCCTCTAATGTTTTTCGTGAAAGATTTCGTATGGATAAGAGTTTGTTTCTAAAAATTGTAGGTGATATTGAAGCGAATTTCGAATGGTTTCAAGAGGTCGTAGACGCTAGGGGGGAAAAAAGTTTCACGGCGTTGCAAAAATGTACATCGGCTATTCGTCAACTCTCGGTACGGTGGACCTCCGATAGATACTGATGATTACTTAAACATGGCACGAATAACACGTGTGCTATTACTATTTTTATATAATTCGGTATTTTAAATTTTTTATAATTCGGTATTTTAAATTGTATATAAATCGGTATTATTTATTTTATATAATTCATATTTTAAATTTTATATAATTCGGTATTATTATTTTTATATAATTCGTATTTTAAATTTTATATAATTCGGTATTATTATTTTTATATAATTCAGATTTTAAATTTTATATAATTCGGTATTTTTATTATTTTTGTATACTTTGTAGGTGAATGCCTTGATCATTTTTGTAAGCGGTTGTAATCCAATTATATAGGCAAGAGCTTCTTTCGTAGGCCAACAACCCATGACACGTCGTACGCTTATACGAGGCACATGAAGAGCAACATCACATTCCTGGAATGTTTGGTAGCATTGATTGTACACATTTCGTTTGGCGAAATTGTCCTAGGTATTTGAGAGGGCAATATGTGGGACACCATCACCACGACTATATGTAAGCCGTTGCTTCAAATGATATGTGGTTTTGGCATTCATTTTTTTGGTCCTCCTGCAAATAACGACATCAATGTTTTGAATCAATCACCTGATTCTATTTATCGTAATTGAATCCATAGACTCAATATCATTTACTCTAAATGAACGGCTTTACAAACGTGGGTATTATCTTACCGATGGAATCTATCCCACGTATTCAACGTTTAGAGCTAAGCTTATCCATCCAACTGACCCGAAGAAAAGAAATTCAAGAAGCTATAAGAGTTTCGCATGTAGTGAATGTCAGAGCTTTTACGCCTTAAAGAAATGGATTATTCTCAGTCATCCTCCCAAGCATCAGAAAGATTCGAAAATAGTTCATAATATGGTTATATTACACAATTGATTTTAAAAGACGACGGGTGGCAATATCACCGCTTCATATAATGGATCCACCACACGCCAGTTTATGACCAATGTACTAACCGAGTTACAAGATGAAAATATCCATCAATCGCTCGTTTTGATCTTACGGAGTATGCGACAAGACTTACCGTACCTTGATGACTAGTGTTTTTATTTAATAAGTACTATGTAATTTTCTTTTAAGTCTTATGTAATTCTCTTTTAAGTATTAATAAAATATTATGTTTTTATTAAATTGTTTAATAAAATTATTAAAAAAAAAAAAAAAAAAATGGGTAATGAGTTGTGCATGGTTGCCACTCAAAATCTATTGTTGGTGCATTTATGATGGTGAGATGGATTTATGATATTATTTGGTGGGTAATTGAGATGAAAATCACTACATTGCTATTACCACCCTAATAGATGCTACTCATCCTATAATAATAAATGCTACTCATCCTAGCTATCTTTCATTGAAGAAGATACGTAGTTTGTAAAAGTTAATAAAAAAGATAAAAAGGTGTTGTCTATAGTCTATATGCATAAGTTTCGGATAGAAAGTTTATGTATAGTACAAGTAAATGGTAAATCTAGAGTGCAAAATATAGGCTTATAGAAATCTTATGTTGCATAAAGTGACAATGCTATGTATTTGATAGGAGTTTAATGAAAGCTGTTGAATGAGTTTTCAGTTTAGATTAGAATTTGTTTGTATATTGTAGTTTTCGCTTAACTAATTATGGGTGTTATTATGTGATAGACTTGTATCCACCTCTACAAGTTTGTGTTGTTAATAAGAAACAAATGTTTAAGAAAACAAAGACACAAAACAAGTAGAATTTCGTGGGACAAACTATATGATCAAACATATTTTTTATGGGTGATATTAAGATTCAATATTTCCCACCTTTACCGGCCTCCTTTACTCCCCTTTATGAAAGTTTAAAAAATTGTTATTAGTTTATGTTTCATATTTTTTTTATCGGTTTATTTTCCATATTTTTTGTCAAACTTTATAATTTTTTCTACTTTTTGTTTCCTAGTTTTATAATAACATCAAAATTTAAAAAAAAAAACATTTTTAAAAGGGTATTGGAATCACTTTATCCGGGTTATGGATATCCTAACCCATTTTTAATTGTCAACATATGATTATCTTTTCTCATGATTTCAATTAGATATTAAATTTACTATTAAAAAGGTTTTTGTTAACGATAGCTTTTATAAGCTATGGTTAAGAGAGGTTTTATTATAACTAGTTGCATGAAAATAATTCAACTAATAAAAATCAAGTGTTACATGTTGTAAAAAAAAAAAAAAAAAAAAAAAAAACCCTTACTTTTTTGCAGTAAGGACGGCCTAATTTTTTCGAAAGAAATTTTGAGTTCAACTCAATAATAGATCGATGTTTGTTTTGTCAACATCATCATCCATTTTCTCAGCGTATGGAAGTTTCCGAGTTGAAGCTTAAGCTCAAGTTTTCAAGACAAGTAGATTGATTTTTTAGTTGTCACCCTCAATATCATCGTATGACATTTGGTACCAAGCAGGAACAACCTTCGGTACTCCTGCTAAATTATTACATCTACTTCTTTTGTAAATTACTCAAACATTCCATAATAATCACTCTCTTCACAAACCAACATTGGAAAGAGCACTTTTCGAGGTTCAAACGAAGTCGGTGATTGACTGTTTGGATCAAAATGCAAAACAAAGAAAAAATTGTGATTTTCGCATTTTCAGGTCCAAATGAAGCTTCAAAAATTCCCATATTACCATTGTGAAGAGCACGAAAAACGAGTCCGACGGGTATATTTATTTATTTTTTACATCCATATAACCCTTAAATTGGGATAAACAAAAAATTGAACCTTTTCAATATTATGGACGCCTTAACTTTTAAAGCAATATATGATTTGACGCGATATATCATTGAAGCTATGCTTAGCCCAGCTTGTAAGGCTTCTTCACACAAAAGACCCGAGCTCGAATCTTAGGCCACCAAAATTGGTATATTATACCAATGCCACGCGCACCACCTTATTGGTCCACGCTACACCGACCAATCTTCGTTGACCTACCCGACTGGACCCGTTGACTGACTCGAAGCCTGATGCCACGAAACCACTGTAGGTGGTGACACGCGCATGTTGACCGCACCAAGGACCAAGCAACTACAAAGGACGATTTATGCATATAACTTTAAGGACTAACGGTGCAAAAATTATTAACGGGGACTAACAACGCAAAATACTTAACTGACTTAACTAACGATCCAAAATAGGGACCAAAAGTCACAAATAGTTTCAAAATTAGACACGGCCACAGAATAAAATACTTTGGGACAAATTGAAATATTGCAAAACCACAGGACCAAACTAAATTTTTCTAAATGAAATTACATCTAGACCGGTGTAGTATTAAATGCACCTACCATATTATTTTATGATAGACCGGCCGTTAAGTACCCGGTCTAAAAGTAAAAAAGACTTCACTATTTTCAGTAGTACAGTAATTGTGAGTTTTACTTTTGCAGATAGCACTCACCTAACACCTTTCATAAGATTAAGAGTTCCGAATTTCAGATCCAGAATTATAGCTCGAGTCGTTCAAGAATCAGGTATGTAGCATCGATCCAGTGATCAATTAGACTGGTTTCTCGGCTAGATTTGAGTTGATAGATCCAATATTTGATTATGAACCCTAAACCTCCATTAATGGCGGTTCCAATCTCAAATTGCTTATGTTTTTCTTTGTTTCATGAGTTATGTTGCTTGTTCTTCCGCTTACATTCAAAATTATTGCCTATTATTTCGATTTTTAAGAGATCCTTATTAGGGTTCATCACAACTTAAAGCCTAAACTTTGATTTAGGTCGAATTAGTAATTAGTTTTTAAATCATGTATATTTATTTTTATTTACTTGCTTAAATTTACATGTCTGAATTCAAGATATGTGGGAAAATTGCTTTGTATGGTTAGGTCATGAGAATTGGGGCAGTTTGGTTTTATATTTTTGTTGTATGTTCCAAGTTTTGATATGTTACACTTAATTGATTTCGTTATTACCTGTTATTAATATATGTTATTTTGATAAATAAGGGTAACTGAGTCGCAACTTTGTGAACTCGAGCATGTTGAACTAAAATTGGAGACGATAAAAGATTTAGCAGTCGTGGGTGTACTTTGGTCTTGCCGTCCTCGATCCCTGTAAGTGTAATATCAGATTTTGTTTCCATTGATCATAAAGAACAATGCCTTGTTGTCAAGGTAACAGAGATACACTTGCACATTATTTATATAAAATTTTCATGATTCTTTATTACTGTAGTTTATATCCATGTTCGGTGTCAGAGTTAAAAAGAGATGCTAGATTTATATTAAGAAAAAGTTGTCTTGAATGATTATACGTGTAACTCATTAAACGCTAGAAAGATGTGAGCGTTTGCTTTCATAGATACGTATGGTGAATCAGATTGCAGCCATTCTGGCGCTCCTATTTTTATAAATATACAAATCCAAATTTTATATTATTTAATAATACCTTGGTCTGATGGATTAAAACCATATGGAATATATGATATAGGTGGATGATATCTACTTACCAATTGAATTGGTTATGACAGTAGCACTGAGGAGGTGATCCTTTTTTGAAAATGTTTGGACTGTGTATAGACGTTATAGGTGGATGATATCTACTTATTAAGTGTGTATTCACCCGTGAATCGTGAGGGTAACGATGGAAGAGAGCGAGGAGAGAATTACTTGAACCCCATATTCACAAATTCATAAATTGATAACCTATTCATAAAGGTCTGAACCTTTTACTTAGCAACAGAATTACTTGAACCCCATATTCACAAATTCAAGCTTTTTATATGCAAGTGAACCGGTCTTAAAACGTATCTTTTAGACCGGTGCTTCAACCGGTCTTTATGTGAATAACCTTTTAGACCTCCCCCATTTAGACCCCCCGTGGAACCGGTCTAAAAGGCCTTTTCAACCGGTCTAAAAGGTCATTTTTGTAGTAGTGTTAAAAGATGCATTATCTCATGAAGTCACAAACACAGTAGGTAGTTGGTCCCTATTCATCCATGCAATCAATGTACCCCAACGGTTTTGTTTTGTTTTTAACGTTTGCTTTTAAAATGGTACATTACAAAGAAATGACAAATCTATATATATACTATTTACAATGGAGGAAGACACTTCTTTCCTAATTAATTTTTTAAGATTTTTTAAAATAAATTTTTAAGCAAATACAAGTAAAGAAGCATTATTTACAAGTATTTAAAACACAAATAAAACTAAAAAAAGACTATTCAACATATACAATTAATACACAATTTAATTCACCCCATCATCAAAATATACAATTATTTCACCATAATATACAACTAACTTAAACACAATTTGTGCATTAAATATTACTAGAATAATTAAAATACCTTAAACCATGTTCTTGGTCATCCTTGGTTCTAAGTCAAACGAAAACGATATTGTTAATTCAATAGAGTTTAAAAATGCATACTAAAATACAATGTTCAAAAAATATTATTAAATCGCAAGAGTGCCTCGAGAATCATCATATGCGACTTTTGTAATATTTTTAATAAAACTTACCGTAAAAACTTTGTTTTATAAAAATCGAACGATTTTTTCAAAGCAAAAGATGCAAATGTGCAAAGTGCTAAGTGCTATATATTTGAATATTAATAATTATATTCTTTAAAGTAACTCACATGATTTATTGAATATTTATTTTTACTTTATCTTTATAAGTAATCTTTTACTTGTATCATCCATCTATGTGGGACAAATTTAACAAACATTATTTTTGAGAATTAAATTTTCTTTGTATAATGTAAGTGATTTTTAAAAGTCGCTATTGTGTTATTATTTAATGATAGCCTATGACTACGGGTTATTGTCAACTACTTTTATCTCATACCTTTACAATATACCTACTAACAACTCATTATTGTCATCACATCACGTGGATAATCTACAATTTTTCTATGAAAAATTTTGTTATTGCATAACAGTATTCAAAATTAAAATTATCGTCGTCCGTATATCTATTGTATTGTAAAATATATATCTAAAAAAAATTTCGCTGAATATTTTAGTTGAATGGAGTCCGCCGCTGCAACGCGCGGGTACCCTGCTAGTTTGTTGTAATGTACCAATGTATAAAGAGTTATTTTTTTTAAGTTAATGATCAACACCAACCATAGTACAAAGAGTTTATTTCATTGAGAATTCACTTCGCAAGATGTGAGCTATGTGCCTATGTATATATGTATTTAAAAAGCCTATAACTTAAAATTCTTATAAAAAAGCGTATAGAAATTTTTATAAAAAAAGCCTACAACTTAAATTTTTATAAAAAAGCGTATAGAAATGACAAATTTGTTGTAATATACCAATGTATAAAGAGTTATTTTTTTTAAGTTTATGATCAACACCAACCATAGTACAAAGAGTTTATTTCATTGAAAATTCACTTCGCAAGATGTCAGCTATGTGCCTATGTATATATGTATTTAAAAAGCCTACAACTTTGAGCACAAAAGTCCATTGGCAGATGATATGCCCAATTTTGAGTTCAACTCAAGAATAGATCCGTGTTTGTTTTGTTAACATCGTCATCCATTTCTCAGCGTATGCAAGTTTTATGAGTTCAAGCTCAAGCTCAATGCATGGGTATTAGATCTGTGTTTTATTTAAAAATGAGACATTTGTACTTTGTTTTATTAAAAAATGAGACACTTGTCAAAAATTTATTGTGGTTGCTCAGTCGCCCAGACCTATTTTATGAAATGGGTTTTTTTGCCTAAATTATTAATGTTACTTGAACAAGTGTGCTACTTTTGGAATAATCTCCTTAAAAAAATTATATTTTTTACAACCGTTTTATTTATTTATTTATTTATGGCAAGAGATTATATATCATATATTGATAGCGGGTCGATCGATATGAAGATCCTTTGAGATTACACTTGAAGGTTGCGAGTTTCCAACTCGTGAATTACATTGAAAATTAAAACGACCCCAGCCGCATTAAAATGAAAATAAATTCCTTTAAACTTGAATATACATGCTTGAGAAAACCAAGGAAAACCATTCTTGTTGCACTTGATACATAAAAGTAACTTTGAATAAACCCATTGAAGGTGTTTAACCTACCTCCTTCCTTTAACATTCAATTCATTCTTTACAATCAATACACTTGCATAAATAATTTCAACATTATGTTTTTGTTTGCAATACATTATCATAAAGGCTCCTAATAAATTTCACCTACTTGTTAGTACTTTATTTACTCCCAGTTCTCCTATATAATTACTATTTCCTTTACAACATTTCCTCATTTCATCCCCTTTTTAATTAGTCCCAACTCCCAAACCAAACATCTTGATCTTTGTTTCATCCTCATTTCGTATCCACTCACAGGCTCGTAAAACTCATCAATCATCAGGTTTTATTTTATTTTATTTTTTTTATTATTATTATTATTATTTTTTTTTTCTGTATATTTTTCTTCTTTGACCTGCATATTGGTTACTATGCTTTTTCTTTAAGAATTTGTAGAGATCTAACCAAGCAACCTAAAACACGCAGGTTATGTACCATACAATCGGTGACTACGACAATATCCTATCAGTTGTTTCAACATGCCGCTCTTTTTATCTTAACAACGGTGTTGTCCGTGGGCTAGACTACCTTCATATTAATAATCACAGGTTAGGCATTCGCTTTGTTTGTGAATATAATTTTGGCTATTATTATTTCGATGTTAGTATGCTAAATGTAAGGATTTAGATTCAATCCAAACTAAAACAAGAATAAGCATGCAATAACTAGAAGATATCAAGAAAAAAAAACTAAAACATATTTACCTCAAACACACCCACTTGATTTCAAATAAATGTTAGTTAAAAGTCCTGAAAATGCTTTTTGTAAGTCCTACAATAATAAGAATGCTTATATTAATGTGCTTCCTATTTTAATGGTTGCGTCTAATTAACCAATAAGCTCATATTCTATAATAGCCTTTGTTCTCATAAAAGTGAGCTGTAAATTAAACTAGCGTTATAGCAGCATTTAGTATGTCAACTACCATTGTTGGATAGATATAAATGAAGCTATCTTGGAAGGAGAAAATAAAAAGAAACCAAGTAATGACATGAAGAAACGAGTCCCAATTTCATACAAAAGCTTATCACACTTGCATCTATGGTCACCTATATATCACGCCAAAGCAAACATTAAATAAAAACATAAAACAAATTGACCAAAATCACATTTGGACAGAAAACAGACTATATTTACAATTCTGTATTAAATGCATAGACAATGGTACACTTTGAAGCAAATTAGAGATGAACTCATATGGACTTAATAGAAGTGATGTGGGAACATGCCGGGTGGATAGGTGAAATTTCAAAAGACTTAAATGCATAGCCAAACAAAAACTTATTGTGGGTTTACACAAAGGTCAATGGACATACCTTTATGTTGTTATTAGTGATTTGGATGAAAAAAAGAAAAAAGAAAAGAAGATGGCGTGTGAGACTAGAGAGGAAGTAAAGAAACAAAGTGATTGTGTTGTCATTGTGTGTACTACTCTAATGAACGTCACAAGTCATGGTAATGAAGGATTTTCAAAACATGTCAAACGAGCTAGTTTTATAAGCTTTGATATTTTAGACATGTGCGAACTAGGTATATAAGGCCAATGCTAATGATGACCGTAAATGTTGTGGTCACCTATCACACATCAGCTTTCTCTCTCTAAGACTACACTCAATCATAATTTGCTAATGGTGACCATAACGCCGAATCGTAGTTTTTTAATTAAAATTTCATTCATATAGTATGCCAATATTAAATGCAATATAAAAAATTCAAGTAAATTTCGTGGGTTTATCAATATCTCTATAAACTAGAAACCGTTATATTTACTGATTTCCCGACACAATTGGATGAATCTGTGATACATTTTGCGGAGACATAACCAAAACACAAACAACAAAGGAAACTTTGAAAAAAATAAATGATCTAACATGAAGAAACCAATGTTTGTCATGTGCAACATATCGTACGAGAACTCATTAAACTTTCATATTGCAAATTGTCCCACTCAAAAATTGAAAGGCTTTGTGAATTTCATACTCAAAAATTCGAATTACAAATTCTCCTACTGAAATTTCAAAATTAAGAAATAAGGAAAGTCCAATAACAACCCAAAACTAATTCACCTAAACACTACATAACCTCCATGATATCTATGACCGAAGCACCAATCTTCTTTGTGCTTCAAACCGAAAGCACTAATCTATCTTGCTTGATTTAAAATTATCTATGACCGAGCACCAATCTTCTTTGTGCTCTTAAACTTGTTTATGTTTAGAAGCAATCCTTGATTTTTGTGCATTAAAAGCATGCAACAAAAAACATAGAGGGAGTTGTGTCCATTTATTCGTTGGTGACAAACCGAAGAATGCAAAGGTTGGGGTGAGATTCGGTCATATGCCAGTTGAGCTAGTGGGGACGCGGCGACTACTCTATTGGGGGTCAACCAACCGAGCAAACACTCTTCCATTAGCATTTAAGTGATCCTTTTTACCATAAACAAAACACACCATTTTGGGGACCATGTTCAATTCAGAAAATCAAGGTTTATAACAAAGAGTTGCACTACGGGGCAAATATCTATGGTTCCCATAAACCTTTTAGCTACGTCTCTGATTTTAGATGCCAATGAACTTGAATATTCTATGTAGCTTTATACTATGAAAACTATTAATAGAATTTATATATAGTTTTGATGCAATTGGTTAGTTTATTCTTAATTAGTCGTTTGTGTTGTGTCAATGTAAGCAATAGTGATAGAACCAATGGGGTCTCATGGGGTCTCCGGATATCGATGAAATTTTCCGATATAGCTAATTTTGAAGAAAAGATAGATTTTTTAAATGCATTTTAAATGCACTCTCGTATATCGAAATATGCACCCAATCATATTTGGTCTTAGTTTCATTTGTATTTTGTTGTGTGAGTAAGTACAGTGATGCACTTTCTTATATATGAAAGAATTAAAGATGCAGTTTTGGAATGATTTTAAAATATTACCATCTAGTCTAGTGAAACAAAGTAGTTGATAAAATTTAATGAATGAAATGCAGGTGAACAAAGAATTGAATATATGAACCTAAAACCTACAAGAACAAGTGAAACATAAATGAATATGAAATATATCTAAAAGAATCTAAGGATGGATAGCTGAAATGGTAAAAGACTTTAAAGTAGGGTTTACATCGGTTTGGTTTTCGGGTTAATCAGTTCGGTTTGTTCGATTAAATTTTTTTTTTGGTACAACCAAAAACCGAATCGAACTGAAAATATCTGTGACCAAACTGAACCGAGAACCGAACCGAAGTTCGGTTCGGTTATGAGTCAAAACCGAAAACCGAATTTATGTATTTTTTTAATTTAATTAAATAGAGTTTTGGCCAAAAAAATATTTCAAGCATAAAAAGTGTTTTTTTATATTAGGATAAAATTTTAATAGTCTTTTTTTATATATATAAATATAAGAAAATATATATTTATATAAATTCGGTTTTTGGTTAAATAAGTGATGAATATGACAAATGATTGGAGTACAGGGTAAATATACCTTAGAAATGAATGTTATTTATGGAGAGATTGTTGAAGGCATTAAATTTACAATTTATGTTGAATTCACAACCAACTTTGAAAATTTATTGATCCAACAACCCAGTGTCAAGAAAGTACAAACACACTTTCTTTTATGGCCTAAAAGTTAAAAGTATTAACTCCATATTTCTTATTTAGAGGAGTCCAATTATCTATACTACGTATAAAGAAAAACGATTGAACTTTAAAAATGAAATGTTAAAAGTCAAAGATGAGATAAATGTGTGGTGTAATTAATATTCTTATTAAAACATCTCATTACTTAAAAGTACAATAATTTATTCACATTGTACAACCGACTAAAAGCATATGTACCAAATTAAACACAACTAATTAAAACATTCCTTACTAAAAAATACAATAAAATTTTCACAATGTATAATTTAAACAAGCTACAACATAATTCAAAATACAAAATAATTAAACACACAAATTAATGTTATTTTTAAAACACCCTAAAATGAAAAGTACATGTTATTATACACATTATACAAATTAATAAAATACACAAAGCTTCATACAAGCTAACAAGTTAATGGTACATATAGTTTGAAAATCGGACCGGACCAACGGGTTCAACCGGGAACCTGTGTCGCCACCGGTTCGGCTAACCAATAAAAGCCATCCGAAACGAACCGGAAGACCCTTGAAATCGATACAAACGGTGAATCAGTCTTATCGAGATCTATTTCTTCTTAATCAATACAGTATTCGCGCCGCGACGCACGGGTACCCTACTATACTATATATAAAGGAAAAACCAAAGAGTAAAAGTGAAAAGAAACTAAAAATGAATGTTGAAAACATATATTTCAAAAGGATACTATTAATACATATCAAACCGGGTTGACCCGGACGCCGGTTTAATTTGATTCGCTTGACCCAACCCATCCGTTGAATCGGTTTAAATCGTCCCGTTTTCAACCGAAACTGCTCAACCGGTTAAACCATCTCGGTCTAAAGGGTTTTCAAAACATTATGTTTAATCTCTCAAATCTTCAAAAAAATTTTATTTTCAAGTTTATAAACATGAAGTTTTTAACATCAAAACGATATGTCGCTATAAAACCCTTGGGTTACATGACGGCTCGTCTGGTTTTAATAAAGCATTAGAAGTTTATACTTAAGTTAGAGATGCCCAAAAGTAACAAAAGTAAAATGTATTAAGGAGTTTATATTTTTGAGATTCTATTTAACCAAAGAAATTTTTAGAAATTCAATTTTCATTTTGATCCTATATACTAATGACCTTGATCCAATGATGAATCTCTCCTTATCAAGAACAAACAGCACCCATATTGATGGCCGTTCAACCAAAACCCAATAACAACTATGGGAGTCACCACCAGATGACTATATATTAAAACCTACTTACCATTCCCGTAGCCTAAGTAAGGGGGTGTGCATCCTGTGCCAACTGGAGAAAGATATCGTTTGTGTTTGGCACGACTTGTACATTCTCTCGACCTTATTGTGCACTTCCGAGACCACCTATTCCAACAACAATAAAAGGTTTTTCACATGTATTTCATAAAATAAAAGCATAAGTGAAAATGGGTTTGATGCTACCGATGCGCCGCATGTGATTTACGCCAAGGCTTACGGTTTAAAATGTTCCATGAACTAACAAGATTCCTTAAGTGATCAACTCTTGAAAATAACATACTAATCGAAGGTTGATAGGTAAAAAATTTGAGAGATATATTTCTACCTTGTAAACTATCCTATACAGATACTACCGTACTTATAGAAACATGCAAATGCAATGCCCATGGCAGTTAAGTTTGGACAACTTAATCAATGCATGGATGAGTTAGGTATCTAATTGATATGAATAGGATAAAATGAGGAGTGATATGGTCTGCAGCCAGGTCAAGATCTAATTTTGCAACTTATCTCCACATCTTTTTTACTTGTTGCCAATACTAAGATTACTTGAGGATCAATGAGCCATTAGTCTTTCCATACCTCTCCACAATTCATGAGCATAAATGAAAGCATCCGATAACTCATAACTCATAACTCATAACTCATCAAGAACCATGTAATTCAAGATCCAAAAGTGACCATACAATCACAACAAATCCATCTCGCAAATTAGCATCTGTAATTGATGCATGTTTTGGAGAAGAACCATCAATGAACCCTGCACAAGTGTCATCTTCACATTACGCACCAAGACAATTTCCCTATTAATGGTGTATGGATGATCAAAACTTGCAATGTGTAAATGATCATTGATTGAATTTGCATTGTTTGATGTGTTTTGATCGATTGGGACCGAAGTCGCTACTATTGTTAACAATCGAGATCAAATAACGGTTTTGTAACAGAAATGGAAACCCTAACTTTAATAAACACGAAATGATAACGAATCAAGGAACTGTTTATCGATTGAAGAACACATCGTGGAACTTAGATCATAGCGATACTAATTTTATTCTACCATTGATGCTCAAAGTTAAGGTTTCTAATACCGTATAACACGCAGAATTGAAATGATCAACTCAATTTCATGAGGTTGGAAATGAGGTATTACATGTTTTTTAAAAAGGGAAAAATGCCAACTAACTAACTAACTAAAATACAAAACATTTACACTTTTAACCCTCAACTGTTAACAACTAATCAAAATGAAAACAAAGTGTGAAACTAAGTATATACTTCGACATAAATTATTACATTGTCTTTCCAAATCATGCTAATAAATTTTGTTACATTTTATCCGTGATCCTAGTTTCTTACCGACATGGACGAACAAAGTAAGCACCTTTTGTGAAATTTTGAAGAGTGTTCGTGTTTGAAATGGATCTTTGTTAACTCGGAGGAGTATTCGATCTTCCATAGTCGCCTGCATAAGCTGGTCCTTGATGGTGATTATTCAAAGCAAAGAAGAAACCGGTAAGAAGTCTAGCCTTGTTGTCCAATGAAGAGCAGGTCATAATATATGCCGACCTTAATATATGCCGCATCTGCAAGTAGGACATATTGAGTTCTGAACTTAATAAGTATATCACAAGCATGATTGTATGCACCCAATGAGAGGTGAAGATGACCCATTAATCAAGTTCAAATCTGGGGAAGCAAGAATTTTGGTTACGCTCTATCCCTTTAGTCGTGGATAATGATGAATGGGATTTGATGAGTCAAAGGTAAGTTATTTTTTGATATTTTTACAATCATTTTCTTATGTTTGTCTTGTTATTGACAATATATAGTTATTATATCCAGGTTAATCTGGTCATTTTTTATGATCTTCCTCTGGCCCGGGAAGGCGTGGTTGACTATGAGTGCCACTACCGTTTGGCCACAAGGGCGGGCATTAACTGTCTCCCAAGCATAGGTACGGTTTATTTTGAGACCGTTTTTATTTGGGAAACCGTGGGTTTAGCAGGCAATCAGTATAGAACAAGCTTTCATGTTAGTTTTGTTTTTGCTCTAAATTCCAAAATGAGAGTTGTTTTTCTTTTCTTTCTGAAACTATTTCACAATTTTATTATTTGTTCTGCATTTGATCTTTGACACTTACGTTTCATGGTAGGAATAAAATGCTAATCTTCCTGAGATTTACATTGAATATAAAACTTTTATTACTACTGAAAGTAAAATATAATAGGTAGATTATCTTTGAGATCTTAAAGATAGGTCTTTTTACTATGTGCTACATTATAATTAGGTAAGTTTGTTGTTCTAAGTAGACTACTATTATTATTTTATTACGTAGTATTATTATTAATTATCTATGCTATAATTGTAATGGTAGTGCCGTCTGATTAGCAAGACAGATAAGCCGTTAATGCATAGAACTTAAGCATATACAGGGTTGTATCATGGTATTACGATCGAGGAAAGAATTTCATGGTGAGCTGAAGTTACTCAAGTGCTTGAAAGTTATGGTAATTGCTCCACATTGTGCTTGATCGTTGCTATGCTCCAAGTGCGGGCATTAACTGCCTCCCAAGCATAGGTACGGTTTATTTTGAGACCGTTTTTATTTGGGAAAACCATGGTTTAGCCGGCAATCAGTATAGAACAAGCTTTCATGTTAGTTTTTGTTTTGCTCTAAATTCCAAAATGAGACTTGTTTTTTTCTTTTCTTTCTGAAACTATTTCACAATTTTATTATTTGTTCTGCATTTGATCTTTGACACTTACGTTTCATGGTAGGAATAAAATGCTAATCTTCCTGAGATTTACATTGAATATAAAACTTTTATTACTACTGAAAGTAAAATATAATAGGTAGATTATCTTTGAGATCTTAAAGATAGGTCATTTTACTATGTGCTACATTATAATTAGGTAAGTTTGTTGTTCTAAGTAGACTACTATTATTATTTTATTACAGAGTATTATTATTAATTATCTATGCTATAATTGTAATAGGGCCGTTTATCTCGACATTAGCAAGACAGATAAGCCGTTAATGGCGCAACTTAAAGCATATACAAGGAGGGTTGTATCATGGTATTACGATCGAGGAACAGAATTTCATGGTGAGCTGGTTACTCAAGTGCTTGAAAGCTGTAATTGCTCCACATTGTGCTTGATCGTTGCTATGCTCCAAGGGCGGGCATTAACTGTCTCCCAAGCATAGGTACGGTTTATTTTGAGACCGTTTTATTTGGGAAAACCGGGTTTAGCCAGCAAACTGTATAGAACAAGCTTTCATGTTAGTTTTTGTTTTGCTTTAAATTCCAAAATGAGAGTTGTTTTTTTCTTTTCTTTCTGAAACTATTTCACAATTTTATTATTTGTTCTGCATTTGATCTTTGACACATACGTTTCATGGTAGGAATAAAATGCTAATCTTCATGAGATTTACATTGAATATAAAACTTTTATTACTACTGAAAGTAAAATATAATAGGTAGATTATCTTTGAGATCTTAAAGATAGGTCTTTTTACTATGTGCTACATTATAATTAGGTAAGTTTGTTGTTCTAAGTAGACTACTATTATTATTTTATTACAGAGTATTATTATTAATTATCTATGCTATAATTGTAATAGTTAGCGTGCGCATCTGATTAGCAAGACAGATAAGCCGTTAATGGCGCAACTTAAAGCATACAAGAGGGTTGTATCATGGTATTACGATCCAGGAAAGAATTTCATGGTGAAGAGGTTACTCAAGTGCTTGAAAGTTGCGGTCTAATTGCTCCACTTTGTGCTTGATCGTTGCTATGTTCCAAGGGCGGGCATTAACTGTCTCCCAAGCATAGGTACTTTATTTTGAGACCTTTTATTTGGGAAACCGGGTTTAGCCAGCAATACTGTATAGAACAAGCTTTCATGTTAGTTTTTGTTTTGCTCTAAATTCCAAAATGAGAGTTGTTTTTTTCTTTCTTTCAAACTATTTCACAATTCTATTATTTGTTCTGCATTTGATCTTTGACACTTACGTTTCATGGTAGGAATAAAATGCTAATCTTCCTGAGATTTACATTGAATATAAAACTTTTATTACTACTGAAAGTAAAATATAATAGGTAGATTATCTTTGAGATCTTAAAGATAGGTCTTTTTACTATGTGCTACATTATAATTAGGTAAGTTTGTTGTTCTAAGTAGACTACTATTATTATTTTATTGTATTATTATTAATTATCTATGCTATAATTGTAATAGGTGCGTGCGCATCTTATTAGCAAGACAGATAAGCCGTTAATGGCGCAACTTAAAGCATATACAAGGAGGGTTGTATCATGGTATTACGATCGAGGAACAGAATTTCATGGTGAGCGCGAAGTTACTCAAGTGCTTGAAAGTTATGTAATTGCTCCACATTGTGCTTGATCGTTGCTATGCTCCGCGGCATTAACTGTCTCCCAAGCATAGGTACGGTTTATTTTGAGACCGTTTTTATTTGGGAAAACCATGGTTTAGCCAGCAATATCATATAGAACAAGCTTTCATGTTAGTTTTTGTTTTGCTCTAAATTCCAAAATGAGACTTGTTTTTTCTTTTCTTTCTGAAACTATTTCACAATTTTATTATTTGTTCTGCATTTGATCTTTGACACTTACGTTTCATGGTAGGAATAAAATGCTAATCTTCCTGAGATTTACATTGAATATAAAACTTTTATTACTACTGAATGTAAAATATAATAGGTAGATTATCTTTGAGATCTTAAAGATAGGTCTTTTTACTATGTGCTACATTATAATTAGGTAAGTTTGTTGTTCTAAGTAGACTACTATTATTATTTTATTACAGAGTTATTATTAATTATCTATGCTATAATTGTAATAGGGGCGCGCATCTGATTACAAGACAGATAAGCCGTTAATGGAACTTAAAGCATATAGGAGGGTTGTATCATGGTATTACGATCCGGAAGAGAATTTCATGGTGAGCCAAGTTACTCAAGTGCTTGAAAGTTATGTCTAATTGCTCCATTGTTGTGCTTGATCTGCTATGCTCCAAGTTTTCATTAACCGTCTCCCAAGCATAGTATGGGTTTATTTTGAGAGTTTTTTATTTGGGAAAACCGTGGTTTAGCCAGCAACATCTGTATAGAAACAAGCTTTCATGTTAGTTTTGTTTTGCTCTAAATTCCAAAATGAGAGTTGTTTTTTCTTTCTTTACAAAACTATTTCACAATTTTATTATTTGTTCTCATTTGATCTTTCGACACTACGTTTCATGTAGGAATAAAATGCAAATCTTCCGAGATTTACATTGAATAGCAAAACTTTTATTACTATCAAAAATATAATAGGTAGATTATCTTTTGAGATCTAAAGATAGGTTTTTAACTTATTATTATAATTAAAAGTTTGTTGTTCTAAGTAGACTAGTATTATTATTTTATCGAGTATTATTATTAATTATTCTATGTATAATTGTAATATGCTGCGATTTCCCATTTATTAGCAAGAATAGATAGCCGTTAATGGCGCAACTTAAAGCATATACAAGGAGGGTTGTATCATGGGTATTACGATCCAGGAAAAGAATTTCAGAGCTGAAAGTTACTCAAGTGCTTGAAAGTTCGGTCTAATTGTTCACATTGCTTGACGTTGCTATGCTCTAATGTCCCCAAGTTTTCATCTAACCCAAGTTTATAATCCAACAATCTTGCAAGTTGGTTTCACTATCAATGATACCTGTGTTAAAATATGCATACTCATATAAAATATATTATATTTTAATTACTAGGTAACCAAATGAAATTCAACGATTTTTTCAAAGAGAGACATAATAGATAATCACTTGTATGTTATGTATATAGCCACGGAGAAATATCACGTTACTTTACATATCATGCTTGAAAAAAGAAACTTCGCACAAAATGATTCACTTATCGA
>OU343223.1:21781532-21851771 GCA_910596185.1 Chrysanthemum makinoi | reverse complement strand
CAATATATGAACGTTGGAGGCATTAAATGGGTAAAATAGATCCGTTTGAGGCATTTAAAACAAAATTTAAATCCCTTTTTTTTTCTCCCTATTTAAATTCAATACATCTCTTATTTTTTTCAAACAATATCATTTGTATTTCACAAACAAAATGTATTCATCTTCATCTTCATCTTCATCTTCTTCATCCGATGAAGAGTTAGATTTTTTATCCGACTCTTCATCCGGCATATTTTCTACGGTTCTACCATAGAAACCTATTTAGCAGCGTGCGATAGCATTGAAGACACGGCTAGCTCTACCCGAAGATATGTTACCCGTTATCGTGAAAAAGCGCTAGAAACTCTAATGAATGACTATTTTGTAGAAGAAAACCCAAAGTTTCCCTCGATGTTTTCGTGTGAAGATTTACATTATGGATAAGAGTTTGTTTCTAAAAATTGTAGGTGATAATGAAGCGAATTTTGAATGGTTTCAAGAGGGTGTAGACGCTAGGGGAAAAAAAAGTTTCACGGCGTTGCAAAAATGTACATCGGCTATTCGTCAACTCGGTACGGGTGGACCTCCGGATAGATACGATGATTACTTAAACATGGCACGAAGAACATCAGGTTATTATTATTTTTATATAATTCGTATTTTAAATTTTATATAATTCGGTATTTTAAATTGTATATAAATCGGTATTATTTATTTTATATAATTCATATTTTAAATTTTATATAATTCGGTATTATTATTTTTATATAATTCGTATTTTAAATTTTATATAATTCGGTATTATTTTTTTTTTATATAATTCATTATTTTAAATTTTATATAATTCGGTATTTTTATTATTTTTGTATACTTTGTAGGTGAATGCCTTGATCATTTTTGTGAAGCGGTAATCCAATTATATAGGCAAGAGTTCTTACGTAGGCCAACAACACTGACGTTGCAGCGCTTATACGAGGCACATGAAGAGCAACATCACATTCCTGGAAAGCTTGGTAGCATTGATTGTACACATTTCGTTTGGCGAAATTGTCCTAGGTATTTGAGAGGGCAATATAAAAGAGGTGATCACCAATACCCGACTATTATGCTTGAAGCCGTTGCTTCAAATGATATGTGGTTTTGGCATTCATTTTTTGGTCCTCGGTGCAAATACGACATCAATGTTTTGAATCAATCACCGCTGTATCTTACTCATCGTAATGGAACGGCACCCAATAGTTCATTTACTCTAAATGAACGGCTTTACAAACGTGGGTATTATCTTACCGATGGAATCTATCCCACGTATTCAACGTTTGTTAAAGCTTATCCTTATCCAACTGACCCAAAAGAAAAGAAATTCAAGAAGCTACAAGAGTTTGCACGAAAGGATGTCGAAAGAGCTTTTGGTCGTCTTAAAGCAAAATGGATTATTCTCAGTCATCCTCTCCAGGGCTATGACGTCGCAAAGATGAAAAATAGTTCATCGTGTGTTATATTACACAATATGATTTTAAAAAGGCGACGGGTGGCAATATCACGGTTCATATAATGGATCCGTTGGTTACGCCAGGTTTATGACCCGAATGTACTACGGGTTACAAGATGAAAATATCCATCACCGTCTCCGTTTTGATCTTACGGAGTATGTGGACGCTCAAGACTTACCGTACCTTGATGACTAGTGTTTTTATTTAATAAGTACTATGTAATTTTCTTTTAAGTCTTATGTAATTCTCTTTTAAGTATTAATAAAATATTATGTTTTTATTAAATTGTTTAATAAAATTATTAAAAAAAAAAAAAAAAATGGGTAATGAGTTAGGCATGGTTGCCACTAAAAATCTATTGTTAGGTATGAGATTGGTATGAGGTGAGATGGAGGTATATTATTGGTGGGTAATTAGGTATGAAAAAATCACTTAGGCATGGTTGCCACCACCCTAATAGATGCTACTCATCCTATAATAATAAATGCTACTCATCCTAGCTATCTTTCATTGAAGAAGATACGTAGTTTGTAAAAGTTAATAAAAAAGATAAAAAGGTGTTGTCTATAGTCTATATGCATAAGTTTCGGATAGAAAGTTTGTGTAATACCAGTAAATGGTAAATCTAGAGTGCAAAATATAGGCTTATAGAAATCTTACGTTGCATACAGTGACAATGATATGTATTTGATAGGAGTTTAATGAAAGCTGTTGAATGAGTTTTCAGTTTAGATTAGAACGAGCGGGGTAGCCCGCGTTCTTGCTGCGGGAGTGCTTGGTATATGAGATCGGTGATACCCATATAAACAACCATATAGATTTAGATTGAAATAGTCAATCTTACGATTTTGATGGGAGTTAACAATGAATGTGTTTCCAAAAATTGTGAATTGTCTCCAAGAGAAATAAAGCTAATCACTTTACTCAAAAGGTTTGCGAAATACACTTTCTTGCATGGCCACAATGCCACCTATGAATTATGTACCTTACAACAGTTGATTTCCATTCGTTATATATGTGGCTCTTTTGGCGTACGGTTTAGCCACAATCATGGGCTTCTCATCAGGTCATGGACTACTTTGAATGGCCATTTCTTCATGTCGCTTTGCACTTTTGGATCGGGAAAACATCGGTTGCAATTAAACGTTTGCTTTTGCACAAACATCACAAAATAAACATCCATTTAAACACATGAAAACTATTCAAAGTTATTCATCAAAATATTTGTACCACCGTTTCCAAGTTGCACAGAGGCTAGTTTTCAAAGAGTTTAGAAATAAGCAAACATGGCTAGAAAATTTTAAGGAAACATACACGATATTTTGTGTGACTTTGTTACACTTTTGATTCGAAAGATATACCAAAGATCCATATTTCTTTACCCAAATGTGACAGTTAGGAATTACAAAGTGTCTCAAATATGTATTTCCATTCTTGAATTACAAAGTGTCTAAAATATGTATTTCCATTCTTAATTAGCACCTTTAATAAAAAAGTACAAAGTTACAAACCTATTGATGTGTCTCATTTTCTTCGACCACACTAATAAGTCATGGCAATTTCAACAAATTATTAGTTAATGGGTCAATATGGGTTATGCTTAATCTCTAATGGCCAAACGGGTAAATCAAAATAAATAGATAAAAATAAGTCCCACATTAACATGTATGCATAAAAATTGGTATTTTAGAAATAGACTCATATTGGATACCATATTATAAGTCACGTTAAGGTTTATGAACCAAGATTAAATGTAGAACATATTCACCTTATCACGCTTGCCCATCAATTTAACCCGCCACCAAGTTTTTCGTAAGTAGCCCCCAATGTACCTAAGAACAACACAATGGTTGAATATCAAATTCATTTAGAAAGAAGATTAGAGAAGTTAGGTGCTATAGAAACAAAAGAAAAACACAGTAGTTATACATGCTTCATTGAGTGCAAGGTAACATTATTCAAGTAAAGTAGGTTTTAGATAAAAATGATTTTAATATGACAAACTATGAGAAAGGAGATATTTAATGAAAAGCAGAAGGCAAACTACTTGTGTGACTTTCTAGACCTTACTTCAAGCAATATAGTGCTTGGGTCATTCCACGTGATGTGAATGCACATGGTTCCTAATGCCTGAAACCAAGAATCATCTCTCATGTGTTCATGATAGATCACATAAGAAATAATCGAGTGTATCGATACGAAACTACATGAAAGGACTAAGCGTGAAACTATAAAGTAAGAAATTATAATGTCGGAAAAGGTTAATTGATAATTTACCTTAATCATGCCAGGATGATTTAGAGTGGGTTATTCACGGCCAAGGTGTTTCGTCTTGCATGCTTCATCTTGAGGTGTATGAATCATGAACAACCTTCTTGAAAAGTGTTAAGGTAAGGGTTAAGTACACGAACAAAGCGATACACTACTTTTAAGTGGGAACTGTGCTTCAATACCGAACAACAATTAAAAGCTGGGTATGGATTTAGGCATCTTGGATGTAGCGTACCCGTCTTTTTCGGTATGTAACATCATCTTTCTTTACTTACTTCCGTCTACCAACACTCTGCACAGATGCTTAGAACTGCATCCTGCCTCCTTTCGTCTCATGTCCAAAACCTTACCATCATCACTTGTTGCAAGGCACAATATAAGCCTTGTCCGGCGATACTCTTTGCAATTAAACGTTCACATATATAATTTTAAATCATATGGAACCCAAACAATATTAAAAAAAAAAAACCCCACTACAATCACAACATATTATGGCTTCTATAGTAATTGGGAAAGCCATACGATGTAAACGCAATTACCATAATATCTAAGCTACCCTAGTGGTGTTACCATAGTAGGTTTGGATATCGGATTGTCCATCAGGTACATATTTTTCTCTGTCTATAGACAATTGTGACCTTTAACTTGTTCAACCCGCTTAAGTGATTTTTCCTTTTAGCTATATCTCTTATATGATTAGCACGAAATTGAAACAAATATCAAGTTGACCCACTCATAAGTAAATGGTTTTAAATTTGCACCTCTAACCTACCCAATTGTGCCACTTTTACGGTACAATGAATGACCCATTTTGACGATGCAAAATCCGTCTAACCTACCCGGTTCGACCTCATTAGATCACTCAATAGCTATATACTAAAGTATCTAGAAGTAAATCATGATAATCTCAATTTAAAACCACCATGTTTTGTTAGCCGAAGTGTTACCATATCTTTGGTTTACCAACGTAGAAAACATAACATTGATACTTGTAAACTAAGATCACTTTAAAAGAATAAGGGCAATAAATTGAAAGTGACCATATAAAAGAATAAGGGCATTAAAAGAATAAGGGAGAAAAAGATGGAAGAGGTGCCAGTCGTGTACGAGTGTCTTTCCACCGTATAAGAATGGTCCATGATTGTTTTCAATGTGGAGTTATATCTGATACATTTGAGAATCGCCTTGACATGTTACCTTCAAATGAAAATGTACATACAATTAAATATTAATAGTTAATGCATTTTATAGAATGATCAAAGAATACACCTTTTGATTGAAATTATATAGAAACAAATATCTAATGCAACTACCTTAAAGAATCTGCTGATAGTAAATTTATGTTCACGCGTGCGAGGCAAAGATGCAAAGCTCGTGTTGGTTGTTGGCTTAAATATTATGTGTCATATGTTTCATAAGAGGGCACCTAAGCGAAATGACAACGTTGACAATGTTACTAAAATAAATATAATAACTCAAAAATGCAAACCAAATCACCGCTGCCTTTTTTATGATATTTGCACACATGAAAGAATAAAAAATAAGATATTGTCATTTTAGTATACCAAACAAAACTGTTATCAATTAACATGTGGTTATGAAGTGAGAAACCTGAAGAAGAAGCAACATATAATGATATAATCCTTTATCGACTCTATTTTAATGTGTTGATTGGCTCATCAAAAAACAACCTACAACAGGACATGTTTATGTCATAGTTTATCACTTTCTCATATATAATCTTAAAACATGTGGTTATTTTTGGTATTATGCTTATACCAAATACAACCATGGAGGTTAATAATGATTGTATCAAAGCCCTTGTCGATAATGATTGTATTTACCTACATCTGAATTGCAAAAACAAATAATACTTGAATTTAATATAGTATAATATTTTTACATGTACTTGAAATAAAAAACCCAAGTTACACAAAAAGAACCTGCATTTTGTTTGTTTCGTGTTTTAAGTAAAATCTCATGCCTAAAAGTTTTATTTCTTGGCCCACGCACCAAGATACTATCTTCAACATCTAGTGTAAACACAAATTAAAATCATAGGTAGAAAAATAAGCTAATGTATAGGCCTATCAGTTGAGGATGCGCATAAGCAAAGCAGCCATCAGCTAATATAAAAATTACAACCACAATGCACTAAAAATGATGCCTTTTATATCAATAATTAACCATTCCAACACAACAACCCGAATTCATAAAAAACATATCTAACTGCAATAAAAATCATTCAAAAACAGTCTTTATACCTCTACATACGACCGTAAACTAAACCTAAAAAAAATATGAATAAAACAATAAACATTATAAATAAAGTAAACCATACCTTAACTTTTTTTTTCTTCATCTTGTTCAGATTGACAAACAAACCCACTCTTTCTTGTGATTAACTTGTCGGTCACGTGACCTTGCAAGATCCATAAGCCTTTGCTTCAAAAGACCAATAAAAAAAAGATCAACCTAAGAACAAAACATAGTTACATGCTTAATCTTGCCTAAAAATATACATAATGTTCTTTAAGCAACACAATGGTTTTTTGCTTTTCATGTTTTTTGTTTAAGTATGCACTTAGCATTTCATCAAACACATAATGGGCATCATTCAACTTACCACAAAACAACTTAGATTAGGAACATCTACCTGAAACATAAATGAAAATCAGCATTCTTAAGCAGTTTAGAAAAAGAAATCCGAAACATACCTGTAAAATAACTTAAAAACTAATTTTCATTTTTTTATTTTTATACCTTAAAAACCACATACTTTAAAAAGCACAACACATCTTCAATAAATTATCCACCACTTTGCTACTACCTTTTTATCCCGGAAAACATGCGGACCGCATCGCGGAAGGAAATCGACCCACTTTCGCCCGGTGAGATGTGCGTATTTGATTTGGGATTTGTGAGATGTGCATGTGTGATTTGGGATTTGGGGGTGTGGAAGATAGAAAATGGAACCACTTTCATTTGGAAGAAGATCGACCCACATACCTTAAAAAACCACAAAACATCTTCAATAGTTTTTTTTTTTTTTTTTTTTTATTGTGATTTGTGTGTGTCTGTGTTTTTTTTGATAAATTTGTGAAGATTTAATGTAAATAAGATGAGATGTTGTTAGAGAGAGGGTATGAAGAATGTGTGTGAGGAAGAAAGGTCTAGAAATAATATAATTTGGCACCGACAAACTGTTCATGCGCATGTACTGTTCATGGGCATGTACTGTTCATGCACTCCTGTAGTAATCACTTAGCTAACCATTCATGTGCTGCCAACTGGACAAATTGTCACTAATGACAGTCAGCCAACCAATAAGAAAGAAAATTAACGACGCAAATCACTTCTTTTGTTTCACCCACCACAATGAGTTTTAGTATATAGTATAATTTGTTTGTATATTGTAGTTTTCGCTTAACTAATTATGGGTGTTATTATGTGATAGACTTGTATCCACCTCTACAAGTTTGTGTTGTTAATAAGAAACAAATGTTTAAGAAAACAAAGACACAAAACAAGTAGAATTTCGTGGGACAAACTATATGATCAAACATATTTTTTATGGGTGATGTCATGCGTATCTTGCGGCCCACCTTTACCGGCTCTCCTTTTACTCCCTTTATTGAAAGTTTAAAAAAAAATTGTATTAGTTTATGTATTTATTTTCCATATTTTTTGTCAAATTTTATATTTTTTTTCTACTTTTTGTTTCCTAGTTTTATAATAACATCAAAATTAGAAAAGAAAAGGAAAAAAAAACATTTAAAAAGGGTATTGGAATCACTTTATCCGGGTTATGGATATCCTAACCCATTTTTAATTGTCAACATATGATTATCTTTTCTCATGATTTCAATTAGATATTAAAATTTACTATTAAAAAAAAAGGTTTTTGTTAACGATAGCTTTTAATGCTATGGTTAAGAGAGTATATTTTATTATAACTAGTTGCATGAAAATAATTCAACTAATAAAAATCAAGTGTTACATGTTGAAAAAAAAACCCTTACTTTTTTGCAGTAAGGACGGCCTAATTTTTTCGAAAGAAATTTTGAGTTCAACTCAATAATAGATCGATGTTTGTTTTGTCAACATCATCATCCATTTTCTCAGCGTATGGAAGTTTCCGAGTTGAAGCTTAAGCTCAAGTTTTCAAGACAAGTAGATTGATTTTTTAGTTGTCACCCTCAATATCATCGTATGACATTTGGTACCAAGCAGGAACAACCTTCGGTACTCCTGCTAAATTATTACATCTACTTCTTTTGTAAATTACTCAAACATTCCATAATAATCACTCTCTTCACAAACCAACATCATCCTCATATACTAAATGTAATAAGGACGCCAAGTGACCCTATTCCACTGTCACCTCATATTTCTCTCTTCTAAACTACTTCAACGACCTACTTAGTGTAATAAAGCGACTGACATCTCTATTTTTTATTTTTTCATTCTCAATTTTTTCTAAATTTCACATACTAACTAAACTTCAAAGACATAATAAGGATTTATTTTATACACACTGGTATATAAAAATTTATTTTATACACACTAATATATATAACTAAACATAACCGGTTTTTATTATTGGGTTTGTGTTCACTTTAAAGACAAATGCGACGCGTCGGATTGGTGCCACATAGGCTGTCGACCGAGTCACTAAATCCTTATTGCGCCCAGCCTTATCTCATAACAATATTATACTATTTAGTAACGGGTAATAAGCATGATCATCCATTTTCCTCCATCAACCTAAAAATCTTGTTCACAAATTAAAAGTAACAAAAGATGACAAGTTTCAATAATCTGAATTGTGAGAAAAGATGTCAGCATTAGTTAATACTTTGACATTTACACATGGGTAAATTACACTACTACAAAAAAGACTTTTTAGACCCCCTTATAAAGACCTCCTATGAAAAACACACGTCTAAATAGCTTTTTTGCGCACTCAATGCTTATTTTGACCCGTTCATTTCATAACAACACGTCTATAAATGAAAATTACATCTAGACCGGGTAGTATTAAATGCACCGGCTCACATTATCTTATAGATAGACCGGCCCGTTAAGTACCCGGTCTAAAAGTAAAAAAGACTTCACTTATATTTTCAGTAGTACAGTAATTGTGAGTTTTACTTTTGCAGATAGCACTCACCTAACACCTTTCATAAGATTAAGAGTTCCGAATTTCAGATCCAGAATTATAGCTCGAGTCGTTCAAGAATCAGGTATGTAGCATCGATCCAGTGATCAATTAGACTGGTTTTTCGGCTAGATTTGAGTTGATAGATCCAATATTTGATTATGAACCCTAAACCTCCATTAACGGCGGTTCCAATCTCAAATGGTTATGTTTTTCTTTGTTTCATGAGTTATGTTGTTTGTTCTTCCGCTTACATTCAAAATTATTGCCTATTATTTCGATTTTTAAGAGATCCTTATTAGGGTTCATCACAACTTAAAGCCTAAACTTTGATTTAGGTCGAATTAGTAATTAGTTTTTAAATCATGTATATTTATGCGTTTTACTTGCTTAAATTTACATGTCTTAATTCAAGATATGTGGGAAAATTGCTTTGTATGGTTAGGTCATGAGAATTGGGGCAGTTTGGTTTTATATTTTTGTTGTATGTTCCAAGTTTTGATATGTTACACTTAATTGATTTCGTTATTACCTGTTATTAATATATGTTATTTTGATAAATAAGGGTAACTGAGTCGCAACTTTGTGAACTCGAGCATGTTGAACTAAAATTGGAGACGATAAAAGATTTAGCAGTCGTGGGTGTACTTTGGTCTTGCCGTCCTCGATCCCTGTAAGTGTAATATCAGATTTTGTTTCCATTGATCATAAAGAACAATGCCGTGTTGTCAAGGTAACAGAGATACACTTGCACATTATTTAAATAAAATTTTCATGATTCTTTATTAGTGTAGTTTATATCCATGTTCGGTGTCACAGTTAAAAAAGGATGCTAGATTTATATTAAGAAAAAGTTGTCTTGAATGATTATACTTGTAACTCATTAAACGCTAGAAAGATGTGAGCGTTTGCTTTCATAGATACATATGGTGAATCAGATTGCAGCCATTCTGGCGCTCCTATTTTTATAAATATACAAATCCAAATTTTATATTATTTAATAATACCTTGGTCTGATGGATTAAAACCATATGGAATATATGATATAGGTGGATGATATCTACTTACCAATTGAATTGGTTATGACAGTAGCACTGAGGAGGTGATCCTTTTTTGAAAATGTTTGGACTGTGTATAGACGTTATAGGTGGATGATATCTACTTATTAAATGTGTATTCACCCGTGAATCGTGAGGGTAACGATGGAAGAGAGCGAGGAGAGAATTACTTGAACCCCATATTCACAAATTCATAAATTGATAACCTATTCATAAAGGTCTGAACCTTTTACTTAGCAACAGAATTACTTGAACCCCATATTCACAAATTCAAGCTTTTTATATGCAAGTGAACCGGTCTTAAAACGTATCTTTTAGACCGGTGCTTCAACCGGTCTTTATGTGAATAACCTTTTAGACCTCCCCCATTTAGACCCCCCGTGGAACCGGTCTAAAAGGCCTTTTCAACCGGTCTAAAATGTCATTTTTGTAGTAGTGTTAAAAGATGCATTATCTCATGAAGTCACAAACACAGTAGGTAGTTGGTCCCTATTCACCCATGCAATCAATGTACCCCAACGGTTTTGTTTTGTTTTTAACGTTTGCTTTTAAAATGGTACATTACAAAGAAATGACAAATCTATGTCTATACTATTTACAATGTAGGAAGACACTTTTCCTAATTAATTTTTTAAGATTTTTTAAAATAAATTTTTAAGCAAATACAAGTAAAGAAGCATTATTTAAAAGTATTTAAAACACAAATAAAACTAAAAAAAGACTATTCAACATATACAATTAATACACAATTTAATTCACCCCATCATCAAAATATACAATTATTTCACCATAATATACAACTAACTTAAACACAATTTGTGCATTAAATATTACTAGAATACTTAAAATACCTTAAACCATGTTCTTGGTCATCCTTGGTTCTAAGTCAAATGAAAACGATATTGTTAATTCAATAGAGTTTAAAAATGCATACTAAAATACAATGTTCAAAAAATATTATTAAATCGCAAGAGTGCCTCGAGAATCATCATATGCGCCTTTTGTAATATTTTTAATAAAACTTACCGTAAAAACTTTGTTTTATAAAAATCGAACGATTTTTTCAAAGCAAAAGATGCAAATGTGCAAAGTGCTAAGTGCTAATTATATATATTATTTATATATATATTTGAATATTAATAATTATATTCTTTAAGATAACTCACATGATTTATTGAATATTTATTTTTACTTTATCTTTATAAGTAATCTTTTACTTGTATCATCCATCTATGTGGGACAAATTTAACAAACATTATTTTTGAGAATTAAATTTTCTTTGTATAATGTAAGTGATTTTTAAAAGTCGCTATTGTGTTATTATTTAATGATAGCCTATGACTACGGGTTATTGTCAACTACTTTTATCTCATACCTTTACAATATACCTACTAACAACTCATTATTGTCATCACATCACGTGGATAATCTACAATTTTTCTATGAAAAATTTTGTTATTGCATAACAGTATTCAAAATTAAAATTATCGTCGTCCGTATATCTATTGTATTGTAAAATATATATCTAAAAAAAATTTCGCTGAATATTTTAGTTGAATGGAGTCCGCCGCTGCAACGCGCGGGTACCCTGCTAGTTTGTTGTAATGTACCAATGTATAAAGAGTTATTTTTTTTAAGTTAATGATCAACACCAACCATAGTACAAAGAGTTTATTTCATTGAAAATTCACTTCGCAAGATGTGAGCTATGTGCCTATGTATATATGTATTTAAAAAGCCTATAACTTAAAATTCTTATAAAAAAGCGTATAGAAATTTTATAAAAAGCCTACAACTTAAATTTTTATAAAAAGCGTATAAATGACAAATTTGTTGTAATATACCAATGTATAAAGAGTTATTTTTTTTAAGTTTATGATCAACACCAACCATAGTACAAAGAGTTTATTTCATTGAAAATTCACTTCGCAAGATGTCGACTATGTGCCTATGTATATATGTATTTAAAAAGCCTACAACTTTGAGCACAAAAGTCCATTGGCAGATGATATGCCCAATTTTGAGTTCAACTCAAGAATAGATCCGTGTTTGTTTTGTTAACATCGTCATCCATTTGTCAGCGTATGCAAGTTTTATGAGTTCAAGCTCAAGCTCAATGCATGGGTATTAGATCTGTGTTTTATTTAAAAATGAGACATTTGTACTTTGTTTTATTAAAAAATGAGACACTTGTCAAAAATTTATTGTGGTTGCTCAGTCGCCCAGACCTATTTTATGAAATGGGTTTTTTGCCTAAATTATTAATGTTACTTGAACAAGTGTGCTACTTTTGGAATAATCTCCTTAAAAAAAATTATATTTTTTACAACCGTTTTATTTATTTATTTATTTATGGCAAGAGATTATATATCATATATTGATAGCGGGTCGATCGATATGAAGATCCTTTGAGATTACACTTGAAGGTTGCGAGTTTCCAACTCGTGAATTACATTGAAAATTAAAACGACCCCAGCCGCATTAAAATGAAAATAAATTCCTTTAAACTTGAATATACATGCTTGAGAAAACCAAGGAAAACCATTCTTGTTGCACTTGATACATAAAAGTAACTTTGAATAAACCCATTGAAGGTGTTTAACCTACCTCCTTCCTTTAACATTCAATTCATTCTTTACAATCAATACACTTGCATAAATAATTTCAACGTTATGTTTTTGTTTGCAATACATTATCATAAAGGCTCCTAACAAATTTCACCTACTTGTTAGTACTTTATTTACTCCCGTCTCTATATAATTACTATTTCCTTTACAACATTTCCTCATTTCATCCCCTTTTTAATTAGTCCCAACTCCCAAACCAAACATCTTGATCTTTGTTTCATCCTCCCATTTCGTATCCACTCACAGGCTCGTAAAACTCATCAATCATCAGGTTTTTATTTTATTTTATTTTTTTTATTATTATTATTATTATTTTTTTTTCTGTATATTTTTCTTCTTTGACCTGCATATTGGTTACTATGCTTTTTTTTAAAGAATTTGTAGAGATCTAACCAAGCAACCAAAAACACGCAGGTTATGTACCATATAATCGGTGACTACGACAATATCCTATCAGTTGTTTCAACATGCCGCTCTTTTTATCTTAACAACGGTGTTGTCCGTGGGCTAGACTACCTTCATATTAATAATCACAGGTTAGGCATTCGCTTTGTTTGTGAATATTATTTTGGCTATTATTATTTCGATGTTAGTATGCTAAATGTAAGGGATTTCAGCATTCAATCCAAACTAAAACAAGAATAAGCATGCAATAACTAGAAGATATCAGTAAAAAAAAAACTAAAACATATTTACCTCAAACACACCAGACTTGATTTCAAATAAATGTTAGTTAAAAGTCCTGAAAATGCTTTTTGTAAGTCCTACAATAATAAGAATGCTTATATTAATGTGCTTCCTATTTTAATGGTTGCATCTAATTAACCAATAAGCTCATATTCTATAATAGCCTGTGTTCTCATAAAAGTGAGCTGTAAATTAAACTAGCGTTATAGCAGCATTTAGTATGTCAACTACCATTGTTGGATAGATATAAATGAAGCTATCTTGGAAGGAGAAAATAAAAAGAAACCAAGTAATGACATGAAGAAACTAGTCCCAATTTCATACAAAAGCTTATCACACTTGCATCTATGGTCACCTATATATCACGCCAAAGCAAACATTAAATAAAAACATAAAACAAATTGACCAAAATCACATTTGGACAAAAAACAGACTATATTTACAATTCTGTATTAAATGCATAGACAATGGTACACTTTGAAGCAAATTATAGATGAACTCATATGGACTTAATAGAAGTGATGTGGGAACATGCCGGGTGGATAGGTGAAATTTCAAAAGACTTAAACGCATAGCCAAACAAAAACTTATTGTGGGTTTACACAAAGGTCAATGGACATACCTTTATGTTGTTATTAGTGATTTGGATGAAAAAAAGAAAAAAGAAAAGAAGATGGCGTGTGAGACTAGAGAGGAAGTAAAGAAACAAAGTGACTGTTGTCATTTTGTGTACTACCCTAATGAACGTCACAAGTCATGGTAATGAAGGATTTTCAAAACATGTCAAACGAGCTAGTTTTATAAGCTTTGATATTTTAGACATGTGCGAACTAGGTATATAAGGCCAATGCTAATGATGACCGTAAATGTTGTGGTCACCCATTGCCACATCAGCTTTCTCTCTCTAAGACTACACTTAATCATAATTTGCTAATGGTGACCACAATGCCGACCGTAATTTTTTTTTTAATTAAAATTTCATTCATATAGTATGCCAATATTAAATGCAATATAAAAAATTCAAGTAAATTTCGTGGGTTTATCAATATCTCTATAAACTAGAAACCATTATATTTCTTGATTTCAGACACAATTGGATGAATCGTGATACATTTGTGAGGAGACATAACCAAAACACAAACAACAAAGGAAACTTTGAAAAAAATAAATGATCTAACATGAAGAAACCAATGTTTGTCATGTGCAACATATCGTACGAGAACTCATTAAACTTTCATATTGCAAATTGTCCCACTCAAAAATTGAAAGGCCTTGTGAATTTCATACTCAAAAATTCGAATTACAAATTCTCCTACTCGAAAATTCAAGGCGAAGAAATAAGGAAAGTCCAATAACAACCCAAAACTAATTCACCTAAACACTACATAACCTACATTATATGACCAGAGCACCAATCTTCTTTGTGCTGAAACCAGAACACTAATCTATCTTGCTTGATTTAAAATTATCTATGACCGAGCACCAATCTTCTTTGTGCTACGAAACTTGTTTATGTTTAGAAGCAATCCTTGATTTTTTGTGCATTAAAAGCATGCAACAGTCAAAAACATAGAGGGAGTTGTGTCCATTTATTCGGTTGGCTGACAAACCGAAAGAATGCGAAGGTTGGGGTGAGATTCGGTCATGCTCAGTTGAGCTAGTGGGGGGGACGCGGTCGACTACTCGGTTGGGGGTCAACCAACCGAGCAAACACTCTTCCATTAGCATTGGCCTAAGTGATCAGGTTCAAATATATTTTACGATAACTATTAAATAAACAAAACACGTGACTAAATTTTGGGGACCATGTTCAATTCGTAAAAATCAAGGTTTATAACAAAGAGTTGCACTACGGGGCAAATATCTATAGGGTTCCCACGAAACCTTTTAGCTACGTCTCTGATTTTAGATGCCAATGAACTTGAATATTCTATGTAGCTTTATACTATGAAAACTATTAATAGAATTTATATATAGTTTTGATGCAATTGGTTAGTTTATTCTTAATTAGTCGTTTGTGTTGTGTCAATGTAAGCAATAGTGATAGAATCAATGGGGTCTCATGGGGTCTCCGGATATCGATGAAATTTTCCGATATAGCGTTAATTTTTGAAGAAAAAGATAGATTTTTTTAAATGCATTTTAAATGCACTCAGTATATCGAAATATGCACCCAATCATATTTGGTCTTAGTTTCATTTGTATTTTGTTGTGTGAGTAAGTAGAGTGATGCACTTTCTTATATATGAAAGAATTAAAGATGCAGTTTTGGAATGATTTTAAAATATTACCATCTAGTCTAGTGAAACAAAGTAGTTGATAAAATTTAATGAATGAAATGCAGGTGAACAAAGAATTGAATATATGAACCTAAAACCTACCAGTAACAAGTGAAACATAAATGAATATGAAATATATCTAAAAGAATCTAAGGATGGATAGCTGAAATGTTAAAAGACTTTAAAGTAGGGTTTACATCGGTTTGGTTTTCGGGTTAATCGGTTCGGTTTGTTCGATTAAATTTTTTTTTTGGTATAACCAAAAACCGAATCGAACCGAAAATATCTGTGACCAAACTGAACTGAGAACCGAACCGAAGTTCGGTTCGGTTATGAGTCAAAACCGAAAACCGAATTTATATATTTTTTTAATTTAATTAAATAGAGTTTTGGCAAAAAAAATATTTCAAGCATAAAAAGTGTTTTTTTATATTAGGATAAAATTTTAATGGTCTTTTTGTATATACAAATATATATTAAATATATAAAGTGTTTTTATATATAAATATATAAAAAATATATATTTATATAAATTCGGTTCGGTTTTTGGTTAAATAAGTGATGAATATGACAAATGATTGGAGTAGAGGGTAAATATACCTTAGAAATGAATGTTATTTATGGAGAGATTGTTGAAGGCATTAAATTTACAATTTATGTTGAATTCACAACCAACTTTGAAAATTTATTGATCCAACAACCCAGTGTCAAGAAAGTACAAACACACTTTCTTTTATGGCCTAAAAGTTAAAAGTATTAACTCCATATTTCTTATTTAGAGGAGTCCAATTATCTATACTACGTATAAAGAAAAACGATTGAACTTTAAAAATGAAATGTTAAAAGTCAAAGATGAGATAAATGTGTGGTGTAATTAATATTCTTATTAAAACATCTCTTTACTTAAAAGTACAATAATTTATTCACATTGTACAACCGACTAAAAGCATATGTACCAAATTAAACACAACTAATTAAAACACTCCTTACTAAAAAATACAATAAAATTTTCACAATGTATAATTTAAACAAGCTACAACATAATTCAAAATACAAAATAATTAAACACACAAATTAATGTTATTTTTAAAACACCCTAAAATGAAAAGTACATGTTATTATACACATTATACAAATTAATAAAATACACAAAGCTTCATACAAGCTAACAAGTTGATGATTCATATAGTTTGAAAATCGGACCGGACCAACGGGTTCAACCGGGAACCTGTGTCGCCACCGGTTCGGCTAACCAATAAAAGCCATCCGAAAACGAACCAGAGAAGACCCGTTGAAATCGATTCAAACTGGTGAATCAGGTCTTATCGAGATCTATTTCTTCGGTTAACCGTCACAAGGTATTTGTCGCCGCGACGCGCGGGTACCCTACTATACTATATATAAAGGAAAAACCAAAGAGTAAAATGTGAAAGTTAGAAACTAAAAAATGAAATGTTGAAAACATATATTTCAAAAGGATACTATTAATACATATCGAAATTGGCGGTCGCTTGACGGCCGGTTTAATTTGATCTGCTTTTGACCCAACCCATCTGGTTGAATCGGTTTAAATCGTCCCGTTTTTCAACTGAAACGGTTCAACCGGTTAAACCACCCGAGTCGAAAAGGGTTTCAAAACATTATGTTTAATCCTCAAATCTTCAAAAAAAAAATTTCTTATTTTTCGTTTATAGCCCATAAAGTTTTTTTAACACAAAACGATATGTCGCTATAAGACCCTGTTGTTATGCATGGGTACTCGTCTAGTTTCTAATAAAGCATTAGAAGCTTATACTTAAGTTAGAGATGCGAAAAAGTAACAAAAGTAAAATGTATTAAGGAGTTTAGGGTGCGTTTGGTTTGCAAGTGGGAATCACAATCACTATGTATTTGATAAATGGATGGTATGAGATTGATAGAAAAGTATGATTAATATTGTTTGGTATGTTTTGTGGGGATTCGGGAATCACAAGTGGGATGGACTTATCCAACTAATATTCAAGATGGGCCCCACATAAATAAGGAATGAATTAGAAAAGGAGTCTCTCCCCCCAACTATGAGTCTATGGGTATCATTTGATAGTTTCATTCCCCAACATGCTAACCAAACATTTACAATGGTTATCATTGTCATTCATTGATTCCAATAGTCGCATACCAAACATACCCTTATATTTTTGAGATTCTATTTAACCAAAGAAATTTTTAGAAATTCAATTTTCATTTTGATCCTATATACGCAATGACCTTGATCCAATGATGAATCTCTCCTTATCAAGAACAAAACAGAAGCACGACTATTGATGGCCGTTCAACCAAAAACCCAATAACAACTATGGGAGTCACCACCGTATGACTATATATTAAAACCTACTTACCATTCCCGTAGCCTAAGTAAGCAAGGTGTGCAATCTTGTGCCAATCTGAGAAAGATATGTTTGTGTTTGGCACGACTTGTACATTCTCTCAACCTTATTGTGCACCAGAGACCACCTATTCCAACAATAAAAGGTTTCTTTCGTCATGTATTTCATAAAATAAAAGCATAAGTGAAAATGGTTTGAGCATACCGATGCGCGGTGTGATTTACGCCAAGGCTTACGGTTTAAAATGTTCCATGAACTAACAAGATTCCTTAAGTGATCAACTCTTGAAAATAACATACTAATCGAAGGTTGATAGGTAAAAACTTTGAGAGATATATTTCTACCTTGTAAACTATCCTATACAGATACTACCGTACTTATAGAAACATGCAAATGCAATGCCCATGGCAGTTAAGTTTGGACAACTTAATCAATGCATGGATGAGTTAGGTATCTAATTGATATGAATAGGATAAAATGAGGAGTGATATGGTGAGGCCAGGTGCAAGATCTAATTTTGCAACTTATCTCAACATCTTTTTTACTTGTTAAGCGGCAATACTAAGATTACCTTGAGGGATCAATGAGCCATTAGTCTTTCCATACCTCTCCACAATTCAGATGCAGAGCATAAATGAAAGCATCTGATAACTCATAACTCATAACTCAAGAACCATGTAATTCAAGATCCAACAAGTGACCATACAATCACAACAAATCCATCTCTGCAAATTAGCATCTGTAATTGATGCATGTTTTTGGAGAAGAACCATCAATGAACCCTGCACCAAGTGTCATCTTCACATTACGGCACCAAGACAATTTCCCCTATTAATGGTGTATTGGATGATCAAAACTTGCAATGTGTAAATGATCATTGATTGAATTTGCATTGTTTGATGTGTTTTGATCGATTGGGGACCGAGTCGCTACTATTGTTAACAATCGAGATCAAATAACGGTTTTTTGTAAATGGAAACCCTAACTTTAATAAACACGAAATGATAACGAATCAAGGAACTGTTTATCGATTGAAGAACACATCGTGGAACTTAGATCATAGCGATACTAATTGTATTCTACCATTGATGCTCAAAGTTAAGGTTTCTAATACCGTATAACACGCAGAATTGAAATGATCAACTCAATTTCATCAGGTTAGAAATGAGGTATTACATGTTTTTTAAAAAGGGAAAAATGTTAACAACTAATCAAAATGAAAACAAAGTGTGAAACTAAGTATATACTTCGACATAAATTATTACATTGTCTTTCCAAATCATGCTAATAAATTTTGTTACATTTTATCCAGATCCTAGTTTCTTACTCGACATGGACGAACAAAGTAAGCACCTTTTTTGTGAAATTTTGAAGAGTGTTCGTTTTTGGAACAGGATCTTTGTTAACTCGGAGGAGTATTCGATCTTCCATAGTCTCCTGCATAAGCTGGTCCTTGATGGTGATTATTCAAAAGCAGCAGCAGCCGGTAAGAGTCTAGCCTTGTTGTCCAATGAAGAGCAGGTCATAATATATGCCAGACCTGGTGCAAGTAGGGACATATTGAGTTCTGAACTTAATAAGTATATCACAAGGCGCATTGTGTATACACCCAATGAGAGGTGAAGATGACCCATTAATCAAGTTCAAATCTGGGGAAGCAAGAATTTTGGTTACGTCTATCCCTTTAGTCAGTGGATATGATGAATCGGGATTCGATGAGTCAAAGGTAAGTTATTTTTTGATATTTTTACAATCATTTTCTTATGTTTGTCTTGTTATTGACAATATATAGTTATTATATCCAGGTTAATCTGGTCATTTTTTATGATCTTCCTCTGGCCCGGGAAGGCGTGGTTGACTATGAGTGCCACTACCGTTTGGCCACAAGGGCGGGCATTAACTGTCTCCCAAGCATAGGTACGGTTTATTTTGAGACCGTTTTTATTTGGGAAAACCAGGGTTTAGCCAGGCAATACTGTATAGAACAAGCTTTCATGTTAGTTTTTGTTTTGCTCTAAATTCCAAAATGAGAGTTGTTTTTTTCTTTTCTTTCTGAAACTATTTCACAATTTTATTATTTGTTCTGCATTTGATCTTTGACACTTACGTTTCATGGTAGGAATAAAATGCTAATCTTCCTGAGATTTACATTGAATATAAAACTTTTATTACTACTGAAAGTAAAATATAATAGGTAGATTATCTTTGAGATCTTAAAGATAGGTCTTTTTACTATGTGCTACATTATAATTAGGTAAGTTTGTTGTTCTAAGTAGACTACTATTATTATTTTATTACAGAGTATTATTATTAATTATCTATGCTATAATTGTAATAGGGTGCGTCTTTATCCGATTAGCAAGACAGATAAGCGTTAATGGCAACTTAAAGCATATACAAGGAGGGTTGTATCATGGTATTACGATCCAGGAAAAGAATTTCATGGTGAGCGCGAAGTTACTCAAGTGCTTGAAAGTTGCGGTCTAATTGCTCCACATTGTGCTTGATCGTTGCTATGCTCCAAGGGCGGCATTAATGTCTCCCAAGCATAGGTACGGTTTATTTTGAGACCGCTTTTATTTGGGAAAACCAGGTTTAGCCAGTAACAATCTGTATAGAACAAGCTTTCATGTTAGTTTTTGTTTTGCTCTAAATTCCAAAATGAGAGTTGTTTTTTTTCTTTTCTTTCTGAAACTATTTCACAATTTTATTATTTGTTCTGCATTTGATCTTTGACACTTACGTTTCATGGTAGGAATAAAATGCTAATCTTCCTGAGATTTACATTGAATATAAAACTTTTATTACTACTGAAAGTAAAATATAATAGGTAGATTATCTTTGAGATCTTAAAGATAGGTCTTTTTACTATGTGCTACATTATAATTAGGTAAGTTTGTTGTTCTAAGTAGACTACTATTATTATTTTATTACAGAGTATTATTATTAATTATCTATGCTATAATTGTAATAGGGTCGTGCGCATCTGATTAGCAAGACAGATAAGCCGTTAATGGCGCAACTTAAAGCATATACAAGGAGGGTTGTATCATGGTATTACGATCCAGGAAAAGAATTTCATGGTGAGCGCGAAGTTACTCAAGTGCTTGAAAGTTGCGGTCTAATTGCTCCACATTGTGCTTGATCGTTGCTATGCTCCAAGGGCGGGCATTAACTGTCTCCCAAGCATAGGTACGGTTTATTTTGAGACCGTTTTTATTTGGGAAAACCAGGGTTTAGCCAGGCAATACTGTATAGAACAAGCTTTCATGTTAGTTTTTGTTTTGCTCTAAATTCCAAAATGAGAGTTGTTTTTTTCTTTTCTTTCTGAAACTATTTCACAATTTTATTATTTGTTCTGCATTTGATCTTTGACACTTACGTTTCATGGTAGGAATAAAATGCTAATCTTCCTGAGATTTACATTGAATATAAAACTTTTATTACTACTGAAAGTAAAATATAATAGGTAGATTATCTTTGAGATCTTAAAGATAGGTCTTTTTACTATGTGCTCCATTATAATTAGGTAAGTTTGTTGTTCTAAGTAGACTACTATTATTATTTTATTACAGAGTATTATTATTAATTATCTATGCTATAATTGTAATAAGGTGCGTGCTGCATCTGATTAGCAAGACAGATAAGCCGTTAATGGCGCAACTTAAAGCATATACAAGGAGGGTTGTATCATGGTATTACGATCGAGGAACAGAATTTCATGGTGAGCGCGAAGTTACTCAAGTGCTTGAAAGTTGCGGTGTAATTGCTCCACATTGTGCTTGATCGTTGCTATGTTCCAAGGGCGGGCATTAACTGTCTCCCAAGCATAGGTACGGTTTATTTTGAGACCGTTTTTATTTGGGAAAACCATGGTTTAGCCAGGCAATACTGTATAGAACAAGCTTTCATGTTAGTTTTTGTTTTGCTCTAAATTCCAAAATGAGAGTTGTTTTTTTCTTTTCTTTCTGAAACTATTTCACAATTTTATTATTTGTTCTGCATTTGATCTTTGACACTTACGTTTCATGGTAGGAATAAAATGCTAATCTTCCTGAGATTTACATTGAATATAAAACTTTTATTACTACTGAAAGTAAAATATAATAGGCAGATTATCTTTGAGATCTTAAAGATAGGTCTTTTTAGTATGTGCTACATTATAATTAGGTAAGTTTGTTGTTCTAAGTAGACTACTATTATTATTTTATTACAGAGTATTATTATTAATTATCTATGCTATAATTGTAATAGGGTGCGTGCTGCATCTGATTAGCAAGACAGATAAGCCGTTAATGGCGCAACTTAAAGCATATACAAAGGAGGGTTGTATCATGGTATTACGATCCAGGAAGAGAATTTCATGGTGAGCGCGAAGTTACTCAAGTGCTTGAAAGTTGCGGTCTAATTGCTCCACATTGTGCTTGATCGTTGCTATGCTCCAAGGGCTGGCATTAACTGTCTCCCAAGCATAGGTACGGTTTATTTTGAGACCGTTTTTATTTGGGAAAACCAGGGTTTAGCCAGGCAATACTGTATAGAACAAGCTTTCATGTTAGTTTTTGTTTTGCTCTAAATTCCAAAATGAGAGTTGTTTTTTTCTTTTCTTTCTGAAACTATTCCACAATTTTATTATTTGTTCTGCATTTGATCTTTGACACTTACGTTTCATGGTAGGAATAAAATGCTAATCTTCCTGAGATTTACATTGAATATAAAACTTTTATTACTACTGAATGTAAAATATAATAGGTAGATTATCTTTGAGATCTTAAAGATAGGTCTTTTTACTATGTGCTACATTATAATTTGGTAAGTTTGTTGTTCTAAGTAGACTACTATTATTATTTTATTACAGAGTATTATTATTAATTATCTATGCTATAATTGTAATAGGGTGCGTCTGATCGATTAGCAAGACAGATAAGCCGTTAATGGCGCAACTTAAAGCATATACAAGGAGGGTTGTATCATGGGTATTACGATCCAGGAAAAGAATTTCATGGTGAGCGCGAAGTTAGTCAAGTGCTTGAAAGTTGCGGTCTAATTGCTCCACATTGTGCTTGATCATTGCTATGCTCTAATGTCCCCAAGTTTTCTATCTAATTGCTATGCCCCAAGTTTTTGTTATAACGGGGCCAACTCTTGCAAGTTGGTTTCACTATCAATGATACCTGGTGTTAAAAATATGCATACTCATATAAAATATATATTATATTTTTAGACTAGCTAAAAGACCAATGAAATTCACGATTTTTTCAAAGGGAGATACATAATAGATAATCACTTGTATGTTATGTATATAGCCACCGAGAAATAATCACGTTACTTTACATATCATGCTGGAAAAAAGAAACTTTGCACAAATGATTCACTTATCGATTACTTGAGTCGATCTTATATATGCATGAACTACATTACCAAACATTTGAAAAATGTATACTGAATTAGGAAAAAATTTAATTGATTTCCAATGATCACAAAATTTTGTAGCACTTCATTATAAGGAAAAATCGAACTTGCCCAACCTCAGGACCCATTAAAAAGCCTGTGAACATCTTCATACTCAAACAGAAATTCATTTACCCATGCAGCCAATACATAAAATGTCATCGTGTCTCCGTGCACACAGAGTTGGCCCCTTGGTTTACCAGTTATAAAAAAAACTTGGTGCATAGCAATTAGATAGAAAACTTGGGGCAATTAGAGCATAGCAACGATCAAGCAGAATGTGAAGCAATTAGACTGCAACTTTCAAGCACTTGAGTAACTTCACGCTCACCATCAAATTCTTTGCCTGGATCGTAATACCCCGATACAACCCTCCCAGTATATGCTTTAAGCTGCACCATTAACGGCTCATTTGTCTTGCTAATTTGATGCAGCACGCACCCTATTACAATATAGCATAGATAATTAATAATAATACTATGTAATAAAATAATAACAGTAGTCTACCCAGAACAACAAACTTACCTAATTATAATGTAGCACATAGTAAAAAAACCTATCTCTAAGATCTCAAAGATAATCTGCCTATTATATTATCACATTTACGTAGTTGTTCCCTAATTGCCCATGCGTTATTTCCTTGTCCCCCATCAATCTTAAGGAAAAAATACAACAAAGGTAACTTTAGAATCAATGTACCCCAACGGCTCCACATAGTAAATAATCACACAGTTTCTCGGTTGGTGTTTGCTTTTAACATTTTTGTTTTGTTCCGTCAAATGTATAACCATCATAAACAAAGAAAAAGAAATGGGATATTATTAAAATTGGCCAACAATCGTCATAAATTTTGAGAAATAAAGCCTACTTTATATATTCATATTCATCTCAAACTCTCCAGCATTTCTTCCCAACATTTCTACACAAACCAAACATTTCCTCATTGCTTCCACTTCTTAATCGGTCACAAACCAAATATCTAGCTCTTTGTTTCATCGTCTCATTTCGTTTCCCGTCACCTGCTCGTAAAACTCATCAGGTTTCTTTTTATTTTTATGTATATTATTTTTTCTTCTTTCACATGCATATTGGTTACTGAATCATCATGTCTTTTTCATTAAGAATTTGTAGAGATCTAACCAATTAAACAAAAACACGCAGGTTATGTACCTTACATCGGTGATTACGACAATATCCTATCAATTGTTTCAACATGCCGCTCTATTTATCTTAACAACGGTGTTGTCCGTTGACTAGACTACCTTCATATAGATAACACAGGTTAGACATTATTTTTGTTTGAGAATAGCATTTTGCTGTTATTATTTCAATGATAATATGCTAAAACAAAGTAGGGGTTTTCAGCATTCAATCCAAACTAAAAACTACTTTTTGTCTTGTGTATATAAAGAAAATTTGAAAACTTATGTAAAGACTTGGTGGGTTTTACACACCACCCTCCACACCATCACACACAACCAAGCCTACCAATCATTAATGTAATCATTAGTCTCAATCATTCCCAATCATTAGAAATATCTTTTAGGGCTCGTTTGGTTCGCAGAATGTTTTTGACGGAATTGGAATCTGTTTAAGGAATTGGAATGTGAATGAATGGAATGTTAGAAATTGAAATCCTTAGGATTTAAAATCTGACGGAATTGAAATCTGCAAATACTAGCGTATGTTTGGTTGGAAGAATGAAATGAGAAAAAACAATTATATTAAAATATTTAAAATTTAATTTTAGTTTAAGATTAATAAACTAAATATTATTTAATAAATAAATTACTTATCAAATTATAATAATAATTTTTTAAATAATATTATATAAACTAATATATTAAGTAAATAATTTTTTTATATAAAATACAATTGTATTTTTTAAAGTATAAATAAAAAAAGTAAGCTATAAATAAATTATATTTAATTTTAAAAAAATTATAATTTTTAAATATAATAATAATAAAAAAATTTAAATAAATAATAATTTATATTTAATTTTAAATAAATAATAATTTTTAAATCTTAATAACATGGTTGTTTATAAAAAATAACAATAATAATTAAATGAGCGTTTATAATAATAATAATAATAATAATAATAATAATAATAATAATAATAATAAATAAAAATAATAAAAAATAATAAATAAAAATAATAAATAATAAATAAAAATTAAATAATAAATAAATAAACAAAAAATTAAAAATTAAAAAAAATAATAATAAAAATAAAAAAAATAAAATAAAATAAAATAAAATAATAATAATACTAATAATAATAATAATAATAATAATAATATGAATTTAATGTAAACAATCCTTCTTATATTGCCATGGAATGTTGAATTCCATATATATGGGATTTTGAAGGAATTTCATTCCATTCTGTTTGCCAACCAAACACAGTAAGGAATGGAATTCAGATTCCAAATTCTTTAAATTTTTTAACCAAACATGTTATGAAATGGAATTGAATTCCAATTCCACCAGAATCCTTAGGATTCCGCCAAACCAAACGGGCCCTTAGTGAATTGTAGGGGAAAAATATTCGTAAAAGTCTTCTCCTTTGGCGCCAACTTTGGATAAATGACGAGTCCTCCCTTTGGCATGAGCATTTGTCACTTACACTTTGACAATATTATACGAATAAAAAACCAAACATTTTTTATACATAGTACTGTTGGAACTATAAATCGTTCTTGATACCAATTCGTAGATATGTCACACATTAAATGGGTTAATGTTGATTCAAATGTAATGTGTAAAAATATTTATATAGTATTAGACCATTTTTCACATGTCTATCAAAACATTGATGGGGCGTTTTGTTGGGGTAATTTGAAATTCCAGAATTTTAAATTCTAGAAAATTTAAATTCTTGAGAATTTAAAATTCCGGAATTTAAAATTCCTTGCATTTTTACAGAAATTTATAATTTTTTTTTTTTAATATAAATTTCATAAAAATTCTATTTAAAAGTTTATAAAAAAAATTATAAAAAAGTTTAGAAAAAATTTATAAAAAAAAGTTTATAAAAATTTATAAAAAAGTTTATAAATAATTTATGAAAAAAGTTTATAAAAAATTTATTAAAAAGTTTATAAAAAGTTTATAAGAAATTTATAAAAAAATTATAAAAAAAGTTTATAAAAAATTTATAAAAGTTTATAAAAAGTTTATAAAAAAGTTTATAAAAATTTCTAAGAAATTTATAAAAATTTAAAAAAAAGTTTATAAAAAAGTTTATAAAAGAGTTTATAAAAAAGTTTAAAAATCTATAAGAAATTTATAAAAATTTATAAAAAAAGTTTATAAAAATTTATAATAAAAGTTTAAAAAAAATCTATAAAATAGTTTATAAAAAATTTATTAAAAAAGTTTATAAAAAAATTATAAATATTGTATTTAAAAGTTTATAAAACAATAAGAAAAAAGTTTATAAATTTTTTCAAGCAAATTAAAATTCTTTACTTTTTGGAGGCATTCGATTCTCCCATTTTGGCAATTCGAGGAATTGTAAATTGCTTCAATTTCCCTCATTTGAGTTACCAAACATGATATTTGAAGGGAATTAAAATGCAAATGCCTCCAATATCCCCCAAATTGCCCCAACCAAACGCCCCCTGAGGTTGTTGTTTTGATGTAAATATTCAACTACTGATGTCAAACTTTTAAATAAAACATGTGTAGCTTATTACGTATCTTTTTACTATAAAAATATTCACTTTATTTTGACATTGGTTTTGATATAACTTCATCACAAATAAATGTCCATCTTTCTATTTTGAGTTGCCTTAAAGGAAAAAATATTCACTTTATTTTTCAATAAATCAAAAAGGATTTTAATTAGTATGAATAATATTTAATTGGTGGATAAAGTTTTGTTTTGGAATGGATGGAGTATATTGAAATGCTCTTAGATCTAGTGTACTAAGGCACAATACAACACGTGAAAGACCATGTATCACGCGAACATTGAAATGAATTGTAAAAGTCTAGAAGACCATGTTGAAAGACAAAAAAATTGGGTATATCATTGATGGATGACCCACGATTGAAAATAAGTGTCATTTTTTGGAAAACAGACAACAATAATTAACTGTGTAATTTTTTATGAGTACAATAATTTTAAGACGGATGTAATATATAAAAACAAACAAATGTGTAAACATTAATTAAACATTGCCTTTTCAATCATAAGATTGTTATATAATTACATTAAGTTAGATTATAACTTTTAGGTTCACGAAAATCATTTGACGACTAACATATTTGTCTCCCCATCCAGATGCAATATTGCTTTTTATATGTGATCCACACTACAAGAAAAAGGCTTTTTAGCGACTTGTGTAGCGACATGTTTAGCGACACATTTAATGCCAGCGACAAGATTAGCGGGCCAAAAGAAGATGTCGCTGTAAATGAGTCGCAGATTTTTGCGACATGTAAATGTAAGTCGCAAAAACTAGCGTCATCAATAACGACATCTACCCATATGTCGCTATTTGATTTAGCGACAAGTATTCATATGTCGCTATTTAAGTCGCTATTATGTGCCATGTCGCTAGTTGTGTCGTTAACTACATCGCTGTTTGGGCAAGTATGTAGCCAAATGTGCACCCATATCCGTCGCTATTTAGCGATGTTATTCTGAGTCGCTATTTACAACCCTAAATCAACGACTTTCTTATTCTATATCGCTATTTGAATCGCTATTCCTAATTCACATTGTTATTAGGATTGTTACACGACATCACTATTTACGTCCCATTTGTTTCTTGTTCCAATCTAAGAACTAAAACAATCTTATATCATAACAAACAGAACATTAGCAATGCTATTCAACCAATTCATAATTACAATCAAACTTTATAAGTTGTGTAGGTTTACAAAAGTAAACTCCAGGTAGTTACACAAAGGATAGTATCCACTCTTAAGGTTTATGGTTTCATATAGTGTAAACTAAAACAATCGAATATCATATTAATGTTTCATGTGGGTCGATTTCGAGTCGCATCTAGAAGTTGTTGAGTTACCTTCCCCATTTCTTGAGCAACTGCCTTTCCTACTTCTTGAGCTACAATTCTTCTTAGTTGTTTCTTATATGATGATTGTGCTTTCACAACTTTATAAGGTTCTGCTCAAGTCTAACTGTATCTAGGGCTTGAACAAGGTCTTCATTATGAAAATTATGGACATATTACTCTTCCTGATTTTGTTGGCGAGCATATCCATCAGCATGTCCAACTCCGTAAGCTGTCCCATTCTTTAATCCAACATGATCAAACCACTTGGGGAACGTTTTGGCACCATTCCCTTACTGACAGAGAGTCCTCGACACCATGTTTTTCATTATACCCTTCCTGCAATAAAAACAAATATAAAGAGGTCATTGTAATGAACATATACCTATTTAAACAAAGATCAACTGTATAGGAACAGTAGAAGATGAAGTTCGGCAATTGTCTGGTACTCTAGTTCTGTATAAGTTAATTTTGGTTGAAATGACCCGTTTTGACCCATAACAATTTAAGACGGGTTTAAGATATATGGCAGACCAATAATTGAGCACTTGCATGATTAGGTATTCAATGCAGCTAGTAAATCTAATTATCTAAAATTCACATCAGTTAGTCAATCTAATTATCTAAAGTACACTCGTACGATAAAAATCAAACAAGTTACAGGCTGAAACACGTCATCTTATCTTCTAGTAAGGGTTGAAACTGACCAGGCCGAGTTGGGTTGATCCACGACATGAAGTTTTACTGTTTTATAAATACTTAATATGCTAATTCTCATCAAAAACCAATACCAATTCAGTAAGCTTATAATAATCCAAATCTCTGAATAATAATAGCGTGACTGGTGCTAAAGTCATGACATGGACTGGCTACCTAGGACTCCCGTCTCATATGTACAGGTAGCAAATGAGAGGGTCTGTTAACAGCTCATAAAGATAATCTTTTAATAGAAGACATAAAAGTTCATTTATTGATCACACACACATAGCAAAGGAATTCAACAGTCACAACAGCACCACTAATAACAGCATAAGCATGGTTAGTGTAACACATTTTGTTAGTTTTCGGATATCAGTTAGCCACATTACGTTTACTTACAGACAACTTGTCTTCATAATTAAAATCTACATTAAAAAAGGTTGTGTCGAAATAAAACTTACCCATGTTACTTTTGCTGCTTCGTCAACAAACATCTTCTTCTTGTTCTGATGCACACGCAGAAAGAGTTCAGAAGCACTAGGCTCTCGACCGAGTTCTTCTTGCTAAACAAGTTAAACAATCAAAAATCAAGTCACTGATATGCATATTAGACTGGAAGTCATCTATAGAAGTAAAGTGATGTTGTATAAGATGTGTGAAAAATATATAAACAATGACCTTTTATTCCCTCCATTAACTGCTGCGGGAAAAAGATCTCATATGTGACAGAGCCCATCTCCTCCCTGACTCTCCAAACAAATGAGTACCCTCGACTCAGAAATATACGCACACAAAAAATACACACGTAATCATAAACACACCTACTCTGTCCCAAAAAACACACACGTAATCAAATGTGCAGCATCACAGTAGCCAAAATGCAAGTGGAAAATGGCAAATATAGTTGCCATTAAGAAGGAAAATCACAATACAAGCTCCATTCACTTTTTTTTTTCCTAAAGTGCAACATCGTAGTAGCCATTCCAAAGCACAAATACAGTGGCAACTTACAGTAGCCATCAAGAAGGAAAATCACAAATACAGTCGCAGCTTAAAAATGGCAAATACAAGACAAGTTGCAACTTAACAAATATCGAAGCACAAGTTCCATAATTTGCATTACAATTAGACAATTACAGTATCCATTCCATGAGTCTTTTTTAGCAAGTTACTGAGTTACTGTTGAATAATATGAAGGACTAAATCTGTCAAGTTTCAAAGTCTTAATAAGTTTAAGTCTTAAATGAAGAAATGAGAAGTTCAGGGGCTAAAGTGAAAGATAGCTGGGTATATATGCTTCTCATCAGCTAGGGTTTCATAATTAGTTGTTCATATCTGGTCTCTCTCTAAATCTTCACATAGTCTTTGTCTTTCTCTTGTGATATCTATCTTGATATCACCGGGTATTTGGTTGATTCTTTGTATCAAGATCAATCTTGTTTGATCTTGTTAATTCCGAAAAGTTGAGTGATATTTGTAGTGAGATTCCCGTGTCTACCTAGTAGAGATCACTTGTTTCTTTATATCTCAGATTGGTAAGCACCCGTTGGGGACTTATCTTCTTGACATTGTTATAATAAAATACACCAAGGGGTGGTTGGTGGGTGTATGCGGTGGATTGTTGTGTGCTCTTGATCATTTTTACATGGTATCGAGCGCACGGTTCTGACCGTGGTTTTGAGATTCTAGGGTTTCTAGGGTTTCGAAGTTTTTTGGGGATTCTTGCAATTGGTGATTGAATTGGTTAATTGAGGCGTTTTCTTAACGTGGTTGATTTGATCTGTTTGGGTTGGATCTAGTGATTTTGTGGGATTCTTGGTTAGGGTTTCTTGAAACCCTAATTTGGTATTTTGGGGGTTTTCATCCCTGGTGGTTTCTTGTTATTTCTTGGGCCTGTTCTTGATACAATCTTACTAGACTTAGTGAATCTAGTGGGTTCTGTATCTCTTTCCTACGTGATATATCACCTGTAAGTACTTCTTCTCTTAAGATAACACGAATTTAGTTTAGAAGGTGCAAACGGGACAGTGAACATCTTGATCTGCCAACCTAGATTGGTACGAATACCCCTCGGCTCGCTGTCCCAGCCTTTCGGTTTGTTGTTACTCTTGGGTGTGAGTTGTAGTTTATATAGTTTGTCATTTTTGTTCATTAGTTTCTTGTTGTGTCTAAGTCGAAGGAGGATAGGATTTGGGCGCCTTGGAAGTTGATTGAGTTGCTTGGTTCTGGTTATTTGTTGGTATTGTTGTTATTGTTCTTGTTGATTGTTCTTGCTGTTATTGTTTGTTGTTGTGATTATTACTTGTTTGTTCTTCTGATTGTTCTTGTTGATTGTTATTATGGCTATGAAGATCAACCTAGTGGTAGTAATACTCAAGTGTTAATTAGTAATCTAGATGCTGGTAATCCTCTTCATATTCAAACTAATGGTAATAGTGGAACTGCTCTTATTCCATTTAAACCGCTTGGAACCGAGAATTATAGAATTTGGTTTGGTGCTATGAAATTGGCTTTGCAAGCTAGGAATAAGTATAGCTTTGTTGATGGTACTTGTCTTAAGGAGTCATTTGTTACTAGTAATGTCTTGTCTGCTCAATGGGATAGGTGCAATGCTAATGTCTTAACTTGGATTATGAATTCTGTGTCTCATGATGTTTATATGGGATTAGTTTATTCTGAAAATGCCGCTTCTTGGCAAGAATTGAAAGAAGCATATGATAAGGTTGATGGATCTGTTATATACAATTTGTTGCAAAAGATTAACTCTGTTAAGCAAGGTGGTAGTTCTGTTGCTGATTACTATCATAGGCTAAATTCTTTATGGAGAGAATTTGATTCTCTAACTAAGTTGCCTAAATGTGTGTGTGAACATAAATGTGCTTGTGAGGCTAGTACTGAGTTAGTTTTGCATCGCAGCTGATGAAACTGATGCAATTTCTTATGGGTCTTGATGATTGTTATCAACTTGTTAGAACGCTTTATTAACCGAGATCCTTTACCGAGGTTAAAGATGCTTATGTCGTTGTTTCTAGGAGGAGTCCAGAGGGATTCCCCGAGTCCTCTAGTGTTTCAATCTAAACTTAATGCTTCTTTTCTTTGTCGCTAAATCATTTAATAATACTAGAAGAATGTATAATAACAGTAATAACACTAGAGGAACTAATTCTAATACTAATAATGCTAATAGAGGTCCTAATCCTAATCTGAATTGTAAAAACTGTGGTAAGATTGGACATACTATTGAAAGATGCTATGAACTCATAGGTTTTCCACCTGGATTTGTTAAGAATAATAATCCGCTTAAACAAAATGGTTTTAGACAAAGTTATAATGCTAATGCTGATAATAAGGTGTCTGAAAAATCATCTACTACTTCATCTGCAAATACATCTTCCGGTTTTACTTCGGCAGATGAAGAAACTCTTGTCTTTGATCAATGATAGTTCTTCTAGAAGCATACATGCCAATATGGCAGGTAGGGCTTCATTCTTTAATGGAAATGTTTGGTTTAATATTAATTTTTCTAAATATTTCTTTGAAAATTCTAGTCTTACTGTTAAAACTATATCTTTGGGATGGATCATAGATTCAGGTGCTAATCCGCACTTGACTGTTTCTCTTGTTGGTATGTTTAATGTTGTGGATATTTCTAGTCTTAAGATTACTTGCATTGACATCCCAATGGTACTCTTGCCACTATAAGTCATGTTGGAAATTTAAAATTAACTAATAATGTGACTCTTTATGATGTTTTAGTGGTTCATGGTTATTGTGTAAGTTTGTTATCTGTTAATAAACTCATTAGAGATAGTAAAATGTTTGTTGGTTTTGATGAAGATACTTGTTATATTCAGGATTTGAAAAGGGAGATTGTTCTGGGACCGGTAGCCATCGATGGATTGTATTTGTTTGATATGCAACCGATAATACGTGGGTGAGTGCAATATGGTCTTGTCTTATAATGTGTCTAAACTGATTTGGCATAATAGATTGGGTCACCACGATCCAGTTTATCTGTTTCTTCAAAAAGATCTTGGTATTTCCAAGAATTCTTCTATTCTATTTGTGAGATCTGTCATTATAGGCTAAGGCATAAGGGAACCTTTTCCTTTGTCTGATCATAAGTCAAAGAATCTTGGTGAACTTGTTCATCTTGACTTATGGGGTCCTTACAGAGTAACAAGTAGAGAAGGATATAAGTATTTTCTCACTATTGTTGATTATTATTCTAGAGCTGCTTTGACTTACTTGATTAAAACTAAAGATGAGGTGTTTGATGTATTTTGCTCTTATATTCACTTAATTTCTAATCAGTTTGGTATTAAAATTAAAACTATTAGATCGATAATGGTACCAATTTATAAATAAGAAAATGAGTGGAATGTTTTCTGATCTTGGTATAATACATCAAACATCTTGTGCTCATACACTTCACAAAATGGATTGTTGAAAGGAAACATAGACACCTACTCAATGTAGCTAGGAGTCTTATGTTTCAAGGGGGGATTCCTTTAAGTTTTTGGTCAGATTGTATTCTAACTGGCAGATATCTTATAAACAGTTGCCATCTTCAGCTTCTAAGTGGTAAATGTCCCTAGGAGTTGTTGTATAAAACTAAACCAAATCTTTCCCATTTGAGGTCTTTGGTTGTCCGTGTTTTGCTACTATTCTAAATAATCATGATAAGTTGTCTTATAGGTCTGAAAAATGTGTTCTTATTGGGTTTTCTTCTACTAAGAAAGCATATAAACTTTTGAGTTTGGATACTAGAAATGTGTTTTTTGCCAGAGATGTGAAATTTTATGAAAATTTTTTTCCTTTAAAAATGAAAACCATGGAGTCAACGATACTAATAGTGTAAATGAGGTTGAACACTTGAAGTTTTTTGATAGTCCAAAGTCTCAAAGTCCCAATGATGAAAGGGAAGATACACCACCAGTTGAGGATGGTAGTATGCTATCTTCATATGATGCTAGTGATAATGAATCTGATACTACTTATATGCATTATGAAGATAGGCAATGCTAAACCCACTTTGGTGACCAACACCGGTCGAGGGCAATTCTAGTCTTGAAAATCGGTTTAGTTTTTCCTCAATGAAAATGTTAATGAAGATGTGCGACACTGTGATAAGAAGATCTAGTAGAGAGTCTAAAACTCCTATTAGGTTCAATGATTATGTGATGCATTCTAAAGTCAGATATGGTATTGAAAAATATGTGAGTTATGCTAATTTGAGTAGGACTAATATGTGCTTTGCTTCTACATTAAATAAATCTGTTGAACCTAAAAATTATGAAGAAGTCTAAAAATCCCATTGGTCCGAAGCTATGAATAATGAAATTGAAGCTTTAAATAGAAACAATACTTGGACTGAATGTGAGTTACCTGTTGGTAGACATGCTATTGGATATAAATGGATATGGAAAATCAAATATAAGTCTACAGGAGAAATTGATAGATATAAAGCCTGATTAGTTGCTAAGGGTTTTAATCAAAGAGAAGGTTTTGATTATGATGAAACCTTCATCTCTGTGTGAAAATGGTTACCGCCGATGTCTAATAAGTATTGTTGTTAGTAAAACTGCCTTTATATCACTTAGATGTTAATAATGCATTCTTATATGGTGATCTTGATGAAGATGTTTATATGCAATTACCTAAAGGCTTTAATGGTGGTGATGATACTAAAGTATGTAAGCTTAATAAGTCTTTATATGGACTTAAGCAAGCTCCTAGGCAATGGAATGCTAAGCTTACTAATGCTTTAATTGAACATGGTTTTGAGCAAAGTAAATTGGATTATTCTTTGTATGTTAAACAAAAAGGTTCAGTGTTTGTTGCTCTGCTTGTATATGTTGATGATATTGTTATCACCGAAATGATGAAGTTGAAATCAATAACTTTAAAAAGTTTTTGAGTTCTAAATTTATGATCAAAGATTTGGGAGAGTTGAAATATTTTCTAGGGATTGAAGTTTTGAAAAATGATAATGGTATTTGTATGACCCAAAGAAAGTATTGTTTGGAATTGTTATATGAGTATGGTTTGTTTTGTACCAAGCCTGTTGATACACCCTTGCTCGAAAATTGCTTTGAGTCAGGTGTTGAAGCTAAAAAGATAAAGTGTTAAACAATATAAATAACTATCAAAAATTGGTTGGTAAATTGATATACTTAACTAATACCGCACTGATATTAGTTATGTTGTTCATTGTTTGAGTCAACATATGCATAAACCTTTACAATCACATCTTAAGGCACGCTCTGAGGGTTTTAAAATATCTGAAAAAATCTCCCCGGTTTAGGTTTGCAATTTAATAAAGAGTCCGATCTTGCTTAAAGCTTATGCACTCGGCCGGGCTAAATGTCCTCTAACTAGGAAATCAAACTGGTTTTGTGTTTTCTTGGGTAACTCTCTTTATTTCTTGGAAAAGTAAAAACAAGCTACTTTGTCTAGAAGTTCATTGAAAGTATAGGAGCATGGCTTCTACTACATGTGAAGTGATTTGGTTGAGCAACTTGTTACATAGTCTTGGTCTTAAAGAGTTGTTACTGTTAACATATTCGTGATAATAGTGCCTGCAATCCGCATTGCCGCTAACTCTGTGTTTCATGAAAACCAAACACTTTTGTTGGATGTGCATTTAGTTAAGAGAGAAGTCACTGGAGTGATTAAAACTGTTAAAATTCATACAGATGTGCAAGTGGCTGATATTTTTACTAAATGTCTTGGTCAAAGACAACATTCTTTGTTTTGCAAAAGTCTTGGTATGTTTGATCTGTTTGCAGGTGTGAACAATTGTGAAAAGAGTTGCGTGCAAAAGTGAAGGATGGAATAAGTACTCCAAATGCAGACTTATCAACTTGTGGAGGGGTGTTGAATAATATGAAGGACTAAATCTGTCAAGTTTCAAAGTCTTAATAAGTTTAAGTCTTAAATGAAGAAATGAGAAGTTCAGGGGCTAAAGTGAAAGATAGCTGTATATATGCTTCTCATAAGCTAGGGTTTCATTATTAGTTGTTCATATCTGTTTTCAGTCTCTCTCTAAATCTTCACATAGTCTTTGTCTTTCTCTTGTGATATCTATCTTGATATCAGTCTGGGTATTTGGTTGATTCTTTGTATCAAGATCAATCTTGTTTGATCTTGTTAATTCGAAGTGTTGAGTGATATTTGTAGTGAGATTGCTGGTGTCTACCTAGTAGAGATCATCTTGTTTCTTTTGTATCATTGTAAGCACCCAGTTGGGGACTTATCTTCTTGACATTGTTATAATAAAATACACCAATGGGTGGTTGGCTGGGTGTACGTGTGGATTGTTGTGTGCTCTTGATCATTTTTACAGTTACATACTAATCATGCATATTGCATTATATACTATATAGTTAGATATTGCATTATATAGTCTCCTAACACAGTGTCTAAATCATACAATCAACAAAACAACGACCGCAATTCTTCCTCACTCTCATAAATCTCATAAACAATACCTAACACCTACAAGTTATATCGGATAATCACGCACTAAAACAGTTACAAACTCTCTATATTTTATCTAAAACAAAATCAGTCATCAGATAAAAAAATCTCATACATCTCAGTGATTACTAACTGTTGCAATCGACTACGTAAGTGAATATCATTTAAGGTAATGAGAATGCGCCATTTCAGCAGCATATTACTAGACGTCTCAACCTAATGTTGCACTCTAAAGCAAAACTATCGCTCCTACCAAACATCGCTATTATTAGACGTCTCAATTTTTGCGCCTAAACTATTTTCAACGCCAAATGTACAATCTATCACTGCTGATATCACAATTCATATGCATATATAAATTCGTCATAATTCAACTAATAATACGTAATAGACACAATAAAAGTTAAAGCGTGATTACCTTATGCGAAAAAAAATTAACCTGTAATTTGATCAATCTCCTCAAAATAACACATCACACAAAGCAAATCATAGCAGATATATCAATTAAAATCATGACTAGAGCATCAGATTTAAAACGTGAATATCGGAGGAGTCGCGGTGGTGTCTCGGTGTGTAGTGGTTGCTGCGATGGAGTTGCGGAGGTGTTGCGGTGGAGTCGCGGTGGTGTTGCGGTGGAGTCGCGGTGGTCTTTTGATGATGGAATTATGGAACCATCACTATTTTATCATCACTGGTGTTTGAGTGCTCAATTTGTATTGTATTATTTGTATAATGTACTAAAAGGCGTACACGTTACTGTAGCAAACAACACATGAAATGCAAACTTTCACACACGTTACTGTAGCAAACCACACATTAAATGCAAACTTTCACAACTTGGCGTAAAAGCCCCGAGGTTTAAGTGGCTACCGCCAAAAGTAAGTCCAAACATTAAACGCAAAGTTTCACAACTTGGCAAAAATAGTCCCTGAGTTTTAAGCGTCGTTGCAAAGTAAGTCCAAACATTAAATGCAAAGTTTCACAACTTGGCAAAAATAGTCCCTAAGTTTTAAGTGTCGCTGCAAAGTAAGTCCTTTAAAGCCAATCCCGCTGCATCGCGCGGGTTTCCACACTCGTAATATACTAAAAGGCGTACACCAAATCCCCCAAAGTAGGTGCATTAAATGCCATCTTTGTCAAAATGGCAAGAATAGTCCCTGAGGTTTAAGTGGCATTGCAAGCTAAGTCCTTTGTAAGTTTGGCAAAATGGCAAAATAGTCCCCGAGGTTTAAATATGGCAACAATAGTCCCTGAGGTTTAAGTGTCGTTGCAAGTTAAGTCCTTTGTAAGTTTGGAAAAATGGCAAAAATTGTCCTTGAGGTTTAAGTGTCGTCACATGACTAAGTCCTTGTGCGCTTTCACAACACTTCCTACTAACGCCGCGGGATCACCCGCCAGTAATATACTAAAAAGCGTACACACTTTTGTGTGCAAACCAAACATTAAATGCAAACTTTCCCAACTTGGCAAAAACAGTCCCTGAGATTCAAGTGTCCTCGCAAAGTAAGTCCAAACATTAAATGCAAAGTTTCACAACTTGGCAAAAACAGTCCCTGAGGTTTAAGCTACGTTGCAAGGTAAGTCCTGTAGAATTAATTGCTAACTATAGCAACCTGGCAAAATTAGTCCCTAAGGTTTAAGTGTCGCTACAAAGTAAGTCCTATAGCAACCTGATAGATAGATAAATATCCCAATTAAAAACGAAGTTACATAAATTACCCTTATATTATTGTGAAGTTTTCTTTTTGGCATCTAATTTATAATGCTATCTATGCTGTTATCTTATTTTTAGCTTAACACCTCTGCAATAATTTATAGAGCTATGCTACACCCACACAAGTTTTACACAAAAAAATCCACAAAAATGATGTGGCATGCCTCTTAGCCACTCAATGCTTCACTATTAATGCTCCAACATGAGTGGCCAAGAGGCATGCCACATCATTTTGTGGATTTTTTTTTGTAAAACTTTTGTGGTTGTAGCAAAATTCTAATTTATAATGCAATAGATGTTACAGAGGAAATATAGACATATGTGAAGTCGTTAAGTTGCGACATAAATAGCGACTTGTTTCAAGAAAGTCGCAAGTTAGCTACTCATTTAGCCACGTGTATTTGGATGTCGTCCAATTAGCGACTTGGTTTGCGATATGGTCTTAAATGTCGAAAAAATAACGACATAATCTGTGACACAATTTGCGACAACGTCATTTGAAAACATATTGCGACTTACTTTGCGACATAGTTTACGAGATTGACAAAGTTGGAGTCGCTAAAGTGTCGCTAACGTGTCGCCAACTTGCGACTTGATTGTATATGTCGCAAAAACACGTCGCTAAAAGGCCTTTTTCTTGTAGTGCCAAAGTGGATGAGTTATCGGTAAAGAAAAACCTTCTCGTGATGCAACTCTAATATAATGATTACCATTCACTTGGACAATCACAATGATCTCATATGAGTCTGATAGCGGTGGACTGCACCAAAGAGGAAAACTCGTAGTGCAACCTCCATCGTTGGATAGGCTTACAACAACTTTGTTATACGTTGAAGCAATTACCAATCCTGTGTTTGGCATTTTCATCCATTCTCTAGCAGAGGTCATGATACTATAGATTTGGTTATAATCTCTAGTTCCAAATATAGACTTGTATTGTTGTTGGCGAGTGAGCCACATACATTGACGAATCGATTGTGTAAGCCATAGCTAAATATATACCACATTACACATTATTGATTCATTAATTTTAATTGAGGTCTTCCCCAATTCAAGATTTATCAATAAACGCATGTGTAGTCACTTAACAATTAATGCACATAAACAATAAGCTATGACAAAACATGAATGTTTTCAACATGGATTCGACATAACAATAATTATTATGTCGCAAGATCACTTACAATTAATGACATAACAACAAGTATTCATTAATTAACACATAAAAAATTGAATGCAATTTTAGTGTTTCTACAATTTACAAAACCTTTTTTACAAATGAAAGAGGGCATTCGGCCCTAATTTAAGTAAATTAGGGTTTCAAGATTTCAATTATTGCTTTTATACAATACAAGATTCATTTTTTATGTGTTTCAGTAATTAATTACACAATGATAGTTCATTGTATCACCCTTTAACTGTGTCAAAAATATTTTTGATTTTTATACCATTAATTTTTGGCTAAAATAAAAAGAAAAAAGTAAACATTTATTAGAACTTATGGCTAACAACTACCAAAGTTCTAGGAGTTTTTTGATTTTATAAGGTTTCTGTATTTCATTAAACTAGACGAGTACCCGCGCCTAGCGGCAGCGATATCTAGTTTTCTGCAAAGTTCCGACGAACCATAAGTTTCTTTCAACAAACTATATTTGTAGCATTAGAGAATCGCTTTTGAATAACTACAATTCATGCGGGTTGCATACTTGGCAAAGATAAATATATAGTTTTAAAAAATTATGTGGAGTCGATCTAGTGTGTGAGTATATTTTCTAATAGGATTGTTTTAAGTTATTAAGATTTTTAGTAATAATAGATTCAAGCATTACAAAGAGCAACGGTATTATGCAAATTGGTAATATTATATTGTAGTTTATAGGTATAGCCAACATGTGTGACCATTTTTTCTTGTTTTGTCGATAATTTAAAGTGTGATAACTATTTTTGTACATGTGTAGCGCTTTATCATTTGGTGTGTGGCTTTTAAAATTGTAACTTTGCAAATTGGATATCACCATATAAGATTATTTTGTACTATCAATTTGTATAGATATTTATGCATTGTTCAAAGTTATTTGTTTGAGGTACAAATAATTATCGCTAAAGATAACAATACTATTTATTTTTTGTGATTTTAATAAACTTACAAAACATTATTGATACACCTTTGGACAAAGTATACAATATATATTAACTTTTAAACGACTATTCATATATGCTAGTCCCTTAAATGGTGCAAGAGCAACATTTTTTAAAATAAATTACATGTGTCAAAGCAAAATAAACCAAAACTACAATTACTTGGTCTCTCATTTAAAAAATTGTCACGGGTTCCACAACTACTTCATCATTTCTCATATAATTTTGTCAAATTTTAAACCCGATTTCACCTGGTGGTTCAACGTTGAACCGCTCCGATAAAAAACAGGTCGATTAAACCGAATCAAACCGATAGGTTGGGTCAAAAAATGTCAAATTAAACCGTCACCCGTGGGTTTGAAGCGTCCCGGGTCAACCCGGTATCGGTTTCAACGGGTCAACCCGGTATCAATTTCAATTTATTGTTTTTAATTTGGTAGATGTGCTTTTAATTGGGTGTACAATGTGAATAAATTATTGTACTTTTAGGTAATGGGGTGTTTTAATAAGAGTATTAATTATATTATTTATTTCTCTCTCCATTGATCATGTTTTCAACTTTCAACTTTCAACATTTTTCACTTTTTCCACTTTGACCATTTTTCCATTTTATATAGTATAGATTTTATGGGTAACACCAACCAAAGTACACTCGTATTTATTAAAAACTCATTTTGGCAAGAATTCAGGTCTTTGAAAAAAGCCTACCACATGTAGCACAAATATCCATCGGTAACATAAACTGCCCGAAAACTCGTATTCATCACTTGTTTCAACTTTTGAAGTTTTGATGCATCTGTTCTCTAGTTTCATCTCTACCAAATGTTTAACCTCCTGGTTCTTTTACAACTAACCTTGTATCACCTCACATTATAACTTTAAGTTAGTCACCGAAGAAGATAGTTTGGTGGTGTTGGTCAAAAATTTTAATGAAATACATCAACCTATCTCTAAATGATAAACTATCTACTTTGGTTACTGTATTTTATAAGTCTATCGTCGAAGAAGATACTTAAAATATGTTTATAAAAGATTAAAACGAAAAATAGGTGATCGATGTATATATGCATGTCCACATGAGAGAAAATGTATACCTAATAATCACCCTCATGGCTCATTTTTCTATATAAATGACGCTATGATGCATGTAAATATGTTGTTATACATGGGATTCAATCATCTCATGGCTCATGGGTGCCTGATTAGTCCTCCTAGATAGTTCCACACATGTAAATTTGTGAGTTATATATGCAACAAATCCTTGATGCCTCCATGGGTCAAACTTCAAAAAGGTGCATATGCATGCCTCAACAACTCGAGAATAACGTGACAGACATATGTTAGCAAAAGTACTACTTTCATACTGTGATAAAATTTAAACGTATAGATATTGTGGTTAACCACCATCAAGGTAGCCTAGTGCCCTAGTGGTGAGCTAACCTGATGTTCTTATTAACTTCTTATAAAAGGATTCAAACCTCACTAGTGGCATAAACCGGCCGAGCCGAGCCCAAGCTCAACAAGGCTCGCACTCGGCTCGTTTAGCATTGGAGAAGCTTGAGCTCAAGCGAAGCTTGTTTCGAACCTTATTTGTAAAGCTCCAGTTTGGCTCATGGGCTATTTTTAAAAGTTTGAGCTCTTTAATTAATTTATGAAGTTTACGAATTTTGGATATTAATATTTTGTTGAAAGAGAAAAAGCATTAGCAATAACTTGAGCAATTTTGAATCATTCCAACCAAGGTTGTCAGGATCGGGATCCTACCCAGGATCGGGATCCTACTTAGGATCGTTTTTGGCTTTGCAAGATCGTAATCGTAGGAATCGGATCGGGATCGTAAGATCTTATCAAAATATATATATTTTTGTATAGGGGTTGTAGTTTTATATTTCTATATAATATTTCATATGATAAACGAATCTAAATGAATGATAAAAGAAAAAATTGTATGTTCAAGTACGGTAATAGTATTGCAATGCATACTTGCACAAAGTTACTACATATGTGCACGGTGCACCTACTTTAATGTTTTTTTATTATAAGTTTTTCGTGATAACATTTATGCAAAAAGATAGTGTTAATTTATTAGCATGTGATTCTGTAACTTTTTTGTTACAATATATAAATTAATGCAAGAAGATAAAAGAATTTTATCCGAAAATGAAATGAAATAATTTATAATAGAGGGCAACACATTTTTTTTCTTGATGGCCAAATAAATTAAATTAGAATATTCTGATAATATTACTGAATTTTTTTTCTTGATAACCAAATAAATTAAATTAGAATATTCATGCTTTTATATGTAACATAAAAAAAAATATGAACAAAATTGGGTCAAGTATGTCAATAGTTTACTACAAAAACAATTTCTAAATAGTCCATAAAAACATAATGATTTTACACTCGTTAATCTTGCAAGAGACAATTAATTAACAACAGCAAAATAATAATTTTTTTAAAAAATTCTTAGTCATTGGGCTTTAAGACATGTACTTCATAAGTTAATATACCAAAAGCCAAAAGCCAAAAAAACTAATAATAGGCGATCCTATACGATCCGATCCGATCCTACGATCTTAGGCGCGATCCTACAATCCTGCTGCGATCCTACCTGGATTACGATTTTGTTAAGATCCTGATCGTTTTTTTGTGTAGGATCGTAGGATCGTACGATCCTACGAGCAGGATCACGATTTTGACAACCTTGATTCCAACAACAAATTAAAAGAACTAGTTTTTCTATAACTTAGAAGATTTTACATAAGTGCAATGAAGATGTTCAACCTACCTCCTTCCTTTTATCATGTTTGATTTGAAATGTATGCAGAGCCGTATATGAGGGTGTGCGAGATGTGTTGTCGCACAAGGCCCTCTAGATTATGACGGCCTAAATTTTTTTTATATAATATGCATATTTTATAAAAGTGACTATAAGTATATGATTTGAGAAATTGCATTGAAAAATGCTAGCCGAAGTACTTTGAAAATGATTATTTCACATTTTATCTTTTTAGAAAATTATTTACTTTCTATTTTAAGCCTCATTTTTGTTATTAAACTGAATTATGTAGAGAGCCTGTGTAAATTCAGAAATGGTACTAAATGTATGGCCAACAACTACGAAAGTACAAGGAGATTTTTGACTATATAATCAACCAAAGTATAAAGAGTTATCTTATTAGAATTTATGGCCAACACCAACCATAGTACATAGAGTTAATTCATTGAAAAAGCACTTTGCAAGATGTTAGCCATGCATATATGTATTTGAAAAGGCTAATGATTTACACACTAAAAAAATTATTTGCACACTCAAAGTACAAGTATTTGATGCAGAGTATTTAATAATATACAAGTATTTAATGCACATATAAAGTGTTTCAATCAAATTTCAAAATGTGTAAATCAATTCCATTTAAAAAGCCTACAAAGAGTTATACCCAAATGTTTTTTACTTGTTTCTACTGTTGATGACCTTTACTCTAATTTCTCCTCAACCAAATATTTTACCTTCTAGTTCTTTTGCAACTAACCTCTTAAAACATGATCAGCCATTTTCCTCCATCAACCTTAATATCTTCTTCAAAATTCAAAAGTAACAAGAGATGACAAGTCTCAATCATCTTAAATGATTTACTAAAATGTCAGCACTAGCTTATACTTTGACATTTACACATGTATATATATTAAAAGATGCATTTACACTAGTACGTAGATGTCCCTATTCAACCATGCATTGTCATTTACCCCCGTCAATTTTAAGAAAAAATACAACAAAGGTAACTTTACAATCAATGTATCCCAACGGCTCCACATAGTAAATAATTACAGGCTCCGTTGGTGTTTGCTTTTCACGTTTTTGTTTTGTTCTATTAATTTATGACCATCAGAAATAAAGAGAAAGAAATGAGATATCATTAAAGCTGGCCAATAACCGTCTTAAAGAAATGAGGCAAGTGAACCATGTTGTTTGTTATACAACTCAAAATTTTCTATACTTTTAATTAGTGTAAGCTAAAATACGCATGCTATATGCTAGAGATTTCACTCTCATCCGTTGTACTTAAATATTTTTTTAGAGTAATATATTTTACCCAGAAAACTCCTCTTTACCCAAAATAAAATAAAATAGCAAAGCGTTATCATCGGTCGTGCGGGATATGCTCTTACAACCCACTGTTTCTTTAGGATGCTAAATGATCGTTCCATATATTTCCTTGCTATTTCGTGCGTGTTCTTATACTTTATTCGCTTTGTATCATCGACCCAACCGTGAAATGCACCTCATAAGAACAGACCATTCCTGATATATCTCGTGAGTAAGATAATATCCCTTTTTATAATCCACATCGTTAGCACAAATGGAACATCCGGTGCTTTCTCGAGTTATAGTTAGTTGAAAAAGGCGACACGCGTATAACGTTCACGCGTCGTTGTTCGCTCGAAGACACCAAATCCATAAATCTTGGGAGGCAATCATTTCAAATAAAATGAATGGATCTGATTTGTGATCACCCTACAATATTGAGCACGCAATGCATTTGGGTATTTAGCCCACAACAAATTCAGACAATCAATGTTTCCGTTATCCCATGTCATCCGAGGAAACCCATGTTTCTGCTCGTAAAAATCATACAATTTTTCTATATAAGTATATGTCGGCTTTCACAAAAACTCGTTTCCATATAATCCCATAATACCCTTACCAAAAGCATCGACAAAATCACGGGATGTTTTTGCACCCGTTTGGAGATATTCATCTAGAGCACATGAACAATGCCTTAGGCCAATTAATGAATTGCGGAGCACTTCATCAATGGGTAAATGATAACTCTTCCCGAACAATCACTAGTTTGTTGAAAATACGGATCATGGTAAGTTATTTCTTGAACAATGCGTGTGAATAGCCTTCGGCTCATTCGGAACCGTGTACAGAATATTTCTTCGTCATATGTTGGGTTAAGTAAGCCACTACTGATCATGAGCACCGTAACGATATTTTTCTATCGGGTTTCGTGGGTTTTTGGGTTTAAAGATGAAGCTTTAATAACCATAATAATGGCCACCGTAAAAAATGCTAGATCGCAACTAACTTCATCTTCATCATTCGAGGATGTATAAAAGAATAGATCGGAAGACATTTGTTTTAGATGAAATGTGTAGAGTGTATAAGAAAGAATGTGCTTGAAACTGGGTATAAAAATAGAGAAGTAATGTAGATTTATAAGGTAAACAATGTTTAAATTTTAAAAGTTTTTTTTTTCAATGCCAAACGGTCAAATTTTAGGTTTTTTTGTGCATCAAACTCGGTCGGCTAGCCGACCTTTTCCTTTTTTTTTCTCCTGACCGAATGACCGAATTCTCACGACCAAGTGTAGCAAGGGGGACGAGTCCATGCATGGCGACCGACCAACTATTTACCCCTTATTAGGCTAGTAGCAATGGGTCGGTCGACCCTTTGGGTTGTGCCAAGGTTGCCTTCGGTTGCCCCATTGTGGCACCAAGGTTGTGGTTGGTTGGGGTACTCAATTTGGACAAACTAGTTCGTGGTCACGACCGAATTGTATGCACACAAAAATCCAAATATTGTTACCGTTTCATATTTAAACAAATAAAAAAAACTTTTTTTAAAAAAACTTTACCACTTTTACATCCTATAAATAGTAACTCAAACACACTTCTAAACACACAATTTCAAACACAATTCAACCTCAAACTACTCATCAACACAAGATTATTATTACTTGTCGTCTCTCCCATTCCGTTGAAGATATGTAAATGTACGTTAAAAAACAATGCGAAGAAGACGATGAGGCTCGAAAAAAACGCTATTATAGACGTTATCAAACTGTTTGAGCAGGAAAGGGCAGAGAAGCAACGTATGAGAGAAAGCTACACGATTTGCAACGACATTACGCCTAAACGAAAAGCTGTGATCAATTTTTTTTTATGGATGAAGCCCGCAAAGACGAAGACATTGCTGATACGTTGTGCGGGTGTGTTCAACAAATGCAGAACAACATCAGCATCAAAATCAGTTGGAGCTATCGGGAGAATAAAACCGATGGTGTAGGTGCATCAAGTTCGTCTGCTGGATTTGTTGGGCAACATGTACTAGACGCGAAATGTTTGGCTCACATCGAGGAATTTGCCGGTTATCGGTCTTCTTCGTATGATTCTGCATGCAGGGAGCATTCAGATTAAGATTTATGATTTATGTATTTCGTATCGTTTTTATCTTTAATATATTAATGTTTTTATTTAATATTGTAATGTTTTTATTTTTAATGAATTTTAAATTAGTTGTTTCAAATGTTTGAATTTAAAAAATAAAAAATAAAAAATAAAAAAATATTAACTAAGTCACCACTGTGACAACTAGATCGTCGCCAGGTTATCGGAAAAAGAAAGTTCGATGTGACTGAGTCATTAGTCACCACTCTACCAGCCATACAACTAGTCAAACACTTGCACTCACCCCTCTTTTGCTTATCTCCTCTTTTATCTACACAACAAAACTACTACTCTTTTTCCTTCACTGATACTCAACTACTCTTACAACAACTAACACACATCCCAAATCAAATCTTTCTTCTTTTGTCGTATTTTGAATCACAAGCACACAACTCTTACAAGATTCTTGTTGTTTTGAAGCACAAACAAACAACCCTCAAATCAAAAGATGGTGATATCCTACAATTCGAGCAACTTTTTCTTGGATAAAGATACTAGGCCGAAAATTATTCCGGTAAATATTCACAAAATTTAAGCCCTTGTCTGGTTTCCAAAATTTATGCTTATTACTAAAATTGTTGTTTTAAAGTCACTTTTCAATATTAATTTATTTATTTATGGTCTAAAAAGTGGTTAACATAGCCATAAATTAGTTTAGTTTTGAATTAGGGTATGTTACTATATTTTATTTTGATTTTAATTTTATTTTATGCAAGTTGGAAGAAAAATGGCAAAAATGGGTCCCTGCCGTACCGATTATTACACAACCTATCTCACAAAAAGTGCAAAACCTATCCCTTAGGTTAACAATCCGATTACAAAAATAGTTCCCGAGTAACACAAAGCCACGTAAATAGTCTTTGCAAGTTAAATGACTTACGAAAATCATCCCTATGAGAAAAGTTACATAAATTATCCATGCCATTACCTTACTTTATGAAAACCATCCTTAAGTTCAAAATTTAATCAAATTCTTCTTTCGTTTTTTTAAGTTTACATAAATACTTTTAACTTTGCATATGTGCGTTGTACCATGTGTGCATTACACTTGTTTTCTTTTTTAAAAGTAACTTTTTAAGTATTTAATGTTGTGTGTAGGTTACTCACGATACATATATACCTTGAGAGTTTTCATATAAATACCTTGATAGTTTTGAGGCATTGGATCTTCCGGCCCAATACTTAGAGCTTTACACGATGATTTTAAACTCGATGCACCCAATAGGATGCAAGCAAAAACTCAATGTGTTCATCGTCTTCGTCACTCTCGAGTTATCTCATCTCATTCAGATACTTAGTGTATCTATCCAATTACTCATTCTTTATGTCAAAACCATCTTTGATACTAGCCGCAAGTCCTTCGCGCCTCCCTTTTAGAATACTGGCCTTTGTGAATTTCAATATCTGAACAATGTCCCTGGCCATAGTAACCTGTTCTCCAGCATGTCAACTTCCATATCATCCTCTTCCAGCATGCCAACTTCCAAAGTAACATGTTCCAACATGTAATCTGTTTCCTCCAGTGTCACCATTTTTATATTCGTTACAGTCATCTTCCTTCTCAAAATCAAGCTTTTTATAGTCGGCGGGAGGGCTATAACAATATGTGTGTTCACACTAAACTTATCATCATCACCCGGAAGAACAAGTTCAAGTGAGACTTCATCATAATGTTTGCCGACTGCCATAACTACATTCTTAATCTACAAAGGAAAAAACATTGCATTAACAAATGCTAGTAACAACTATCTTAGCACTTTCTCTTAAAAGACCAATAAAACATAATACCTCGTTTGCTAGCTCAATAGTAGGACGCACATCACAAGTACTTGCGTTTTACATCCCAACTCCAAATCAATTCTCTTAAGCATAGCAACAACAAGTCCTATGCTTAGAGAATTGATTTGGAGTTGGGATGTAAACTCCAAGTACTTGTGATATGTCCTACTCTTGAGCTCGCAAACGAGGTATTATGTTTTATCGGTCTTTTAAGGGAAATTGTAGATATTTGTTAGTTATTAGCATTTGTTAATGCAATGTTTTTTTAGATTAAGAACGTACTTATGGCAGTCGGCACACATTATGATGAAGTCTCACTTGAACTTGTTCTTCGGGGTGATGATGATAAGTTCAATGTGAACGCACATATTGTTATATGCCTCCCGTCGACTATAAAGAGCTTGATTTTGAGAAGGAAGATCGCTCTAACGAATATAAAAATGGTGATATTGGAGGAAACAAATTACATGTTGGAACACGTTACTATGGAAGTTGATGTGTTGGAAGAGGATGACATGGAAGTTGACATGCTAAAACACGTTACTATGGCAAGGCACATTGTTCAGATATTGAAATTCACAAAGGTCGGTAGTCTAAAAGGGAGGTGCGAAGGACTTGTGGCTGGTGTCAAAGTTGTTTTTGACATAAAAAATGAGTAACAGGATTGATACACTAAGTATCTAAATGAGATGAAAGATACAAAACTCGAGAGTGACAAATACGATGAAAATATTGAGTTGGTGATCCGGGAAGATAGAGTCAAAACTCGAGACTCATGAAGACGATGAAAGCAATAAGTCAGAGTATAAGATAATCTATACGGCACCCAGGAAGAGTGAGGCTATGGATCAAACCAATGAGTTATCGAATAAGATTATTGCTACAAAACCCCAGGAGGGTTGCATAGATTGCTTACACCAGGTTTTAGTCTTTTACTCCTCATTAACAGACAAATTCAGACAATTCAAACCTCAGATTTTGGAACCAAAGAATATGATTTTTTTTGGGCAATTAAATATCTCACAATTTATACACCACAACCATCTCACATGTCCTACGTAGGACTTGAACCCACAACCATTTGGTTAACAAGCCCTTTGGTCCAAAGAATATGATAATGAGGAAGATAAGGTTTTCAAAGTTCTATCTATCCTGGAGTGTTTGGAAGGCACAGAAAATCAGGTGATCATATATGTGAATCCGAGTACGGATATGACAATGTTGAAGTAAAAGCTTTATAATGCTGGCTATGATGTGGTGATAACAGTAGCATAACCCATGCTGCTCAAACGGAAGACAGATGATGAAAAACTACTCGAGTTTAAGCTTCGAAAAGCTTATGTGCTAATTACATCGGACCATGTTTTCACCCCTGGTTGTTTTGACCAATCCAAGGTACTGTTTATTACAATAATAATGATTTCAATAAGGGGTTGCGTGCTGAGCCTTAGAACTTGCGTTCACACTTAACTCTTATTGTAATTGAAAACTTTCGTATAAAATTTTAAGCTTAATTGATTTTTTTAAAATAAAAAAAGAAATAAAAAAAAAAAAAGAAAAGAAAAAAGAAAAAAATCAATAATATTAATTACAATTACGAATATTTGTTTTTCCAGGTACATTCAGTGACATTTTATGATCTTCCAATGGTACTCAATGTACCAATCCAAGGTACCACTGGCTTGTAACCCAGGCAAGCAAGGGGTGTGAAGAAGGTTTTTTTATTATTGTTATCTGCTTAACTTTTGCAGGCTGTGTATTTCATCATGTGAGTCGGCGGCATGAGGGCCTGATGCTTCATATTGAGAAGCACTTGGGGAGAACCTCCAAACAGCTGAGCTCGATTGAAAGGGATGATGCATAGTTTTATAATACAATGCTTATGGAAGACTCAATTAATTTTGAACGCTCGCTAAAGGCTAAACATGCTGTTTACTTGGATTTCGGACTGAGGCTGAGTCCTTTTTAAAGAGTCTGAGTAGATTAAAGAGTCGGAAGACAGTTATGGATTTTGATGATGAAATGAAAAAGGTGCAGAGGTATTTCTGTATTGGTCTTTTTGAAGAAAGTTAGGAGGCCTTCCTTTGACACTCTCATAGTTTTGGTGATATGTTTGAGATTTTTTGCATACTCCAGTAGCCTCTTATTATAGTATCACTTTTGTAGTGTGTTTTAATAGGATAGAGATCATGTGTTTCCATTTTATATGATTTGCTAACCGTTGAGAAGAGTAGCCATCATATAAGATGACTGATTTGACCTTGTCATTTTCCTTTGAGATGTACGTGTTCACTTCGATTTGGATCTTGCTTAGATACTCTATTAGGTGATTCCACTTCATTTGGTTGTGATTCTTTTCATTCATATCGGATATTTCAATGTGACAACTCGTAAATTCCTCGATGCGTAGTAATTGAAGAAACGTCGATTAGAGCGATCGTTTGATTTAATTTGAGATACGAGTCGTGTTATATATCCTTTTTATTGGAAAAATTATTTTAAATGAAATGGCGTAACTCCCGTGTCACGAATCATTCGTTTTCTAGTCAAAACGAGCCCCGAACCTATTATAATGAAAGTTTTACGAAGTTACATCTAGGGTCCTTGTGTTACGTTTCACCTTCACCCTTGTGTTTACTCAAATTGCAACAATGGTCCCTCAAAGGGTATAAATACCCCCACACTCACACTTTCTCTCATTTCCTTCACTTACTTTCTCTCTCTAATAAACACACACACAATTATCACTCCTCTCTCTCTAAGTTTTCCGGCGATCCCATCTAGGGTTCCGGCGCCGCCACTTTTTCCGACCATCTCCTACATCAACACCACCCATCCCATCTTGTAGATCGGGATCTCGTGGTTTTATTTACATAACACACTCGCGTTCAAACTTACACACGCGCCTCAGATCTTAAAACTAAGAATCGGACTATTAATTTTTGTGAGGGTTTACGTTTTATTTTGGGGTTCCAAGCTTGGTATACGAGTTGTACTCGTATGGGACACCAACCCACTCGTTTCTTCTCTTTTTCCTCTCGGTAAGCCCCAAACGCCCGTTATTAATTTTATTTTGTTTTAAACGAGTTCATATATAACTTGTGTTATGTTTTTCATGGAGCAAAAACATATAAAACATTTTAAATCTGGTCGTATAGTACCAAAAATATATACATACGAGTTATTTGTGTTATTTTTCGTGGACTATTAAAGTAAAAACAAGATTTATGAAATGATAACAAGTCACTCATGTGGTAAGGTAACGAATACAGGATCGTTGTGAGATTTGGTCTCGATTTGTAGTTGAAAAATCATGTTGATGTGCTCCTATGGTATTAAGAAAATTTTAGGTTTTTGTTTGGCTGTCTTGGAGGTGTAAACGAGTCGGGAACTTAGTGAATTGGGAGACTCAGTGAGTCGGAACGATGGACTCATCCGGGTCGAGGTTAACTCGGGTCAGACCCGCCTGAGTATTGTATCGAGTTAATTTTTGTTGCTAACTGTTTGTTAAATATTAGGTTAAGAACGTGTCTAATAAATACGTGATTTTAAATACCGAACTAATGTATTTTGAGTTGGCTTGGTTTGTGTCAAGACATAAATTAAAATAAGATATCGGAATTAACAAAATGGTTGACGGTATAGATCAAATGGTAAACTTATAGTACGGATAATGGCATAGATAATAGACTAATTGGAAATACGCAACAAGTTAATTACATATCAATATTAACCATTAAGGAAACGTTGAACCTGACGGCTCGATATTGTAGCAAGTTAACTACACAATTATACCGGAATAAACAGGGTTAGACTCTAGAAATTAATGGACAAGCCATTTATAAAACGACTTTCTATACATTAAGAATTAGTTATGTATTTAATAGGCGATATCGGATATGACATATACGTTATCACTTATAAGGTTCGATTTCGTTTTATAAATTAGAATATCATTTGATATACAAGTTATATTTGGTTATAAGATGTACCTTATTAACTATTTGGAATTAACCGAGTACAATATATTAGACTCGGAAATGAGTTTAATATATTCGTTTCGCGATATGCTTACGTATTCCATTTCCAACATTTGAACTAAAAATGAGATGTTTATCTATATATTGTCAACAAATACGGTTCTATTTAGTTCAAAACTCTCATTAACTACGATAATAACTTGTATTTTATAAATACAAAATATATTTTATAAACTTGTTGATAACAGTTATAATGATTAGTGTGTTGTACTCTATTAAAGCTTTTGGTTTAAATGAGTTAGTATAATTGTTTTTACGATAAAACCAAATATTCCGTTTTCACATCTAAGTTGCTATCGAATTATATAACTATATATATATATATATATATATATATATATATATATATATATATATATATATATATATATATATATATATATATATATATATATATATATATATTATTGACGGATATGGTTTAATCTATTATAAACCCTTATTAGATCACGATGGTAACTTCGTGTTTTATAACATATGTTAACTTTTATAGACTTGCTTGGAAATATTATTTTGATAAAATAGCTTATTAAAGTCATAATGGTTTGGGAATAAATTAATGTCGCTTTATAGTCACTATTCTATACCTATATGAAGTAATTTGGGTAAACTTGTATGATTATGAATAACGATTGAGAAACCTTTATTAATTGAGCGATAAATGGAAACTTGTCTTTTATTACTAAACATGTATGTTTGAGGATTATTGGGTAAATTACCAAAACTCACTAATTAACCATTTAATTGTCAATAATAGATGTTGCCATTTCCTAGTCTTGGACTAGCTTGAGTATGTCGGTACTTCGACTTTGTCAATGTCTTTTCTGTTAGGCGTGAGTTATGGTCGGTATGTCTCAACTTTGTCGATGTTTCTCTTCGCCCAAGCGTGAGTTGTCGCGTCAGGCGTCTATGTTTCTACCACCACTGCACTTAAACGTTAAAACAAAACTTTTGAGATATTAATTATGAACTTTTGGGAACGATAATGTACTTTTGAAAGTAATGACTTGAATGATCCACGAAAACTACAACACATTACTTTCTATTGATTTCTTTATCGTATGAGTTGTATTCTAAGAATATCGATATGCGCGTTAGGTTGCATCACAACTATTCTATTGTACTCGTCGTACATTCTTTTGGATGCCATGGATATTAACTTTAGATGCCGGGTCGTGTCAATAGTGAATAGTGCATTCTTTGTGGCAAAGGTGAGTTTCATAGGCCCACTTTATCTACGTTTTAACTATATTGTGGTGAGAATCATGCTACTATTTTTGAACTGTTAAAACTATTCTGGATTTGCTTATATGTTTGTTGTTTAGATAGATGTCGCGGTAGTTGTTGCCTTAGACTAGGTTGAACCGTTGCCTAGCTAAGAATAGACTTCTACCTCGACCTAGTCCGGGGTTGGCAATTGTTCTAGAGGTTGCCACAGTCTTTGGACTAGAGTCGCGGCCCAGTAATCCACGGATGCGGGATATGGTTATATGGTTGGTGATCCGGTAGGATGGGGTTATTGTGTTATAACGGTATTTATCTATCTTAGGTCTTGCATAGCAAATCAACTCTTTGAGTCCACTATGATTTTATTGGAATTAAACCTATGAACTCACAGTAAAGGCGACCTTTTTAGCATGTGTTCTCGGATTAAGGCGACAACTCACTATTGGATGACGACGGCAGGGGCATGGTCATAGGCGACTCTGATGAATAAACGGGATCGCTTTAATTATCTTTTGGGCCTATTTCCGCACTACTTTCATTAATGTTAATTATCTTTTGAGCCAAGGTTTTAGAGAACTGGGTATATTTTCGAAACCTAGACTATAACCACTTTTCGAAAACCTAGCCCTATGACCGCCACGTGCCTGCTTGCCGAGCTGAAGCCTCGCGTATGACTTGTTTAAGGAGATAGATGATTGGGAACACATTAGACGAATTGATTGATAAGATGATTGATGACGAATTGATTGAAAAGATGATTGATGACGAATTGATTGATAAGCTGATTGATGAGATATTTATGGCTTATTTGATGAACGGTTTGATTAACACTTGATTGAGCGTATGCCCTGTTAGTAGACGATTTAAGTCTGCCTATCTTAGCATTTCACATGCTTATACACACGATAGCATGTCCTCATGCTTACGGATACCCATAAGCATTTCCATTTGCTTATGCACATCTATAAGCATGTCCTCATGCTCATACATCACGTGAAAACATGTCCTCATGTTTTCGTACACACTATACCTTTCACAGAGTGTGGAGTCCTAAACCTTAAATTTATAACACTTAGCTTATATTAAGTAGTTGCCCTGGATAGTTCCAAAACAACAGAGAGAAAACTTGGTACGAATATACCCAAATACGTGAAATCTATTGGAATGTACTTGGAAGATTAAAGTGAGCAAATGAACACAGAATGTGATAACCAATAATTCAACATTATTTATCAATAATGTGGATACTCTCAAAGTATCGGTTCGCATGAATTCTGGCGTAATCTCACCACTTGATTTAAAACTTGCATATTAGTAGTGGTCGTGGAAATGATTTGGGAATATAAAGGAAATGGTGCTATTATAACTAAGTCAGGGAGTCACGAGCGAGACCTTTTGTCTCGTAAACGTGAGTTCCACAGTTAAGTTTTGATGAACACGAGTCTAAAACGCGTTAAGGCTAATAAAGCATGTAAACTGGTGTGTTGGTATCGTGTGTGTGTCATGTTCACGTGTTTTGCATCTTATCATGTTTATGTGCCCTTGATCATAACTAGAAGATGGATTATAATGATTTTGATGATGTCGATTGGTGATGGTCTCGTGTCACGATTTTGAGTCGAAACCTTCGTAAACCGTTGTTTTATTCTTTAAAATTTGTCAAACAAGTGGTAATTGGTTTTGATTATTAATAATGAGTTCATGTCCGTAAGTGTTATAATGATATGTGAAACCAGTAAGTGTTTTCAAATAATAAATTGGACTAACGTGTGATTATTTGGTTAACGTTGAATCATTGGTATGAATCAGATTTTTGAAATCGGACGACATTTCAATTAACAGCCTTGATTGAATAACAAATTAATTGTGATGTTTTGGGTAATTGGTAAGATATTGACAAACATTAGATTTGATACCCGTTAATTGGTTGTGTTTGGGAATTGAAAGAGTCAATTAGAAGTGTTTAATGGTGTTGGGTATGTTTGACTTTCGGTTTAGATGGCGAGATTGGTATGAGATTGTTTGGAGGATTAATTAGAATTGCGAAAATTGTTTATTTTGGATTTAATGGTGTATATGTCAACTTTGCGCTTACGTCAGCAAGTTATCGTGACTTTCTAGTCTCGACTACCCTGACAACGCCGTAATATGGTCTTTAGTATTTATTTGGGCAATATGATTGTGTAAAAGCCGATAGTCGTGACTCGGACTTGGGAACTCGAAACGAATAATGACTTGAAATTTATATTGAAATTTATGAGTGAGATGAATAAATTTATATTGAATTTTATATTGAAATATATATATATATATATATATATATATATATATATATATATACATATATATATACATATATATATATATATATATATATATATATATATATATACATATATATATATATATATATATATATATATATATATATATATATATATATATATATATATATATATATATATATATATATATATATATATATATATATATATATACTAGTGTCAAAACTCGTCCGATGGACGGGTATGACTTGTGGTTTTTATTTTTAGGATTTAGTGGATCAAATATATACTAAGAAGTAATTTAAAGTTAAATGAAACGGTTAAGATCTATAATTGATGTTATCATAATCCATTAAAGCGACTAAAACCGGTTAAGTACTTTGATTTGTGGGTTTTATTTTTAGGATTTAGTAGAACAAATATATAGTAAAAAGTTATTAAAAGTTAAATTAAACGGTTAAGGACTATAATTGATGTTACCATAATCCATAAACGGCTAAAAAACGGGTAACTAATTTCTAACATTTTGTTCTAAACAATATCAATCATGAACATATTTTACATAGTCAATATTAAAAATGTGGGTAAGTAAAGGTATTAATCAAATCCACTCTACACAAATGCTACTGATATATCCTAGTACGTAACTTTTTCAAAATCACTAAGCACCAAACACATCAATTCATGATGTGTTTATATTATTTGTAGACTATACAATAGTAAAAGTGAACATGGAGGTTGTGTACAGTAGTGATAATGTTCCGAGTCAAAATAATTTATCAAGATGGTGAGTTTTTAATGTGTATTTCATTTTTTGGCCCAGGGCAAAAGTTCAATATAAATATCAAATTTACCATAGATCCAATCAACCAATAATAGTCATTAATTTTTTTATTAAAAGAAACTTTCACATTTTTTTAAAAATTAAATATCTCTAAACCGTTAATTGTTACACGATAAAAATCATACCATCGCGACAAGAATTAAATTATCTTTCTATAGATATGCACTACTATGTATTTTTAACGATTTTTTTTTCAAAATTTTGGCCCGGAAAAATCATATATGATTTGTGAAAATCATATATGATTCGATTTTTACAAATCATATATGATTTTTGAAAATCATATATGAATTGTAAAAATCATATATGATTTGTGAAAATCATATATGATTCGATTTTTTAAAATCATATATGATTTTTGAAAATCATATATGATTTTACATATCATATATGATTTTTCTAGTGAATAGGCGAATTTTGAAAAAAGTGTTTGTTGAAAATATAGAAAAGTGCATATTGATAGAAAGATAATTTAATTCTCCTCGCGATGGTGTATTTTTTATAGTTTGAAGATTTACCGTTTGCAAGATATGTTGTTTTCAAAAAAAGGAAATGGTTTTCATTAACTTTGATAAAAATGAATGCTAATATTGATTTATTGGATATATGGTAAATATGAAATCTATGTTATCTCAACTCTTTGGCCCAGAGGCCTAAGCCTTATTGCCCCTAATCGACGATGACGCTACATGTAATAGATATAACCAAAAATGTAAATGCAAATACTTGAGCAGATGTTTCTATTTCCCATGCATTTTGCCCAAAGTTGCTTATCTGCAAAAAGCTTTAATAAAGCATATGCAATTGACTGTTGATCATAGGGATCATAAAGCAAGCCATTGTCTAGAACCTGCAATGAAGAAATTATCAAAGCCGGATACACGGTCGGTATAAGATCAGACTGTGGATCTTGGCACTTTTTATATTTACATCCAACTAAAAATAGTTTATGACCAATGTAGTCACTTGTAATCAGTTTTATACATTTTTATCAGATCGCGAATTCACATACTTGGTTGTTAATTGATGAGTCGCTTGCTAATCTTTGTATCTTCGCCTTAGGATATGTGGTGGCTTTGGTGGTTCTACTCATCTTTGTATCTTAAGCCTCTTTGAGTATTATCTACTCGGTCATTCAATCCACACACATTATATTTATACAAATAAATTGAGTCTATTAGAAATTACGTCAACCTACGCATCTAGGTCCGCTTGACCTTCAATAGTTTGAATAATCTCTTGAATCTGCTTAGTAGGAGCTTTTCTCCAAATATTCTCAAACTCTTTACGAAATCCATAAACATCTTAAACTCCGCTCTAGTAACATCTTGCAAGCTCTGGAATATAATGACGTTAAACTACTTTTATATTTTACTAAATCAACCAAAATGCATTGCATGTATATATGAAACATACAAGGGAAGGAAACCGGAGGGGTATACAACTAATTAAATGAATATTACATTCAACGAAGACGGGAACATACTGCACGCACGGGGTTGTGCACAAAGAAATTACTATTATGTATTAATATCTTGAATATTGTGTCTTTAAAAATAATTACATATAATTATATACTTATGGACGAGTTTTTCATTATGCATTAATATTCATTAGAATTTGGTAAAATAAAATTTTGTAAAAATTTCCGTTAGATAACTCAAGATTTAACTTTATTTAGTTGACATAGATATATGAACAATACATACACACGCATTAGAAGCGCTGCCAACTAAAGCAATTTGAACCAAGCCCTCTCATGCGAATTAAATCAACTTAGTCAATGTTTTGTCCGATTTTACTGAGGGTTTCTAAGCGTATTAGACAGGATAGAGTTGAGTTCATTCAACATGGCAACTATGGACTTCGATAGCAGTTAACTATTATTATTGCTAAAGTCGAGATGCAACAACTGCTAATTGCAATGATAGAATTTTATTTTAAAAATCAGCATATTTCAGCAAGCTATATCAATGAAAATAAAAACAAGAACAATAACAATTAAAATTTTAACTATAATAATAATAAGACTGATAAATTTAAAAGTAAGAAAGTTAACCGAGCATGACGCTTTGGGTCTATGGTGCGCTTTGAAACCAACCGGTGGTGAGAAACAGCTTCCTTAATTGTGAGATTAGACATGCTATGGCACAAGTAGTTAAGCGCATTTTGAACCTTCGATTAGGATTCATTGATGGTCAATGACAAGTCCATGTCCCAAACAGATGAAGAGTTGACAGAATCGATGGTTTTATACAAGCGCAATACACCCTCATGATTATGTTTATGCACGCGTGGAAGCAGGGACGGAGCTACTTAGAGCATTGGATGGGCCCCGCCTACCCCAAATTTTTATTACTTACTAATGGGTTCCATATATTGTAGGGTAGTTATTTCATAAGATGGTCTTTTTGCCCACCCAAAGATAAAAAAAGAGTGCCCCATTTAATCATGATTAGGAGTTAAAAATGTGTGCCGTTCAATACTTCAATTAAGTATAAGAATGGAAGTTTGATCGACAATAGAAATGAACAAAAATACATGACCACGTAATTATATATTAACTACATCAATCTTCAATTAATGACTTGTTTTGGCTTGATTTGCAAGATTTTTCCATTCTTTTCATTAATATTACTTGTAATGAGTATTGAAATCTATGTTTATGTACTGTCAAGGAATAGGAGAGCAACACTTGTATTACATTGGTTCAAAAAACAATTGGCCCACCCGATAAGAAAATCCGGCCGTCACTGCGTGGAAGAGAATGCTGAGATCCTTATTGGAGACTTGTTCCTTTCCAACCTTACAGGGTTCTGATTTGATTTCTCATAATAAGTTAGATGTAATTTGTCCTTACCGTTCCACCACCAACACCAAGCCCGTGTCGACTTGTCATAAAAGTGATGTTTCTCCATTTAGCAACAATGTACCTACAAGATGAATGCAACACATTAGGTCTATTGAGAACTTAATTAAGACAGTTTTAGGGGGTGTTAGATGTGCATTATGACATGGATATAAGATACTCGTATATAATAATTAGAACCACATTATGAGCCGCAATGAAACTTGTCGTAAGAGAAAGTTTTTGGATGTGCACAAGTTTTCTGAAGTTGAGATGATTGTATAATCAGATGTTTATTTTCAAATAATATTCTTCAGGAATGCTAATGTAGAAACTGGCCGAAAAGTTATTTCTGTGGGAAAAGGAAAAGGAGGCATTTTTATAGAAATGTGAGTAGAACTCCCTCAAATTAGGAAATTAGCTTATCCAAACAACCCCTTATTAATTAACACAACAAAGAGATTATATAGTAGCATATAGTCTCGAACATTGACTAAGCATCTGAGAAGAGCTAAAAATACAAATAGCCACAAACCGTATCGCAACCCGAGATCTCTTCACAGCTCCTTTTCCAACCTTCCAATCATATAGTACCTAGACACAATTTCCTTAAAAGTATTAGGTGTGTTAAGTAATTTTGACATAGAAAGAATCAACATGTCACACTGATGATTTAGTAAGTCACTAACTATAGCCCATTGGGAAGGGTTGTGTATTCACTCTCAGGCACTTTAGTTCCGTTAAGCTGCAATTAAAAAAGTTGAAATACCAAAAATTAGGTAACTAAGCATATATAACAGATGTGTAAACTTTCACCCATTTACTTGTCATTGGGTCAATTCTGGTCATCTTTTAACTCTAACGGGATAAAAAATTTACTACAAAGAAAATGGGTCAAACTGATCGTATGTTCCACACAAGTGAAAAGTTTTAGCATATGTACTTCTAATGGACAATGGCTCATTGATCATCTCATATAAAAAAAATTAGTTTACTAAATATAATCATTTTTGTGCTCATACATAGTACGATAATATGATATCTGCTACACTATCTATTTGTATAAATCAAACAACACAAAGAAAGCACATTACCTTTTGGCTTTGACATCGGGATGGACGTCCCTAAGTATCTCAGTCTTATAGAACTTGTATGTCAAGAATGGCTGCAAACCGTGTATGTATCTTTCCTCCTACAGTATACTCTTGTAAGGGACTAAGACGGAGACCCTTGTAAGGAACGGAAATTGGCAATTTGGGTTCTGATGTTATCTCGAATGTTCTCTTTTGTTTTGCACCTAAATAGATGAAAATTTAATCTTTAATTACGTGATGATATATTAACAGAAGCAATAAATATAGAAAGAAAATTACCAGCAATGTCATCTTATTGATTATTTGATAGAATTGAACTTCCTCTATATTCTAGATATCTTCATGTTCCAAGACCTGCATAGCATTTCCCAGGCTCTGTTATAGATATTTAACAAAGAACATTAAATTATCAAAATATATGCCATTTAAAGTGGGAACGAAATAGTAATATTTAAACTTGCATTGTCAATGGCTTCAACTTTCTCGACGTTATCAATTATCACCTGCATAAAAGTTGTAAAAATATGTTGTAAGCTTGTAATGTAAAGCATACATACCCATCTATTGTAATTATACAAAAAAAAAAAAAAAAAAAAAAAAAGTCTACAATAGGATCCAAAGATTTTTTTTTCTCAAACTTGCATTGTCAATTGCTTGAAACTCTATGCCTTCAACATAGATGTTGTGACTCCAATATAGCATTGTGAAATGCTTTCCAATAAAACCTCAAAATTTGTATCCTCCTTGTAACACAAGGATTAGCACAGTTCAAGCGTCATTCATCCATCATCTCTCCATGTTCGAAATATGCATGTAAGTTTTCGACTCCCATTTTGTACTTCAAGTTAACATACATTGGTTTATGGAACGATTTCGTTTTTCTTGGACCCCAAATTCTAATAAGCAGTAGAAGATGGTCCAAACTTAGAAAGTATAGCCTTTTTCTTTTCATCTTCCTCAGTAGGCGTCGATTATAAGATACCAAATCTGTGTAATAGAGCATATTGCCAGTAGTTAACAAATGAAACAGTGATAATATATGTAGAATGATACCCTATTAACTTAGAAATAACTGAAAACTGACAATTAGTGTACTTCAAACAACCTCTTTGCTTTAGCCGTCCTTTTCAGCTCCTCAGCTTTCTTTGTAGTATCAGATATTTGTGATCGAGGTGCCTTACCAGGTGTCGTACCAAACCTGAAGTACAACAGGTCCTAACTCAACCAATAACATCACAGTTACTTATACCTTTATGTACATCAGATGGAAAAAGTTACTCTAAATAAGTTGTTTAGAAGCACTTAACAAAATAAGCTTCTAAAATAAAAATGACTATAAAACGAATTTAAATGGTGGTTTTGTACGCAACATCTAAATAGGAGAGTTTGTTGAGCGGTATGTTTGTGGGGTGTGGGAGGGATACTGACCCTGGTTCAAGCCTGGGCAGTGTCCATTTTTGTTCTTCATTTTTATTTTTTGCTTTTCTCTTTACACAATTGTCTACCAAGCTATAAACTTTTTATGAAAAATATTACTTTTAACCTTATTAAATAAGTTAGATTTTAGTGTGACAATGCTTGACAGAAGGCTAATAAGACTAAAACAAGTAAACAAAGTGCTGCAAGAACATGGCAAACATAATATAAGCTATAAGCACACTATAGGGACTGATCTATGGATAATTAAGCTCTAAAGGATAATAAGCTAGGGGGAACTTAAGGGGAAACCTAGAGAGCTATGGGAACATGCATGAATAAGCTGTGGCAGATAGGAGATTAAGCTAGGAAGAAGCTAAAGGACCTAGGCTGCTAAGGATTTATAATCTAAGGAAAAAGGAGTCTAAGCTATCCATAAGCCAAGTCTAAAGGGAGAAAAGAGCTGCTAACAGTCCTATGGAATCAAGATAAGACAATATCACATAAGGCACGAAAAGCACAAATATAAGCTGAAAGCAGCCAATCCTACAGCAGGCAAAAAACAATCAATCAGTCAACTTTAAGCACTATTTAGAATAAGCAATTGATTTTTTTTAATTAATTCACTAAGCAATTGATGGTGATTCTCTTGACGCCAGGGTAGTTCTCAAGTCCAAGCATGTCGATTTCATTGTCGAAGTGACCAATGTTGCAGACAATAGCGTTGTTCTTCATTTTGACCATGTCGGAAACCATGATGATGTCTTTGTTACCGGTGGTTGTGACAAAGATGTCGGCTTCTGAAACAACGTCTTCCAAGGTGAGGACTTGAAGACCTTCCATGGTGGCCTTTAGGGCACAGCTGGGGTCAATTTCTGTAACGATGACACGGGCACCAGCTTGTTTCATGGCAGCAGCACAACCCTTTCCGACATCTCCGTAATCGCAGACAGCAACCACCTTCCCAGCGATCATGACATCAGTGGCTCTCATCAAACCATCAGGGAGAGAGTGACGGCATCCATACAAGTTGTCGAACTGCATCAAAATCAAAACCATACAGTATTATTAACTATCTATCAGCATCATAGTTACGATACAAAGGATATGGATATCATGATTAACCATATGTTCATCAAATAAGTACACACCATAACCAATAGCAAAGATTTGTTAAAAATGAAATGTGGAAAAGTAACAATCAGACCGTCAATGGAAAAAATGACGACTGAAATGAAATATCTTGCCATCTTTTTTTTATCCTTCTGTTATCATTATGATGAGACAACGATATATATATCATTTAAATATTATTAACAGAAGAAGAGAAATCAAAACATATATGACAAACTAAGAATAGATTTGATTTTTGAGGACGAAATTTAAAGCTTTTAGCAAAAACAGTTATGGATTTTGAAAAAAAAAAACTGCATGATAAATCGTTTATCCATAAACATTAGCATACCAGCAGCAAAATCAGTTCATTTTTTACAAAACTATAATCAGCGCATCTAATATAAACCTAATAATAACATACCAACACAATTAACCATATTCAAATTAAAAACACAATAACAAACAAGCATACCTTGCTCTTGGTGACGGAGTCGTTCACGTTAATAGCCGGGAACAACAAAGTACCATTAGCTTGCATCTGGTACAACCTCTTAAATCCAGTGGTAGTCTCCTCACTCACACCGACCAATCTCTCCTTCATCTTGTGGTACTTCTTGGGGTCAACAGCCAAACCTTCCTTGATAATGCTCAACACAATCTGAAACTCGGGTTTGTCAGTTGAACTTGGGTCTGGCACCTTTCCGGTCTTTGCAAACTCTTCCTCAGCTTTCACACCTTCGTGGATCAACAAAGTAGCATCACCTCCATCGTCAACAATCAAATCTGGTCCACCACCTGGACCCCAGTCCAAAGCTCGCTCGGTACACCACCAGTATTCCTGTTAACAATGTTGATCAGATCGTTAGCAACACTATAATAAGATTTTTGAAGATATTAATTTAGGCTATACTTTCTCAAGAATTGTTAGGATATGCTAAGGTGAGTTCCTTTTTTCTGAGCACACGTGCTTTTTGCTTAGTATAATTTGAAAAAGCTAATAAGCTCACTTTTTGGTTTTTTATTAGCTTATCACAGTGAGTTTATGCTCAGCTTGATAAACCCATAAACCTACAAGGTTTTCCAAATTTAAATAAGCGTATAAGCCATACGCCCCAGGAAGCAAACTAATCCAAACATATAAAACTGTTGGCGACACTAAAGGGCAGTTTGGTTGAGCTCCTTGTCCGTGCTGGCGTGCTAATTTAGATAGTGAACAGGCTAATAAGGTCATTTTTGGCTTGTTAGTTTTAAGAAATTGAGTTATGCTACTTAAGTGCTTGAACTCAACTTCATAAGCCCAAAAAGTCCCAACAATATCGTGCCCTGACTGTACCTGAACTAACTCAATAGATGTGGGACACCAAGAATAGCACAATATAAAGAAAGTCCACATTCTGTTGAAGATTCTGAAAAAGTTCCAATATGATCATACTTCGACAAAATTGACTTTGCCAACCCATCGATCCTTACCAGGTGGTTTATTATCCTGAATAAGTCATCCAAACATTAAATTAAATATGGATAAATCCTGAATTATATGGATAATTATATAGTGTCATTAGTCTTGCCCGGATACCCTGCAAAAGGAGACGAGGAAATATATATTAAATTAGTGCATACACACATGCTATTATTTCTATGTATATGACACAATAGATCAAGAAGAAACTGCCCTTACCTCACAAAAGTCTCCAGAAACCTCTTTGGAGATGCAATGCAATGACGTACGATACTCACGAGCCAGACACTGATCAAGAGGTTGGAATCTACCTTCCCTTATCTGCATATGGACACAATAAGTTACACGGTTTGGTTTGGAAGGAAATTGATAAAAACCTATTGGTACGATATTGAATATTTCATATAAAACTAATATCGGATTAGTAGACTCACCGATTGCAAAGTAATCTTCAAGCTCAAAAGGAGAGGCCTCCTTCAGTCTTTTCAGGGCGGTTGAGCAAAATTCATCATGAGACTCTCCTTCTGTCTGCACAATAATGGCACAAGTTAGAGCGTGTATTTTCAAAGACGATATAGAGATAGAGAGGTGGAGGGAACTTACTAAAGCCTCAACAATTTCCTCAACGGTGTCATGACATAAATATTTGTCTATTCTATCAATCCTGAAACATAAATTAATATTAACCGAACCAAATTATACGAGTATAAATCAATAAAAGCTGTTTGTCTTAAAAATATATAGAAGAGACCAAATGATAATATGAGATAGAAAGCGGAATAGAACATTACTTGTGAAGAACGCTGTGTCTATCTACTGTGATAAGATCACCATACTGAGCAAGAGACTCTGATATGACAGAAGGATCATCTGTCATCAATTGTCCAAGACGTTCTTCAATCCAAGAAAGTTTCTGTCGTGATCAATACAGTATATCATCATAGAGAGCAACAAAGTTTAAATATTTTTAGCTCCATAGCTAAGAGGTGGCAATATCGCCGGGATGGGTAATTCTTTCAGATAGTTAAAAGTGTTGAATGTGATTACAAGAACACCATGTCTTAACAAATATACTTTGGGTGAGTTTTTACCAGATTGACCCATATGATCCGCCAAGGATAGAATACAACACAACTTGACCCATTCAGAAGTAAACAAGACATACCGCATTTAGTGAATAATGTGTAGCCAAGCCACATGCAACAAATTCAGCCCCATTAAGCTTTTCTCCGGTCAAAATGTAGTAAACTCGTACACTCTTTTAATTATCGTGTATATTGTCATCTCGGCACTATTGAGTCTCAATATGTATGTACAGAATCACCGTATAGAATATATATACACATGATGTATCCAAAATTTAAAGCAATAAACTTAGCATTGTTTGGATAATATCAACAATAATTCATGTCACTAACACTCTAATACTCCATTGTTCGGAGATATATGCAAACTATCTATCTCGCAGCAAGAAAATGTTACATATGTTGGAGTTTAACATCAGAACTATTATATTATCAAAGAGGAAGAGAGTTTGAAACTCACATTTGGTTTCAAATACGTCCCTACAAGGTATATAAACTGATATAACGTCCTGAAAAATTCTTTGCATTCTGCATCTTTGCCTGTACATATGTCAACCGGAAAATCATTATAAACAATAATTTCATTTGTATATGTACATATAACTATTTATAAATAAAATAAATAAATGGAATGTCTACCTTCTTGAAGCAAACGATAGATGGTTACCATGTCTCCACCAGAAGAAAATGCCCTACCACTACCCTTCAATAAATATAGATGACGTTTAGAGACACAAAAAAAATTATTATAAAGAGTGAGTAAATTACGTATAGGAATATATGAAATACCTTCATGGTCACAAATCCAATCTGTGAGTTGTCTTCCCATGACTCATAAATTCTTTGTAACCGACCAGCCTACATATGAAAGTTTCAAAAGATTAGGTAACAAATAATCATCACAGAACAAAAACATATAGATGATTACTTTTTCTAAATATGTTTAACCACTCAAGTTTAGGTTTTGTTAAAAGTTTGTGAATTCTTATTGAAAAATTCACCCGCCACTTGTATCATCATTCCACCATGGTTGTAATTACCAGTTCCTAGCCAACCTGCTAGGTCCTTTTGTTATTCATGAAGATATGTAGTGCTGTTAAAAAAGATATAAATAATATGATGAATCAACAATATAACATAATACATCACCTTGATATTGATATTGATAAATACATAATACATAATAGTAGTCTTCAAATATCCATCATCATCCAATCCCCTACACACGAATGTCATAGATCCTCAAGTGAGTTTTCTGGTGCTACCTCCATCCTTATATCCGATATCTCATATAAAAGTCAAACATAAAACTCAACAAAACCAATATCCCATATCTCTAGAGTGTAAAACTAAAATCGACAAAACTCATTAAACACATAAGTCGGAAAAAAATTAGGGATTTAAACCTGTAGAATTAAATATTCGATAAAATTTGTTAGGGATTCTTAATAATATAATAGGGTACAAAAAAAAATAGGTTAAAAATATATAAGGAATAATTATCTTGTAAATCTTCATAATATAGATTCCTAAAATACAAATTGCAGGATTTTTTTTAGCATCTCCTTATTTATATTGATTTGAAAGATATAAATCAAAAACCAATTTACTCTAGTGGTAAGTTGTTTACAAAACTCATGAATGACCCAAGTTCAAATCCAATACATGTCTTCTTTTTAATTAAACAATTTTAAAATTAAAAATTAACAAATCAAAAACGAATTTTAAAATTAAAAAAAATAAAATTGTACATATATTAAAAACGAATTTTAAAATTAAAAAAAATAAAATTATACATATACTAAATAAAACGCCACATGTCATTAAAAAAATTAAAAAAAATGCCACATAATGCAATGATGACATGGAAATATGACATGGCATTATGGGATGCCAAGTGGCATTTTATGTGGCATGTCTCCTCTTATATATAATGTATAGATATATATATATATATATATATATATATATATATATATATATATATATATATATATATATATATATATATATATATCTACTAGTAAATAGTACTAGAAAATATAGATGATAAATGGTTTTGTACTAAGCATTCGATAATAAGGCTCACCTTGTTATTCGACATTTTAAAAAGGGAACTAACGTTTAAAAAAATGTTTTATAATAAATGAGTCATTAAATATTTCGGGGGCACGTTTATCGAAGGGTGTCATTTATGAATATTTAATGTCATTGATGTGTTGTGCGTGGGTTGAGATGACCTAACATTAATAGCGTCAATCCACGTGGATAACGTACTTATTAGGTTGACGAACCTAATAAAGCGCTATGCGTGAGGATAACGTTATTAATGGGCAAATTATCCTTATGACTCGTTAGGATGTGTTTGGTTTTGGGATAATAAGCGACATGAACAAATTGTTGAGTTTATCGAGTTGACGAATTCGATAAGGTCTAACCATTTATTCCGAAACTTATTAAACTATAAAGTTTATCATTTAGACTTCTCATTGTGTCATTATGAGTTGCATTGTGGTTATTTGAGTGCATTCATGGTGTTTGTCGAGTCGATACCACACACACACACACGATGATACCTAACGCTAAGAACTAAATGGAACAACGAGATATTTTTGAGATGAGGAAATGAATACATTTTGGGCATATAACATTGAAGTTGAGAATATATATTAAGAATTGGTTATAAACTGGTTGTGCCTTGCTTAATAAAATTTATCGAACCTCGATTGAATATAGACTGATCACCTACATTCACCGAGACACAGACATGGACTGATCACCTATGTCCGATCTGGAGGTGAATTTTACAAATCTCGGGATTGTTATAACCAAATTTGTGTTCGGATTTGAGATTGGTTTTAAGAACGATAAACTTAAGGTGGACTCGCACACTCATATTCGCTAAACATCACGAAAAGCCGCACTCACACACGACACACTGGCATCGTAACACCTTTTGAATCGTAACACCTTTGGCATCGTTATACGTCTCCGTTTTGTGAAATTCTTGTTTGTAACACTTGAGCATAGTTCGCCATGAGTCGGGTGAGACCCGATTGGCACTGTTTTCATCCGAATTGTTTTTCGAAATAAGCCTCGTTGATCTATTCGAGCATTTGAAATTGTTTTGAGCTGTTTTGGATTTGGTCTGAACTATTTCGGATTTGGTTTTGATTTTGGTTTTTGGATTTTCGACTTTGTGATTTTATCTCGTTCCGAGTTTTAACTCATCATTTAACTTCGAATCATCATTTGGCCTCAATTATTATTCGCTCGTTGTTGATAACTTTGTTAAAATCATATTTCACCTTTAATCGGTATTCAATTTAAACATTATCCGTCGCATTACGATAGTAACCGTATTGGAATTATCATTCCACTGTATTTCGATAGTAATCTTGTTGGAATTATCATTCCACGTCGTTTCAGTAATAACACCGTGGATTTGTCATCTAGCCTCGTTTCGTTGGTAACCCTGTTGCCGACACTTATACCTCAAGCCTAGTCTTGAAACGATTGTTGAGAAAACTTCCGAAACCTCACCATTCACTCGATGTTAATTTTAACGACGTCATCTAGTCGACGTTGCTCATTTCCTGAACCGATAATGTCGTGGTCGACGTTGCTTCGCCAACAGCTTTCAGTTAAGGTAGTACCTTACGTGCCGTTGATGTCGTACCTTATCCTCTATTTAGGTACCTCTATCGATAACGATCTAACGACTTGTTTTAGTGAAGTTGTTCACCGAGGATTATCCTTAGATATTGTTCCGTCGATGTTGACTCTAGCAACATTGAACCCTCAACATTGTTTGTCAACAATAGTCTGCTACGTCACACCACCGGTTATGGTAATACCTACCCTATTTTATTAATATGGTACCTTACACTCCATCGATGCGAAATTCCTTAGTAAACCAACTTAGAGTCGTTAACCCTTCGTATTTAAGAGTTGAATTGATATTGATCGATAGACGAACTTCTTTTGGGAACTAGAACGTTGGAGTTGAATATTGAACCTTTCTGCGTTAAATATTAAGTGCATCAATGAGTCAATCGATCGATGCGGTTAGTAACCAATACTCTCAATTAGGAGTCGTACTTTTCGTCTCTAACCTAGATATCATGCTAAGTCAACCGACCAATTGCTGGTAGCAATCAACACTTTCTAATAGAGACATACTCCGAACTTCCTAGACTTCTCATATAGTAGAAATTCTGCAGCAGAAATTTTGAAACCCTAAGGAGAAACCTGAACCACGTTCTCTAGGACAACCACCTAATCCTCCTCTCATCCTTGGAGAACCACCTGCTATCCTTTCGGTCCTCTTAACCGAACGGTAAACTACACCGTATATGAAACCTTGGAAGTAGATC